>JAQPPZ010004560.1:0-660964 GCA_028583015.1 Wollemia nobilis | reverse complement strand
CTTTCAATGGGATCAAGGTACCTCCCATCAATGGGATCAAGGTGCCTCCCATCAATGGGATCAAGGTGCCTCTCATCAATGGGATCAAGGTGCCTCCCATCAACGGGATCAAGGTGCCTCCCATCAATAGGATCAA
Organism: Wollemia nobilis; assembly: GCA_028583015.1. Taxonomy (NCBI): domain Eukaryota; kingdom Viridiplantae; phylum Streptophyta; class Pinopsida; order Araucariales; family Araucariaceae; genus Wollemia; species Wollemia nobilis. The sequence goes on along the minus strand of JAQPPZ010004560.1, from coordinate 660,828 downwards.
GGTGCCTCCCATCAATAGGATCAAGGTGCCTTATGTCCTGATATACCTTAGCCTCCTTAGGTAGTGAATATGCCAGGTCCGAGTAGGACCTCGATGAGATCATGCAAAAATGTCAAATTAATCAAAATCTACACACAAGACACACTTTACACACAAGTTAGGCAATATGCATAATTTTCATTAAATATATATAAACATGCATAAAAAGTACAACTCATATATAATATATGCCGCACAAAATTGTTAGAACCTATGCCAAAATATGAGCATTCTAGTGCTCAACATGTACATTGGTGGTTTTTGGGATATTTGAGGATATCCTTGTTGGTTGGGCACTTGATTATGCACTTGTTGTTGTTTTTGGGGTATTTGTGTATACCCTTATTGATTTGGCACCTAATTGTACACTTGTTGTTCTTTGGAATATTTTAGCATATCCTTGTTGGTTGGCCACCTGATTGTGCACCTGTTGGTGTTGGGTATTTATGTATACCCTTGTTGATCGGGAACTTGATTATACACTAGTGGTTGTTGGGATATTCAAGCATATCCTTGTTGGTTGGGCACTTCATTGTGTGCTTGATATTGTTGAGGTATTAGTGCATAATTTTTTGAGTGGTTATTTGATTAGGGATTTGCTGCTATTGGGATATCTGAATGTACCCTGATGATTGTTTGATTGAAGAGTAGATGGGAAGTTCAAGAGATGAAATGGTAGGATGAGTGGATATCTAAGATGGTGGAGCAATAAATAATCATTTTATTATGTATTAAGAAGGGTGTTGTTGATGTATTAAGGATTGATTAGGGTGGAGATAAGTGCATGTATTGATTTAGGATTATGATTGAGCATGAGGGAGATGATGTTAGCTTGCATGGGTTTTTGCAAAGGGAGAAGAGATAGATGTTGTTGTTGATGATATGGTGGTGATCAATATATTAATACTAGGTTTTTTTCAATGATAAGTCTAGTGTATGGAGGAACGAAAGTTGTATTACCATAAGTAGAGGCTTCCTACGACCTAGTCAATGGTGGACTAGAGAAGAGGAAAGTGGAGAATTTGGATGTGGCACTAGTTAGATCATAATATAAGTATATGTAAGAGGACATGATGTAGGTTTATTATGGTGGTAAACTAGCATTAAAACTTGGTACCTCAATTTGAGACATGATCGATGGTTCAATTTAAAGTATATTTTGGTAAAAGAGGAGGTGATTTTAAGGAATGTTTAGGGGAGACAATGAAATTTATGGTAAACCAAATTATTATTGCTAGGATGGTGTGGATGACTGCATATGGGGAGGGAAGTATGTCTCCCCTTTATGTTCAAACAATAGATTCACCCATGCATTATTTAGGACTATGCACCCTTGAACGTGTGCTTTGCTTCTCATGTGGACCATTTTGGAAAAAAATGGAACATGTGCAAGTTTTTTTAGGATAAGAACAAGAAATATTAGCAGTTTGATCTATGTTAGATTTGGTTTTACCAAACTATAGTTTTGTGAAAAACACATATGTTTGTGCATTTTTGGGTGATCATACTTGTCTATACGATTTGAAAAAAATTGTACCTATCCATACATTTTTTGAAAAACAGGTTTTCTATGCACAAAAAGTCACCAAATTGATTTTGTTGGTCTCTGGGACAATTTTGAAAGTTTCTAGAATTGTTTTGAGAGTTTCTGAGACTATTTTAGAAGTGTTTTCAATATTTTTGTAACAGTGTGGTTGACTAAATTTTACAAGTATCAAATAACAAGAAAATGCGTGTAATTGATGTTGGATTTTTATGCCTAATCACCAAAATAAAACATGTTGTATTTCATTGATAATTTGTAAAAGTGTTACATAATGTTTTTTGATATCATTTTACAATATTCCTAGAGGGATACAAAAGAGGGACTCCATGAGGGACTTGTAGACACCTAAAACACATCATATTGAGGAGACTACATAAATGGACTCCTTTAAGCCATGTGACCCACCTTAGGCAACCTCAAGGTTAAAATAGTGGTTTTCACCACTTAAACAAGGATATTTTCCTTTGTAAATAGGGTCATATCACCCTAAGACAACCTCCAAATCAGGGTTGTCTCACCTCGATATAGCCTCCATATCGAGGCCATCTCACCCCAAGACAACCACTCCAAAAGCAAAATTTAAAAATAAAGTGGGGTATTTGGTAGCCAAAACTACTAGTTAACGTCATGCATAAACCCACATCTCGATTTAGCACCTTGCATGAGACAAAAGAGCAAAAATTATGCATTAATCAATTGCATGAAATCCTTAAGATAAGATTTCATTGTTTTTAATGAAAACTACCTCTTTGATTTTTCATGCAAAGGGTTTGTACCATTATTAGATTTATTTCAAGAAATATATATATTGGCACTCACACCCTCAATTTGAAGCTTGATGATATTTATTTTAGTGGCTGCAATCATTATTACCTTAATATTTATCATTACAAAGTTTAAGCTTCTACATCACGAAGCGCTATCGCATCTTTGATTCCCAAGCTCTCCTACTACTAAAAATCATGTTGCTAGATTGTTGTAAGGATTAAAGGCTGTAATTCCATATTCTGTGTAAATCAAACACTTCTACTTTGGTGATCAAATCAAACCCAAACATCACCTCGAATTGGCCATAAGAAACCCAATTATAGGACAATGATCATCTTGACCCGATATGGCCCAAAAGTAAGACCATACTGCACCAAGATGATCTCTAGCAGAGATCTATTTTATATATTTTCATTTGTAGCAGTTATAATTTGATTTGTTACTATTTAAACATTAGATTAACCTTTCTTTATGCAAGGTTTATTCTAATTTTTCTCATTTATTTTTGCATTCATTTTTTTTAATACGAGCATTATCTTGAAATGCTTTACATATGCTATTGACATCCTTTACTTTCCTTGTGTGTAGATTATAACATTCTACCAGGACAAAGGAACACAAGGCATTGACATTGAGCCCTAAGTGGTGGTTACAAAAGCTCACTCCAAACACTTGTTATTGTGAGAAGACCTTGCAAAGTGAACTAGGATTTATTTAGAAAGGGGACAAAACCCTTGGTTATTGTAATGATTGTATCACATCATTGAAATCCCTCAAAATGGAAATATTTGTAATACACTTTGAGATTATCATTAATATAATGTACTTGGCTTGCTTGTTCTTGTTCTTTATCATTATGTATTGATTTACATTATCATTGGTTGCTTTTATTGGTGCACTAGTTTTTGAGCATATTAGATGGCAATCACGGTGGGACCATAGTTCTTATTTTTATTACATTGCTAATTATTATTTATTTCTCTAATTACAGGTTGTACAATCATATAGATGGAAAGGAAGGAGTACTAAAATACACCACCATACACCTCATTGATCAAAAGTTGAACATTAGCAAAGAGGATCTACATCAGACGTAGGCTATCAAATTTAGTGCATCTATCATTATTTTTCTATTTTTATAAAGAAAAGTAGAGAAAATTTTCAAATTATAGAAAAGAATACAAAAATTTTAAGTGTTGGGTATCTATTTGTGATCATCTTAGGTCCAAATGACCTTGATCTATGATCATCTTAGGTCTATATGATATCCATCTATGATCATATCAGGTCTAGATAGCCTTTATCTATAGTCATATTTGTGCGAGATGGATCCCTGTCTGCTATTTTTTGGTTTTCTTGCATATTGTTTGTTTAAATGCTATACATCATATAGGGTTAAAAATTATAAATTTTGATTTTTTGCATTAGTAAAAAGAAGAAAAATCATTGTATGCTCTTTGATTTACTTTTGTAAATTTAAAATGAACCCTCACACACACACGCAATAAGTTAATGCTAGCTAGTTGGATTTCATCACCAATGAATAGTAGCAATAATGTGATATGGGCATTCATATCCCATCGTGGATTTTCCCCTTAGCAACCATAGTAAGCCTAAAATAGGCTAGTAGTAAGGAAATAGACAACATGGGCCCTTCAGGCATTCCTTATTTCCATATGTTTACCTTGAGCTATATCCATCATAGGAAGCCACTTTTGTTATTTGGGTTACATTACTCGATAGGGGGTGTGCTTAAACTACCTTCAGTAGATTTTTATTTTGTTTTTCCTTATTTATCATAGGAATAAGGGTTTAAACATCAAAACACACTAAAAATAGTAATAAGAATCAACAATCAAAATTAAAATTTAAAAGATATAAACACATTATTTTCTTGTTTGTTTCTTTACTGTTTGCATAATTTAGATCATGGTAATAACACATGGCCAAGCTCAATCAAGGGCTAGTGCTATTGAAAACTTACAGGGAGACATGGAACATCTTCAAGTTAGTCCAAAGGATCTGGCCATTCCTAAATGGCATCGTGATTTTCACCATAATGCCAACATCACTTATAGGGAATCTAACCTTCATGAGGTCCCTATTTAGGATGCATCTACAGGTACTTAATATGATTAGAGTGATGAAATTCATGTTCAAGACACTCTATGTGCTTTATTTAGACAAAATCCCCAACACATGGAGGGTACTAGTATATCAGTGCCATATATTTGCATCCTGGATCATCCTACCACTCAATCTAAGCATGAGAAAGAATATACGCCATGGCCAAACCTAGATGATCAAGCCACATCGCTTGATCACCCATGGATGAGTTGAAAATATGCCCATATGGATAGGTATGACACTCATAATACTAGTAATACATCCATTTATGCTCATGAATTTATCAAATATGAGGAGGAAGAAGACTTGGATCATCCTCCTACTCATTATGAAGAGTACTCTACATAAGCACATTGTGCCTCTATGCCACCTGAGTACATAGAATTTATCTTTAAGCCTTAGTATCATGTCAATGCAGCCTCCCTAGATCATGGGAAGCAAGTGACCAAAACTTATGAGGTTAAGAAGCAAGTCAAGCCCATTTGTATTAATATGAGGGCCAATCATTCCCATACGATTGATCAGATAAATCTAGAATCTAGGCTAAATATTGGTATATAGGAGTAGTTGAACTAGTTACAACTAGATAAATAATGATTAGATTAGTGAAACAAACTAAATTAGCATAGGTTGCACTAATATAGGCTGCATCAACAATGGTTACATTAGGAAAAATTAGAAAAAGTGTTGCATGAGATGGTTCCCACCCTTAGCACTCATAGGTTACAGGTCCATCAAAGGTTCCTCACACAACATCAAAACCTACCACCTAGGCCAAACCAAATTCATCCCCCTCGTATGCCCCTCCAACACCATAGGTATGAACAACATCAACCATACAACCATAAAAAAGAGTATGAGATCTATGAGGACCTTCAATCAGATTACCAAGAATAGGGGTATCCTGAGTTACCTTATGAGGACATGGTTGATGACCATATTTGATCACCTCAACCCAATCAAAACCTTCCACCTCTTCCTCCTTGAGGACCAAGGCATGTTGATAAGATAATTTCATCGAATGTTTACCAGTTTCTAATTAACCATATTAATTCTCTAGAGCAAAAAAATTTAGGCATATGTTATAAAAAAACTACTTTACATTAGTTTTGCAACCAACCATTGCATCCATTAGTTCCATCCCTACCATATTCTGAGCATTTTGAGATGCTGAAATTGGACAAGTTTAAAGGAGACAAAGATGCTCAAGAGCATATCACAAGCTTCATAAATATGTGTTTTCATATTTAGTATGATGATGCCCTTATGCTTAGGACATTACTCATAACCCTTGTTGGGCTAGCATTAGAGTAGTATAATCATTTGCCATGATAAAACATACACTCCTTTGAAAAATTGGTAAATGCATTCCTGGAATGCTTCTCATTTAACATAAAAAAGAAAGCAACATTGACTAACTTGTACAATATTGAACAATTTGAAGAGGAGTTAGTCATGGATTATGGAAGCGATGAAGATCAACTATTACAAAATTGCCATTTACCTTACCTATTATATATCTCACTTGGCTATTTACTAGGAGTTTTTCCAAATAGATTTCACTCTTACTACAACTCCAATAGTACAAATATTTGAGGAAGCCTTAGCTCATGCAAATATTATTGAGTACATCAAGGTCTAAGAGGGAGAAATCAAAATCAGGAGTGGAGCAAAAATTCTAAAGGAAACTACACACAACAAAAGCCAACTCTATTAAATCAAGTTGTCTTAAGTGTACCAGGGTCTTCACAACAAACCAACCCTCTACTACCTAATTATCAGGTGCAAAACCCACCCACATAGTATAATGCTATACCTTAGTAGAATCAATGTATAAATCAACAACAACATCCTCCTTGTTAGTATATGCCATTGCTTGAACCATTGGCTTCTATTTTTCATCGAATGTGTGAGGCAAAGGCCATTACTCTACTTAAATTTTGACAACCAAATTTGAATAAGCCAAAATTTAAGAATCATAGAGAGCATTTACATTGCATCTATCATAGGTAAAACAATCATGAAATTCAAAATTTTTATGCATTCAAGAACCTCATACAATATATGATAGAGTGAAATGAGCTTCAAATTGATAATCCTCTTGCTACAAACAACTAGAATATTGGTATATTCTAGGATCCACTACCTATGCATGGGGTCTAGGAAGAACAACCTATACAAGTAAATGAGATACATATAGCCCCACCGTATTAGGACTTTTTTGGGATGATTAGCATAGTGAAATGGAATCTAAGATACCCTAACCAACCTACACAACCTATAGGTCCAATCCATGTTCCTTAAATATCATAGTCATTGCCATAGCTAATTTCATTCCAATTTCTTCCACCTTATCCAGTGCTCATGATAAGGAATAGACTCACTCAGAGTCTAAATATGGCATCAACAAAGCTTTCCATATATGAGCTAATCCAATAGTCAACTCCACATTAGGAGGCTCTAATGGAAATTGTAAAGTCAATTGAACTATATCCATAGGACCCTAACTCTTTCAATAATTTTTTGGGGCATTTTAAAAACTATAGGAAGCCTATTATAACATTCCACAATCATGAAATCAATTTGGTACCCACTAACATAGTTGATCCCCCACTACATATCACTGCTAGTGTATCGCTCCAAATTTTTTGCATCCTTACCTTCAGGCTATTGGATCCGTGCCCGAAAGGAGGATGGGAAAAGGATGGTGCGGTACCTCGGACTGAGAGGACTTTGTGAAGGTCCCGCCTCTCAAGGGAGGTGTATTTTGATGATTTTTCGATGGATGGTGGGTTCACCAGGAAACATTTAAGGGCAGTTTCCATGCCTAGGTTTGGAATGTGTTTTAATGTGTTCGTTTTTAACTTTAAGCATTCATATCCTAGGTTTGGCCAAATGAATCTAGATTAATCTACATGAAAATGCAAATTCAATGAATACAGAAAACATATTTAAAGACATAAAATAGAGAATTTATAGAGTACAAATGAGGAATACCTGATCCGGATGTCTAGTGATGATTCTGATGTTTGAAGCAGTCAGGATCATCTGGAATTCGATAGAATCATCTGAGATTTGATAGAATCATCTGAGATCTGACATAATCATCTGAGATCTGACGAATTCATCAAAAAAATTTGTCAGAGACCTGCAAGCAGAAAAACAGATACAAAATACAACGAATACTACTGTGCTAACAAAGGGAAACAACACCAAATGACTGTATGAATACTGAGTAATAGTTATGAACAAAAATTCAAGCAAATTATGATATTCTAATGACAAATCATGATCTTAGTATGCAATCTAAGCTAAATGGGTGAACTCCAAATGCAAAATAACATAAACACTGAATAAACTATCTAATTTGCAGACTAAAATAGCAGAGAGAAGGTTGAGAAATGCAAACTTCAGGCACTGATTGCCTCAATATGAAATGCAGTCGAGATCGTCTCGCATCAGTATGAAATCGCCTCGAATTTGACAGGTTCGCCTCCGATCTGAACAGGTTCGTCGACGATGATGTGTGCTGGCTCCGAATAAAAAATAGTGATGTACCTGCAACAAAATTGGTATGGGACCAGTGCAAATGAAAAATTGGGATGGTTCAACGTAGATAGAGTTAAATTGCAGAGAATTTCAGCTAGGGGGTGCTAAGGGAATAGCTTAGGATTAAATAGGCTTAGGGGAGTAGTTAGGAGGTTGGAGATCATCCCAATTTGGGAGATCTCCAATGGGGGAGGGTCCCTAACGGCGCAGACACGCTTCTCGCCAGATTGGAGACCCGTTGGAACAGAAGCTAACTTTGCAAAATTAGTTTTGCGACAAGATCGTCTGGACGTCCTAGTCCAGACGAAATCGTCAAATCTGGGGCGATATCGTCTGATCGGTGACGATATCGTCAAACGGTCAAAACAACCTCTAAAATTGGCACGGAAAATGGGGAAACGGATTACTCGACGGTTAACGGGTGGTTTGGGAGGTTAAATTTGAATTTTAAATTATTTACTAAGGTGAATGTAATTATTACAATTTTACTGCGCCAATTTTAGGGTGCTACATTTTGCCCCCTCTTTAGCGAATTTTCCAAAGAAAATGCGTTAAAGATGAGTTCTTCTCGATCTACGAGAAAGCAAAAATTATTCCCATTTTTAGGCGACGATTCTTGGTCGAATCGTACGACGACTTACTATGGTGCCCCCTCCGTGTTTTTACCCAAATCGAACGTTTGAGGTAAAAATGCGGAAAAGCAAAAAATTATTTTTGAATAAAATTAAAAAAAATAGGGTAAAACCCTAATTCATTTTTACTGTTCATTTTCTGGTTTTTAGAGCTCTGAAGCAAAAATGGTGGAGACGACGCACAGATCGACAGAGGTCCAACGCGGTCTACGGGTAAGAGTCTAGACTTAACTAGGATGCTTTAATTTGAATTTACATGCTTTGTAGGTAATTTTTAGGTGAATTTTGAGCATCGCGGCCATTTTTGGGCCATCGATGTCGTCGAGACGAAATCATCCCGATTTCGACGAAATCGTCTCAATTTCGGCAATTTCGCCCAAGGGCAAAATCGACGAAAGGGGGACGATTTTGTCAAATTAGAGACGATTTCGGCTTGCAAAATCGGAGACGATTCTGCTCAAATTTGGGACGATATCATCCAATAGTGGGCGATATCATCAATTGCACAAAATTGAATTTTAACTTGCATTATTGATTACTTGAATTGTTTATTAATGATTGTTTGTTGTTTTGTTGTTTATGTTTGCAGAGAGGATTACTAAAGAGCAAGGAATGGAAGTATGGAGGGTTGAGAGATGACTTGGCCGCTCTCACACAGGCAGAGTGAGATCAGCTAGCATAGGCCGGCTTGCAGCATGTGGCAGAGATGCCACAAGTATCTACAGATATGGGGCTTCTAACAGCCCTAGCAGAGAGGTGGTATCCGGGTTCTTCCTGTTTTTGGCTACCGACAAGGGAGATGACTCCCACACTAGAGGATGTATGGAGGATTCTGAGAATCCCCATACAAGGACGACTGATTACTCCTATGGCCAATCAGGGCCATGCTATGGGACGACTGTGCGGTGACCCGAGCTTCACCCTGGAGAAGGGCAGAGTTAATATCGAGGCACTGCGCCAGATGCCTGGGGCATCTAGGCTCACACGGGTACTAGCTAGAGTGGTTGGTGGACTTCTTCTGTGCCACCAAAGTGGGTGCAGGGTGCCGTGGATGCTCGCAGATGTGATCTACGATATGCGGGATCACGGCTATAGGTTCTCTTGGGGTAGTTTTGTGCTATGCCGTCTGTATAGGATCCTATATGGGGTCGTGTACAAGGGTAGCCAATGTCTGGTCATGACATCGCTCTTACAGGTTTGGTTCTAGGAGCACATTGCAGTGCGGAGGCCGGTAGGGCTTCCTCTGACAGGGGTAGATGGGGAGAGGCCCCGAGTCTTCTACTGGTGGCTCCGGAGAGGGTCACAATGGCGGATTGACCTCCCTATGTCCCGGAGGCTATTGGATGACCTAGTCCCGGATCAGATCACCTGGAGGCCATGGAGGGAGCATCCAGGTTGGGCCGAGGATGGACAGGAGTTGGCTCGCGTTAGGCGAGTCTGCTGGCCGTGGATGGAGAGAGGAGAGGTGGAGCTCCACTGCTACGACCGAGTTTTGAGACAGTTCGGTCTACAGTAGGGGATCCCATCTCTGAGGGATTACGAGTTTTCTCGGACTATCCGGGATAACACCATAGTTAGCGGGGCTCCCGACATGCAGTGGTTCTGGAGCCAAGACGCGGATGATGCCCCCATCCAGCCAATGGATGGGGACGACGTAGGGGTAGCCGATGGCTACGATGCCTGGTACGCAGGCATCCGCCCTCCTCGGATGACGAGGGCACAGGGTCCGATTCATGCGGTTGTGCATTGGATAGGGAGGTAGTGCCAGGCGGCGATGGAGGCGGCCTAGGGTCACGGCGGGAGAGAGGCGAGGAGGCCACAGGCACAGGAGAGGCCATGACAGAGGGAGAGGAGGGAGGCGAGACCCCCATCTCCACAGAGGGAGAGGCCACCATCGCCCGATAAGGGCAAGGGTGTAGACACAGGAGAGAGTAGCGAGATGGCTACTCTTCGAGCGGAGAGAGATCGTCTCCAGGCCTAGGTGCAGACTCTACAGGATGAGGCTGCACGCCATCGAGCTGAGGTGTCACAGTTGCGGGACGAGATTGCATGCCTCAGGGCATGGGGTGGAGGGGCAAGCTCTGGAGAGCTGACACGGGCTATCACCCAGCTGACATTCTATCAGACATTGTACTACCAGCTGGTGCCAGAGGTAGATAGACTACCCCTGCCAGCCAACATTGCAGATCCGATCAGGATCGGGTCATCGAGGACCACGTCCCGATCGAGGACTAGGACTACACAGACTGCGATGGGGCCACCTCGTCCACCTCAGGGTGGGGGAGGAGATGAGGCAGAGAGCTCGAGGGGCTCTCGAGGCTAGAGGTCTGGACTGACATTGTATTATATATATATATATATTTTTTGTTGATAGAGGATTGAGTATGCCGAGGTACAGATTGTGGCATACCAATCCAGTTTTGATGATGTACATATACGGTTGTTGATATATATATGAGGTGAGATATGTTTTTGATCACATGACTTGTATAATGTGTGGTGCTTATGATGCTTTTATGTTTGATTGATTGATGTGATAATTGGATGTAATTATGTCGTTGGAAATATTATAATTTGAATGTCATGCTTGTGATATTTTAAATGAAATAATCTGATGTAACAAATTGGTTGTTTGTAATGAAATGTGATAAAAAAAAATAAAAAGAGACTTCTAACAATAATTTCAAAGGACATTGTCGCTATTATAGACCATTTCATGGAGTCGTCGCTCACTCGGTCGTCAAGCTAGTCCCATTTATAGAAATATTGTTAAAAGTAAAAGAGTGCTTAAGAAATGTCTTAAGACTTTGGTGCAATAGTGCAAATGATGATGATGATGATGATGGTTTGTTTTCGGATTTTCATAAAAAATATTGCATGAAATGATATTAAAATAATTTTTGCTAGGCATAAATTCCTAAGTGTGATAAAATTTTTGGATAATTCTTTAGGAATTATACCATCATTGCAAATTTGAAGGTTGACATAATGACATGAAATAGTGAAAATGGGTTTGCTTTTTAAAAGCATAGTTTGTGTAACATAATGAATTAAGTCATATGGTTTTCATGATTTTTAATAAATGGGGAATAAAAATTGTTACAATGGTTTGCGCTAGGCATAGAATATGTAGGTATAGACTTATACCATCATCGCGAAAATCCAAAAAAGATAGTTTTATTGCATGGTTGATTTTTGATGAACAAAAAATATGAAAATGAGGACTTGCGCTAGGCATAAAATTCCAATTTTGGTGTTGGAACTATACCATCGTCGCAAAAGTCAACCAGATATATATGTATATGTTTTGATTGTATAGTTTGAAAGAAATTTTTTGATTTTTCTATTATATAGTTGTCTTTGTGGTAGTCAATTGTACTTGATTTATTCCAAACAAGTTGCAAAAATAATATTTCAAAGGATTTTGAAGACAAAAGTTAGATTTATAAGGAATCCCATGTGCATATGTGAATTCATTTCCAATCTTGACTTATCATAATGATACACAAAATCTCTCAAATACAAATGTGTGTGCAATTGCATTGTTCATTTACCAGTTTTGAGCAAGATAATATGATGCAAGTGATTTGAAGAAACCAAATAAGTGTTCATTAACCATGATGTAGATGCATATAACCATACTAGACTACTATGTAGGTCGGATTATCAAGAGCTAGCTAATCCATAAGCAGACATAGGTCTGTACAAAAGAAGGTCGCTAATGTGACAGACATATCACCATGCTAGGAGTTACCCAAGGCCAAGCAGGTTGGGCACAAACCACCTGTTATGGGGCTTACCTCACAGTTTTCGAATAATTGAGAATTCTAGGGATTCAAGCTCATCAACCCTTCTTTTCTTTTCAAAGGGTAGGGAAAGGGATTTTATTGCTTTCTTGCTTTTGCTTTCTTTTCTTTTTCTGTTTCTTTTGAACTTTGCTTCTTTTTCTTTTTGTATTTTTTGCTTGATTTTTGAGATAGTGCTTGAAATATTGCTGGAATGATATAAAATAACATTTTTCTTTTCTCTTTTTTCTTTTTTCTTGAACTTTTCTTTTCTTTTTCTTTGCTAGGGATACTTGCTCGGATTAGCTGTAGAGCAAGGGATTTTTATTCTGGGTAGGGGTGAGCTTGTCCTTTTGCCAATTCTCAAAGATTCTAGACCATGTGCATGATAGGATAGCAGGGGAAACTTTTCGCTCAAGAAATCACTTCTACTATGTAGAAAAACATGGAAATTACAAATATAATCATTTTATTGTGAAAAGATGTGCTTGGTTTAAGTAAATAACAAGATCAATTCTCTATGCTCAAACTTTATTTAATTGAATTTTGTGGACTTTGATATAAGAGAGATTAGTAATCATGCCAGATAAAATCAAGATATTTATTGTTGTGAGTGTGCAAGTGAGGGATTCCAAATAAATGGTAATTTATCCAAAATAATTTGAAACGTATAACTGCAATATTTGTAAGAAAATATATATAAACACTTTTGAGAAGTTTTGAGAATGTTGACTCTCTCTTTCTTCTTTATTTTATTTTGGTTTCGAAAGAGTCAAGCATATAGTTGTTTTTATATTTTTATCATTATTTTGATGTTTGGTTTGATTTTTGTTTTTGAGCAAAAAATTTAACAAGTGCCATAAATAAATGCAATAGATAGTTTTGAAGATTTTTGATGATTATGAATATTTTTGATGTTTTTGGATTTTTATAAATTTGAAAGAAATATAAGATAAAAATTTTGAAAGTATTTTAAACAATTATATACAAGGATGAAATGACCAAATTTATGCATAGTAACGTTTAAGATGCAAAATATTCATGGGTTCTTTAAGTTCTTTACCATCTAAGGTAGATAATTTGTATGCTCCTGATTCAAATTTAGCAGTAATAATGTATGGTCCAAGCCAGTTGGGCTCAAATTTACCTTTAAGGTCCTTAGTTGCATTTGTATTTTTTTTATTTTCTTTTAAAACAAGGTCGCCGATCTCAAAGGATCGATGACGAACTTTCTTAGCATATGATCTTTTAAGCTTGTTTTGGTAAGCACGGAGATGCTCCAAAGCATTGATGCATTTTTCATCTAGGAGTTCCAGCTGACTGAGTCTGCCAGCACGATATTCATCTCCTACTTTGGTATCTTGAAGTAGCAGAGCCAAAGAAGGAACTTCCAATTCAAATGGAAAAACTGCTTCAGCACCATAAACCAAAACAAATGGTGAAGTTCTCGTGGGGGTTCGAACACTAGTTCGATAGGCCCACAAGGCTGGATATAATTGAATGTGCCAGTCACGGCCAGTTTTATTGACTAATATTTTGAGAATTTTGATTAAGGTTTTGTTAGATGCTTCTGCTTGACCATTACCCTGAGGATAATAGGGAGTGGACCAGCGATGTTGAATCTTATATTTTTGGCATAATTTTTTAACATCTTTATTTTTGAAGCAAGTTCCATTGTCAGAGATGAGATTGGCAGGAATTCCAAACCTACAAATGATTTGATTAAAAATAAATTTAGAAACTTGTGTGCCAGTGCAGGAAGCTAAAGGCATAGCTTCGACCCACTTCATGAAATACTCAATGGTGGTTATGATGAACTTGTGTCCATCAGATGACACAGGATTGATTTTGCCAATAATATCCAAGCCCCATTTAGAAAAGGGCCAAGGAGATGAAATAGCCTGCAGCTCTTGTGCAGGCGCATGGACAAGGTCAGCATGTTTTTGACACTTGTCGCAATGGTGCACATACTCATGTGCATCCGTTTCCATGGTAGGCCAAAAGTATCCTATCCGAAGGAGCTTTTTAGCAATGACACTACCACTAAAGTGTCCTCCACAAGATCCATCGTGGGCTTCACTCAAGGCTAATTTAGACTCTTCTAAGTTTAAACATCTTAATAGGATACCTTCAAAAGATCTCCTATATAAAGTATTGCCAATTATTACAAATCGACTTGCTCGTCGACGTAATAACCGATCGCTGGTTTCTATTAGAATTGGCAGGGAAAGTCCCATTTTGGAGAAAATCAAATATGTCCGTATACCAAGGTTCAGGAGTAGTTTCATTGATTAGAAACACATCCAAAGGCTCTAAGCATGACTTATTTGAAGCGGGTTCCTAGAGTCGATGAATAATGATAGTGGCATATTCGTCATCTAACTCCAAGGGCAGGAGAGATGCAGCTGCGGCCATAGCATCAGCTGCACGGTTGCTAGTTCGAGGAATAGCTTCCAAGGTAACTTGATCAAATAAAGACATTAATTGTAAAACATAGGCCTTATATGGGTGCAGTTTATCATCTCTGGTCTGATAAACTTCATTAATTTGGTTTATAACCAGTTGAGAATCACCAAAAACTAAAAGATGTTTAATTTTTAGCGCTAGGGCAGCTCGTAATCCAAGGATTAGAGCTTCATACTCAACAGTATTGTTGGTGCAAGCAAATGTCAATTTGAAGGACAGAGGAATAAGATGTTTTTGTGGGGATATTAAAATAATACCCACACTAGCCCCACTCATGCATCGGGCTCCGTCAAAGTATAAGGACCATTGTTTGGTATGGTCTGCCTCTAATTGAAGGCATTCATCTAGAAACTCGATGATGAGGGGATGGGTAGACTCTAAGGGTGCAACAGCTAATTGATCTGCTATGATTTGACCCTTAACAGACTTATGTCCTATGAATGTGAGATCAAACTCGCTTAGAGCAAGAACCCACTTGGCTGTGTGACCCGATAAATAAGGTCAACTCATGAGATACCTTAAGGGATCATATTTAGCAATGACATAAGTTTTTTGACTAAGCATATAATGTCGTAATTTTTGCATAGCAAACACGACTGCTAGACATAGTTTTTCCAACGTTGTATAGCGGGTTTCATAACTGATGAAGGTTTGGCTAATATAATAATTAGCACGTTCTCTCTTTTCATCATCAAGCTGAGCTAACATTGCCCCTAAGGCAGAATCTAAAGCTAAAATATATAGGAGAAATGGGCGATCAGATTTAGGTGGTGAAAGCACAGGTGGATTAAGGAGGTATTGTTTGAGAAGTTCAAAAGCTTCTCTACATTCTGTGTCCCAATTAAAAGGGACATCCTTCTTAAGGAGTTTAAGAAAGGGACCAGTTTTGTCCGCTAGCTTATCGATGAAGTGAAGGATGGCTTGAAGTTTACCTTGTAAACTTCGTAACTCAGATATATTAGTAGGTGCGGGCATATCAGTGATGGCCGTAATCTTGAGAGGGTCGAAACTAAAACCCCTAATAGTTTTCCGAATTTAACTCCAAATATGCATTTTGCTAGATTTAATCGAATGAGTTATTCTTGTAATCGATTAAAGACTTTCCTCAAATCATCTAAATGATTAGTTTCAATAATAGAGCGAGCTATAATATCATCCACATAATCATGTAGGATATCATGCATCATTTCATGAAAAATATAGGTCATAGCTCGTTGATAAGTTGCATCGGCATTCTTTAAGCCAAATGGCATCACTTTTCAGCAAAAGGTACCCCAGGGGGTAATAAAGTCTATTTTAGCCTGGTCTTCAGGAGCTATCTGAATTTGATTATAATCGAAGAATCCATCCATTAAGGACATCATCCCACTCCCGACAGTAAAGTCAATGATTTGATCCATGTTTGGAAGAGGAAAGTCATATTTAGGGCATGAAACGTTAATATCTCTAAAGTATGTGCAAACTTTCCCTTTATATCCCAAGCATTTCCCTTTATATCCCATTTTAAGCATCATGGGTTTAGCTTTAATATAATCATTGGTAAAATAACACCGAGCATATCCTTCAAGATGAGTTTTGATATTCCGAGGGATTCTTCCCCAGTCATATCCTTTATAAATGAAGGCACAACTCCCGACTTGGTAAGTACTTCCCATAGGTTGTGGGAGGCCTAAAGTACGAGGAGATGGCAACAAGTTATTTAAAAGAATGGAATCTTGCATGAAAGCATTTGTTTTTTATGATATTAAGGTTGTGGATAAATCTGGTAAAAGTTCATCAGAAAGGGCATAAGATGTAGAAGGCTTATTACCTATGTCTTGAGATGTGGAAGGTATGATAGTTGTTTCTAGAAGATTTGAATTTATAGGGGTAGAATTTGAAGGATTGGTTGTAGATTTAATATCTTTTTGAGGTTCTAGAATGATTTGTTTAGAGGGTTGTTGATCTATATAGGAGGATGAAATTAATGGAGGGGGAATAGGTGAAGTTATGGGTGTATGTTTCACAGTTTTAGATGAAAAATAAGAACTAGGATGTGTGGATGACAGAGCAGGGAAAAATTGCACTCCAATGGGTTCTGCCAAAGCACACATATCAAAAGGTCTAGGGTCACCATGAATAGTGACCAACTAATTTTTAAACTCGAATTTAACACATTGGTGTAAAGTTGATGGGACCGCTCGCATGGCATTGATCCAAGGGTGACCCAAAAGTATATTGTACGATGTTGGGCAATGTACAATAAACACGGTTGTTTCTAGGGTTCTAGGACCAACTTGCAATGGGAGGGTAATAACTCCACATGTTTCTTGTGTTTCATCATTAAAAGCTTTGATAATCATATTAGTTTTCTTCATTTCATCACTTCTAAAGCCAAATCGTTGGTAGAAGTCAAAAGTGCAAATGTTTAGAGATGAGCCATTATCAATCAAAACTCTTTTGACAACTACATCTCCAATTAGAGCAGTAATGTATAAGGTATTATCCTTATGTAAACTATGTTGTGGGATATCTTTATCCCGGAAGTCAATATAATCAATCTCTCGAGTGATGATAGTATTGGCCATAGCTTCAGGTTGAATGTTTTGAGGTCCCATCATTTGGCTCAATGTAAGCATCAACTCATCCCTATGAGTGGGAGAGGATCTTAGTAAATATAAGAGGGAAATTCTGGCCGTAGTATTGGACAATTGCTCATTAATATTGTAAGGGGGTTTAGGTTGAACAGTAGGAGCATGATTCCCTTTATTGGGGTTTTTCAAAATGAATGGAGCTGATCCATCGTTCTGGTTTGGTTCTTGTTGAGAATTTTGAGCTTGTTGTCGAGTAACAACTCCAATGGTACCTACAATGTTATAGTGAAGACGCTGAACTGGTCTCGGTTGAGCATTAATGGCTTGTTCATTAGAAAGGAATATATTGGAAGAAGGTCGAGTAGTAACTCTTCTAGGAAATGGTTCTTCTGGAACCATAGCATCTGTGACGGGTTGAATAGGATCTGATTCGTTTTCAGAACTATTCGATTGGTTTGAAGTAATGTCTAGTTCACTTTCACTATCTGATTCTATATCACTAGAATCAGAAGTTTGAAAATTATGTAAGGGCCTGGTCGTAACTAGGGATAAGGTCGTGTCAAATATTTGAGGATCCTGAATAGGTAATTGTCCGCTAATGGTTCCTACATATCGGGTAGGAGGGGGAACATTATGATGTTTGATTTGATTGGCTACCTCTTTACCATGTCTTGGTAAAGGGTGTTGAAATATGTCTAAAGTTTGATTGGCATTTTGATTTTGATTTTGGGGAATGGTCTTTTGAGTATTATTAGGAGGGTTTTGTTTAGGTTGGAAGGCTTGCACTTCCATTTCATTATTGTCAATCAAATCTTGTATTTTATGTTTCAACCTTTTACAAGCGTTGGTAGAATGTCCAGGTCCTCTATGGAAATCACAGTGTAAGTCAGCTCTATATCCGGGTATAGTTGGATCAGGTTCCCGAATGGCTGGTAATTGTTAGAACAGCGAACTACGGAGGTATTGTATTACGCATTTAAATAGAGGTTACAATGTCGGGAATAGCACCGGCGTAAACAGAACTGTTACAGGAGTTGTAACAGCAAACCTAAATAATGTAATATAAACAAAATATGCTAACATACGCTAACATCCCCCCTTATTACATTATTTGGGTAATAGGATAACTACTAGCTATACTAACATCCCCCCTGATTACATCATTTTGCAATACAAAGAGAGCTGTGAAACAATTCAAATTTGACACGTGCAAGTGCCTTAGTGAAAATGTCTACAACTTGAGCATCGGTGGGAATGTGCTGAAGATAAATTTGGTGCTTTGGAACTTCATCTCGAATGAAATGACATTGTGTGTCAATGTGCTTTGTTCTTTCATGATGGACTGGATTCTTGACGAGGTTCAGAACACCCTGATTGTCGCAAAACAAGTGTATTGGAGATTTTTATGGATGGCCCATACTTGTCGAGATGCGACGCAACCATATCACTTCGCACACAGCTTCACGTGCGATGCTATACTCTGCCTCTGTTGATGAAATAGCAACCACCTATTGCTTCTTGCTGTGCCAAGAGACAGGACCGGATCCCAGATGAAAAATGTATCCAGAAGTTGACTTGCGATCATCAAATGATCCGGCATAGTTGGAGTCCGTGTATCCTTGCAAGAAGAATTTGTCGTTCTTCTTGTATTCTAGGCCATATTCCATAGTACCACGGACATAGTGAAGAACACGTTTTGCTACTTTCTAATGAGTGGTCTTAGGCTCCTGCATGAACCTCGAAAGATAGTTGACAGCAAATATGAGATCTGGCCTAGTATTGGTCAGATATATGAGACTCCCAATAAACTATCGATAGAGAGTACCATCTACCTGAGGTGAATCATCATATCATGATAACTGAAGTCCATTCTCCATCGGAGTTGCCATTGGCTTGCAATCAGTCATGCAATATTTTTCCAGCAATGTCTTGGCATATTTTTTCTGAGACACTTTGATGGAGTGCTCCTTCTGGCTGAATTCCAGACCAAGACAGTAATGGAGAAGTCCGAGATCTGTCATCTCAAAAGATTTACACAAGTTTCTTTTGACAGTAGAGATCATAGTTTTTGAACTCCCTGTAATGAGCAGATCATCAACATAGAGTACAAGCAACACTATCTCAGAACCCTATTTCTTGAAATAGAGGTTTGCATCTGATGGACATCTCTTAAATCCATGCTGCATAAGGTGATTGTCCATTTTTATATACCAAGCTCGAGGAGCTTGTTTCAGACCATATAAGGATTTGACCAATTTGCAAACCTTCTGCTCTTGGCCTTCCACTTCAAATCCTTCTGGTTGAGTCATGTAGACTTCTTCTTGGAGATCACCATTTAGAAAGGCACTTTTGACATCCATCTAGTGAACTTTCCACCCATATTGTGCTGCCATAGCACACATAACTCGAATTGTGGTCATCCGAGCAGTAGGTGCAAAAGTTTCCTCGTAGTCAATGCCTTCCTTTTGAGCATAGCCCTTTGCAACAAGACAGGCCTTATGCTTATCAATTGTTCCATCTGCCTTGTACTTGACTTTATATACCCATTTGCAGCCAATGGGTTTCTTTCCATGTGACAGATCAACAAGCTTCCAAGTTTTATTTTTCATCAAAGACTCATACTCTATATCCATAGCGGCCTTCCACTGAGGCTCACTAAGAGCATCTTGCACTGATGCAGGTTCAAGATCATCTATGGTAGATATGAACACCCTGTCATCATCAATATCCATATCCTCTACTTCTATACGTGGAGTTATAGAAAGTTCCTCAAAATATTGACAAAGATCATCAACCTCACCAGTTTCTTTGGCTTCTTTTTCCTTTTGAGCCATACTGCGTGTACGAGGTCTATCCAAGTTCAAATTGGGAGGAGTGGATAAATTTGAGTCTTTGATTGTATTTGTATACCATTTTGGATTCTTCTTCGGTGGTGTTGAAGAAGATGTAGAAGGACCTCCTGTCTATGTTGATGAAGGAATATTCTCTTCCTTAGATTCCACAAGATCTAGGTGTACTTTAGATGTGCTCAGTGATGTGAAAGCTTCATCAAAGACAACATCTCTGCTGACATGAATTTTATTTGTCAAAGGATCTATCAAACGATATCCTTTAGAGTGCTCATCATAACCAAGAAAAATACATCTCAGTGTTTTCTCATCTAGCTTCTTCCTTTTCTCTTTCGGTATGTGCATGAAAGCATGACATCCAAAAATACGTAGATGAGATATGGAGGGTTTTCGACCACTCCATGCTTCCTGTGGAGTCATTACTTTTAGGGCCTTTGTGGGTGCCCTATTCAATAGATATACTGTAGTGGTGACAACTTCTGCCCAATATTGTTGCCCAAGAGTAGCTCCTGTGAGCATACAACGAACCATTTCCATGATTGAACGATTCCTTCTCTCAGCAACTCCATTTTGCTAAGGAGTATAGGCAGTTGTTAACTGTCTCTTGATTCCATGCTTATCTAAGAATGCAGAAAATTCATTAGAGGTAAATTTGGTCAAATCAATTCAAAAAGATCCAAAGGCACCTAACACCTTTGGTCAAATCAATTCAAAAATCTCCAAATGCACCTATACCTTTGGTCAAATCAATTCAAAAATCTCCAAAGGCACCTAACACCATTGGTCAAATCAATGCAAAAAAATACAAAGGTACCTAACCCCTTTGGTTAAAAATATTCAAAAGGTTCCAAAGGCACCTACACCTTTGGTAAAATAAAATCAAAAGGCTCCAAATACATCTAACCCCTTTGGTCACATCAAATCAAAAGGCTCCAAAGGCACTTAACCCCTTTGGTCAAACCAATTTTAAAATACTCGAGTGAACCTCATATCTAGTGATTTACTCTAGTCACCTGGTGGTTGTAGTGATTGGTTATTCATGTACTCCAATAGGATGAGTAAATTACCATAAGATCACTCATAATATATATATATATATATATATATATATATATATATAAACAACAAAAAACAAATGGTTCACAATCACCAAGGTCATAAGGATATACACCCTTAGAATTGCATAATCTCCCGATAAAACTCAAATCAAGTCATCTTGATCAAGCGACTCGCTGCTTTAATTACTTTCCATCTCCTCTATTGGCTCGTCACTTGAGGGGGTAGTCATATAAATTATAAAATTTATAATCAAGTCAATAATCAAACACTTAATTATGCAAATTGTGTTAGTTCAAGAATCATTTTCAAAGACAATCATGCCCTTCTTGCTTGGGATAGATAATAAGAAAAAAATTAAATTAAACAATCTGCTTGGTATACCTCCATCGTTTTACCAAAAATACTTAGTATCTCCAAATACTAGGGTTTGTAAGTCCCTTGAGCCTACTCGTAATCTGAAGAGAAACCAAGACCAGTTTCTTCAATGAGTTAGAAGTGATTGATTCAAAAGAGCATGCTCTTTACATAATTGGGGTATCTTACATTGATTAGATCAATGAACATCATCAACCATAAATGTGGCTTTGGGTCATCTATTTTTTCTTTGTGTTGTGATTTCACATAATGCATCCCAAAAAGAGGTATCTATAGACACCTAAAATATGTCATATTGAGGAGACTATCTAAATGGACTCCTTTAAACCATGTGACCCACATTAGGCAGCTTTAGGGATAAAATAGTAGTTTTCACAAGTTAAAAAGGGATAATTTCCTTTGTAACTATGGTTGTCTCACCCTGAGATGACATCTAGATCAAGGTCATCTCACCTTGAGATGGCATTTAGATCAAGGTTGTCTCATCCTGAGACGATCGCTCCAAAAGCAAAATTTAAAAATAAAGTAGGATATATGGGAGCTAAAACTACAAGTTGACCCCATGCATGATCCCATGCCATGATTTAGCAATTTGCATGAGCCAAAATAGCAAAAATACATGCATTAATCAATTGCATGAAAATATGAATATAATCATTCACTTTTTTTAATGTGAACTACCTCTTTGTTTTTTCATGCAAAAGGTTTGTGCCATTATTATATTTATTTTGAGAAATATGTATATTTGAACTCACCCCCTCAATTTGAACCTCGGTGATATTTATTCTTGTAGCTATAATAATTATTACCTTAATCTTTATTGTTATAGAGTTTAAGCTTTCACATCATGAAGTGGTATTGCATATTTAATCCCAAAGCTCTATTTCTTCTAAAAATCATGTTGCTAGACCAATGCAAGGATTAAAATTCATGCTTCCATATTTCATGCAAATCAAACACTTTCGCTTTGGTGATTGATCCAACCCATTAAGCCACTCCCACAGTGTACCAATCTATCAATAACATCTTGGATTGAATCCAGGTGTTGCCCCGAATTGGCCACAAGAAATGTAGTTACAGGACAATGGTCATATCAAATTGAGATGACCAATAGGTAGGGTCATAATATCTCAATATGGCCTCTGGTAGAGATCTATTTTTATATATTTTTTATTTGCAGTAGTTAGAATTTTCTTTGTTACTATTTCAACATTAGATTAACTTTTCTTTATGCATGGTTTATTTTTCTTTCAACTCATTTATTTTTGTGTTCATTTTTTTTAATACGAGCCTTATATTGAAATGCTCTACATATACTATTGACATCCTTTGCTTTCCTTGTGTGTATATTACAATATTCTACCAGGATAAAGGAATGCAAGGCTTTGGCATCCAAACTTAAGCGACGGTTATAGAAGCCTAATCCAAACATTTGTGATTGTGATAATACCTTGCAAATTGCACCATGATTTATTTAGAAATGTGACAAAACCCTTGGTTATTGTAATGATTGTATCACATCATTAAACTCCCTCAAAAGGGATGTATTTTTAATACACTTTGAGATTATCATTAATATAAATGACTTGGCCTGCTTTTTCTTATTATTTATCATTGTGTATTGGTTACATGTTCATGTTCATTACTACTTTACATTATCATTGGTTGCTTTTATTGGTGCACTAGTTTTTGAGCATATCAAGATCCTAGTATCGAAAATCTTCATGACACTACAAGAGTGTTCCTTTAGGTCCTCACAGGAGAGTGGGATTATAACATATGCTACTACAAGCTACACCAATCCTCAAAACATGTGTAACCCTACAATAACTTGTTAGATCGTTTGGAGGCCTATCTCAATTAGGCCTCCTATAAAAATAGACATAGTGACTCAAAAAATGAATAAAAATGCATCAAAGAAGTGCATAAATGAATTGAAACTTATGTGGAAGGGGTTATCTAACAAGTTGACTTGATAAATTAAAAATGGAAAACATACCCATTCATATGTTTTTTGGATGGTCATACATGTTTGTACATTTTCTAGTTTCTTGCTTTGGTTGGTTAGTCCTTCAGCTATAGAGTTCATCGGTGGAGTTTGGAATCGATCCAAGATCTAGTGATAACTATTCTTCACCTGTAATCACCAGGACTTGCAAAGAAAACTTGATGGAAGTAATATTAGTTGTTTAGAATTATTGAGAATGGATTGAGGTGCAATTTGCAACATAAAAATACCTAGAATATCCTCCTAAAACCATAGGCAACATGGTTTATTTATATCCTTCTTGGGAAGGAAAAGGGATATGTGACATGGCAGAAGAAAAGGGAGGAGATAGAAAGACTTTTCAATAAGTTAGGTGGATAGGTAAGGCTTTCCTCTTATGGGTATAAAGTTGAGGATGGATACTCTATGCTTATTAATCACCTAGGAAAGAACAAAAGGCCTAGGGAAGGGAAAATCCACTATTTAATTTATTTGCTTTAAATGCCTTAAAGGAGAAAATGGTAGATGCTACATGAAGAGGGGTGGGTGCTTAGGGAAGTATGTAGAGGGGTGCGAGGGGGTATGAGGTGGAAGTAACTTAGATTTTAGAGTAACCTATAATTTAGGTTAGTTTAACCTAGGATTTAGGTTATATTTACTTAGGGTTTAGGGTAAATGATCTAATTTTTGAATATTTTATTCTTTGCTCATTGCTTGTCATTGCAAAAGGTCAAATGTGACATTGTAAGTGTCTATAATATCAAAGTGGAATTTTTACACAAATGGCCTAATCCTTCTACCATTATTGAGTTAAGGAGTTTCCTTGGTCTCATAAAGTTCTATCAAGAGTTCATTTTTGGCTATTTAGAGATTATTATACGTTTGCATTAATTGGAAAAAACCAATGTTGCCTTTCTATGGACAAAGACTCACTTTTATTAATCAAAACATTGAAGCAATAATTTTATTTAGCACTAGTATTTGTATTATTTAATCTTTCATTTTCTTTTGAGATCAAGACATATGCCTCTCAGTTTTCCTTAGGAGTAGTTTTGAAATAGAATGGTCATCTAATGGACTTTTTTTTAGATCCATTCTTTATAGTATAATGGAACTACTCCATATATGATAAGACAAATGTACATTTTTTTAAGCCATCAAGTACTAGAGACATTAGATGTTAGGTAAGAAAATAATTGTGCATACTAATAATGTGCCTTTTCAATTTCTAGAATCTCAAAATAAAAATGAAGCATTACATATGAAGTAGGAATTACACTTGCAATAAATTTATTTGATCATCAAGTATAAGAATGGGAACATAGATACTATTGCAAATTATTTTTAGTCGACATCCTAAATCTCAAGCCTTAATAGTAGTCAACACTTCATAACTTGGATTTCATACACGAGTTTCTCTATATGTAAATGATTCAAATTATGGATAGGTCTATTTATATTCAACATCTAACATATTTTAAAGTAGAACATGTATAGGATTTATATTTCAAGGAATAACTATTATATAAAATTGATAAGCTATGTGTGCCTCATGATTATCACATGTCTCTTCTAAATAAGTCACACTCTAATCTCTATGATGGTAATTTTATAAAATAGAAAGCATTCCACCACTTGAAGCATTTCTTTTATTGGATTCATGCAATGCTATGTGTTGTACTTATTTTATTACTATGTAGTATATTTCTACTCAAAATCCACCAGCTAAAAGTTAAGTTTGAGTTGTCCATTATCCATTCCAACTTGTTCTTGGGAAAGAATATCTATAGATTTGGTGGGTGGTTTTACAATGATAATTCAAAGTCATGATTGTGTTTTTATGGTTTCCATTCATAATTTCAATAAGATTTCTAAGATCATTCCTTGTTGCAAGACTAGTTCTACAAGCAATTTAGCCCAATTGTTCTTTGATGGCCAAATGTTCAAATAGATATGGTGAATCATACTCTTATACAAAGTATCTAGATATATCATTACACTTCTCTTGCAAAAGGGAAGATGATTGTGACACTTTAAGCATACTTATAACCAAGTAGTTCATTCTTCCACAAGTTAATCATTATTTGAGATTAGTCTTGGTTTTCAAGTGTTGGCTCCTTATGAGTTTCCTTTGTCTTTTATTTTTCCTTATGTTGCACATATGCAAAAATAACAAGATCAAACTAAGCCATTTTCCACCATTTGTAGTCCCTTAAAATTAAGGGTATTCTCATTATTTAAAAGATTCAAGAAAAGAAAAAAAATAACTTATGGATAATCATTGTGACCCTCATCATTTTTATATTAGAGATAAAGTTTTGTTGTACTTGGAAAAATGTTACTTCTAACATAATAAACATAGTAAGGTCAACAATATTTGCTATGGACCTTAAACTATACTTCAACAAGTGTTCAAAAATATTTTTAGACTTTGTCTTCCAATTCACTTGGGAATTCATAATGTTGTGAATTAATCTCCTCAAACCATAGCAAGAGACAAAATTAGATTTCAAGCATCCAATCAGCCATACTATAGATGTTATTATTTATTTCCATATTTTTCTTGATGAAAAAAAAGTATTCAACACACCTTGTTAGATTTCATGTGGTTTCATTATCTATTACCTTGTAGTAAAACAAGGATGGCTTCATCATTAGACCTAATGGATTTCTCAACATCAAATATTTTTATTATTCCCCTCTCTTTTGTAAGCAATGGAGCCAGTGCTTCTATTGATGAGAGGGATGATGAGTAATAACATGTGGTTATGTTGATTATGCTAACTTTGGTTAGTTATATTTATTGTGCTAACTTTGGCTAGTAATGTTTGTTGTGTCAACTATTTGTTTTTTAGTTGGTTTATTATAACATGGGATTATTCCATAGTATTTTGTTAATCCTTAAATTGGGATGTATAATTATTTTTAAATGCCTTTCCAATTAGTGGAAACTTAGCCAAAATTATCCCATATTAATCTGCCAATTATGAATACTATAAAAAAATGTATGGGAAATAAAAGAGAAGAATATGACAAGTAGATCTAATAGAAAAATTGGAGAGGTCATTCCCTCTTAAATTTTAATCTACCAAAAATCATATCTCTCAACGCACTAATTGTAGAAGTTGTCCAACTAGAGATCATATTGGAGCTTGAGAATATTTTACAGATATTTATATTAAGTGTCCATGATTGTGTAGATTAGTAAATAAGGTCAAAAAAAGTGGAAAATGATGAAGCTAATTGGATATAACACAATCAATAATTTAAAATAGATCAAATAAACAACTATAGATTAATTAGGCTACATAGAATATCCTACCTCTCAATGTCAATTACTCTAGCTATAGCAGTAGCATTTACTTAAGTAGGTTGGATTTTTCCACCAAGGCCTAATGGTATCATAAAAAACATATTTAAGTGACCGTTCATTTTTTGATTAGGGGATTGGAATTTCTCATTGTAGTTGGTTCAAGGAATTTTTTATTCTCTCTAAATTTTCATTGTATATAGATATTCTTAAGGGAGAAGCCCTGGTTATAAGATTAATATTTTTCCTAGAATGAAAATATACGTGTTTCATATGTAAGTCTTCCCTTTCTAATTAAGATGTGTAAGGGGATTATTGTCCTTCAACTATGTATTGGTAGAATTAAGTGCTATCAGGTACCTCTTATAACATAGTAATAATATAAGGAAACTATGCATTAGTAGACTTAAGTGTTATGATATACCTCTTCCTTATTGTTAATTATTTATTAGTAGATATAAGCATGATGTGTAGCAAATATGTAGTGCTACTTCAAGTTTTGCATTTTTGTATTTGATTGTATGTATTTGTTGATCCCATTAAGAATATTCATTGGTGGGATTAAGTTCTACAAGATGCTTCTCATAGTAGAAGTAGCATCCACTACTAGTATTCTCATTGTAAGATGCTTTACTTTATGATAGCCACTTTATTTTTATTTGTTGCACAACTACCATCATCTATTATATTTTGTGTTTTGTTGAAAGTAGCATTTATATTATTATCACCTTTGAATATTATTATAGAATTTATTATCCCTTTTTCTCTTTGATAATTTGTATATTATATTACACACGATCATTTATGGATCTAGTCATCTCTAGACATTGTTAGAAGTAAAATTTAAGCATCTAATAAATTGGTAATTAGATCACAAGGAGTCATATTAATACATGATTACTATTATTCAATCAATAATTAAATTTGGAACACTTAGTGAAACTTGAGTGTAATTTCTCTAAAATTATTTGGGCTCTAAACTCATACACAAATATATCTTGGATATTTTATAATGATAAACAAGTATTATAATTTGAATAGTCTATATTATAGTCCAATCGTGATATTGTTAGGGATCCAATCGTTATAGAAAATTATTTTTCTAATCTAAAAGCTATAAATATGGTTTTGCATCAATTAGAGCCTCAAAGTAGCTTATTACAATAGATAAAGCTTCAAAGCATATTATCATTGGATGACAAATTTGCTTAGGATATTTCTAATTATAATATTATACATATCTCAAGAAAATTTTTCTAAGTAGCATGGACAAGTCATTCTCAAATTGAAATAAAATATGCCCTTTGTCTCTTCTACTTTACAATATAACTCCTATTGTTATAATAGAGGTGTTTGTTAAGTAAAAAACAATTTGGTACAATAGGCTACAACTCATACCATCCATTATTGATTATAATTAGATGATTTAGTCCTACACAAGCATACATGTTCTATGAGAATGCATTACAACCTAATATAGCCTTGCTTATTGCAATGCCAAAGCAGAGTTCTTTCCCAGTAGTCTATATTGAAGTAATGAGAGCTAAAAAGGAGATAAATATTAATTGGGACATAGTCATATAGGTTTCAAATACCCTTACTAGAATAAAAAAAATGTATATATCCTTCTATTATAAAAAACAAAAAATTACATACCCACACATTCGATCATATATTTTATCCACTTTGGCACCAATATGAGTAGATACAATTGGTTTATTATAGTATCAAATTAGTACCACGATCTCAACCATCAAATATTCATTAGAGAATATTAATGGATTAGAATATCGAAGTTAATAATTAAATCAAGAAGATTCTTTAGGATCTTCGTACACTATTTGTAGCCAAAGAACTGAACACTTAAATGAAAACTGTTAAGAGTATATCATATCCTAAGTTGTTACTAGGATAAGTTTGAGTGGCTGAGATCAACTCAGTTAGTTATGATCCAATGGATCAGATTGTATGCACTTGCTATTTAAGCAAGGTCCATTTCATAAAATAAACAAGAAGTTATTTTATTTCTCTAAGTTGTGAGCAGTATTTTAACCATTTTTTTAATGGTGGTTTCATCGTTTTTAATGGTGGATTTTTTATCAGTCTCCTTCATCTTCAAATGGATGGATTTTTTTAACCATTCAGATCTGGAAACGTATGGGAGGTTTTTCAAATTGCCTTTTGGTGTGTTTTTCAACAATGCAGAACCAATGCAAAATAGTATGACCAGTGTGATCAGCAGCGTGCAGATCTGAATCTATTTATCCCAATCCTTTCCTTTTGTTTGCTGCTCTGGTGTGGTCTACTATGGTTCTCATCCTACCTACACATACCTACCAATATATTGTTGTTGCTATAAATATTCAATCCATATGGTCAAATCGGAAGTACAGTTTTCATCAATCGGATTTTGTTGCACTCCTTTTTTTATAATATTTGGAGGGTGGACCCAGTCTGTCTGCAACATGGAAAGGGTGATGTACAGGTGCGATGCAGATCTTGGTTTGTAGTGGATCTTCCTACAGCCTAAAAACCTATTTCCAACATCCCAGACAAGCGGTAGAATGGAGGTCACGGCCCCCGAACCCTCCTTTGTATGGAAAGATGGAGTGCTAATCGAGTGTACTGTCATTGCTCGGATCATCTTAAAAAGGGCACGATGAAGTTGATTTTTTATTGAAGTTTCTGTTGCTACATTCGAGATTGCGTGGAACAACACTCTCCACATCAACCTTATTTTTTAACGGTGGTTCCCTGGGTTCTCAAACACAAATACCCACCGAAGTTACAATATTTTTTATTACCACATGAAATGACAGATCTGGTTGCTATCCATATGACTTCGACATTGATGAGAAGAAACGCCACCCCCCTCACTCTCGGCTTACTCAATAATGTCCATCGAAGGCCATTGGGGATGCAGATCTTTACCGTGCACAGGCGAATGCATGTTACAGGTTGTTGAAAGCATTTGGTATAAGCAATAATTTTTGGATGCACGATGGAGTGCAATTTTTTTCAATTGGTGCCTCTATGTGTCTCCCAAAATTATTACCTTTGATCTACACATTACTACGCTAATCAAAGACCAAGGAACCAAGTCTTCTTCGGTGTGGGCTAAGATTCCTAGTAACAGGCCTTTAAACTGCATCATGCACTTGTTGATCGAGCAGAGAAGGTGCAGATCTGATGGTATGGAGTTATTGTGAAAACACCGTGACGTTGAAGACTTGTGCCTATAGATTTTTTGGTTCTTTAGGATTTTTCTAATGGAAGACTTTATTTTTTTCAATATTCATGGAGCTCGAAAACATAAGGGGCGCTCAATTTTTTTTATAGCTGGATGGAGATGTTGGTCGTGTCTTTTCAAAATCTAGATTCATGCTATATTAAGAGCACATACACCTGTAGTTGTCACAGCCTTGACGTCCAGTCCCAGTTCTAGTGTGCAGTTTGCATCCACAATTTGAGGATGTCGTGGAGTGTCGTGTAGCTTGATATAAGGCATGGCCCAGTGCATTTTCATATCTTAGACAACTGCAACTTGAATACAACACACCAGCTCAAAAGGGAATATGGCCATTATTTCTTTTTCTCATGTGCAAATATACAGGATCCCATAGGTGGCACCGCCTATTGTTCATGATTGGGCGGTGATAATTATAAGTATATGCCACAACATGCCGAAAGGGGTGTAGTGTGCATACTTGAAGATCCTCCAACAATTTATAAGAGAGGCACAACCTTTCACAGCTTTGGTCCTGTGTTCAAACCCCTTTTAAAGGGGAGGAGTCAAGATGATCATAACATGAGTTAACTTGCTTGGTGGCTCCAAGTGATCCATGGAATGTGTGAGTCATTGCCCCTCTAGGCACGAAGCATGTTATGTAACGGTGTGAAAAAGATTATAGTTATTTACAGATGGCCTCCAAGAACTACAAATCTATCATATCATAATTTGGATTATTCTTCCAAGTCAAAATTCTACAAAGAACAATACAAAGAATATCCTATGCTTTATTGCTCTCTTTCAGTACCTTCCAAGGTTATTTATGATTTATCAACTGACATCACAAATTGTGAAGGAAATTGGTGTGGTAAAAGAGATAGCCCGATTTATCAACTGACATCACAAATTGTGAAGGAAATTGGTGTGGTAAAAGAGACAGCTTGGGCTAGTGCAACATATAATCTACTTCTCTACATTCTAGCTAGTCATGTTACTAGAGCATGCTGGTATCTATTCGAAGTTGATAGACAAAATGCATGCTGGAGGGATGTTTGTAGAAAAGAAATGCTATTTTGTCATATTAAATACTTTTATTGCAGTAGTGTGGAATATGAGTTCAGTTAGCACAAATATAAATGGTATAGAGTAAGCACTATCACAAAAAATTGTGGTGATAGTGCAAAGTTTTTCAAGTATGGAATTTATCAAGCTGTTGTGAAGTATGGCATCACATCTTCAAAAGTTTCTCAACAAGTATAGAACCTAAGCTCTTTAGGGAAAAAAATTGACACAAGCACCTATGTTGGGGATATTTATTTTGCCATATGAATTGTGATAATTGGACTGGTTCTAATTGGAAACATGCATACTTATCTTCAATCGTTGACAATAAAGTTCAAAGAATGGAGAATAAAATGGACCGATATGGAAAAGTGGATGCATCATTGTCAGCTTCATCTAGAATTGTGGGAGCGTATAAGGTGATATGAACAATACAAATGGGTAGCAACATGAGGGTTTGGCAAAGAATCCCTTCTCCAGAGCCTTCCCATGGACCTTTGCCATGATATCAAATGCCACCTTTGTATAGACCTTGTCCGTCGAGTGCCTATGTTTGATCAAATGGATAAGAAAATGTTGGTTGTGATATGTGGAGGCTCACTTTCAATGAGATATCCCTGGATGCTGCTTCAAGTTTGCATCATTACCAACATCTAAGGAAATGGTAATATCGTTTTACAACCATCTTTTTTCAGCCACAAAGCAGTGATGGAGGTTTTCGATAAAATTGATGAGATTCACTTATCTGTGGGCTACTTTCAACCCTATTGTTGCATAGTGATTTGAGCACCAAATGGTACATGGAGACTACACCAAAACTTGATGTTTTTTTTCCTATTTTTTGATGGTTGGAAGTGGTCATCGAAGTGCAATCAATATTTTATTCACAAATGGCAGATTTTCAGCTTCATCATTGCACATCGCTGTGCCCTAGGAGGTTTCTAGTTAGGGTCTTGTTTATTGACATTGGTCTTACTTTACTTCAACAACTCATTTGTTGTATTTTTTTTTCAAATATACAATAACGAGAGGATGTTGCAGTCCAATGGTGAAATTCCCATAGAAGGAAGCTCATGATATTGATAACGGATGATCTCTAACTTGTTTGAGAGTGGTGGTTATTTGAGGTTCAGAATAGTCATTGGAATATTTGGCCTTCAAGCTCATGCTAGATCGTGAATTGGCCTTGGCATTGGAAGCATTGATCGTGGTGTCATCCGAGAGAGCAAACCAACTGGTGTTTGGAGGCTTGATTTTGGAGGCCGCTCACACGTAGCTCAAAGACATCTTGAAAGTGGCCACCTCACTATGGCACCACGACTAATATATATATTTTTAAATCTTGTAAATGGAAGTGTCAATGATGTTGCGTTTCATGAGGTATCTGATTTTTTTTTCCCATTTTTCCACTTTTCCACGTTTCCACTAATTTTTTCAAATATTTTTTCCACATTCCATGGGATGGTGCCTAGAATATTTAAATATGTTTGCTATGCACATTTTTTTTGGCCTATGCATTTTTGATGGGTAGGGAAATCTTTTTTAATATTTGTTTTTATGAAAGAATTGATGGCCCATGCAATTTCTCTGAAGGGAGGTTTTTTTAAACCATGCTTTATTCCAATTTTTGAAATATTCCCTTCTAAGGGAAAATGGAGAAGATTGTTGTTTTTTATGCAGATAAAGGCCACATTGACATTTGATCATAGAGGTGTTTATAGTCGTCAAAAAAATATTTTTGAGCCGAACACAATGACAATGTCCTTTTTTAGTTTTGAAACTATTTTCCTTCCTTTTTTGTGGCTCGAAGATTATTGTATCTTAGGGTACAATCTTGGTTGAACCTGACACTCCCAAGGCA
Organism: Wollemia nobilis; assembly: GCA_028583015.1. Lineage (NCBI taxonomy): Eukaryota > Viridiplantae > Streptophyta > Pinopsida > Araucariales > Araucariaceae > Wollemia > Wollemia nobilis. The sequence goes on along the minus strand of JAQPPZ010004560.1, from coordinate 627,611 downwards.
TTTGTATGTGATCCTAGTATCTAGTCATCTTCTCTATAGGACCTGGCAGATGCAATGGATGGTTACCCATGCATTCTGGTAGGATGAGGAGGTTACCATAAGGACACATTCAAAATATTAGTGCTCTTTAATTCCCTTGTTTTTAGCTGTTTGTCCACATAGTTTGGACCTTATTATCAACCCATTGTGTTCATATAGGTGGACACCACATATTTGTGCTTTTGGGATCAATTTTGGATTACCCTTGCCATTGTGGTGCTTTTTTTCTACACTATCTTCACACTCTTATTTTGTGAGACACTTTGGTTTCAGGGGGCTTTCTTTGGTGACTTTTTGTCATGGTTCACAGACTTGTTCATTGTCACAAGCACCGGTCTAGGAGTGAGATTTCATTAAGTTCGGTACTGAGGCTACTCACCCTTTTTTTGTGGCATGCCATGGATCCTTTGTAGGCCATTCTTAATGGAAGTTGTCCTAGGGGGGTTGAAGAGAACATCTTCCTCTCCATCCTCCTTGCACCTTTTCCTCCTTCTTCTTCATTTCTAGTAGTTGGTTTTCTTCCTTGTGGTTTTTCATCATCTCTCCAACAGAGTTTATTATGGATATATTATACATGAGTACCTTATCAAGCATTGTTTTTGGGACTCATATATGTGGATATACCACTTGTTTGGTTTTGTTTTTCACTACCTCCTAGTACCACTTAAGGGGGTTGTTAGAGATATCCTAGTACCACTTAAGGGGGGTGTTAGAGTATATCATATCCTAAGTTGTTACTAGGATAAGTTTGAGTGGTTGAGATCAACTCAGTTAGTTATGATCCAATGGATCAAATTGTATGCACTTACTATTTAAGCAAGGTCTATTTCATAAAATAAACAAGAATTTATTTTATTTCTCCAACAAAAACACATAGAGATAGAAGTATTGACAAAAATCGCTTTTATATTGATCTCTTTTGATACAATTTTTACAATTTTTGAATTGCCCCAAGTATCTTGGGAGCAATGTTACAATATATATGTCTCTGTATGGTACAATATTCTTCTAGTGCAATGGATGGGGTCTTCCAAGTCTTCAATAGGGTATGGTGTTCTTCAGTCCTCAACTACAACTTCAAAATGTGAGTGGGCTTTGGTATCTAGCTCAGGACCACTCCAACTTTAGAAGCTTCTCCAATGCACCTGTAACTTACATACATGGGAACAAAAGAAGGGGATCAGTAGCACCTGCAAATTGAGATGTAAAATCAATGCTAAATCTAAACCCTAAGCAGGTAACCATATAATGCAAATAACAATAGCATATAACAACAAAATCCTTGCAAAGAAAAATTTATTGATCGTACTGTTGTTGTGCTCTTAGCTCTGTGAAATCGTGGGTGCACAATGGTGCCTGGTAAACTGTGGATGTGTAGTGGTGAAATTGTAGGCCTGTATTTTTTACTGTGAAACCGTGAAATACTGGTTTGGGCTGAAGGACATAATGCTCAAAATAAGACCTTTGAATTCGAGATGCATATTCTCCTTGGGATGCATGCAAATATCTGGTCCTTTTCTGGAAGCCTAGCGATAGCAAGTTTTAGCTCTATATGTTTGGTGGGGTAAGGGTGCCTTTATAGGCCCCTTAGGGTTTTGGAGGTAAATGGGAGGTGGTAAGCCTGGATTGCCAAGTGTCAATTCTGGGCTACCAAATGGGGGAAATAGTTATAGTGAGTCACTCAGTGTACCTCATTTAACTGGGGTGATGTGGCTGCAAGTGGAGTGGTATGTGGGATTTTACCCCATGTGAAGGGACAAGGAGGACAAGAGTGGATGGGATGTGGCAAGGGTGTTGGATGAGGTGGCTAGGACACATGTCTAGTGGGTAGGTAGGGTATCCTAGGCTGATTTTTCAGATTTAACAAGTCTAGAAAATAGGATAATGTGCAGTGTCTTATATCCCTAAGTTGGAACTTAGGCATATAATTTTACTATGCATGATTTTGTGGTGGGGTGGCAAAATGTGATTTTATGGGTGTTGTATTTTGGTGTCTACACATACCCCTTTTTGTACTGCATTGTGTGCAACACGATGCAGTGCAAAAACCAATGACACCTAATTTTATTTGAATGGAAAAATGGACTCAAATATTCTCGACATTAAGAATGAATGACTTTTTTTTTTGAAAATTTTGATTTGTTTGTTTACCCCATCAATTGGTGAATGGGTAAAGGATGAAACCCACGAGCCAATTGACCAAATATGGATGATGAAAGGAGGTGGTTGATTGAATGATGTGGATGTGATGCAAATGTATGGCATTTGGATCGGCTTGATGCCCCAAATTTAGGATTGTTTGTGTTGTGACAAGTTTGCTCTTTTGGTTCATGTATACATAGAATCGTTGGTAGAACCTTTGATCACATGTATGAGCTCGTGAGTTTTTCTATTTTTAGTCACTATTGTGCATTGGATCTAGCGCATTTAGACCTCGATACTTAGGTGATTTTGATAATTCCAAAATGATTTGTTTGCTTTTCGCTTTTGACCCAACGGAAGGGGTTAAGGATAACCTTATGCAAATTTATTCTGAACACAGCCAAGCTCAATAATTGAGGGACTTAGGTGATTTAATGCCATAATTATTTTATGCTAAATGTTTTAATGAGTGTCCTTATGGTGAGCTACCCATCTGACCGGATTTCTTGGATTTCCAATCGCTTATAGGGTTGTTCACTAGTTACAATGTGCACTATTTTTTTTTTTTTTTGTGATGATTTGCAAATTTTGATTTGATGGATGTAAGAGTGTTTTTTTTGGACAAAACCACTAATGCATGGTTTTGCATTTTTTGAACTATGTTCCCATGGTTTTCATCGTAAACCATGGGTCTGTGATGTTACGTGCTCCGCTAAACGCGGAAGCACATTTTTAACTTCAAACTGTGGATGTGTGATTTTTGCCACGAAAGGCGGCTATATATAGGCCTGTATTGTCATTTTCATTCATTTTTCATTTTCCAACTATCTTTTTCTTGCTCTGAGATATGAGTGAGATGGAAATTGGTGAGGGGAGTGGCGGTGGTGGTGGCGGTGATGCGGGTGCAGGTGGTGGAGGTGGGGGCTCGATTGGAGTGGAAGTCGACGTGCGGTATGCCCAAGTAGGTCTCTAAAGCCCGTAGTGTAGTTTTTATTGTTGGTTGTTTGTGTGTGTTTTGTTTTTTTTTTTTTAGAAAAATTAAGTAGGGATGGAAATTTTTTTTTTTATATTTGATAAACATTAAGTGGGGATGGATATTTTGTTTTGATATGCTTTATTATGGTGTGGAACATATGATGTTTGTCGTGTTTTGTTTTTTATTTTTTTTACTACCGTGCTAGGGGTAGGTTGAAAGATTTTTTTTTTTTGGTTTATGATATGTGTTATATCATGTTTGCTGAACGGAGTGTAATTTTGCCATGTATGTTGTGTTTTTTTTTAACTACCGCGCTAGGGTTAGGTTGAAAGTTTTTTTTTTTTTGAAATGCAATTTGATCTAGTGTGTATGTTTTTGTTTGTTTTATTTTTTTATGAAGTGCAATTTGTGTTAGATAAAACAACAGTTTGATTCATGTCTGAGAAGGTTGAAATAATACATCTGCAGGCTGAAATAGCCCGGAGGTTACGAAACTATCTGAGGCTGAAATAGAACTTGTTATAACAAATAACAAGTTCTGTTCTGCCTAATTAACAAAATAATGTAATAATAGTGCAAATATAATATATGCTAACATCCCCCCTTATTACATTATTTGGGTAATAATATAACTACTAGCTATACTAACATCCCCCCTGATTACATCATTTTGCAATACAAAGAGAGCTGCGAAACAATTCAAATTTGACACGTGAAAGTGCCTGATTTTCCACAAGGTCTAGGTATACATCTGATGTGTTTGCTGATGTGAAAGCCTCATCAAAAACAACATCTCCACTAATGTGAATCTTCTTGGTTAAGGGATCAATCAAATGATAACCCTTAGAGTGCTCATCATACCCAAGAAGAATACACTTCAATGACTTCTCATCTAGCTTCTTCCTTTTCTCTTTTGGTATGTGCATGAAAGATTTACACCCAAAAATGCGTAGATGAGAAATGGAGGGTTTCCTACCACTCCATGCTTCTTGTGGAGTCATTCCTTGTAGGGCCTTTGTGGGTGCCCTATTCAACAGATATCTTCTTTGTGGTGACGGCTTACGCCCAATATAGTTGCTCAAGTCTAGCTCTTGTGAGCATGCAACGAACCATTTCCATGATGGAACAATTCCTCCTTTCAGCAACTCCATTTTGCTGAGGAGTATAAGCAGTAGTTAACTGTCTTGTGATCCCATTTTATTTCAAGAATGCAGAAAATTATTTAGAGGTGAACTCCCCCCCTTGATCTAAGTAGAGGGTCTTTATAGAAGTCCCTGACTCCTTCTCAATAGATTTCTTGAATTGTTGAAAGAAGCCAAATGCTTCAGATTTCAGTTGAAGAAAGAATACCCACATCTTTCGTGAGTAATCATCCACAAATAACTAAAAATACCTCTTACCCCCACAACTGTTGGGAGTGAAGGGACCACACAGATCAGTATGAACCAACTCCAGAGGTTTCTTTGCTCTAGTAGAGCTCTTTTCAAAAGGCACTCTATGCTATTTTCCTACCAAGCAGTCAGAGCAAACTGGTAAAGTGGTAGAAAGGGAAGGAAGACCCTTAACCATCTCATACTTACTTAGCTCAAGTAAGTAATCAGAACTCAAATGTCCATATCTCTTGTGCCATAGGGAAGTTGCCTCCTTTGTAGAGACTGTCATGGCAACATGTGGAGTAGAGATAGTATCTAAGGCAAATAAGCCATGCTTATATGAATTGGTTGCAATGTTCTTACCCTTCCTGGTAATAGAACAACATTTCTTGCCTCCCTCAACACTAAAGTTCACAACCATATCTTTGTCCAGAATTTGTGTGACTGACAACAAATTGTTTGCCAATCCTGGAACATAGAGAACTTTATCAATCTAACACTTGCCATCAGAAAGAGTGACTAAAACAATGCCTTCTCCCTAAACCTTGTAGGTTTTATCATCGACAATAGTGAAAAGTTTGCCCTCTTTGGCCTCAAAAGACTCAAACCATGATTTGTCACCAGTCATGTGCTTACTGGCTCCAGAATCAACATACCATATAGGATCCGTTTGCTTGGACACTGTGGTAGTCATGAGAAATTTGTGAGCTCTCTCAGAATTCGTGTCAGATTCTTCAACAGCAACATTCACTTGTTGTTTGTTCTTTTGTGGTTTGTTTCGGCCTTTTTGTTTTGATTGCTTATTCTTATGCCAACATCTGTTTGTATCATGACCTTCTTTGTCACAGATCTTGCAATATCTCTTTTTCTGTTGAGGTTGTTGAGTTTGTTTCCATTTTAAATCCTTTTGTGAATTCCCTCCCTTCTGAAAATTACCCTTCTTTTGGTTTTGCCCTTTCCTGTTGATGTAGAGAGCAGTGTTAGAAGAATCATCTCTCTGTAGTTGGCATGCTTCCTCCTCTTGAAGCATATTAACCAATTATAAAAAAGTAACTTTCCATTGTGATACATGAAGGGAAGTAATCAACACCTGATAATAATCAGGTAAAGCTCTCAATACAACTGAAGTAAGGAGCTTGTCTTCAACTGGTTCTCCCAAAGAATTCAACTTTGCTTTCAATTCAGAAACTCTGCAAAGAAAGAATTCAACTATCTCACCCTGCTTCATGCTCATACTGTGTAATTGAGATTGAATAAATAGAATGGTGGAATCATTCTTTTCCTCATATATAGTATTAAGGGCATCCCATGCCGCTTTACTAGTTGCACAGTCAGCAATATGGGGTTGGACTTCATCAGACACAACAAGCAAGATGAGCACTTTTGCTTTACTGTCTAGCTTATCAAAGTCTCTTTGAGCATTAGATGGTGTTGTAGCACCAACAACAGGTGAAGGTCTGGTTGTTGCTCCAGATACAACATCCCATAAATCATCCATTGCTAGGATGGCCTTCATCTTATTTTTCTATGGTGTGTAATTAGGACCTTTCAACAACCGATGAGAATCAGTCATTAGTTTTGCAGACATGATGAAGGTTCCTTATAACACCAATTGGTCCCCCTTTCGATATACCTTTTTCTAGGCCGTTATACCATACAAAATACCCGCCCTTACATGAGGGAAACTATAGGTATTTAGAAAGATAAAAAAAAATCACCCGCCCTTACGTGAGGGAAACTATAGGTGAGTTTTAGAGATCATACGATACGTGGAACATAAGCAGTACTGAAAGGGAATCGCCTTGTTGATGGCACCTACCATAGAAGATTATTCTCATGCGTGGGGCGTAACTTTCCCTAAACACTATGAAGAATACTTCGTCAAGATTTACGCCTAAACACAAGAACGATTAAGGGTAGTGGATGGAGTAAAAAAAATGCAAAATTGGCAAACTTATCTCTCCCCGATGATTTATAGAGAACAAGCTCAGACGTCGTTGTAGTAGCTATATTAGGCGGTGGATACAGTAGCGCAATCACGACAGCTTTACCTGTAAGTGCTGGCCAGAGGTATCACAAATACCGAACGCTGCAGTGCAATAAATTGCATGGATGGGTTTTAATTATTCCGGGGACTTAGGGAGTGAATTTGATTTTAACTTTTAATGTTATAGTGCAAGAAATCAAATATGCAACATACAACAAAAAAAGTGCCCACAGGAATAACCCACAAGGTGTCGGGCGCAGCCGAAAATGCACCTTTTACATTTCGCCAAATTGCTATTTTTCAAAAAAAATTACTCTCTCTATTCCCCCCCTTTTTATGGTATTTTAGCAATTTATAAATTTTGAAAAAAGTAAAATTTAATCTTTTAATAAAAATATTTCAAAAATTAATTAAATAAGTTTCTAATTAAATTAAAAAAAATAATTAAGAAACAATTTAATTAATATAAAATATTAATTATTAAAAAAATAAAACTTTAATCAAAATTAAATAAAAAAAACTTATACCTGGCAGGATTGGAACCTGCAACCTCAGGGCTCCCCGAGCCCTACCGCATAGCTCACTACCAGGTGAGCTAGCGGGCTGATCCGCTTGGATCAGGGGGATCCTCCTCTTTCTACAGAAGACACGAGCCCGTAGCTCGTCCTGGCCGCACCTCCACCGCTGCCTGGTGGCGTGTTGGGGGCGTGTTGGGCGACGGCGCTGAGTAGCGTGCGGGCTAGCTCCTCCACAGCGTCGGCGCTGCTCCTCCACTGCGTCGGCGCTGCTCCTCCATGTAGGGCCTCCCGACGTTGCGTGGACGTGCGACACACGTCTGCACGATGGGAGTGGGAGGGAGGTGGGGGGGCCTCCCCAACATCGCGCGGACGTGCGACGTGGCGCGTCTGCGCGACGGGAGGGGGAGGGAGGTGGGGGGGCCTCCCCAACGTCGTGCGGACGTGCGACATGTCACGTCTGCATGACGGGAGGGGGAGGGAGGTGGGGGGGCCTCCCGCGTGACATGTCATGTCTGCGTGATGGGAGGGGGGAGGGGGGAAGCTCCCTCAGTCACGCGTGGATGCACGATAAGGATTATCCTGTCGCGCGTCTGCACACGACGAATACTTTTTTTTTTTTTAAATCTCGCTGCAAATACAAATCGCGCGACGTAAAAAAATTTTTTTTTTTAATAAAACTCCGTGGAACGTCGCGCGATTGCACGCGGCGTGATTTTTTTTTTTTTTAAATTTGCCTTCCCAGCACAGAAGGAAAAAAAAATTGTGTCCTCCCAGCACAGAGAAAATGCATCCTCCCAGCAACTGTCTGCAATTTATAGTCGCACGTCCCAGCAAGCGTCTGCAAATTTTTTTTGCACAAGCTCGGATACCATGTTAGATAAAACAACAGTTTGATTCATGTCTGAGAAGGTTTAAATAATACATCTGCAGGCTGAAATAGCCCGGAGGTTACGAAACCATCCGAGGCTGAAATAGAACTTGTTATAACAAATAACAAGTTTTGTTCTGCCTAATTAACAAAATAATGTAATAATAGTGCAAATATAATATACGCTAACAATTTGATCTAGAATGCATGTTTTTTTTTGTTTTTTTTTTTGATGAAGTTCAATTTGATCTAGAATGCATGTTTTTGTTTGTTTTATTTTTGTTTTATTTTATTTTTTGATGAAGTGCAATTGGATCTAGAATGCATGTTTTTGTTTATTTTATATTTTTTTGATGAAGTGCAATTTGATCTAGAATGCATGTTTTTTTTTGTTTTTTTTTTATTTTTTGATGAAGTGCAATTTGATCTAGAATGCATGTTTTTGTTTTTTTATGAAGTGCAATTTGATCTAGAATGCATGTTTTTGCTTGTTTTATTTTTATTTTTTTGATGAAGTGCAATTTTATCTAGAATGCATATTTTTGTTTGTTTTATTTTTATTTTTTGATATAATGTGATGCATGCCTCTATTTTAGTTTCCTTTCTGGATGATCTAATGTTTCTTTTCTTTCTTTTGCCATAGGTGAAGCTCCTGTCTGCTAGACATAGATGGCCTCACACCATTTCCAAGGTGCACAAGGCCCTCACTCTAGATGATTGGGAGTTTTTGGAGGTTGTGGGTCTAGATGGTTGTGGATGGTTGGTGATTGTTAGAGTAGATGAGGCACTCCTCTCCACTCTAGTTGAGATATGGGACCCAGATAGGGGTTCATTTCAGCTTCTAATAGGGGAGCTCACTGTGACATTGGAGGATGTGTATCACATTTTTTGAGTGCCTATCGAGGGTCCACCAGTGAGGGTGGGTCACGACAAGTAGGAGGTACTCAAACCTATCTTTGGAGACCTTTGGGATGTAGACTATAGTAAGGGGGGCATCACCTACCTTGAATTGTTCAAGGGTGAGAGGTTAGCTATAGTTCCTACCTTTTTGATGTACATATTGAGCAACATGGTGTTTCCCAATAGCATGGGATCGAGGATCCCATGGAACTAGGTGCCTATTATTCTTCAGTTGATGTCTGATCCGTAGAGGTTGGCATGGGCTCCCACTCTCTTATGTCAGGTGTATAGTGAGCTTTATGAGGTGAAGATATGGGGGAAAGGGCCTTAGCTATAGTTTACTACTCCATATCTGGTCATGGGAGCATATTAGTGTGGGCCATCCTAAGGGATTACCTTGTGCTTGTGATCCTCTCACTCCTCATACTTATCGATGGCTTCTTAGCAAGGAGTCTTCTCCTACGTGCCCTGCTATCAAGGGTGCTACCTATAGGGATAGCCTGAGTGGAGTGACTAGAGATTGTATCTATTGGCATCCATGGAGGGGTTTGACTTGGGAGAGGGATGCTACAGAGCTTCATTGAGTCAGATGGGGGAGATGGTTGATGGGTAGCCACACTCGAGAGATGGAGTACATCTAGTTCTCTTAGGTGCAAAGGTAGTTTGGATTGGTCTAGGGAGTTCTTGATGCTCCCGTGATATATAGGTGATGAGACGATGAGCTAGGCTTACCCTTGACTCCTAATTTTTGGATCATGGATGATGCATCTGATGATCCAGTTATCGAGGTACCTAATGTGGATGATGCTAGCATGACTATGGAGTATGATGCATGGTTTTCAGCCCATCCTCCTTGGAGATCAAGCTAAGTTGTGGATGATGCAGTTAGTGGGGATGAGCTCGATACTAGGGATCAGGCTCCTAGGTGGGCTAAGCACCACCGAGGTAGTGGTGGTAGGAGGCAGTCTGCTATAGATGTACAATAACCAGAGGTGGATATTGGGCATGATGGTAGCGATGGGGATGATGGATATGGGGATGATGGAGGCCAGGGTGATGATGTAGACCAGGGTGATTATGGAGGCTAGGGTGGTGGTGGTGATGGTGGTGAGGGAGAGCAGGTTGTTCCTCCTTGTCATATGGATGAGGAGTGGGGTATACTCCAGGTTGAGTGGGATATTCTAGATTTGGAGGTGAGTCGGGTTAAGGGTGAGCTGGCTTGGCATCAGGGTGAGGTGACCCGACTATAGGATGAGGTGGATAGCTTGTAGGTTGAGGTGGATGGTCTGCATGGTAGGAAAAGTATGAATGCTATCATGACTCGAGATGCAGATATCACGAGGTTATAGGGGGATTTGAATCGCTTGCAAGGCGAGTTGGATAGGGCGCAGCATGCACTAGCTAGGGATGATGCTACTACTACTATTGCCTCCCTTAGGGCACAGATATCTCAGTGAGTGGCTCACCAGGGTGTGGACTTGAGGACCATTCATAGGTAGGGTGAGTACATCGTGATGTTGGAGAGCGCTTTGCATGAGCATGAGATCCCTCTCCCTATTCCTCCTTCTTCATTAGTTTTGGGTGCCAATCGATGGATCGAGGTGAGCACCAAGACTTAGAGGCCATCTAGCTCTCATGGTGCTTCGTCAGCACAGGGACCTCATAAGGGTCACGACGGTGCTAGCTAGTAGCACCTTATCATCTCTTTTTGTCTTTTTGTATTTTTTCTTATGAGCCTCAGTGCTCTGATGTATACAACCTACGGGTATTTTGTACTATGCGACTCACACACACACACACACAATATATATATATACATGGATTTTTATTATATTTTGTGTTATGTGTCTTTGTTTATTTATGGATGCAAAATGGAATGATGTTTATTGCTATATGCTTTATTGGTGATTGGTATTAGACTTAGCTTGATCATCATTGTTTTCATTCCTTAATCAAGGGCATAGATAGATGGTATTTTGGATATTATGATGTGTAATAATGTGATGGATATGGTATGATTGAATGTATTGTCTAGGATATTTTGCAAAGACTCAGATAGTTTAGTGACTCATACAAACTTATCTTATGATCTCGCAACTCTTGTTGGTGCTAAGGTTGTCCTAGTGTTTTCAAATTTCCTCAAGGACCAACTGTGTGTGTCATGATTGTTCATTTTTTATCATGAGCTAGGTCAAACTAATCAGTTGTAACTTATGCCAATAAGCTAGCTCATCCAAGAGCGGCCATGGATCTGTACAAAATAAGGTCGCTAATGTGATAGATTTGATGCCATGCGTAAGGATACCTCATTTCCATGTGGGATTCATTCAGCCCATTGTTGTAATGAGGATCACCCCATGGTTTTTGAGACACTAAGAGTTCTAAGGATTCAAGCTCCTTTCCTTCTTTTATTGCTTTGGATTTTGGGGATTGCTCATTTTGTGATGGAGCAATTGGATTTTATTGCTTACACTTGCTCATTTTGAGGAAGAGCAAGGGGATTTTTATTACTCTTTGATACTTTTTTTTTTTTTATTGCTTTGAGATGCTTTTTAGGATACTTGCTCATTTTGAGGAGGAGCAAGGGATTTTTTTTTTTGGGATACTTGCTCGATTTAATGAAGAGCAAGGGATTTTTTTTTTGAGGGGGAGTGAAGGAGGAGCTTGTCCTTTTGCCAACTCTGTAGTACTCTAGACCATGCACATAATTGGATGAGCAAGGGAAACCTTTCACTTATGGCAATAGCAAATTTTGACTTTGTTATTCCTAGGACTCATAATGCTTTTATATGTGCTTTTTTGTGCATGATCTAAGAGGAAATTTGATTGACCAAGAATAACCTGTTGCATCTAAAGATTATTCGATTTTCAAATGAGGTTGCTTGAGACACTAGAGATGGTTGAGTGATTGAAAATATTAGGATTTTTCTTAGGAAGCAATGTATTATTATGAGTGATGATTGTAGTGATATTTTATTTGAGGTGCCCCTGATTAAGGCAACAAGACATGATGGACTAGCTATCATCCAGTTTTACCATATGATCTAATGTAATGAATGTGATGAACAATATGCCTATATGGAATGCATGAAATGAAATGTTTTTGATGATGATTTTTTTGCCATGTATATGTACATATATATAAATCACATCATGCATAAAATACCTTTAGATGTATTATGTTCAATGGCTCAGGTTCCAATTCTCCTTCCAAGTTGGCAAGTCTATACGTTCCTGGACCCAACTTCTATTTGACAATATATGGACCTAACCAATTAGCCACAAATTTATCTCTCAAGTGCAAAAATGCATTGGTATTTTGTTGGTTCTCTTTAAGCATGAGATCTCCTACTTGAAACTTCCGAGTATGGACTTTTGTATTGTAAGCACATTTGATTCGGTCTTGGTATACTCATAGATGTTCCAAGGCATTGATATGCCTTTCATATAGGAGTGTTAATTGGTCAAGATGTGCTTGTCTAGCTGTATCATCATCCATGAATTCTTGCAATGTGACTTGTAAAGAAGGAATCTCTAGCTCAAGAGGTATAATTGCTTCAACACCATAGACTAGTGAAAAAGGTGTTGCTCCCATTGGCATTCTGATGCTTGTTCGATAAGCCCATAGTGCCAATGGGAGCTGAGTGTGCCAATATCTATGATTTTCCTTGATGAGTTTCTTGAGAATGGCTATCATTGTCTTGTTAGTCGCTTTAGCTTGTCCATTTGCCTATGGGTAATAAGGAGTCAAGAAACTGTGTTGAATATTGTACTTGTTGCATAAGGCTCGAACATCCTTGTTCTTAAATGACTTGCCATTATCAAAAATGATCTTGGAAGGAATCCCAAAATGATAGATAATATGCTGAAGTATAAACTCTGCTATTCGAGGTCCAGTCGTAGTGGTCATTGGAATTGCTTCGACCCATTTGGTGAAGTATTTCATGGTAGTGATGATGAATTTATGTTGTCCTGATGAGGTAGGTGAAATTTTACCAATCAAATCAAGGCCCCATTATGAAAAGGGCCATAGGATTTGAATGGGATGTAAAGCTTATGATGGTACGTGAGTTAAATTAGCGTGATGTTGGTATTTTTGATATTTCTTAACATATTGACAACAATCACTTTCCATGGTGGGCCAATAATAACCCATGCACAAAATATGCTTTGCAATGGCCATTCCACTAAAGTGGCCACCACAAGTACCATCATGGGCTTCCATTATAGCTCATTGTGCCTCAACAGGATCTAGACATCGTAATAGAATTCCATCATAGCCACATCTATACAACATGTCCCCCAGGAGAGTAAAGTGAGCTGCTTTTTGTTTGAACATCCTTTTTGCAGTTCGCATCATTTCTATTGGGAGGGTCCCAGACTTGAGAAAGTCTCTGATCTCATCAAGGTAAGAATTGTATGGTTCAACGTGGACCAAACAGACACTCTTCTCACCTTTAGACTCTGCTCGCTTAATTGCTGGCTTGGACACAGTTGTTATGATTAGTGGTTGGACTTCTCCATGCTCGTTCTTAGGGATCAAGGATCCCAAAGAGGCCATTGCATCCACAAATCTATTAGTCGAGCGAGGCAAGTTACTAATTTCATACCAATCAAATTTCTCTAGCAACTTCATTGCTACTTCATGATATTATTTCAAGACTGGTTCCTTGCATTGGTATTCTCCTTTCACTTGATAAACGATGAGTTGAGAATCACCAAATATGCTTAGTCATTTAATGCCCATAGCTATAGCTGATTGAAGTCCCAAGATTAGGGCTTCATACTCTACATTGTTGTTCGTGCATGAGAAGTCGAGTTTGAATGATAAAGGAATAGGGATTCCTTCAGGTGTATAAAACACAACTCCAACACCTTGTCCTCTTTCACACTTTGATCCATCAAATAACATTGTCATGTCAACCTCATCCTCGGGAGGGACTAGCTCTTCTTGTTCATTGACAAAAAATACTGAATCATCTAGAAGCTCAATGATAAGTGGTTTATCGTTTGGTAATGGAGCTTCCATGAGTTGATCAGCTATCACCTGATCTTTGATGGATTTTTGACTGATAAATTCGAGATCAAATTCTGTTAAAAGCATTATCCATTTTGTGGTACGGGTGTTGTTGTATGTGCGAGTCATCATGTATCGTAGAGGATTCTCTCTAGCTATGACATAAGTAGTGTTACTTAGCATGTAATGTCTGAGTTTCTTAGTGGCAAAAACCATTGCTAAGCACAAATTTTTGACATAAGCATATCTTGTTTCGTAACTTACCAATGTTTGACTAATGTAATAAATGGCTTGCTCCTTATGATTCTTGTTTTTCTGAGCAAGCATTATCCCTAATGCAAAATCTGTTGCAGAGACATAGAGATGAAAAGGGACTCCTGAACGAGGTAGCGTAAGAACTGGTGGTGAAGCTAGATACTTCTTTATGTCATCAAATACCTCTTGAAATTTAGTTGTCCAAGAGAATGTCACCCCCTTCTGTAGCAAGCGATTGAAAGGCCTGCATTTGTCTGAGAGTTGTGCAATGAATCATCGGATAGATTGAATCTTTCCTTATAGACTATGCAACTCTCTCAAGTTTGTTGGAGGTGGCATCTCTATAATGGCCTTGACCTTATCAGGGTCCACTTCAATGCCTCACTTGGAGATAATGAATCCTAGAATTTTTCCTGATGTGATGCCAAATATGCACTTCTTAGAATTTAACCTTACCTTATGTTCAAGCAATCGATCAAATACTTTCTCTAGGACTTCAATGTGCTCAAGACGTGTCTTTGATTTGGCAATCATATCATCGACATAATCCTCAATGATTTTATGCATGTAATCATGGAATATGTATGTCATGGCACGTTGATACGTAGCCCCTATATTTTTAAGGCCAAAAGGCATCACCTTGTAACAAAATGTCCCCCAAGGTGTTGTAAATGTCATCTTGTGTTGGTCTTCAGGATTAATTCAAATCTGATTGTATCCTAAGAAACCATCCATTAGTGAAAGCATTTCATGGCCTACGTAGGAGTCTACTAATTGATCGATGTTAGGTAGAGGAAAATCATCCTTGGGGTATGCTTTGTTTAGATCATGAAAATTAGTGCATATGCGTACCCCCCCATTCAGCTTACGAACGAGTACCATGTTAGAGAGCCACTTTGGATAATCAATTGGGACTATGAAATTCATGTCCAGTAGTTTTTGTAGCTCTTACTTGACAATTAATGCAACAGTTGGATGAAGTTTCCTGAGATTTTGCTTGAAAGGTTTAGCATATGGCACCAAAGTAAGGTTATGGACCACCAAGTTGGGGTCAAGGCTAGGCATGTCTTTGTATGACCATGCAAAAATGTCTTTCTTTCTTGTCAAGATATCGATCATACATTACTTCTCCTCTGCAAATAAATATTTTGCAATTTTGATGATTTGAGGATTATCTACATATTTGCTAAGGTTCACATCTATGGATTCTTTGATCAGCATGTGAGAACCTTCTTCTAGTTGATGTGGAGTTGGGATGAGATGGATATCATCCTCCACATTCTCAAATGTCTCAGAGGTCTCCCCCTCTACTTTGGTTTGAAAAACTGAGGTAGAGGAGGGTGAAGGTTGTTGTGGAATGTAAGCATTTGAAGCTCATAGTAACTCTTCAGATAGGATGAACTTGATGATGGATGGTAGGGATGAAATCCTATCCATGGTGATAAGGCTAGCATTGACCTAAATCAGCTTCACCAAATCGTATGGGTTATGGAGTGGGGTGAACAAGTCAATATAAATCATATTGACTTGGTGGAAATGAGGTGGTTGTGATTCAAGAGGTGATGACTCACTCTCTCTAGGTTGAAATTGACCTAGTGTGGGTGAATGGCGGTGCTACAGGAGTGGCCAAGGTGGTGGTGGAGGATCTGGCTCAAGGTGCTCACACTCCTTGTTGAAGCAAAATATGGTGTGATCTATGGGAAACATCTTTGTATACCACTCATATTTCTCTATGGGTTTAGCAGGAACCACATCATCTTGGGGACCATCAAATATTTGAATGATCCAGTCTAGATTTGCTTCCATTTGTCAAAATTCCCCAAAGTCTTCATCGGAGATATAATCCCTAAAATATTCATCAGATATGTAATCATCTGGTATGTGATTAATCGTGAATGTGTGCAATACAATCTCTAAAAAAGCCTCATGTAGATGAGGTGCAAATTCAGGGTCCAGGTACTCATCATCAGTATCATCAGAATCATCACATTCCTCACTCTCCTCTTCCTCTTCTTCATACTCAAGAGTGAGTCATTGAAAGGTTTGGTTGAAGGAAGAGTCTGAGGTAGAAGGTCTATACCCTAGACCAGAGCGATCATGTGATTCTCTATATTTAGGCTCAACAATGTAACATGGACCTTGCTCGTGTCATCCAAGTCCATATCCCTGCCAGTTGACCCTACAAAAATATTGCAAAGGGAAATATGGGTTGGACAGATAATCTAAATTTCCATTAAATTCTTGCAAGGGTTCCTCATTAGGAGGAGGTGGATCAAATGAAGAATCCACTCCCTCATATATGAAATTAATCCCGTATGATTGGGAACCCATTCTATACACTACACCTATGGCTAAAGGTGGGTCGCATGGGTGACCATAGTCTCTGACTGACTCAATAGGTGGTGTAACTGTGACACTCTCAATGATGTACTCACCAATGTTGGGATTAGCGAGATGTACTACAACTTGGGAAAGTTGGGATGATGATGGTTTAGTGGATGAAGATGGTGCTTCTAGGGTGGTCTATGGTTCAGGCGAGAGGTGATGGCTCCTCTCGGATAGGTGACCCTATCTGTGAGACTATGGGTGGTGAAGTTTGAGATGTATGAGATTGAATGGGGTTGTTAGTTGATGGGGTGGGTTGTGCTATGAATATGAATGGTGTTTGTGAATTGAGTGGTGTGGCTAATGGAGTTGATGGTTGGTTAGTGAGATGATCAGATGCGATGGAAAAATGGAATGTGGTGTTTGAGGGTTGACTAGAGTTAACACTTTTAGATGCAAAAGTAGGGTCAACTATAAGTAACTCCTTTGGGATGGGGGCTTTTAATGAAGTGATGTTAGTGGGAATGGTTTGGATGATGAGTGGCTAGATGGATAGGTGGGTTGATGGAAGTAGTGGCTCATAAGGATTTGAGATCAAGTTGCAGTATTTAAAAGGCTCTATGTCTATTGGGATGTAATGTACTTTGCCCTCATGTACATACTTTAGGTATTGGTGCAATGTTGAGGGCACACACTTCATATCCCTGATCTAGGGGCATCTAGGAAGTATGTTGTATTGCATCACCTCTTCAAATATGTGGAAGAGGACATGTATATTTTTCTCCCCCACGGTTATAGGAAGAACCACGGTTCCCATAGTTGAGCATAAGGCATCATTAAAGGCTCTTAGGGTAAAGGTGGATGATGTAATGTGTGATGGTGGTATGTTGAGGTTTTTTATGGTGGGAGTGGTAATGAGGTTTATGGAGGAGCCGATATCAATAAGGACTCTCTTGAATGGCTTCCTATCAATATGAGCTACTATGTGCAATGGAGGATCTAGTAAATCTAATGAACATTTCTTCTCCTCGAATTCATAAAATGCTATCAAGGGTTCCATGCACTTTTGTACACTCCCCACAAAGGAGTTGAAAGCATTGGGATATTTTGATTTTACATGGATGGATTTTAGGATTTCCATCATTGCTTCTCAATGTGGGGGTGATTGTTGTATTAGCTCATAAATTTACCAATACCATTTTCAAACTTTGGATTAATTGACTACCTAAGGTGACAGTTGGATGAGATGGATTGCTTGGATTATGAAATGGTGGAGGTGGAATTGATGGCCCTAGTTGTATGGGGACACTTGGTTGTGTTGCAAGAGCTTGGATTGTGTGGTTTGCTTGTCTCTACCCATGGGTGACCACACTGATAGCCCCTACAAAACCTTGGTGTAGTTGAGACACATAATTAACTGGGTTGGGAGGAACTGTATAAGTTGATGCTCACATCGTTTGTTGATTTACCTCATGGTAAGGCATATGTGTCTGATATATACCAAGATTTTGATTGTATTGGGCTAGTGGATTGCCAAATTTGATATTTCTCTCTTCTAATAAGTATTGTACAAAACCCTTAAACCCATGGTAAGCTTCGATGTCATGTCCTCTTTGATGATGATAGATGTAGTATAAGTGCTATCTATACCCTTTTGTTTTTGGCTTGTTAGGTTCTTTGGGTTTAATCTTTGACAATGTAAAAATTTGTGTTGCATACAAATTCTAAAATATAGATGAATAGGACTCTTGTAGTGGTGTGTATTTGTGCCTAGGCCTAAAGTGATGTTGTTTCCTTTTTGCAGGTTGTGTTTGGTTTTGCACCTATTGTGGGGGTGGAACTACTTGATAATTTAGTTGTTGTAGTTGTTGTTGGGGTTGTTGGATCTGAACTTAGGCTTGTTTATTTGACTATGACGGTTGGCCCAAGACTATCTAATTAACCTGATAAGCCTTGGACTAGCCATGTTTATTCTCCTTTTGGTTATTTTTTTGCCATTTCTTTATCTTAGGCTTTGTCTCACCCTCTTGGATTTTTATCTCTTCTATCTGTAGACACCTAAAACACATTGTGTTTAGGATAACTACTCATATGGGCATTCATAGACCATTTTAATAAACCTTGGAACCTTCAAAGTGCCAAAAGTGGTTTTCACCACTCAATTTGGAGTAGTTTTAGCCCATCCAAGCTTGGCTACTATGAACTAGAGCGGTTGGATCCTGGTCGCTGAAGCTCAGAGTGGCCAATCACTAGCTACTTTAGATGACAACAACTAAGCCCTAAATGGCAACTTGCCATAAAATTAGCCTAAATGGTAGTTTACATGCAATAAAGTTGAGTGGGGATAACTTTGCATTCCTCCTCACAACCAGTCTACATGAGAGACTCAAGTCTAGATTTAGACATTAGTTAACTGGCCCTCAAGGGTAGACAAAGACTCAAATTCTCATGCTAACAAATAGTTTGTATGCATTATTTAGTATTAGGGTTTTTAAACCTAAACCTAGGACCTCTATACAATATAAGGTGTAAACCTAAGAGCACCAAGGGGAAATTCTTTTATCAATTTGAAGGGAGAGACCGAAGAGATATTTTTGAGACTTGAAGAGCTTTTCTTGTAGTGAAGTCCTGTCGAATCGAAGAGCATATTGGAGCACCTTAGAGGAGCAACGAAGTGCTAGTTGACTGAGGGGTTATCATCTATAGGATATTAAATACATCAAATAAAAATGAAAATCATTTCAACATAAACATCAAGCCTAGATCCATAGCCTTGGAGCAATATAGACAGGTTTTCATCTTAGCGACCACTATCTTGGATAGTGGCCCGTAGGCCTAGCCTAGGGTTTTTAGCATTAGTTTCCTTTATTTAGCTTGTTACATGTTTTCAAGCCATTAGCATAGATCTTATTTCTTGTATTTACTTGTATTCATAGCATTAGTTTCTATTTTCATTGAGCATATTTCCATTTATCATTAGGCTTATTTCTAACAACTTCATCTAGGAAGGCAATCTTGGACAGCTGAGTGTTTTCTATTGTTTTCATGCTTGCAGGACTATAGGTTCACTAGATAGGTTACCAATATACAAAAGCAAAATGATACCTCTAGGATCAGGACCTGGAGAAGGAGGCATCTGTAAGACCTCATATAGTTCCATGTGCATCACTAGGAAGCCTGTGAGAGTGCATCACCCCTTACAAGGGGATATCATACATCTGCTGCCCTATTTTATAAAATATGTATCAAATTAAGGGAATCCCTTAGAGGGATCTATATGTAACCGAACTTGAGAAAATAAATAAAGAGCATTATTCATTCATTTCTTTGTATCTCGATTGCATCTATTTTCACATATTTCATTTAATGTATGATTAAGTATAATAAATCAAAAAATATTCATAAATAGAGTAGTGAACGGTGCACCGCTTCACCAAGGTCGCTACAGATGGTGATCATGGTTGGACCCCCACCATTTTTTTATTCTTTGACACTTTACTGATTTAAATTTTTGTGTAGGTTTAGCTGCTCTGGTCTACAACAGTCAAAAATTAGTTGCTCCAGTCTACAGTGGCCATAAATCAACCACTCCTACTAACAACAACCAGAAATCATCCACTCTAATCATTAATGGTCAGAACTGGAGTGTAGTAGAGGATAAAATCTCTATTTATCAAATCTGGATTAGAGGTTGGTATAGTTTTTTGATGTTTTCTAATTGTCAGTCGGCTTCCATTTTTCTAAAACAATGAAAATTAAGACACATTTAGATTTTGAAACTATGGAATGGAAAGGAAAGAACTTGCATCTTGCATATTTTAGCGTTTTTCTTAAATTTCCACTAGGCATTGCTAGGAATAATGGCTTATGCTTGTAAAGTCCACCCTAGAATCCAACGTGCTAGAAATTATGTGTTGGTTTACTTGCTTTGAGGCCTTGTTAGAGGCCATATTTACTCAAAATATAGTGCATTCATGAAACTCATACTAGTTATGCATCTTTCTAAAAAGTGAAACGTAATTTATATCAGACATATAGTAAATATTCATTGCTATTATATGATGCATTTTACTTTATGCAAACTAAAAATGAACCCCACACACGCACACATATTTTAAACATTGGGGAGTTGGATTTCATCATCGACCCTCAATTTAGTTCGATGATGTTGGCATTCATCTCCTTCCATCGGCTTGCCCCTAGATCTTTCTAAAACAGAATAAGAAACTTATTTATAGTGGTACTAAGTTACTCATGTTCAATCTGTCTCCCACTATTGGAACAATCATTGGTTAAGATTGGAAGAGCTAGGTGAACCCCCCACTAGGACTTTACTGGTGTACCCTAGTTTCTTTTGAGAAAATCATGTTTGGCATGGGTGTTCTTGATTCCCACTATGGATGAGTCTCTTAATTCTAAATCTAAAACAAGAGCAAGAAAACAAGAACAACAACACATCAAAACATAACAAACAATTTAGGGCATACATAAATTGGTAATCAAGATAAACACTTGCTTGATATTGTTTGGCTATCTCTAATTGCAACACAAAAGACTAATTCACAAACACAATGGTAAAAAATAGAATCAAACATCCTTGGTCCAATATCGAGGTGGAATATGAAGCAACACATACCCATAGATGAAGTCATAGTAACATTGAACCACCTACTCATAAGATCGTGGGACGCAGCTCCATGAGCTTAAGGGGTGATAACTCAACCCTTGGGGGTTCTCCTCGAGAAACCCCACCTAGGGAGTCACATCATGGAACTAAGTCACAAAAACACAAAGAGGCTTCATGGCCATCATCATCAAGAAGACATGGGGAGGCCTCAAGGCCCTCCTCTCAACACATAAAAACTTCTCAAAGACATGAGGAGGCTTCAAGAGCTTCCTCCCCACATGGACATAAAGGGGTTCTAGACCCAAATCTTCACATAGGGATGATGAGGTTTCCCCACCTCCATCCTCATGGAGAAAAAGTGGGGCCATAAAACCTTCATCACCAAAAATACACACAAGAGTCACAACATCTCAAACTTCACATGAGACACTTAGAACATATTTGGCCACTGAGGGGTATGAAACTAGAGCTACATCCAGTCATAGGCACCAAAAAGAAGATACCCTTCACACAAGAGGAAGGATTCCAATATATTATGACCTCATTGGAGTAAATGGTACCCCATTGTATCAGCCATGGAAAACAATATAGTTAGATGAGTTGGATCGGTTTCATTCGAGGCCAACTCCCAAAACTGTAGCCACAAAAAATATTGCATTTGGAAATTCACAAATTGTTACTTCTAAATGCACCACCCAACCTGGAGAAGCTTCAAAGTGACCCCACAGTATGCATACTAATTTTGATCATAGAGGTACTTATCAAAACACTAAAAAAGTTACATTAGATAGACATAGCAAAGAAATAGCAAAAATCCCTTTGAGGAATCTATGATTCAAAACCAAAAGAACATAATAAGACAAACACGAATCTTATTTGATAGTGCAATTACATAAAGAGTGAGATATAGTAGAATCTCTCAAGCATGAAAAACAAATATAAAGGATTTTGCACCAAAATGAGCATCATTTAAAGGAACAAGCTGAGTAGTTAGCTTGCATAAACCTACAAGAAAATGGTAGTGATCACCCAAGAAATGAACGTGATAAATTACCATAAGTAGGGCCCATTAGGCAAGAAGAAATCTCACAATGAAACCACCACTCAAATCATGAACAAGAGCCAACTAGTGGGGAAAGGGTAAACATGATAAATTAGGATCAAACACATCTTGAATCCCCTCATAGGAGGAAATAGAATAGAACATTTCAAGTGGACAAAGGGTTACCTCCATTACCATCGCAAGTAGGCCTACAAGAAGATGAACTCCTTACATCAAAGGCATTCCAGGCACTCACTAAAAATATGAAGTCCTTTGAGAAGCAAGATACGGTGGGAAACCAACCAATGTTGAGTAAAATTCACAACCAGCCATTATGCCCATCCGTTCCTAGCCCTGCATATCCTAAGCACTTTGAGATGCCTAGGTTAGAAAAATTCAAGGGTGAAGAGGATGCACAAGAGCATGTTAGCAATTTCATCAATGCATGTTTTCATCTTGAAGACAATGATGCTCTTATGCTGAGAACTTTCATTATGATATTTACGGGTGTTGCCACTCAATGGTTCAACCAACTACCCAAGCACAACATATCCACTTTTGAACAACTAGTAAACACTTTCCTAAAACATTTCTCCTTTGGTGCTAAGAAGAAGGTGAACCTTTCAGACCTAGTCAACTTAAAACATTATGATGATGAGCCAGTAATGGATTATGAGGATAGATGAAAAAATTTCATGGTAAAGTTGTCATTCTCCATCCCCATAGAAGAAATCGTCTGCATGTTCACCAAGAGTTGTTCTAAACACATCTCCCTCTTATTAAAACTTCAAAAATATCCTTTGTTTGAGTAAGCCTTGGCACAGGCAAAACTCATTGAGAACATAAAAGTATATGAGGGAGCCATCAATATCCGAACCAAGAAGGAGTGGAACAAAAATGACAAGAATGACAAATACAAGCAGAAGCAGGCAAACTCTACTCTAGTTAATAAAGTAGTATTCGTTGCACCTAAATATGGGGATGCACAACAACCCCAAAATTATTAAACGTAGCCCCCACCAGGTAATTATGACCAAAAGAACAATTAGGGGTGAAATAGATAACACAAGCCACCTCGCTATTTTATGCCTCTATCAAAGTCAATGCAATCAATTTTAAACCAATTGAGTGAGGCTGGGAAGATCAAATTTCTTTATGTATGTCTTTTAGATCTCAACCATCCTAAGCCAAAAGGATATAGGGAAGATAAGTTTTGCCCTTATCACAGAATACCAGGGCATGATATTAAAGTATGCATGGGTTTCAAGAATTAGGTGTAAAATATTATTGAAGCGAGAGAAATTAAAGTTGAAAATCCATTGGCTCCTGATAACAGAGATATAGGCATATACAAAAACCCACTGCCAAACCATGAGGCCCCTAGAGGGTAAGGTGCCCAAGTTAATCAGGTACAAATCGATACACCTACGCATGGATGCATTGGGATGGTTGAATATTGTCAACATAGCAACCAGGAGTAGAGGATATGGTCAACCACAACCTCCTGTGTCTCCCATTAATGTCCCAGCTACACCTAGGCAGACGTAGGGGCAAAACAACCTTTCAGGTCCACCAACCTGACCTGTGGTAACTATTCAGAGTAGACTAGAACAAAAATTACAAATGAATCCAACCAAGCTATATATCTATAAGCTCATACAACAGTACCCAAAGCACAAGGAGACTTCGATGGATATTTTGAGATAAATTGAGCTCTAACCATAAGATTCAAATGCATTCACTCATTTTGTGGGACAAGTACAACAATGCCAGGAATCTATAATTTGATTTGATGATCATGATATTAAGATAGTACCTACTGCCTTACCATACCCTCCACTACACATTGTTACGTTATTCAATGATTTAACTTTAAAGCAGGTCTTTATCGATATAGGTTCATTAATTTACATCATCACAACAACAAAAATAGGGCACCTTAAGATCCCCAAGTCCATTATTGTTCCAGAAGCCTACACGTTAAGAGCTTTCAATTTTGCTTTATGCTCTACTATGGTAATGATAGTCCTACCCATTAATGTGGGGCATAAGACCATCCTTATGATGTGTCATATCTTAGAAGGGGCCATCCAATACAACATCCTCTTAGGGTGTCCTTGGACAAGAGATATGAAGTGTGTGCCTTCGATTTTACACCAATATGTCAAGTATGTGCACGAGGACAAAGTCTATGTTGTTATGTTTGATGAAGAGCCATTTAAATATGTCCATCAGGTGGATCTACCAGGATATTTTATGATTCCATCCACCCACTTGTATGTAAGACCTTCATCTCCAACTACACAACTAGATGACAAAGACAAAGGGGTATGAAAAGACCCATCCACATCGGCACCTCCTCTTGCACCCAAAATAATTGATGCTTATAAGAGACCATCAATGTCTAAACATAAAGATAATAAGAAGTTAAATGTGCCTTTAATAAATGAAGGAAAGCCCAAGGAATTGCTAACTATAGCCATTGCAAAAATCCCAAGTCCCATGGAAGAAGAAGATCTCCAGGATCAAGTCGAGGAAATAATAGAACCTGATTCGGTAGTGTCGTCTATAGGGTCATCCACCTCACATCCAAAAATACACTTGGAAAGTATAGGAATAGGAGAGTACCTTGTGTAGAACATAACATTCATGCCCATCATTGAGCTTGCACAAAACATGGGATGGCCAAAAGACATAAGACCACCAGTAGGAACACCAATTCTACTTGGAATCCCTCGCAACCAGACCAAATTTATCTATGTTGGCCTGGACTATGCCCATAAGTTTTTAGATGTAGAAGAGTACAATGATGAACTATTCACCATTAATATTTGTTACCTCTTTAATATCAATTTTTCTCTAAGCTAATTTGAGCGTTACCATTGGCATGGCTACAATATTTGTACATATGAGCAGGGGTACAGGCGGCCATATGAGTTGAAATACCAACTTCCCATTGACAATTTTTGTTTAGGCTACCACATCAGAGGTCAAGATTACTCTCTAGTAGCATACTTGGATAGATTAAGCTTGGGGTTAGAAGAAAACATCGATTTTATTCCTTATCACCCACCAAGTATAAGACATCTGATCAACAGACAAGTGGTCATGGTAAGCATACCACCACCAAATATTTATCATCCAAACTTCTTAATTGATGCCACCCCTACATGTTGTATCTTGTAGGATGAATAGCAAGAAGAAAATGGATATGGGGCAAGCGATGATGAAGTACATGTAAGCTTAGCTTATCATGGGCCTTGCTATTTGCAATGCCTTACCTGGTCCAGCCACAACAAGAGTGGATATACATTGAACGAAAGTGGCTATGAGTTAGAGGACTCAACAGAAAGAGCCTATCTAGGGCCAAGGTAGTGGTCCCATATATTGGGGCAAGAGACTAATGCAAATAACATCTTCATAAGTGATGAAGAATATGAGGATGAGATAGAGATGGCCTACTTAGGGCCAAGACATGTGCCCCTTGTCTTAGGACCACATACAAATACCAATGGTTTTTGGATAAGTGATGATGATTATGAATACAAGATTGAGATGGCTTATATTGGGCCTCACAACTTACAACAAGTCAACATGCTGGTAGAAAGAAATGTGGCACTTTGTTCCATAGAACTTGGATTGCATTTTTTAGGAAGACCTGTCAACTTAAATGCCATTTACCATGCAATTAATCCCCCTCCACCTACATTTAGAGAGCTCTTGAAACCCTATGATCCTATTATTCATCCTACTCATGGGCCATATCCGGATACTCCTTTTCCTCCAGAGCCTCATCGTGAGCGTAGGGGGGAACCTATGAGACAATATTTCACCCATGTGGTCTTGGAGATTTCATTCCATCTATCAACACAATCTCCATTGATTTGATCACTCCACTTCATAACCCAACAGATCCTACTAAACCATTGTATCTTGATGTAGATACCATTGATTGGGATAGCACTGATTCACCTATAGAGCCTGAGGATATTTTCCCCAACGAAGAGATGTTACAACCATTTCATTTTGCATTAGGTTGTGCATATGACGTATTCCATACTGATTTGGATCTTGAGTCATTAGGACATGTAAATCCTACCGATGACATTCATTTAATATCCATGCCTCACCAGCTAGAGGATGGGTTGCATATGGCTATGGAAGCAACTTTTGAGGTGGACATCAGTGATGATCCTACTCAATCAAATAAATTCAAGTTTAGAGTAAGTACATCTCTAGAGGAATAAGCCATCATAATCCCTCTCCTTAAGGAGAGGCCAAACATTTTTTTTTGGACCTACAAAGACATGCCAGGGCTTGATCTAAAGCTAGTTGTTCACAACCTTTCATTGGATCCCATGAAGAAGCTAGTCAAGAAAAATTTGAGGAAAATGCATCCAACCGTCACTTTGATGGTGAAGAATGAGTTGAAAAAACTATTGGATGTGATTTTTATCATTCCTATCGACTATCTTGAGTGGGTCTCGAACATGGTTCCCATGGGAAATCCTGATGAAAGAGTATGTATTTGCACAAAATTTAGAGACTTGAATAGGGAAACTCCAAAGGATTCATTCTCATTTCCAAACATAGACGCTCTTATTAATGCCATTGTAGGTCATGAGATGCTCTCCTAATGAATGGATTTTTTGAATACAATCAAATTTAGATCAAACCCAAAGATAAACATAAGACCAATTTCATTACTCTGTGGGGGATATTATGTTACAACGTGATTCCATTCGGCCTTAAAAATGTTGGTGCCATATATCAGTGGGCCATGACATACATCTTTCATGACTTTATACATAAAATCTTAGAGGACTATATGGCCGACTTGGTAGCCAAGTATGTATTGCGACAAGAGCACACTAAAATCCTTATAAAGATCTTCGATCACCTCATTGAGCATAATGTCAGATTAAATCCTAAAAAGTGCATGTTTGGTGTAACTTCTCGTAAAATCTTGGGGTTCATCATTTCTAAGTGAGGCATTAAATTCAATCCAACAAAGGTAAAGGCTATATTGGAAATGGCCACCCCTACCAACATTAGGGAGTTAAGAAGCCTACAAGGCAGGGTAGCATCCATAAAATGATTCATTTCTCAATTATCAGACAAATGTTGACCCATGAATTGATTGTTATGCAAAGGAGTCCCTTTTTGTTGGGATGAAGAGTGCCAAAAAACCTTTACAAAGATCAAAACATACTTGGAAACACCGCTAGTATTGGCTCCACCAAGGCCAGATGTACCATTTTTACTATATATATCGGCTACTGATTTCACTTTGGGCACCATGCTAGCCCAAAATAATGCACTTGATAAAGAGCAAGCACCATATTACATCAGTTTCACCTTGGTGAGTTATGACCTAGGGTATGTGTATGTAGAAAAGTTATGTTTGGTAGTGGTCTTTACAACCAGAAAGTTGTGACAGTACATGTTGAGCCATACGACCTATGTTATATCAAAACAAAATCCTTCATAGTACATGATGAACAAGACTTATCACAATACACATACTGCAAAGTGGATCATGTTATTGATAGAGTTTGATCTAGAGTTCATAGGCCAAAATTCTATAAAGGGACAAGTCATAGCAGATAAATTAGCAGAGGCACCTCTTCAATATAACAAGCCTCTCACCATAGAATTGCCTGATGATGTAGTATTTGCATTATCAGATCTGCTCGAACCTGAAGAACCTAAGAAAGAAAGGGACATGACATTGTTCTTCGATGGTTTGAATTACGAGCAAAGGGGCAGAGTAGAGATTGTATTTATCACACCACAAGGCACTCCATTGCCCTTATAATTTAAACTAGACTTCCCTTGCACAAATAATAACACCAAGTATGAAGCCCTGATCTTAGAACTTCAAAAAACCACTGCAATGGTAATTAAAATATTTAATATCTTTAGTGACTCCTTGCTCATAGTTAATAAATTCAAGGGTTTGTTCCAATACCGATTCCCAATCCTGAAATCATACAAGGAACTTTTTGACACCTACCTAGACCGATTGGAATGGTATGACATCGAGGCAATCCCTCATACATAAAATATATTCATTGAAACCATGGCATCCTTGGGATCTTTAATTCCTCAAAATCCATCTGTGGATTTCACAACCATTCACATTAAATTACTTTCACACTCAGCAATACAGTGTGAGGATTTCGATAATCAAGAATCAGTCAAAATAATAAATATCGAACCAAATTAGGATTGGTCCTTCAGAGCTAGAGATTTCTTGTGAATGGTACCTTAGGGGTATTTGATCTCTCAAGGTTCTATAGAGTGTGATACAACCATTCACCACAGGGTTGTTTCTCAATATGTATTCACAAGCTCTGGAATGCAGGAGGAACAGGACATATTTTCTATAGAAGTTGTGGCTTATCACAATTGGATTTCCTAGTTACTGGATGTCCTAAATCTTGGAATGGTACCACAAGGCCTATCGCATGTTGAAATACAAACATTTAAATAGAAGGAAACAAGGTACATCTTATTGGGATATATCCTTTTTAGATGAGGTTATGATGGAATGCTCCTTCATTGCCTTGAGCTATAGGAAGCACCCTGGGCAATTTCATAGGCTCACAATAGTATGTGTGGTGGTCACTTCAGTGGCATGGCCATTGTTAAGCACATCTTGAGAATGGGTTACTATTGGACCACTATGGAAAAATACTATTATGAGTATGTCAAGAAATGCATTAAACTCTAGCATCACATGAACCTCACACATTTGCCACCACAAGCCTTGCAACCCATCTAGGTAGCATGGCATTTCTTGTAGTGGGGACTAGAATTAATAGGGAAGATCTCACCCCCATCCTTTGGCTGACACACATTAATCATAACGACCACTAAGTATTTCACCAAAATGGGTCGAAGCGATCCCCTTGACATCGACAATTGGACCAAGGATTGTGGAGTTTATACTCCACAATATCATAAGTCATTTTGGGGCCCCTTAAAAATTAATATAGAATAATGGGTCGTCTTTAAAAAAAAAATGTGTATGCTTTTATGAACAAATAACATATTCAACATAGTTTTTCAATTATCCGTAAGCAAATGGGCAAGCAGAAGCCTCAAACATAACAATAGTCTCTATATTGAGGAAGATGGTGAAAGATAATTATAAGTACTGGCATCTGCAATTGCCTCTTGCATTATGGGAATACAGGACTAGTGTGCATATGCCCACTAGAAAAACATAGTTTTCACTTGTATATGGCACTGAGACCATCATGCCCCTAGAGCTAGAAATTTCAACCCTGCGCATAACATTACAGGACTTCATAGATGATGGCACCGCATAGCAATGCCGCCTTGATCAATTAACGATTCTTTATGAACCATTAGTCAATGCCTTGGAGCATCTTCGTGTTTATCAGGATTATCTTGCATGAGCCTATAATAGTAAAGTCCACTTAAGAGAATTCAAATTTGGAGATCTTATGCTCAAATAAAACCAGCAAAACTCAAATCTGTTGTTGCACCTATGAGACAAATTTATGACAAATTGGATAGGTCCATACATAATCTCGAAAAGGGTTGGGCCTGGAGCATATCACCTCACATCATTGGATGGTATTGAAGAGCCTGAGCTACTCAATATCATCCATTTGAAGGAATCTTGTACATAAAACACAAAAACATTCAAATATACATAAAACACAAAAACATTCAAATATGTCATAAAATTACAAACAAATCATAAAAACATAAAATATTCAAAAACAAAAATGCTCCAATGGTATCTTCACACTGCTTGGTCAAAATAAATCAAAATTCTCCAATGGTATCTTCATGCTACTTGGTCACCTCAGTCAAAAATACTCCAATGGTATCTTCACGCCGCTTGGTCAAATTCAATGAAAATGCTCCAAGGGTATCTTCATGACGCTTGGTCACCTCAGTCAAAAATGCTCCAAGGGCATCTTCACGTCATTTGGTCAAATTCAATCAAAATTATCCAAGGGTATCTTCACACTGCTTGGTCACCTCAATAAAAAATGCTCCAAGGGTATTCTTATGCCATTTGGTCAACCCCTAAAAACCTAAAGGCAAAATAAGCCCTTTGGTCAAGAAATAATCGAAAATACAAAAACAATGTAAAATAATCAAAAGTACAAAACATTTGCATCTTACATCTACATCCACATAGCTGCATTACATTCATATTCATTACATTAGCTCATGTTATGATCACAATATTACAAATGATTCCATCGTTTGTATCACAACCACAAATACTCAAATCCATCTTCATCCATTCATCCATATGTGTAACTATATTTTTCAACACAACCGTTCTTGTTGCTATAAATAATAGGCTAAGGTTTTATGGTAATTCAACCATATCTAGTGGTCTTATCAAATTTTAAATCCGTATTGATTAGTAGAGGGTAAGTTCTAGTTGTGATTGCCTCAGATTTTCAGGATTCCATCACTAATTAAAAACACTAAAATCCTAGTTGGTACAAGGGAAATATGAAAGCTGCAAAAGTGGTCTAGATCACCTTAAGCGAAAAAGGTCTTCCTCACTTATCCCCTTGTGCAACCAGTTCAAATATGCTAAGAATTGATAAAAGGAAAATTTTTGAACTACCCAGTCAAATCCCTTGCCTTTACCAAAACAAGCAAAATCCCAGAATCAAGCTAAAGTCAAAATCAAAACAAACAAGTGACTATCATCACTACATAAATCCCTTTCTCAAGAGAATAAAAAAAAAAATAATCAAAATAAACAGTGATTTTTCATCACTAAGCATGAGCAAGTATCCCAAATAAAATGAAGAAAATAAGGGAATGAATCTTTAATCCCTAGAATTCTAAGCATTGTACAAAACTGGAAGAAGATCCCCATTACAGGTTTGGTGTACAACCAGATTGTCAATGGTGGTGTCCTTACGCATGATGATATGTCTCTCACAATAGCATCATGCATTTGTGTAGACCAATGTTTGCATGTGGATGAGCTAGCTTTGGATAACCCAATACAACCTAGTGGTATAGTCCAACTAAGTCCAACACAGGATCAGATGAACAATTAAGAATCCCCTATCTTGGCAATGGGCTGAAAGAATATCACCTGAAATTGAAGGAAATGCAGGAGTTATATCTAAATACATTCATTTGCACACACAGTGATAATGAATATCTAGGTCCATGATGAAAGCCTTGATTTTCAAATGTCTTGTATGGTCAGTACACAGCTATTGATAGGGTAGATAGAGTGTTTGAGTCTCAAGAAAGGCCTCAAAACTTCCTACATGGCAAAAAATCATATCATCAATTGCATCATCAATTTTATTTATGAGGTTTGATGAATTAAAGGGTATTAATAAAGTAGGCTAGATACCGAATAGATGTCAAAAATGATATTTAGACGGCTATTGACTATTTTATATCTTTTAAATTATAGAAGCTTATCAAGAAAATACACACATTCCATGCCATTTCATTTCACATATGGATGATCAAATAATTAATTCTTGTGATAAGAGTGATTATTTACATTCATATCTAATATACTTTCTGTGGTGTCACCCATTAGATTGTTAAAATCATATCATATGCATTCCTTATGTTTTAAGTGATTAAATCATATAGGTTCATTCACATTAGATAATGCATTCCAGACATTGCATTTGCAACATCATAACATAATTCAAATGCATACAACTAAAAACAAAATTAAACATATTTTTAACAAATAACGTTGCATCCATAAATACATAGATCATCAATCATCCATCTACACCTAAGATCATATCATTGCATCCACATACATTACATCATATAGCCATAATCAAAGCACATGAAATCATATAGGCATCCATATATGCATACATCATAAGCCGCCTATGCGTACAATCATAAATCCATCATTAAGTCAACTCATGATACATCACATCATGTCACAGTAATCAGATCATAAAAGCATCTACATAAGCATCCGTATAAATATCCACATCATCATAAATATTACCTATCATCTAACACATAGATCAACTCATCAAAATGCCATAATCACATTGCATAAATAAAACATAAACATAAGCAATAAATGACACACATAATGAATCATAATGCAAATATCTCATATAAATATGTGTCTCGAATGCATGGGTGTATAAAAATACCCATGGGATATAGTCATATAGGTCAGCTGACCTTAAAAATAAAATTCAAAGTGCATCATGAATCAAACTAGGCTTGCACCCCCTATAGCACCACCCCCTGTGGTGGGATCCCTGGGAGAGTGATGTGAGCTAGATCCTGCTGGTCTCTCTGTATGAGTCCAAGTCCTCTACCTAGGCTAGATAGAATACTACCCTGATGTGGAGCACCTGCTAACCTGTGATCCACCGACACCTACCCTCTCCCTAGGAGTAGCTCCTAGCCTCCTAATATGCATCAAGAGAGCCAAAATGTAGGCTACATCATCAAAAAAATTTACCTCATACTCATCTAGCAAGGTCTACATCTGCCTAGTATCGACCCTTGGATCTGCCTATGTAGGAAACTATGGTGTAAGATGATAAAAAAAATTACATCCTAGTAGCACCTCCCCTGATAGTAGCCTGCAATGCCTGTATCTGTGTTGTGAGCTATGCTATAGTGGCATCTCACTATGCTATAGTAGCATCATGCTGCTATACCTAGATCTTGAATGACTGGAGCTTAGCCTCTACCTCATGCAGTTGTAGCCTAATAGGAGGATATCTCTCCTCAATATCCAACTCCTCCTCCTCCTCCTTAGAAGCATCTTAATCCTTCGTTGCCACCTGCTCTACTGGCTAGCCCCACCCCTCAGTCCTAGCTCAAAATCTACGCCCTGCTAGATCCATACCTCCATCACCACCATCATCCTCATAGCTTATACTACCATCACAATACCACATCTGATACCACCACCACTGCACAAAGGCATTTGTCACTCCCCCATTGACACCTACATCAACTACTGGAGCACCCTCAGAATTAGTAAGACTTGTAATCCATGGTGGGCGAAGGAATCTCTTTGTTGTAATGTGCCCATATAGGACTGGGAAAAATGGTACATCCTGCTATAATCCGTATTGACAAAGGATGTGAGAATAGAAGAAATACTCTCTGATGCCAACCTTGCAGCCGATGATCCATCACTCGCACCGTGTCCTAGTTGTAAATTTGGATGGATCGTCCCATGTCGGGTAGTCATGATATGGGTGCCATCTGATATCTCGAGCCTACAACCTAGTAAAAGTAGCAATGTAATGGGGGCGCTCCCCTACGAAAGTATGGTTCTTATGCTCCTTTCACTCTCAAGCCCATATGGCAGCATAACACTGCATCTGACCATCTATAGCTGTAATCTCAACAAGGATCCCTCTGGGATGATCGACACAAATATGCTCCCATACCTATATCTGTAGGAGTAAGCTACAATCAATGCTGACATGATCCCATCAATGGATATGATACAAATCATTGTAGCACTACGCTAGCAAAGACCTCTGCCATCCATATATGATAGGATCCTTGCTGTCCACCAAATCTTGAACCATTGCAAGGAGGTTCCACGGGAACGTCAAGACCAAGTAGGCTAGGATAAGAATGTTGTTGATGACCATCAACAACATCGTATACCTCACAGAGAAGACCCTCTCCCTATACCATCATATAATAGATACACCACTAGATTTTGTGTCTTAGAAGGTAGCCACAACATGCCTCCCGAACACCCTAGTAAAAACTACCTCATGATCATTAGTAGCTAAAGAGACGATGGCCACTCTGTCAAAAGGAATCTAGAAAATATTATATATGTCCTCTGGTGTGATAGTCATCTCATCAATAGGAAGGTGGAAGGTATTTATCTGAAGATCCCATCAATGAGCCAAGGCCATGAGGTAGGCCTGATCTAACATAATCTGGGGAAGTCTGGTCACATACTATAATCTATGGGCCTTAAACCATGCTCAGTTCGTATCAACCATACGTGGTAGGAGGTCAAGAAAGGGCTTTGGGTCCCTAGCCCAAGTGGAAAAAATCTAAGCACAAAAATCAAGACATAACTATAGTGCATCTAAGGCATAAAACACAATAAAACATGGAAAACGATACAAATAATGATACACTATCCTAAGTCTCAATGAAAACAATAATAAATGCACCTAATCATGCAACGAAAAAAAATAAAAAAAATCAATTAATAAAAACTAAAAAAATCAAAAAAATTGCCTAAGGTTCTTGGTTGCTTTCGTCTACAGTGGCCATAAATCAGACGCTGAGGCTAGCAGCATCCAAATCCCAATAGTCATAATTTTGACCATTGAGTTTTGAATTGTGTATCGCTCCAAATTTTTCGCATCCCTACCTTCAGGCTATAGGATCCGCGCCCGGAAGGAGGATGGGAAAAGGATGATGCGGTACCTCGGACGAGAGGACTTTGCGAAGGTCCCGCCTCTTAAGGGAGGTGTATTTTGGTGATTTTTCGATGGATGGTGGGTTCACCAGGAAACATTTAATGGCAGTTTCCATGCCTAGGTTTTTGGAATGTGTTTAATGAGTTCATTTTAATCTTAAACATTCATCCTAGGTTTGGTCGAATGAAACTAAATTAAACTATATGAAAATGCAAGTTCCATGAATACAGCAGACAAATTTGAAAGCAAAAAACAAAGAATTTACAGGAGGAAAACGGGGAATACCTGATCCGGATGTCTGAAGAAGATTCTAATTTTGAAGCAGTCCCGATCGTCTGAGATTCTACAGAATCATCTGCAATCAGACGAGATCGTCTGAGATCTAACGAATTCGTCAGACGAATTCGTCAGAGACCTACAAAACCGAAAACAGATGCAAAATACCAAAAAATCCTACTGTGCAAACAGAGGCAAATTACACCAAATAGAAATATGAATACTGAACAATGTTTAAGAACAAAAATTAATGCAAATTACTGTACTTAAATGGCAGATCATAAACTTAGCATGCAATCTAAGCTAAATGGGTGAACTCTAGATGCAAAATAGGATAAAAACTGAATATATTATCTAATTTGCAAAACAAAATAACAGAGACAAAGTTGAGAAAAGTAAACTCTAGGCACTGATTGCCTCGATGTGGGCTGCAGTCGAGATCGTCTCGCATCAGTACGAAATTGTCTTGAATTCCACAAGATCGCCTCCGATTTGAACAGGTTCGTCGGCGATGATGGGTGCTGTCTCCGGTTGAAAATCAATGATATACCTGTATCAAAATTGCTATGGGACTAATGCAAAAATAAGATTATTATGTTTTAGCGTAGAAGGATTCAGTTTGCAGATAAATTCAGCCAGGGGTTGGGGAGGGAAAATCCTAGAAGTTAAATAGGCTTAGGGGGAGTTGTTGGGAGGTTGGAGATCAGCCCAATTTGGGAGATCTCCAATGGGGAAGGGTCCCAACGGTGCAGACATGCTTCTGCCCAGATTGGAGACCCGTTGGAACATATTCCAACTATGCAAATTCAGTTTTGCGACAAGATCGTCTGGACGTTCTAGTCCAGACGAAATCGTCAAATCTGGGGCGATATCGTCTGATCGACGACGATATCATCAAACGGTCAAAACAACCTCTTAAAATGGCACGGAAAAGGGGGAAACGGAATACCCAATGGTTAACGGGCGGTTTGGGAGGTTAAATTTGATTTTTAAATTATTTACTAAGGTGAATGTAAATTTTATAATTTTACTGCGCCAATTTTAGGGTGCTACATTTTGCCCCCTCTTTAGCAAATTTTTTGAAGAAAATGCATTAAAGATGAGTTCTTCTCGATCTACGAGAAAGAAAAAAATTATACCCACTTTTAGGCGACGATTCTTGGTCGAATCGTATGACAGCTTACTATGGTGCCCCCTCCGTGTTTTTACCCAAATCGAACGTTTGAGGTAAAAACACGAAAAAGCAAAAAATTATTGTTGAATAAAATTAAGAAAAATAGGGTAAAACCCTAATTCATTGTTACTATTCATTTTTACTATTTTGAGAGCTCTGAAGCGGAAAAATGGTGGAGACGACGCACAGATCAGCAGAGGTCCGGCGCGGTCTACGGGTAAGGGTCTAGACTGATCTAGAACTGATTTAATTTGAATTTACATGCTTTTTAAGTGAGTTTTTAGATGAATTTTGAGCATCACGACCGTTTTTGGGCCGTCGACGTCGTCGGGATGAAATCATCCCGATTTCGACGAAATCGTCTCAATTTCGTCAATTTCGCCCGAGGGCGAAATCGTCGAAATGGGGACGATTTCGTCAAATTAGAGACGATTTCTAACTACGAAATCGGAGACGATTATGCTCAAATTTGGGACGATATCGTCCAATAGTGGGCGATATCATCAATTGCAAAAAATTGAATTTTTAACTTGCATTATTGATTATTTGAATTATTGATTAATGATTATTTGTTGTTTATTGTTTATGTTGCAGAGAGGATTGCTAAAGAGCAGAGAATGGAAATATGGAGGATTGAGAGATGACTTGGCCGCGCTCACATAGGCAGAGCGGGATCTGCTGGCACAGGCCGGCTTGTAGCATGTGGCGGAGATGCCACAAATATCCATAGATATGGGGCTACTAACAGCCCTAGCAGAGAGATGGTATCCGGGGTCTTCCTGTTTTTGGCTACCAACAAGGGAGATGACTCCCACACTGGAGGATGTATGGAGGATTCTAAGAATCCCCATATAAGGATGGATGATCACTCCTGTGGCCAATCAGGGCCATGCTATGGGACGACTGTGTGGTGACCCGAGCTTCACCCTGGAGAATGGTGGAGTGAACATCGAGGCACTATGCCAGATGCCTGGGGCATCCAGACTCACACGGGTACTATCTGGGGTGGTTGGTGGACTTCTGCTGTGCCACCAGAGCGGGTGCAGGGTACCATGGATGCTTGTAGATGTGATCTGCGATATGCAGGACCATGGGTACAGGTTTTGCTGGGGCAACTTTGTATTATGCCGACTATACAGGATCCTGTATGGGGTCGTGTACAAGGGCGGCCGATGTTTGGTTATGACATCGCTACTACAGGTTTGGTGCTGGGAGCACATTGCGGTGCAGAGGCCGGTAGGGCTTCCACTGATAGGGGTAGATGAGGAGAGGCCCCAAGTCTTCTACTGGTGGCTCCGAAGAGGGGCACAGCGACGGATCGACCTGCCTATGTCCCGGAGACTGCTAGATGAGTTGATCCCGGATCAGATCACCTGGAGACCATGGAGAGGGTACCCAGGGTGGGCCGAGGACGGACAGGAGCTGGCTCGCATCAGGCGAGTCTATTGGTTGAGGATGGAGAGGGGAGAGGTGGAGCTCCACCGCTACGACCAAGTTTTGAGGTAGTTCGATCTACAGCAGGGGATCCCATCTCTCAAGGATTATGAGTTTTCTTGGACTATCCGGGATAACACCATAGTTAGCGGGGCTCTAGACATGCAGTGATTCTGGAGTCAGGATGCGGATGATGCCCCCATCCAGCCAGTGGATGGAGACGATGCAGGGGTAGCTAACGACTACGATGCCTGATACGTAGGCATCCACCCTCCTTGGATGACGAGGGCTTAGTGTCCGATCCACGTGGTCGTGCGTCGGATAGGGAGGTGATGCTAGGCAGCGATAGAGGCGGCCCAGGGTCACGATGGGAGAGAGCAAAGGAGACCACAGGCACAGGAGAGGCCGTGGCAATGGGAGAGGAGGGAGGAGAGACCCCCATCTCCACAGAGGCCACCATCACCCGATAAGGGCAAGGGTGTGGACACAAGAGAGAGTAGCAAGATGGCTACTCTTCGGGCGGAGAGAGATCGTCTGCAGGCTTAGGTGTAGACGCTATAGGATGCGGCTGCACAACACCATGCTGAGGTGTCACAGCTACGAGATGAGATTGCATGCCTCAGGGCACGGGGCAGAGGGGCGAGCTCTGGAGAGTTGACACGGGATATCACCCAGTTGACATTTTATCAGACACTATACTTCCAGCTGGTGCCAGAGGTAGATAGACTATCCCTGCCAGTTAACATCATAGATCCGATCAGGATCAAGTCATCGAGGACCACATCTCGGTCGAGGACTAGGACTACACAGACTGCGATGGGGCCACCTCATCCACCTTAGGGCGGGGGAGGAGATGAGGCAGAGAGATCGAGGGGCTCTCGAGGCTAGAGGGCTGGACATTGATGTTGTATTACATATATTTTTTGTTTGATAAAGGATTGAGTATGTCGAGATACAGATTGTGGCATACCGATTCAATTTTGATGATGTACATATATTTTTGACATATATAGATGAGCTATTTTTGATCATATGACTTGTGTCTTGTGTATGTTTATGAGGCTTTTAATGTTTGATTGATGTGATGATTGGATGTAATTATGTCGTTGGAGATATAATTTGAATGTCATGCGGTGATATTTTAAATGAAATAATCTGATGTAACAAATTGATTTGTTGTAATGAAATGTAAAAATAAAAAGAGACTTCTAACAATAATTTCAAAGGACATTATCACTATTATAGACCATTTCATGGAGTCGCTGCTCACTCGGTCGTCAAGCTAGTCCCATTTATAGAAATATTGTTAAAAAGTAAAAAGAGTGCTTAAGAGACTGTCTTAAGACTTTGGTGCAATAGTGCAAATGATGATGATGATGATGATTTGTTTTCAGATTTCCATGAAAATATTATGCATGAAATAATGTTAAAAATGATTTTTGCTAGGCATAAATCCCTAAGTGTGATAAAATTTGTAAATAATTCCTTAGGAATTATACCATCATTGCAAAGTTAAAGGTTGACATAATGACATAAAATAGTGAAAAATGGGTTTGCTTTTGAAAAGCATAATTTGTGTAAAATGAAGTCATATGGTTTTTATGATTTTTGATAAATGGAAAATAAAATTGGTACAATGGTTTGCGCTAGGCATAGAATATGTAGGTATAGACTTATACCGTCATCACGAAAAATCCAAAAAAGGTTATTTTTATTGCATGATTGATGTTTGATGAATAGGAAATATGAAAATGAGGACTTGCGCTAGGCATACAATTCCAATTTTGGTTGTGGAACTATACCATCGTCGCGAAAGTCGACACGATATACATGATATGTTTTGAAAGAAATTTTTGATTTTTCTATGATATAGTTATCTTTGTGTAAACAACTGTACTTGATTTATTTCAACAAATTGCAAAAATAATATTTCAAAGTACTTTGAAGACAAAAGTTAGATTTATAAGGAATCCCTATGTGCATATGTGAATTCATTTCCGATCTTGATTTATCATAATGATAGACAAAATCTCTCAAATACAAATGTGTGTGCAATTGCATTGTTCATTTACCAGATTTGAGCAAGATACTATGATACAAGTGATTTGAAAAAACCAAATAAATGTTCATTAACCATGATGTAGATGCATATAACCATATTAGACTACTATGTAGATTGGATTATCAAGAGCTAGCTAATCCATAAGCAGACATAGGTCTGTACAAAAGAAGGTCGCTAATGTGACAGACATATCGCCATGCTAGGAGTTACCCAAGGCCAAGCAGGTTGGGCACAAACCACATGTTATGGGGCTTACCTCATAGTTTTCGAATAATTGAGAATTCCAGGGATTCAAGCTCATCAACCCTTCTTTTCTTTTCAAAGGGTAGGGAAAGGGATTTTATTGCTTTCTTGCTTTCTTTTGAACTTTGCTTATTTTTCTTTTTGTATTTCTTTTGCTTGATAATACTTTGAACATTGCTGAAATACCATTTTTCTTTTCTCTTTTTTCTTGAATTTTTTTTCTCTTTTTCTGTGCTAGGGATACTTGCTCGGATTAGATATAGAGCAAGGGATTTTTATTCTGGGTAGGGGTGAGCTTGTCCTTTTGCCAATTCTCAAAGATTCTAGACCATGTGCATGATAGGATAGCAGGGGAAACTTTTCACTCAAGAAATCAGTTCTACTATGTAGCAAAACATGGAAATTACAAATATAATCATTTTATTGTGAAAAGATGTGCTTGGTTTAAGTAAATAACAAGATCAATTCTCTATGCTCAAACTTTATTTAATTGAATTTTGTGGATTTTGATATAAGAGAGATTAGTAATCATGCCAGATAAAATCAAGATATTTATTTGTTGTGAGTGTGCAAGTGAGGGATTCAAAATAAATGCTAATTTTATCCAAAATAAGTTGAAAACATATAAATGCAATAATTGTAAGAAAAATATATATAAACACTTTTGAGAAGTTTTGAGAATGTTGACTCTCTCTTTCTTCTGTATATTGTTTTGGTTTCGAAAGAGTCAAGCATATAGCTGTTTTTAGATTTTGATTTTTGTTTTGAGCAAAAAGAAATTAACAAGTGCTTTAAATAAATGCAATAGATAGTTTTTACAGATTTTTGGAGATTTATGAATGTTTTTGGGTGTTTTTGAATAAATTGAAAGAAATACAAGATAGTAATTTTGACCAAATATATACATGAAGGAAATGACCAAATTTATGCATAGTAACGTTTGAGATGTAAAATATTCATGGGTTCTTTAAGTTCTTTACCATCTAAGGTAGATAATTTATATGCTCCTGATTCAAATTTTGCAGTAATGATGTATGGTCCAAGCCAGTTGGGCTCAAATTTACCTTTAAGTTCCTTAGTTGCGTTTGTAATTTTTTTATTTTCTTTTAAAACAAGGTCACCAATCTCAAAGGATCTATGACGAACTTTCTTAGCATATGATCTTTTAAGCTTGTTTTGGTAAGCACGGAGATGCTCCAAAGCATTGATGTGTTTTTCATCGAGGAGTTCCAGCTGACTGAGTCTACCAGCACGATATTCATCTCCTACTTCGGTATCTTGAAGTAGCAGAGCCAAAGAAGGAACTTCCAATTCAAATGGAAAAACTGCTTCAGCACCATACACCAAAACAAATGGTGAAGTTCCCGTGGGGGTTCGAACACTAGTTCGATAAGCCCACAAGGCTGGATATAATTGAATATGCCAGTCACGACCAGTTTTATTGACCAATATTTTGAGAATTTTGATTAAAGTTTTGTTAGAAGCTTCTGCTTGACCATTACCCTGAGGATAATAGGGGGTGGACCAGCGATGTTGAATCTTATATTTTTGACTTATTTTTGAAATGAGTTCCATTGTCAGAGATGAGGTTGGCAAGAATTCTGAACCTGCAAATAATTTGATTAAAAATAAATTTGGAAACTTGTGTGCCAGTGCAGGAAGCTAAAGGCATATCTTCAACCCACTTCGTAAAATACTCAGTGGCAGTTATGATGAACTTGTGTCCATCAGAAGACAGGATTGATTTTGCCAATAATATCCAAGCCCCATTTTGAAAAGGGCCAAGGAGACGAAATAGCCTACAGCTCTTGGGCAGGCGCATGGACAAGGTCAGCATGTTTTTGACACTTGTCGTAATGGCGCACATACTCATGTGCATCCGTTTCCATGGTAGGCCAAAAGTATACTATCCGAAGGAGCTTTTTAGCAATGGCACTACCACTAAAGTGTCCTCCACAAGATCCATCGTGGGCTTCACTCAAGGCTGATTTAGACTCTTCTAAATTTAAACATCTTAATAGGATACCCTCAAAAGATCTCCTATATAAATTATTGCCAATTATTACAAAACGACTTTCTCGTCAACATAATAACCGACGCTGGTTTCTATTAGAATTGGCAGGGAAAGTCCCATTTTGGAGAAAATCAAATATGTCTGTATACCAAGGTTCAAGAGTAGTTTCATTGATTATAAACACATCCAAAGGCTCTAAGCATGAATTATTTGAAGCGGGCTCTTGGAGTCGACAAATAATGATAGTGGCATATTCGTCGTCTAACTCCAAGGGCAAGAGAGATGCAGCGGTGTCCATAGCGTCAGCTGCACGGTTGCTAGTTCGAGGAATGGCTTCCAAGGTAACTTGACCAAACAAGGACATTAATTGTAAAACATAGGCCTTATATGGGCACAGTTTATCATCTCTGGTTTGATAAACTTCATTAATTTGGTTTATAACCAATTGGGAATCCCCAAAAACTAAAAGGTTTTTAATTTTTAGCACTAAAGCAGCTCGTAATCCAAGGATTAGAGCTTCATACTCAGCGAGTATTGTTGGTGCAAGAAAAGGTCGGTTTGAAGGACGAGAGGAATAAGATGTTTTTGTGGAGATATTAAAATAATACCCGCACCAGCCCCACTCATGCATCGGGCTTCATCAAAGTATAAGGACCATTGTTCAACAAGGTCTGCCTCTAATTGAAGGCATTCATCCGGAAACACGATAATGAGGGGATGAGTAGACTCTAAGGGTGCAGTAGCTAATTGATCTGCTATGATTTGACCCTTAACAGACTTCTGTCCTATGAATGTGAGATCAAACTCACTTAGAGCAAGAACCCACTTGGCTGTGCGACCCGATAAATAAGGTCGACTCATGAGATACCTTAAGGGATCGTATTTGGCAATGACATACGTTTTTTGGCTAAGCATATAATGTCGTAATTTTTGCATAGCAAACACGACTGCAAGACAGTTTCTCTAACGTTGTATAGCAGGTTTCATAACTGATGAAGGTTCGGCTAATATAATAATTAGCACATTCTCACTTTTCATCATCGAGTTGAGCTAACATAGCTCCTAAGGCAGAATCTGAAGTAGAAATATATAGAAGAAATGGGCGATCAGATTTAGGCGATGAAAGCACCGGGGGATAAAGGAGGTATTGTTTGAGAAGTTCAAAAGCTTCTCTACATTCTGTGTCCCAATTGAAAGGGACATCCTTCTTAAGAAGTTTGAGAAAGGGACCTGTTTTGTCCGCCAGCTTATCAATGAAGCGACGGATAGCTTGAAGTTTACCCTGTAAAC
Organism: Wollemia nobilis; assembly: GCA_028583015.1. Lineage (NCBI taxonomy): Eukaryota > Viridiplantae > Streptophyta > Pinopsida > Araucariales > Araucariaceae > Wollemia > Wollemia nobilis. Next base: position 584,615 of record JAQPPZ010004560.1, on the reverse strand, counting down.
TTCGTAATTCAGATATATTAGTAGGTGCGAGCATATCGGTGATAGCCATAATTTTGAGGGGGTCGATTTCAATACCACGTAAAGAAACTTAAACCCCTAATAATTTTCCGGATTTGACTCCAAATATGCATTTTGTTGGATTTAACCGAATGAGATATTCTCGTAATCGATTAAAAACTTTTCACAAATCATCTAAATTATTATTTTCAATAAGAGAGCGAGCTATAATATCATCTACATAATCATGTAGGATATCATACATCATATCATGAAAAATGTAAGTCATAGCTCGTTGGTAAGTTGCACCGGCGTTCTTTAATCCAAATGGCATCACTTTCCAGCAAAAGGTACCCCAGGGGGTAATAAAGGATGTTTTAGCCTGGTCTTCAGGAGCTATCCTGATCTGATTATAGCCAGAAAATCCATCCATTAGGGACATCATTCCACTCCCGACGGTAAAGTCAATGATTTGGTCCATGTTTGGAAGAGGAAAATCATCTTTAGGGCATGCAACGTTAATATCTCTAAAGTCTGTGCAAACCCTAACTTTAGTAGCTTCTTTCTTGGTGACTGGAACTACATTCAAGATCCATTCAGCATAATCAATAACTTGTATGAAAATAACATTCAGGAGTTTTTATAACTCCCCTTTGACTAGCAATGCCACTTTGGGATGCATTTTTCTAAGTTTCTGTGTAATAGGTTTAGCATCCGGATGGACTACTAAGTGATGCATGACGACAAAAGGGTCCAGACGTGGCATATATTCATATGTCCAAGCGAAGACATCTTCATATTATTTAAGGAATGCAATGTATTCATCTTGTTTTTATTGACTTAATGTTGATCCAATATTGATTATGTGAGGATTATCCTCAGTTCCAATGTTAACTTTAATGACGTTTTCTACTTCCATGTGTAGATCTCTTTCAAAATTAGGTGGGGCAGGTGAAATGCCCAATTCTTGTAATTCTTTTAAGGTTAAGTTGGATAATTCGTCTTGATATTAAAATTAAAATTGGAACTGAGGACAATCCTCACATAATCAATATTGGATCAGAATTAATATTGGAATTTTGAACAGGCTAAAATGGTCGCTCTAACTGGCAGCGGTCGATTGGCGACATGACAAATGCGTATGCCCTAGGCCAAAAATACTAAAAAAAATTGAAAAGGCACAAAATGGGAACAAGCCCACCAAATTAAAACCTAAACTATGCCTACCTATAGGTTCGATTCGTTGCTAGTAGGTTTAGTGAGGATCGTTTACCGGTTACTTAGTGAGGTTCATTTTTACTAAAAAAACAAGCAGGGTTAAGGTTTGAGAGAATACCTAAGAAGCTTCAGATCATCCCCTCACTGATGCCTCAACCTGCATAGCCATAATATTCAACAAAAAATACTCCAAGTTGCAAATTATCACTTTTTCTCTAGAGCTCTAAAAAGCAAATCGCCAGTTGGAAGAATGAAAATTCAAAACCCTAGGCTGCTTTTATATTTCCCAAGTTATGCCTCAGCTGCTGCTGCTATTAGCAGCCTGAAATTCTTGGCCACTAAGGTTGAGATTAGCCAGAAATAGGCATTTAGGGGTCGTTGGAGCTAATAGTGGCTAGCAGCATAGAAAAAATAGGAATATTCCTTCCAGTAGGAATAACAAAAAAATCAAATAATCACAATTTGATGGTTCAAAATCATCATAATGATAAAAATAACAAAAAAATCACATAAAAACAAAATCTCAAGTAAGCCTCATATCAAGTTACTTATTCTATCAACTCGAAGGTTGTAGCGATTTGCACTCCATGCAATTCGGTGAGATGAGTGAGTTACCATAGGGTTACTTGGGGTAAATCAATCATCTTAGAATTATGATGCATCTCCTCAATACCAAAAAATACCAAGATGGTTGGACTGCTCCACAAATGCAATAGAATCATATTAATTCCTTTATGGCATTACAACACTGAGCCAAGTGATTCAGCACAAGCCTAAATAGAATCGCTCATCCTAACTCCCTAAGAAGGCTATTTATGGTCAGACCACTCCTTAGGATAGGGATGAATGATCATCAAAAATAGTGAAGTCACACTTGGATGGGGGATTTCCCATTAAAAAAGACAAACACTAGAAAGAAGCCAAACTAGTCATATTGGTCAAGCGTCTTGTCACTTCATGCATTGCCCTTCCATCATCAATTCATTGTGTGAGGGGGTAGTTCAAAACTTCAAATAATCATAATCAAAGTCAACCAAATATCACTCGATCATATCAAAATTATGTTCGTCCTATGAATCATTGCAGTCAACTATTTCAAAATTTCCCTTGTTTTCTAGGTTCATAAGAAAAAATATGACATTTTCAGTTTGTAGCTCTCCTCCGGTCAGATTTCATTGTAGTGACATAAGCTACCCGATTGTGTTTGAGGAATGAGTGCAAATGAATATGTGCAATCCATGTGCTAAGTTAAGCCTTCCAGCATGTTGAATCAATGATTCAAGGATGTGCACCATCTTGCATGATTGGGCCATCCAACATTGATCAGATCAATGATCATCATACACCCTACAAACATAGACAGTCTACATTTTTTCTCGGTGTTGTGTTTTACACACAACACATCCCAAAAAAGGGTATCTATAGACACCTAAAACACATTATGTTTAGGATAACTACTCATATGGGTATTCATAGACCATGTGACTAAACCTTGGAACCTTCCAAGTGCTAAAAGTGGTTTTCACCACTCAATTTGGGGTAGTTTTAGCCCAGCCAAGCCTGGCCGCTATGAACTAGAGTGGCTGGATCTTGGCCGTTGAAGCTCAGAGCAGCTGATCACTAGCCACTACAGACAATAGTGGCTAAGCCCTAAATGGAAACTTGCCATAAAATTTACCTAATATCGAGTGAAAGTGGCATTTTATATATAATGAATTCGAGCGGGGATATCTTTGCATTCCTCCTCATAGCCAGTCTACATGAGAGACTCTATTATGGATTTAGACATTAGTTAACTGGCCCTCAAGGGTAGACAAAGACTCAAATGCTCATGCTAACAAAAATTTTGTATGCAGGATTCAGTCTTAGGGTTTTTAGACCTAAACCTAGGACCTCAATACAATATAAGGTGCAAACCTAAGAGCACCAATGGGAACTTCTTTTATCAATTTGGAGGGAGAGACCGAAGAGATATTTTTGTAACTTTAAGATATTTTCTTGTAGTGAAGCCCTATCTAATTGGAGAGCATATTGGAGCACCTTGGAGGAGTAATGAAGTGCTAGACAACTGAGGGGTTATCATCTACATTATATTCAATACATTGGAAAAAAATGATAATCATTTCAACATCAGCATCAAGCCTAGATCCATAGCCTTGGAGCAATAGAGACAGGTTTTCATCTTAGTGGTCACTATCTCAGATAATGGCCTGAAGGCCTAGCCTGGGGTTTTTAGCATCAGTTTCCTTTATTTAGCTTGTTACATGTTTTCACACCATCAGCATAGATATGATTTCTTGCATTTCCTTGTATTCATAGCATTAGTTTCTATTGTCATTGAGCATATTTTTGTTTATCATTAGGGTTATTGCTAACAACCTCATCTGTGGAGGCAATATCAAAGAACTAAGTGTTTGCTATTGTTTCATTCTTGCAGGAATATAGGTTCACTGGATAGGTTACCAACATACGAAAGTAAAAGTATCCCTCTAGGAGCCAGGCCTAGAGAATGAGTCATCTGTAAGCCCTCATACAGTTTTGTGTGCATCACCGAGAAGCCTGCGATAGTGCATCACCCATTGCAAGGGGATATCATACATCTACTGCCCTATTTTGTAAAATATGTATCAAATGAAGGGAATCCCTTAGAGGGATCTACATGTAACTGAACTTGAGAAAAGCAATAAAGATCATTATTCATTCATTTCTTTATATCTTGGTTGTATCTATTTTCACATATTTCATTTAATGCATGATTAAGTATAAATAAATCAAATAATATTTATAAATAGAGTAGTGGATGGTGCGTCGCTTCCCTGGGGTCGCTACACTATCACTTTGGCTTGAGCGAGTGCCTCCTCAAATGTTCTATACTCCTACAGTTGTAGTAACAAAGACATGGGCTTAGCACAACTCTTCATGAACATTCTTGTTATTTTTGAAATGGGGAGGGTGAATGGCAACTTGATCATAACCACCCTCCAATAGTTTGAAAAATCATGGACCAATTGATCATCATATTGCTTTAGACTAATTAGATCCATCAATGTGGTCTTTTTTTTTAACATTCAAGGCGAATCGCTCCAAAAATTGGTTTGCAAACTGCTCAAAGGTGTAAACACTCTAATGTAGTAAGTGGTTGTACCAATCTTGGGCTTCCACCCAAGTGTTTGAGGAAATGTATGTAGCATGAGTGCATCATTTCTATTAATCCTGAAGCACACATTTACAAACCTTATTACATGCTCTCGAGGATACTCTTCTTCCTTAAATTCAAGCTTCAGCATATGGAAATCCATTGAATAGGGTGGTGCATGCATCGAAGCATGGATCGGGTGACTGAGTAGTTGCCTTAATGTTGGCTTCTGATATTGCAAACCTGGGATATGCATGGCAAGGCTATCAATATGGTTTTTTAGGAACTGGTACTTGGGATAATCCATGGGTTTAAAACTCTGGTTTGTTTGATACTACTAGTACTAGGGTGTATTATATGTGGATTGTGGATGATGATGGATTCTAGGCTAGAATGTATGGTGATATAATAACTGATGAAGGTTCTGATATAGAAACGGTGATGGGGGCATAGTAGTATGCTAAACTAACAAGTTAGCATACATGTGATGTGGTGGATGAGTTGCTATGGTAGTGGTTGAGGGATGCAATACCTAAGATGAATCCTAGATAAAGGTGTGGCTTTGGTGAGAGGTAGGTGGCAGGTTATGCTCAATCCTATACATGTTGATTAGGGTCAGGGTTAACACTATGATTAGTGTTATCCAAAATCATTTGTTATAGCTGTAAGAAAGCCTACTACATGGCAAGTGTATATGATGTGGGCAAAGCCATATATGAGGTGTTTCGCTGGGTTGGTTGTGAGACAACCATGGTAGAGGATGTGAGTGGAGGGTAGGTACCAAAAGGCATTACCACCAAGTGAGGGGTGATATGATGTATAAAGCCTATAGGGGTGGTAGGTGGAAGGGATGTAGGGATCTGTGAAACAACTTGAGTCATTGCTTTGTACAAGGGATTGGTGCAAGTGATGGTTTACTGAGGCAATGTGAGGGGTGGTTGGTTAGAAGATGATGGGTGGCCAGCCAAGATCATAGTAGTCAACTCAAAAAGTGTATTTGTAAAGACTTGTTTAGATTGTTGTGGGTGTGTGAATGTGGACTCTTGATGTAATGATGGTATGGTGCATTAAGGAATGGTAAGTGGTGCTAATGATGTAAAAACCATTCCAATGACATTTAGATACATCCTAATGGTATCCATGTCCACAAGTGTGACACGACCATCCATTGGGGTGGGTGACTCACTCCTAGGAGTCTCAAGGATGATGGCATGTGTAGCCCTATGCATGACAACTATGTATGAAATGGGGGAACTACTAGAGGGCCCTACATTTAGGCTTTGGGATATAGGAGGAGGCATACTAACTTGACCTACCACCAAAGTGTTAGGGACCTCACTAGACTAAGATTCCATGGGGGAAGACAACTGACTCTAAATTAATGCTAAATTTTTTGCTTGACCACGGGTCATTACCATACGCTAATATGTAATGATATGTGAAATGCAAATGCAAGTCTATGTAGGTGAAATGAAAGTACAATGTAATACAACACCCAAAGAAAATAAATAAGCAAGGTTTTGATCTTAAGTTTGTGCTAGTTTTGATTTTGATTTTATTTGTTCTTTTTTGAAAGTTTCCTTGTTTTTATTTTTTTTATTTTTTGAGTTTTGAAAAAGAAAAATATGCATGCAAAATGTTTCTCCCTAAATGAATCTAGGATTTCACCTGTATACTCATAGCTCAAAAAATCGGTTATGAAGTTCAGTCATGTAAACCCACCAAATTATGGAGATGAAACCCATACCTGGTCAGGGAGCACAGGTCCAACCAGTCCTTACCCAGTCTCACTTGGTTAGCGTTATACCCTCCAAAGAGAAATACATGCATGCAAATTTCCAAGCTACAGATGGTTATTAGAGCCGACATTGGCCAAAAATAGGGTAATAATGTTGGTGGTTCAATGATGAAATCCAAACCTGGTGGTGATGAAATCCAGCCATTTTTTAATGTTTAAGTGAGTGTGTGAGGTTTTTTTAACTTATTGTGGAATGAAACTAAATGCAATTCTATTTTTATCCTTATTGGGGCAAAAACACTGGTTAAATATGGTCCTATTTCTATCACAACCCTCTCATTTAAATTTTCAAACTAGGGAACTCGTAATATTGTGAAGTACCACGTTCAAGGCTAATTACAACACCATTATGAGATGAGTCCACTAAACCTATTATTGGGGGGAGTGTTTGTGAAATATCATTGATTCATCCACACCAATTAAATCATGCATAATAAAAGTACGAGAAAATAAATCACACCACACCATACTTGGAAAATAAAGGAAAGCAGTAAATCACACTTGCAAAAATAAAAGATACAACACACTGAAAATAAATGATCTAATCTAGAAAGCAATAGAAAGTAGGGGAGGAATACTAGCTTGGAGTGGGCCCAGGCTCAAACAACTTTTTCCCGACTAGTTACGAAGATAAAATGTGATTGGAAGAACTCTCGAGCACTTTTATTAATATTTCAGTATAATGTTTACGTACATCAACACTCTTAGAAAATTACCCCCCTCTTCTCAAATAAGTTTGTGTGTTTATATAATACACATAGAACTTCTTGTACAGTGCTATTACAACTAAAGGTCTGGTTATATTCTAAACTAGGATAGTTTAGTTACTGTAATAGGCGTATGATAAAAATAGTTAACAACTTTTCATATTTTCTTAGGGATAGAAGATTCTCAGGTTTGATCTCTATGTTGCCCATGTTCTACTTCATCGAGTGGTTATGCATTTCTTCCAATACGACTAGGACAACTCATGCATTCGGTAGTCTTCCAAGGATAGCTTGCGTGACATGGAGTCAAAGTTTTACCACAATCAATGAGGCCTCCTTCAGTCGCACGGTCAAGGTGCTTAACATCAAGGTGCCTACTTGAAGAGTAAGGTGCCCTTGATGTATGACATCAAGGCGCCTACTTGAGGATCAAGGTATCTACTTGATGTATGGCATTAAGGTGCCTACTTGTAGAGTAAGGCGCCTACCTATAGAGTAAGGTACCTACTTGTAGATTAAGGCACCTACCTATAGAGTTAGGCACCTACTTGTAGAGTAAGGCACCTACCTATAGATTTAGGCACCTACATGTAGATTAAGACACCTACTTGTAGAGTAAGGCACCTACTTGGAGAGTCAGGAGCCTACTTGTAGAGTAAGGTTCCTACCTGTAGAGTTAGGCACCTACTTGTAGAGTAAGGCACCTACATATAGAGTAAGGCACCTACTTGTAGAGTAAGGCACCCTTGACCAAGGTGCCTACTTGAAGATCAAGGCACCTTCCCAATATGCCTTAGAATTTATTGAAGCAGAAGCATGCCAGGTCCACGTAGGACCTTGACTAATCAAAATATGATAAAATCAACAAATATCTACACAAAACACACTTCACACACAAATTAGATAATGCACATAATTTTATTAAATAGATACATAATAATTCATAAAAATATACAACTCTTATTATACTGCCGCACAAAAACCATTAGAACTCATACAAAAATATGAGCATTTTTTATGCTCATCATCCCCCCATGCCTAATATGTGCCACGCCCTCATGGCACCTGAAGTTGATAGTCAACCCCTTCCAGTAGGCCTTATCCTTCTATATTTTTTTCTTATTGGTGACCTTGGCCTTCCCTTCATTTTGGGGTTTCCATTTTTTTGAGGGGTACTAGTCTACTGTGGGACGTCTTTGGGTTGCACTGGATTCCGGCTATGTTGGCTCCTGATTATGTTGGGTGAGATTTTGGATTTCACTTGTGCTAGATTCTTGCTATATTGGTTGCACCTTCCTATTTTTCTTGGACCATCATCTATGTTGGGCAATGCATCCACAGTTGTTTCTCCCTTCTGGAATGTAACTTCTACTTCTTGCCAAAGATCAGTATGCTGAGGTCGTAACTCCCTGGATGGAATATTAGAGTCATCCTATTATCATCTGACCACCCTAGCCTTGAATATCTAAGCCTCTTTAGGGGTGAGGCTAGAATTTTCTTTAGTGATCATCGCTACCTCTACTTCTGGCTTGAATATCCCCTATCTCTCCATATATTTTTGCATTCTGGAGGGTCATCCCTGGGACAAATCGTATATCCACTAGAACTGGTCTTTCGTAGTAGGGTCAACGCAAATGCTAGGCCCTCTTTCAACCTTCTTGGTAGCTTTTCTAGCTACCTTTGCCACCTCGAATTCTTCATGGAGTCTTTCAAATTTCTCCTTCCACTCGGCAAAATTCTTCATACCTTCCACCCATTCTTCGTCTGATTGGATGGTCGATTCTACAAATGTAACCTTGGCCTTGCTCTTGGCCTTCTTAATGATGTTCTAAGCTTCCTTACTCTTGGGTCTCTCTGATATTATGGTAGATTGTGTGGGGATGTCCTCCTTCCCCATGGGAGATGCTTCCCTTTTGATATTAGAGGGTTCAGGTATCTGCCCCTCTGGCCTTGAATCACCCACAACTACTTCCCTTGTTCCTTGCTCACCCAATGAACTATTCTGTAGGCCCTTCCACTATGGGTACTGGTTGCTCCTAAGATTCCTCCTTAGTGTCAGGTTTAGGGCCTTACTATTGGCTCTGAACCGAGTGGTCTTCATCATCAATAATATCTATAACAAGGGGCTCTATTTGAAAAATAGAATTCCCTTATTCCTTCATAGTCATCCTATCGAAAGCAAATGAACTCTCCCCTACCTCCCTATCTTCATTTTTGGCATCAGACCTGAATAGACCTAGATGAAACCACCCTTTCTGGAGAGGTTGGAGAGTTCATGGGCACTTCAATTGCCCAATCCATTTGGGTGTAGGCATCTACTCGTTCCACCACCCTGGCCTACAACTATTGATTTTCTACCTTGAGTTTCTGAACCAGTTGCTGTAGCTAAGCTACGGTGGCCTCATACCTCTACATTTTCCCTATAGTCATTTCCTGAAATCCATCAAAAAGTGCCTGTGCTTTGAAATACTCACTCTTCCAAGTGAGGCCTTCTTCCAGCATTGAGTCGAGCTACTATCATAGGTCTACCAAAGGTTGCAGGTCCTATGGACTTTGAGCAGCCAAAGTCTACAATGTTTGGGCTACAAACCTGACCTCTGTATCCTCCCCTTCTTCCTCTCTTGATAGAATTAATCACTGTAGGTGCTTCCTACCACTTATACGCTCTGTTCGATGAGCCATTGGTTTAGGGCTAGAAGAATCTAGTCCATCCTCCATATAATCAAGGAATTTTCCTCTTTAGCTACAGCATCTTGGGAGGTTTGGGACCATTCTTCTTCTTCTTCATTCAACCCCTATAATTTGGCTTCCTACCCTATTTTGATAGTAGACTGCATCTACACACCAGAATTTTTGGCCCTCTCTATCAATAGGTTCTCTCTATGTTCCTCGACATAGTTAATCAGGGTTGTAATTAGCCCATGATGGGCTAGGGTAAAGACTGCTCCTCTCTGATATCGGTAAGCCTCATCCTTCAGAGCGCTTTCTAGGTAGAATGGCACATTGATTTTTTACCCATGCACCAGGTGATTCAAAAATTGCATGTGGTTTGCATTCAAGTGGGAGTATTTTCCCGTGCATGTGAAGAACCTTGCTACCTGTTCAAAGAGCTTCTACAAGGGCTCTAGGAGTCTTTGTTTTGGTAGCCCTATAGCATTGAATCAGATATTCCCCTACCCTAGTAGTAGCTCTACACATTGGGCTGGCACACCCTCCTTGTAAGTGCACTCTCCAGTGAGGGGGAGGCCGATAACAATGGAAATATACTCTGGTGTGACTGGAATTTCCAGTCCGTATAGTTGAGTGACCTCCCCTCTCACAGTGGCAACAAACTCCTTTGCTACTTTGAGGTCCTAGTTTTGGCTGACCAGGAGGTAATAATTCATCCACCCAACCACCTCAAACCATTCCCAAACTTCACTGCAAATTCCCTTGATACTGTTGGGCTCATTCTTCTTGTGCGCATGGTTCTTCGATCGGCCTCCCATGGTGAATTCTCAACTCCTTTTTCCCCTGACTGGTTTGATGCCCTACTCTTATAGGAAGGCACCTTATTATAGATCAAGGCACCTACCCAATGAATTAATTTTACATTGGGGTTGATAGGGTATGCCACCCAAATTGATTTTCAACACGACGTATTGGACATGGGGGGCCAATATGATTCTTGCAACAACATTATTTTTAGAGAAGTATTTAATCATGAAATATTATGTAAATATTTAACAAAAATCATGCGCATACCTGATTGGTTGTTCGTGCATTGTGGAGCATGCCGATTTGGTAGTCTATGATAAGGGTGATGGTGTATTCCCCATGTGCTGATTACGTTACCTTGGACACTGCAACTCTAGTTTGCTCGAGGTCCCATGCTAAAAATGTGGGGGTCTGGTTGGTTCAGATAATAGGATGCATATCTCCCTTGGGATGTGCAAAAATCCTTACCCAATGATTTCACAATATTTTTGGGTGACTTCAGATTTCCATCATGTGAAATGATGATATTAGCTTTAATTGCTCCCTCGTACCATCAAATTATGTAGGTGCTTTCGATTATATCAAGGTTCTTGTATGATATCGATGTACCTACTTGTAGAGTAATGCACCCTTGATCAAGGTGCCTAATTGAAGAGTAAGGCACCCTTGATCAAGGCACCTACTTAAAGAGTAAGGCACCCTTGATCAAGGTGCCTACCTAAAGAGTAAGGCACCCTTGACCAAGGTATCTACCTGAAGAGTAAGGCACCCTTGACCAAGGTTCCTACTATAATTTGATTAAGGTACCTACTATATGGAGTAAGGCACCCTTGATCAAGGTGCCTACCTAAAGAGTAAGGCACCCTTGATCAAGGCACCTACCTAAATAGTAAGGCACCCTTGATCAAGGTGCCTACCTGAAGAGTAAGGCACCTTTGACCAAGGTGCCTACTTGAAGATTAAGGTGCCCTTGATCAAGGTGCCTACTTAAAGAGTAAGGCACCCTTGACCAAGGTGCCTACTTGTAGAGTAAGGCACCCTTGACCAAGGCGCCTACCTAAAGAGTAAGGTGCCTTTGATCATGGATCCTTATCATTTTTTTTCTGAATCAATGTGCCTCGTCACTTATTCAATTTTTTAAAAACTTTTCAACCGAATTCAAGTGCCTCCATTGATGGACATTAAGGTACCTACTTGTAGAGTAAGACACCCTCGAGCAAGGTGCCTATTTGAAGGGTAAGACACCTATCAAAAGAGTAAGGATCCTACTTTTATATTAAGGCACTTGCTTGTAGAGTAAGGTTCCTAATTGTAGAGTAAGGTGCCTACTTGTAGAGTAAGGTGCCTACTTGAAGATCAAGGCACCCTCTTAGTGTTGAAAAGTTAGTAGTAGCTGATGTGTTCACTGGTGCAGGGTTGATCAGGTCCTCCAAAACTTTTCTCATGTTGCATCAGCATCTGCTTCATCCAAGCACAAGGATGAGTACCATTTTATTTGTAGGGAATTAGTGCTCACATCTATGCTTGGATCAGGACTATCTCCCTAGATGGAAATAGTCAAATTTCTATCTCCTAAAAATGTGCAGGTTCATGGATGCTGAGCTGATTTAGGCCTTGTCTCCCAAGATGCCTATTTTTCATACAATCAAGCCATTTCACCTGCAAAAGAAAATGAAAAAAACTAAAAGGAAAATGTAGTTAAACACAATCCATGCCTATTAGGCCCTGGCTCTCAGGATGCCTATAGCTTGCATGTGGGTGTTGTCCCTGCAACACATAGAAAATAAAAACTAAGAACTAAATTATTTTTAGTGGACATCCGTGTCCACTGTGTTACTAAGAAGTTGAGATATTTTCAATTGGATGGGGTCTCCCCCATGCCTATGTTGGACTCCACCATTAAATTTTTGGACATGTGATATGGACGCAACTGGTGACCGTTAACTGTCAAGATGGTGTTGTTGCCATCAATTATCTTGACATGCACAACACCATTTTTTATCAGCTCTACCACCTCATATGGTCCCATCCACCTCTACATCAGCTTACCTTTACATTCTTGGAATCTAGAATCGTACAATAATACCCAGTCTCCTTCCTTGAACTACTTTAACTTAATGTGGTGGTCATGCCACTATTTCCTTTACCTTTGGATGATTTTCATCTTTTGTAGGGCATCCATTCGATATTTGTCTAGCTAATTTAGCTATCGAATCCTCTCCCTCTATGCATCATCTAGGCTCAGGTTCAATTCTACTATAGTTCTAAGCATTTTGATTTCAAATTTGATGGGCATCATCGCACTCTTCCCATATACCAGTTGGAATGGGGTAAAACCTGTGGTTGTTTTCCATGTCATTCTGTATGCCCATACCACCTCCGGTAGTCTTGCAGCCCAATATTTCCTGTGTTGTTGCATGGTTTTTGTAAGGATGTTCTCTAGCTCCCTGTTGGTCACTTCTACCTATCCATTTGCTTATGGATGGTAGGGTGTGGTTTTGTTATGCTGAATCTTGTATTGCTTCATTAGCTCTTGAATTAACTTGGAGGTGAATTGGGGCCCCTGATCCATTGTAATTTCTCTGGGTACCCTAAACCTCATGAAAATTTGAGCAAATAGGAATTCTACCACCATTCCTTCTTTGGAATCCCTTAGTGCCTGCACTTCGACCCATTTGGTGACGTAGTCAGTGTAGACTAGAATGTATCTCTTTCTGGCTGAAGGTGGGTTGATTGGCCCCACAAATTCCATACCCCATTTGTTGAAGGGTTCTATGTGCACATGTGGTTGGAGAGGTATTTCATCCCTAGGGGTTGGCCTACCCATCCTTTGGCACTCATCACATTGATTGGCATATTTGGCTGCATCTTTGAACAATGTAGGCCAATAATACCTAATCTGTAGGACTTTATATGTAGTCCTCTTTCCTACAAAATATCCTCTACATGGCTCATTGTGGCAAGCTTTGAGAACATCCAAAAATTTGTGCTCATCTACGCACCTCCTCACGACTTGATCAGGCCCTATTTTAAATAGGAGGTCATCAATCCATGAAAAATATGTGCTCTTTTCTATCACCATCTACTTCTCATGGGGTGAGAGAGTAGGGGATGTTCTACCGGTGGCCAAGTAATTGGCTATGTCTACGTACCATGGTGTCTACTCATTGATGATAAAAATATGCTCATCCAGGAACTGGTCTTCCACGATTGCGTGATCTGATGGTATCAGTCTGGATAAGAAGTCTGCTACTACGTTGTCTTTTTCGGGTTTATCCATGATGGTAATATCAAACTCTTGTAGAAGTAAGAGCCATCTAATGATTCTACCACTAATTGTAGGTTTACTCATTAAATATCGGATAGTCGCATGGTTCGTATGGATGAACACCTTGTAACCCATAATGTAGTGGTAAAACTTGTTGATGGCGTGCATGACCATGAGGAATTCCTTCTCTATCATCATGTAATTAAGCTCATCTCCAGTTAAATTCTTACTGACATAGTATATGGCATAGAATTCTTCACCATCCTTCTATCCCAGGACCACTGATGTGTCAGATGCATGAATAAATATGGAATGGGACGACCCAATTTGGGCCTCATAGGACTGGGGTAGTAATCAGCTTTTCTTTCAACATTTGAAAAGCTCATTCATAGTATTCTATCTAGATGAATTCCACATCCTTGGAGAGCAGTGTGTGTAGGGGTTTAGCGATTTTGTTGAAGTCGGTGATGAATCACCTGTAGTATCCAATGAAGCCAAGAAAACTCCTCACATCTCTCTACATCTTAGGACTAGGTAGGTCCTTTATGACTTCAATTTTCTTTTTATCCACCTTAATCCCTTCTACTGAGATGTGGTGTCCCAACACTATTCCTTCATGCATCATCATGAAGCATTTTTTATTGTTGAGGGATAAATTATTTTCTTCACATCATTGGAGTACTCATTCCAAATTGGTCATCGCTTCATCAAAGGTTTCACCGTAGATGGTGAAATCATCCATGTAAACCTCCACTGCTTCCCCCATCATGTTTGAGAAGATGCTCAACACCACCCTCTAAAATGTGGTTGGTGCATTGCACAATCCGAAGGGTAGGACTCTGTAGGTGAACGTCCCCCATGGGCAAGTAAATGTCATTTTGTCTTGGTCCTCTTCTCCAATATGGATTTGGTTATATCCACTAAATCCATCCAGAAAGGAGAAGTACTTCCTCCTTGATAGCGTATCCAAGACTTGATCAATGAAGGGTAGTGGGAAATGATCCTTCTTGGTTGCCTTGTTCAGTGACCTATAGTCGACACAAATCCACCATTTCCCATTTTTCTTGGGAACCACCACTAGTGGTGACACCCATTCACTGTTAGATATGGGATAGATAAATCCTATGGATAGGAGTTTCTGCAACTTCACTTTGATGATCTCTTTCATGGTAGGATTCATCCTCCTTTGTGGTTATCTGATTGGAGTCACCTGCTCTTCGAGATAGATTCAATGGGTGCAAATCTCTAGGTTGATTCCTTTCATGTCTGAGTAGTCCCAAGCAAAGGCTTGTTGATGCTTGGTCAAAAATTCTTTTAATTTAGTCAATTATGTGGGTGTCAACCCACTACTAACGTTTAATGTCCTACCAAGCCCTATTTCGATCTACTTGGTGTGGTGATCTTGGGCACCGACTAATGGTGATTCAGGAATAATAGGAGAGGACTCTCCATGGAGGAAATTCATAATAATGCCATCCTCATCAACTTATTCCTCTAATTCCTTTAGTGCCATCACTGACTGTAGCATTGACATCGACCCTTCATCTTGGTTGTCCCACATGGGCTCTCCCAATGTGTCTACGGACTATGCAGGGGGAGAGATTGTCAACCTTTTGATATTTTGACCATTTGAAATGGTCATTTGTCCATCATGGTAGCTGATGTAGGCATTGGCTATTGCTAGCCATGGCCTCCCTAGGATGAGTGGGTAGCCACCCAATCTTGATTTGGATTGCAAAACCAAGAAATCTATCGGGTACTCCCATGCATCCACCATCACAATGATATCTTCTAGCATCCCTTCTGGTGCTACAATCGACCTATCAACTAGCTGCAACACCATCTTGGTGGGCTTTAAATCTGTGAGCCTCAAATTCTGCATAGTTTCCTTTGGCATGACATTGATGGCTGCACCCAAATCAACCAGAGTGTTAGCCAATAAATGACCACCTATTTTTATAGTCAAAATTGGATTTCCTGGATCTATGTATTTAGGGTGGCATGTATTTCCCATCATTAAATCAGCCAACTTCCCTACTACATTGATGGTCTGGGCTGTATTTCATCTTGGCCTCCTCAGATAAAGTTCCTTGATTGCTTTGGTGTAAATAGGAACATCTTTGATAGCTTGAAAGAGTGGGATGGTAACTGTTAAATTCCTCAAGCTTGAAAGGATATCAAACTCAGGTTGTATCAGCTTCTTCTGCTCTTGTAACCTCTTGGGAAAAGGAGCTTCTATTTTCTTAGTAACATGTTCTTCTTCAACCTCCTCTACAAGAGGTGGTTCTCCTACGTTCTCCTCCTCTTCTATCAGGGGAGGAACTTCTACTCCTAACTGCCTACCTGATCTAAGCTGAATTGGATTACAACTAATATTATACATTGGATACATCTCTCCTTCCAGTTGGTACGTAGGCTGGTTTACCTTGTTATTTAGATTGATCATTGGCTATGCTGGTAGTTGTGTAGGTCTCACTATAGGGAGAACTGATAAGCTTTGCTATGGTGGAGCCTACACTATGTTCTGTGGAGCTGAGTTCCATGAACCATGGTTTCTCCATTACTGCTCGAATTGCTGGTACGACATCCATGGGTGTTGGTTGGAAAATGAGGCCCTTGGAGGTGCGTTCATCCATGGTGGTGGTCCCCACCATCCCATATTGGGTGGTTGGACCTATCCTTATGGTATGTAAGGTCCTCCTCCATAGGGTGGCATTCCTACTGGCATATTCCCCATAGGATGTTACTACCAGTTCCTTCGGTTACCCATGAAATAAGCTTCGGTGACTTCAGCATCTTCCTTAATATTTTGTAGTTGTGGGCACAGTCGAGTCTTATGATTTTTCTAGAAAACAACACATACTCTAACTTTGTTCTCTAGATATGCATTCCTTGCATGTTTTCCTCTACATTTCGGATAGAAGTAGGCTAACGCAACTTCATTCTCTTGCTTCTTTTTCTCTAGCAAGAGTGTGTCCAACTGCAATGCTAGAGAGGAGAGCATTTCACTCTTCAAATCCTCTAGCATATTGCCTATCTCCATCTTCATGATTGAAGTAGTTGCTTTCATGGTCCTAGAAGCTAGTTTACCTCTTCTTCATGAGTAGTTTTGACATAGTTGTCGGATGTCTTCCATTGGGTGTTGGTAAACGTCACCTCTAGAGATCATGTTGAGTGCTTTGAGAGATTCATTGTTAAGTCCCCTCAAGAAAATACTCTTGAGGGACTTGTCACCTAGATTCGTATGAGGGGATATCTATAGATTAAAGTTGAATCTTTCCCAGTACTCCTCCAAGGATTCATCCTCCTTCTATGTCATGCTTAGAACCTCCTCCCTGGAGTCTTGCACTCTACCAAAGTCTTGGTACTATTCTAGAAAGAGCTTTTTCATTCCCTCCCAGGAGGTGATCTATTTGTTCCCCAAGCTGATGAACCAGTACAGGGCTGAGTCATCCAGTGTTGAAGGGAAGAGCTTCAACTTCTGGGCATCTAATTTGTAATCTACAGACCTGCACAAGACATCGAACTTGAATAAAAATAGGTCAGGATCTTCTATTGGGTATCCCCTGAAGGTAGGAAGATGGGTAGGGGATATGTTTTTCATTTTGGTATCTCCCGCACCTTCTTCTATCAGGAAGCTAAAACTAGTCGAAGTCTCTTTAGCCATTTTTTTAGGAAATGTGGTCTCTAATGTAGATTCTATAGCCTTTCGATCATTTTGAACCTTTTGTACGAGAGCCTCTAAGTCAGCTGGTGTTATGGTTTTATCCTCTATGGCTTTCCACAACAAATCCTCTTTGAAAGGTGTCCTTTTAAATAGAGGATTTTGTATAATCAGCTCTTTTCCTAGTCGATGGGATGAGGAAGAGCTTTGTGCAAAGATGGGGTGTTCACTCCAGTGCACTGCTGATGGTGATTGAGGAGAGTCTAACTCAAATTCAGAATTTTTAGTTGACTCAGGTTTTTCCTGTGGGCTCTGCTTTATGAAATGACCGTCGGGTCCTCTTTTCCTCAATGGACTCATGCAAAGTCAGATGGAAGGTTTAAGGTATTGTAATTAATCTATTATTGGCACTTCCCCAACAATGGCGCCAAAATGTTGGGGCAAAAACACTAGTTAAATATGGTCCTATTTCTGTCACAACCCTCTCATTTAAATTGTCAAACCAGGGAACTCGTAAGCTTGTGAAGTACCACGTTCAAGGCTAATTACAACACCATTCTGAGATGAGTCCACTAAACCTATTATTTGGGGGAGTGTTTGTGAAATATCGTTGATTCATCCACACCAATTAAATCATGCATAAATAAAAGTACAGAAAAATAAATCACACCACACCATACTTGGAAAATAAAGGAAAGCAGTAAATCACACTTGCAAAAATAAAAGATACATCACACTGAAAATAAATGATCTACTCTAGAAAGCAAATAGAAAGTAGGGGAGGAATACTAGCTTGGAGTGGGCCCAGGCTCCAATAGCTTCCGCCCGACTAGTTACGAAGATAAAACATGAATGGAAGAACTCTCGAGCACTTTTATTAATATTGCAGTACAATGCTTACATACATCAACACTCTTAGAAAATTACCTCCTCCTTCTCAGAGAAGTCTGTGTGTTTATATAACACACACAGAGCTTCCTGTACAATGTTGTTACAATAGAAGGCCTGGTTACAGTCTAAACTAGGATAGTTTAGTTATTGTAATAGGCGTATGATAAAAATAGTTAACAACTTTTCATATTTTCCTGGGGATAGAAGATTCTCAGGTTCGATCTCTATGTTTCCCATGTTCTGCTTCATCAAGTGGTTATGCATTTCTTCCAATATGGTTGGGACAACTCATGCGTTCGGTAGTCTTCCAAGGATAGCCTGCATGACGTGGAGTCAAAGTTTTACCATAGTCAATGGGGCCTCCTTTAGTCACATGGTCAAGGTGCTTAACATCAAGGCACCTACTTGAAGAGTAAGGCACCCTTGATGTATGACATCAAGGCGCCTACCTAAGGATCAAGGCACCTACTTGATGTATGGTGTTAAGGCACGCACTTGTAGAGTAAGGCACCTACCTATAGAGTAAGATGCCTACTTATAGAGTAAGGCACCTACCTATAGAGTAAGGTGCCTACTTTTAGAGTAAGGCACCTACCTGTAGAGTAAGGCACCTAATTATAGAGTAAGGTGCCTACTTGTAGAGTAAGGCACCTACTTGTAGAGTAAGGTGCCTACTTGTAGAGTAAGGCACCTACTTGTAGAGTAAGGTGCCTACTTGTAGAGTAAGGTGCCTACTTGTAGAGTAAGGCACCTACTTGTAGAGTAAGGTGCCTACTTGTAGAGTAAGGTGCCTACTTGAAGAGTAAGGCACCCTTGACCAAGGTGCCTACTTGAAGATCAAGGCACCTTCCCAATATGCCTTAGACTTTATTGAAGCAGAAGCATGCCAGGTCCACGTAGGACCTCGACTAAGTCAAAAGATGATAAAACCAGCAAATATCTACACAAAACACACTTCACACACAAATTAGATAATACACATAATTTTA
This sequence comes from Wollemia nobilis, assembly GCA_028583015.1. NCBI lineage: Eukaryota > Viridiplantae > Streptophyta > Pinopsida > Araucariales > Araucariaceae > Wollemia > Wollemia nobilis. Next base: position 565,470 of record JAQPPZ010004560.1, on the reverse strand, counting down.
TTAAATAGATACATAATAATTCATAAAAATATACAACTCTTATTATACTACCGCACAAAAACCGTTAGAACTCATACAAAAATATGAGCATTTCTAATGCTCATCATGATTAAATGTAGAAAATAAGAAACAAGGAATGGCAAAAAATATATATCAGGGTCCAAAAGATGATTCCAAGAAATATTCTGGATAATTCTATTGTCAGAGGCCAATCACGGGTGCACAGTTGGTTCTGGTAAATTGCGGGTGCACTGTTTGCCAACCACAAGTCCGTGTTTAGGAGATTCAAACTGTGGGTGTGCAACTATGCAATAGAATAAACCAAATCTGACCTTATCCCTAAAAAGAATGCCTAAATTATTTCTAATTGGGTAATGCAATATGATATTTTCTTATATGCAGATGTATATCCTCTTAATTTTTCCTTTTATTATGTGGATGAATGCAAAATCTAAGTAAATTTCTATCCTAAGACCTAAATGCATACAATAGCACACAGGACTAAGACTCCTAATTTACCCTAGATGCATAATAGAACCAGAAAAAATAGTAAGCAAAAAAGGGAATAGAGGGTATAGACATATTATACTTTCGTTGCTTCGTCCAGTTGTAAATCACAGGTTTGTGGTTCCACAATGCAACAACCATGGGTACACATTTCTTTATATGTCCAACCGTAGGTGCACAGTTCTATCATCCTCAACCATAGGTTCATGTTTTTTTTATTCTTCCACCGTAGGTGTACGGTTTCCCAAATCTAAAACTATGGGTGTGCGGTTTCACAGTAACATAGTTGAATGTAATGAATCTTAGATTCGTTGACCCAAGATTGAATTTACACATGCTTTGGGATCCTAAAACCTGTAGATGCAAAAAAAACAGATCAATAAATTAAATAAAAGCAAAGGTAAAATAGAATGAAACCCTTAGGGGGTCCCACCGTGATCATCATTTCTATAGCCAAAGAACTGAACACTTAAATAAAAACACACAAAGATGGAAATTTTAATAAAAATCGCTTTTATATTGATCTCTTTTGATACAATTTTTATAATTTTTGAATTGCCCCAAGTATCTTGGGAGTAATGTTACAATATGCATGTCTTTTTATAGTAAAATATTATTCTGGTGTGATGTATGGGGTCTTCCAAGTATTTAATAGGATATGATGTTCTTTAGTCCTCAACTATAGCTTCAAAAGGTGAGTGGGCTTTGGTATCCAGCTCGGGACCACTCCAGCTTCAATAGCTTCTCCAATGTACCTGTAACCTGCACACATGGGAACCAACAAAGGGGATCAGTAGCACCTGCAAATCAAGATGTAAAACCAATGCTAAATATAAACCCTAAGCAAGTAACCATATAATGCAAATAATAGCAACATATAACAATAAAATCCATACAAAGAAAAATTTATTGATCATACTATTATCGCGATCACAGCTCTATGAAATCGCGGGTGCATAGTGGTGCCTAGGAAACCATGAACGTGTGATGGTGAAACCGTAGGCCTACATTTTTAACTATGAGACCATGGATTGGTGGTTTGGGCTAAAGGGAAGAATTCTCAAAATGGGACCTTCATATTTGAGATGTATCTTCTCCTTGGGATGCATGCACATATATGGTCCTATTCTGGCAGCATGGCAATAGAGAGTTATAGCTCTTTTTTTTTGGTGGGGTAAGCATGCCTTTATAGGACCATTATGGTTTTGGAGGAAAATGGGAGGTGGTAAGCCTGGATTACCAAGTGTTAATTTTGGGTTGTAAAATAGGGGAACAAATATAGTGAGTCACTCAGTGTGCCTCACTTAACTGGGGTGATGTGGCTGCAAGTGGAGTGGTATGTGGGATTTTGCCCCATGTGAATGAAAAAGGGATACAAGAGTGGATGGGATGTGGCAAGGGTGTTGGATGAGGTGGCTAGGACACATGTCTAGTAGGTAGGTAGGGTATCCTAGGATAATTTTCCACTTTTAACAAGTATGGAAAATAGGATAATTTATAATGTCTTATATCCCTAAGTTGGAAATTAGGCATATAATTTTATTATGTAGGATTTTGTGGTGGGGTGGTGAGATGTGATTTTGTGGGTGTTGGATTTGGTGTCTACACTATTAAATAGGGTATGCTATCAAACTTAGATAACTTTTATCTCCTCTTGAATTAAATAAAGTAACTTATACAAAGGAAATGACAATAGATCAAGCTACTATAATTACAATTCTAGCAATAGAGTTATACGAATATTCATATTTTGATAATCACATCATGGAATTCCACTCCTATATAACAAGATATGGAGTTTTTGATTTTTAGGAGACTCCAGAATCAAAAGAAAACAACACTATGTAGATGGCTAAAAAATGAGATGAAGAGAATCAATGAGTGCTATTTAAAAAGAATAAAGTCATAAGCTACTCTCCATGTATGGAAGCATTTCTCTTCTATTCGGAGGAAGTTTGAAATTTTCTTATCATGCTAGATATTAGATAAGAGGGAGAAAACATAAAAATCAAGATGGCTCTAGAATGCAATAAGACTTATTTAAAAAAATCCTAAGGGGCAATATTATTTTAAATCCAAGGATTTTTTACACAAATCATCTATTTAAAGAAGAAAAATAAAAACAAAAATATTAGAGTAGAATAGAAAAAGAAAAACTAGAATAGGATCAATTGACTTGTTAAGCATTTATGACAAATCAAAATCTAGAAAAGTTTTATAACAAGGATTAATAAACTAGCATCTAAAGAGGAATCCTTTCATGGGTGGGAAAGACAAAGATATAGGGATTTTATACTTTTTGCAGTTTGTTTCATCTTTAAAATACTATTTGGTGCATTGTATTAGTGTGCAAGGGTAGCTAATTTATGCTAACAATAAATGGCTTTATTAAAATATTGATGCACTAGTCACTTGTATCTATATACATAATCAACATTTATTTTTTCTATTCATAAACATATAGATGACTCTAGTGCCCAATGGAAAACCCAAATATTTTAGGTTCTTGTCACTATAGTCATGGAAATTAGTAGAGGTTTCTATAAATATAGAGAATTGTATTTACTACCTTTATTTTGATCTAGCAATAAAAACGAGTTGCTCAAAATTTTGATAGAATGTATGATGTAAAAATCATAACTTATGATGCGTAGTCATTATACCATCATTAATTCTCAATGATTTTGTCAATCCAGGGCTGTGTACAAGGCTATCTATGGAAGAAGAAGTGAAACAACTATAACTTAGGTCAATCTAGAGCAATAGGTCTTATTGGTGGAACCGGTTGTGTGGGGGGTTTTAGGACATTCCTATTTCTAAATTGCATGAATTAAACCTTAATCTAAGTTGCAGAATTGGAAACTAATCATTAACTGTAGAAATGAAATCCTGATTTACAATTGCAGAATGAGACCTAATTATGTTGCAGAAATAACAGTTGCAGAATTGAAAGTCTGATTCTAATTGCAGAAAGGAAATCTATTTACTTTTGTAGCAATGGAAATCTAATTATAGCATGGAAAATAAAACCTTGTCAAGACTCTGTAATAGAAGGTTGTCAATCTTCTGTGCAAGGGTTGACAAGAAAAACACAGAATGCAAGAAATTGCAGAAAACAACAAATTCTAGAAATAACAGTCTAAAATAAAATGGAAGCTTTGTTGAAAGTAAATATTACAACTAAAACATTAAGCACAAGATTAATCTAAGCATAAATAAACTAAGACTACAGATATTGTCAGCTATTTACAAGCAATTGAAATAACAAGTTCTACAACTCATTCTACTGTAGCAAAATCAGAATAAAAACCTGTTGTTAGTCCTCCTCCTAGGTCTGGAAGTGGCCAACCTCCTTGTCCAGAAGAAGGTATGAGTCTCTCTCTCTCTAGATCTTAATCACACTCATTTACAAGCAATATGAAATAGAACTGGTGCACTTTATTGATGAAAGAACATGATTACAAGAATTCTACTGAAAAATTGTTATAGGACTGTAACAGTCAATTTCTACCTATTCTCTGTATTTTCTGCTTTCTCCTAGCTTTCTTACTCTTTTCTCACTACTTACTACCTACTAGGCTCAACCTGAATGGGAGCAATATTTATAGCTATCCTATGATCTAATTACAAACAAAGAATATCTCAAAAGATCTAATCCTACTATGCTGCAACAAATCCTGGGTTTATTCTTTGATCTTTCCATTAATGATGGCTTTGGTCGGCAATGACGGCAAAGACAGATGGAAGATCTTTTCCTTTACCTTTTTCGACCTTTATTTCCCTTTTTCCAGCTTCAGAAATCGGTCAACAAGTCAAAAAAATGCATTCTGTTTTCATTCCGGAGATAAGTGGCTTCATTCCGAAGACAATGCAATTCTCATTCCGAAGATCGCTCATTCCGAAGATACTGCATTCTTCATTTCGAAGATCACTCATTCTTAAGATACTGCATTCTTCATTTCGAAGATCCACTCATTTCGAAGACACTGCATTCTTCTCATTTCAAAGATATCTGTTCATTCCGAAGATACTTCGAAATGAACAAATGTGTGCTTTTCCAGTGATTTCTTCTGCATCTCTCAGGTGGGTTATCTCTTAAGATCAAATTCCAATGGTCTTCATCTCTTTCCACATGTGAATTCCATGCCTTGCTATTTATGGATAGTTGGCTGGAATTTACATGGGAAAGACCAGTTTTTGCTGCACAGCAACAGTCTGCTTGCACTGTTGCCAGATTTAGGTGAAATAAATGCTTAAGACAAATCAAAACATGATTAGTGAAATGCTGCTATTATTCTAAGCATATCCCATTTTAGCAAGTCATAGCAAAAAGAACACAAAACTATGCAAAAAGCTATAAAAATCAGCATATAATATTCCAAATACATTGATCATGCAAAATGGTTAATATACAACATATTGAATCAACTTAACTAACATATCAGATAAAACATAAGAGTTTATAGGCAATTTTAGTGTTCAAAACATGTTATGATTGAGGCATTTCTAGGCCTCATCATTTTCCCCCCAACTTATATTAATGCATGCCCTCATGCATTCTATTGGGCTATGGAATCACATATGTCCATGTTTAGATTCCATGACCTGTAGAATAATTTCTTGCCTATATAATACCCCCTATTTTCCTGAATGTTTCTGAGCCAGTCTTCAAACTGTTCATCAGGTTGGGCATCGTCCTCAAAATAGAATGGAACTAGAGTAATGATGGTTGGAGGTCTAAACCTAAGACCTATCCAGTTATGCTGCATGATTTCAATCAACTGGACTACACCTTCTACTCTTCTTCTGGACCATTCTAAGTTGATGGGGGAGATGGGTTCTCTTTTTCGCAAAGACATGGAAAGTTCATCCCATCTATTTCTGCACACTGACAAAGCTGGGAAAAAATTGTGATCACTAAAATTTTTGAATCTGGCCACACAGTCCCTTAAGTTGTTCAAGTACATCCTCTTTACATCATCCCTGTTCATCATTGAGAAGTGTTGTCTGGTGATAATTGGGTGGTTTGGCTGGATTGCTCTGACTAACAATTCAGCCCTTGTTTCAATCTCTTTATTCTGCTTTTTCTCTTGATCCCAGTAAAGTTGATTCTGCAAAGTAGACATAAATGCTCTCAGCTGAACATCTCCAATGTAGATTTGAGGATGAAACTCTACTTCCTCTGGAATGAAGAAACTATGCAAAAATAGTTCACATAGGAGATTTTTTTGTTCTATGGGGCTGTCAAAATATGCCTCCAAGAAATCTGCAGTTGTGTCCAATTTATATGGGAGGTTTGAACTAATCCTCATGACCTGCCATCTGAGGTATTTCTCCTTCAAAATAAGGTCTGTAAAATCTGGCTGGTCGTCTAAATTGAACTAAAAATTCAGCAATTTGGCATAAGTCAGACACTTTTTCTTTTAATGCTTGGTTTTCTTTTTCTTTTGCCTCTAGCTGTTTCCTTTCCAATTTGAATTTCTCAGTCTTAGTGGCAAGCTGCTCATATCTAATCATCCAATTGGCTATGTCTGCATTATACTGCTCTAGAGACACAGTATTAGGTGGTCTGACTATAGGGGGATCCTAGGTAGCAGATCTACCTGAACTCCTTTTTCTGCCACTTCCACTGGTTGACTATCTACCAATAATTCTACCTGTACCCCCTTATTTACTATTTCTATTGGGTTGTCATCAGATAGTAATTCTACTTGTACCCCCTTATCTGCTAAAAGTATAATAGTTTGAAATACAGGGACCTCAATAGGAGTACTTACTTGAACATTTTCTTGCTGTTGGGACTGTTCCTGTGTTGGTGGCTCATCTTCAACATCCTCTGCTATGCTTTTTACCATTTTTGAAGCATCTTCAGAATAAGAAGGCAATGCTTCAGAATGAGATGGTGCTGCTTCAGAATGAATAGGCACTTCTTCAGAATGAAGGGGTGCTACTTTAGAATGAACACCCATATCTATTTCAACAGAGTCATCTGCCTTTGATAGACCCAAAAGCAATTGAGCCAAATTGTCTTCATCAATGGATACAGTTGGCTATGACAACATTTTTCTCAATTCTGCCACTTCCTGCTGAAGCTCTACAATTTTTCTTTCCTGTATCTCAATGATGCTTTCTTTCTCCTCAATCCACTTGGTTTGTGTTCTGACAACACTTCTTGCTGCTTTCAGCTGCTCTGTGATGTCTTCCACTTCTATTTCTGCTTCAGAAGCTGATGCAGACAAGTCAGCTATAGTTGGCTGTTCAACCAATATCTCTTCTTCTACAACAATTTGTTCTTGTTCAGGAGGCTCTATAAAACTGTCTATAAGGGCATCTACCATATCTGTAGCCTATTGAACTGTAGCCTCCTCCAAATTATCCTGCCTAGTTTCTGCCTCAGCTATCTGTTCAGGGAATTCTAGAAAATTTTTAGAGGCTGGTTGTATTTCTGTGACATCTGGGCTGCTTTGTCCTTCTTCTTCCTCCATAACCTGTTCTGTTGTTTCTTTCAAATGGATTCTAGTGGACCTCCTAGTTCCAGATGCAAACTTCTTCTTTTTGCTCTATTTCCTGGTGTCAACAAGGGTTGTGGGGAGAGTTTCAGATGCCTCTATTTCCCTTGTTATTTCTTGCTCTATCAAATCAGTAGTCACTCCAAAAAAATGAACCTTCTTTTGTTTTTCTGTTCTACTGCCAGTTCCAGATCCTCTTTTTCTTTGTTTCTTGGTTCGTGAAGTTGAGGGTTCAGGAGCAAGGTTTTCTGTTGTTGCTGTTGGGTGTGGTTCTGTAATAGCTTCTGTGGCAATTTTTGTTTCATCTTCTATAGCAGCTTTTGTAGTAGTTGTTTCTTCCTCTGCAACAATGTCAGCAGCATCTGGTTCTTCTTCTTCCTCATCTTCATCCCTAAAAATGACATCATTTAGGGTAGAGTAAAACCTATCAAAACTCCTAGGGTTTCCTCTAAAATGGTGTTGGCAAACTAGTTTGATGAGGCCATGATGGCGAAGGCTTCCTTTGCCCTCTTGATATCTCTTTGCCATGTTTTTTAATTCTTGATACAGATATAGGGGAAGGTTTACCCTAACTTTCGGTTGTTGCTCACCATGTCTGAGATGGTTTAAAATTCGTAGATGATGCCCTGACAACAACACATACTGCCCTTCACAGGTTAGGAATTTAATTACCCAGGTGGCTACTTCATCCCAGGGTTCCTGTAGGCTGGCCCTTTTTAACCCTTTGCATGCGTTGTTATGGGTTAAATACTCTAGCTCTCTATCATTTTCTTCTACAAATTGATTAACTACACTTGCCAATGTATTCTTGCCAGATCTAGAAATTGAAATCCCTTCTAATGGCAGCTTAGGAATCTGACTTAAAATTTTAGGGGTTACCTCAATAGTCATGTCGTTAACATGTGCTCGGTTGTTTCGAATGTATGGGCGAACATGCCAACCAAATCTTCAGAGGACCCATTAAACTTATCCAGAAATGGCATAAGCCCTCCATCTTCAAAAATCTATAGGACTGCCAGATTTTCTCGGAGGTAGGTGGTATCTATTGGTTCCATTTTGATCTTTCACCCCATATTTTCTGTTTAAAAACCATTCACTGCTGCTACTATTCCTCTGCTGGATCTCTGGTTTTTATGTTGCAGATTTGTAGGGTTTAGCTCTAAGTCTTCGCTTGCCCTGTTTCTCGTCTGCTTCTTTGAAATGAACCGTAACCTGAGCACTGTACTTCACAAACACGTCTTCGAAAAGAAAGGTGGCATGCATTTCTACTATTGCACCGAACACCTATCCGTCAATGATTGCATGGACGTCCTTGCCGTCAGATCCACCTCATTTGGTTTTAATTTTTTTGTTTAGTCCATAGATTCTCACGTGCAAAATAAACCATGTCTTCCTTGATTCTAGTACCATGCAAAATAAACCATATCCTTGCTGACACGTGTCCCTTTTTATCGTATGCAGCTAAAAGAATTTGATTTTATCGTACCTTGTCTTTCTTGGATGCCACGTGGAAATGCTCTTTTCGAAGATTATAGTTTCATTGCAAAAAAACTTCATTCCGAAGATTATAATTTCATTCCGAAGACAGGCCTTCATTCCGAAGACAAATCTTCTCTGCAAATTTAAATCTTCATTCCGAAGATTAATCCTCATTCCGAAGATCAATCCTCATTCCGAAGATCAGGCTGTATTGCGAAGGCAAATCGTCATTTCGAAGACATAACTTCATTCCGAAGACAGAACTTCATTCCGAAGACAGATCTTCATTCCGAAGATAGATCTTCATTTCGAAGACAGAACTTCATTCCGAAGACAGATCTTCATTTCGAAGATGATGCAGCAAGTCGTCATTTCGAAGACAAAGTTTCGTTCCAAAGACAAATTGTCATTTCGAAGACAAAGCTTCTTTCTGAAGACAAAGTGCAACATTCATTCTGCTGTCATTCCGAAGACAATTTCAATCCGAAGATAATACAACAGGCACTGTGTTTGGCATTCTTGTTCCGAAGATTAGGCAAAAATCAATATTTTCATTTTCAAAACATGTTTTAAGTATGCCAACTCTTATGAATACCTTTTATGCTAATGGTTAATCGTCATATACTATATACCAATCATTTTACAATGAAGAAATGTAAGAAATATATACCTGATAAAAATAGTTAATGCCAGTTTTGAAGAATGACTGCCTTTGTTGATGTTCTACTGAGATTTTCTGCAACATTTCAAAACAAGTGCACTTGGTGAATTTGTACAATGATGGTTCAGAAATTTCTCAAGGTTATACATGCCAAAAAACTGGTTTTCATGCATACCAACCCAGTAATGCCTTAGAAAAGGTTTTCATTGCTGAGTTATTCATTTTTCTCTCTTTTTTTTTTTTTTTTACCTCTCCTTTTCTCTTTTTTTTTTCTTGATTCTGACTATGCCCATGAAGGAATTTCATGATTTCCCCTGAAATCATGCCCGTGAAGGAATTCATAATCAGAATTTATTCATCTTTTTGTTTTCTATTTTTTTGATTTTTTTTTTGTATTTTCTATTTTTTCTTGAAATCCATGATCATGTTGATTGTTTTGAAGTGGAAGAGGGAATCTCTTCCACCTGTTGTGTATCCAAACTATCAAGTTGCTGCAAGAATTCTTCTTTAGTCAGAGGTGTATGGTACACTCTGAGGTGATGTCCATTTACTACCAACTTCCTTTGTGACCCATCAATAGGAGATAGACGAGCTGCTCCATTGTCAAATACCTCTTCAATCCAGTAAGGTCCCAACCATCTAGTTCTCAGTTTTCCAGGGAAGTCTTCATAGCGAGAATCAAATAGTAAAGCCCAATCTCCTTGTTGAAGTTTCCTCCGCTGAATGTGACTCGTCATGCCACAGCTTCCTCTGCTCCTGAATTACCTCAGTTTGGTGCAGAGCATCCAATCTAAGTTCATCCAATGCATTCAGCTGCAGAATCCTGTCTGTCTGTGCCTGCAACAATTCAATTCCAATTTCCAATGTTGTGCGCAATGTTAGTAGCTCAAATTCAATAGGTAAGAGGGGCTTTTTACCAAAGACTAGTTCATAAGGTGTGAATCCAATAGTGGACTTCCAAGTAGTATTGTAGGCCCAAACTGCTTCGGTAATTTATCTAGCCAATTCCTCCTATGAAAAGCTACTATTTTTGTCAAGATGCGTTCTAGTTCCCTGTTTGTTACCTCAACCTGGCCATTTGCTTGTGGGTGGTAAGGTGATGATTTCCTATGTTTGATTTCATACAATTCTGTAAATGCCTTTATGACTTTGGATGCAAATTGGGGTCCTTGGTCTGTGGTGATAGACCGTGGAGCTCCAAATCTCTAAAAAATCTGAGTATACAAGAAATCAGCGACCTTCTCTTCATGAGCATGTTTGAAAGCACGCACCTCTACCCACTTTGTCAGGTAATCAGTGCATACTAGAATATGCACCTTTCCTTGAGAAGGTGGATCAATAGGTCCTACAAAATCAAGCCCCCACCTCTCAAATGGTTCTAAAACCATTTGAGGCTGAAGTGGCATCTCATTTGTATGAGTGGGTTTCCCCATTCTTTGGCATGCATCACAATGCTCGATGTACTTTTTCACATCCTTGTGAAGAGATGGCCAATAATATCCTGTCCCTAAGATTTTCCTAACTGTGCTTTTTACATAATAGTGTCCACCTGAGGGTTCATCATGACAAGCTCTAAGGATATCATACACTTCATCCTTTCGGATGCACCTACGTAACACATGGTCAGGACTGCACTTAAAAAGCATACCCTTAATCCATTCAAAAGAAGAACTCTGTTTGATCAATTGTTTTTTTTGTTTTGAAGTGAAATGTGGAGGAACTTTCCCCGTGACCAAATAATTGGCTATATCCGCAAACCAAGGTGATTGGACTGATATAGCAAATAGTTTTTCATCAGGAAAAGTGTCATCAACTAATTCCCCTTCATCTTTGTTCTTGCAACCTGGACAAGAAATCTGCCACAACATTAGCTTTCCCTGGTTTGTTGATTATAGTGATATCAAATTCTTGCAGCAATAGCAACCAACGAATAATTCTTGCACTTACCATAGGTTTATTCATCAAATACTTAATGGTTGTATGATCTGTGTGAATAAATATTTGATAACCTGTGATGTAATGCCTGAATTTGTTGATGGCATAAATTACTGCTAGAAATTCCTTCTCAGTTGTATAATTTTTCTCGGCTCCTGTCAAGTTCTTGCTAATGTTGTAGATGGTATAGTGTTCACCATTGTCAATTTGTCCTAATGCTGCTCCAATTGTTGTATTGGAGGCATCAGTCTGTATGTGAAATGGTAATGTCCAATTAGGTCCTCTCGAGCATAGGTGGAGTTATTAATTTCTCTTTCAAAGCTTCAAATGCTTCCTGACACTTTGCAGTCCAGGAGAATTCAGAATCTTTAGTCAATAGGGCAAACATAGGACTGGCTATTGTACTAAAGTTGGGAATAAACCTACGGTAAAAACCAATGTGTCCTAGGAAGCTTCTGACATTAGTCTGAGTTTTAGGAGGAAGGAGATTCTTGATAATTTCCACCTTCTTTGGATCAACTTGGATCCCTTCAGGAGAGATGTGATGACCAAGAACTATCCCTTCCTTCATCATCATGAAGCATTTTTCTGGATTCAAGGATAACCGGTATGTTTCACAACTGAGTTAAGACTTTGTCAAGATTTTCCAATGTAAAATCAAAATCCTGTCCACATACTGTGAAATCATCCATGTATATTTCAACACTTTTGGTGGTCGATCAGCAAAAATTGCTAGGACTGCTCGCTGAAAAGTTGTTGGGGCATTACACAAACCAAAAGGTAAAACCCTATAGGCAAATGTTCCCCATGGACATGTAAAAGTTGTTTTCTCTTGATCTTCAGGTGCAATCTGAATTTGATTATATCCACTAAATCCATCAAGAAAACAAAAGTATCTTTTTCCAGCAAGAGTATCTAACACCTGATCTATGAAAGGTAATGGAAAATGGTCTTTGTATGTCACCTTATTCAACTCTCTATAGTCTACACATACTCTCATTTTTCCATTTTTCTTAGGAACTATTACCAATGGAGAAACCCATTGGCTATCAAAAATTGGGTAAATGAATCCTACTTCTGGAAGTTTTTCAATTTCTTCTTTCACAATATCTCTTAAGGCAGGATTCAATCTTCTCTGGGGTTGTCTAACTGGCTTGACTTCTTCAATATAGATTCTGTGGGTACATATATCAGGATGAACTCCTGACATATCTTTGTAGTTCCAAGCAAAAGCATGAACATGCTTCTGCAAGACAACTATCAATTTTTCTTCCTCTTCCCTAGTAAGCTGGTTGTAAATGTTCAAAAATTTGCTTGGATGGACTTCTATTTGTTTTGTATTTAGAAGGACTGAATTCACTCCTTCATACCTGGTGATTAGGGGATTAAGAGGACATTGCTGAGTTGGGAGAAGAGAAGCAGTTTCTATTTTATTGCTGCTTGAGGGAAGCATATCTTGTATGGAACAGTGAGAAGGAAAAATCCGATGATGGTGCCATCCATGTGGTAGTGAAACAGAGTTTCCCCGTGATAGTACAGATGGTTCATCTTCAGATTTTTGATTCTCCTCATTACTTAACAATTGTTGGATATTTGTTGCTTCCCCTTCTAAACCTTGTTCATGCAGAACATTCATCAGGATTGTTTCATTTTCTAAATTTTCTGTGTCACTGAGGTCTTCTGTGTGTTCTCTTACTACTAAGGTAGCTAGTGTAGAAATGACCTCTTCTCGGTTCTTCATCTGAGTCGAAAACCATAACTGACCTAAAAATTTGCTAGATGGTTTTGCAGGAGGATATAAAGAAATCTGTTTCAGATCAATACCATTTGAAATAGTCATATTTCCAGATCTGCAGTCTATGAAGGCTACTGCAGTTGCAAGCCAAGGTCTTCCCAAAATAATGGGATATCCATGTGCTGAATTTCTTGGCTGTAAAACCAAAAAATATGTAGGGAATTCCCAAGAAGAAACTTCTATAGGGACATCTTCAATGATACCTTCAGGTTTTGCAACTGACCTATCAACCATTTCTAAAACTGTAAATGTGGGGCTGAGATGTTTGAGCTGTAATTGTTTCATTGTATCCTTGGTCATGACATTTATTGCAGCTCCTAGATCTACTAAAACATTTGATATTGGTACTGAACCTATGGTAACTATGATAATTGGACTTCCTGGGTCACTATACTTTGGAGGTACTAGTTTTTCGGATAAGAGATTAGCTATCTTTCCTTCAACCTGCATAGATTTAGGAAATGCTTTCTTTTTTCTTCCTCGCTCTTTTAATGCACAAATTTTGGATAGTACTGTTAATCTCTAGTATTTCCTTAATGGCTTGCAATAAGGGCAATGATATAGTTAACTTTTTGAGTTCTTTGACCAGTTTTGACTCAGAATTTTTTGGTATTGCATTGAATCTTTCAGGATATGGAATTATCCTTGGTAACTGTTCCGCTTGTGGTTTTGTCTCTTTCTCTATTGTTGGTTGGATTTTCTCTGGTTCCAATTTTTCTTCTGTCTCTATTGTTGGTTGGACTTTCTCTGGTTCCAATGATTCTTGCTCTTCATTTTCTTTAATTTCATTTGAAACTGGTTCAGGTACAACTTTTCCTGAATGAAGTTGGATGTTACTACAATCAAGAACATTAATTTCAACATTTTCTTCAGCTTCAGCCACATAGACAGGAGGTGTCTATCTCATGCTGTTTGGATTAGTGACTGGTTGAGCTGGCATTTGAGGTTGTTTCACTTGCTGTGTTTGCTATTATTTTTCTTGGAAATTTTGATTAGGTGCAGGCAACAAATGCTGAGTTTGACCTTGATTCCTTTGTTGCCTTGGATAGGACTGGTATTGTTGACTCCACTGTGGTTGGTTTTGCATCCAATGTGGATTAGTCTGATTTTGATTCCAAGCTGGATTGTTTTGATTCCAAGATGGGTTGTTTTGATTCCATGAGGGGTTGTTTTGATTCTGATTCCAGGCTGGGTTACTCCAATTTGCTTGTGGCCATTCTTGGGAATTTGTCCATTGAGGATTATTCCAAGGACGTTGGGGTGGTTCTGGTTGTCCCCAAGGCATAGTACCAGGATTATGCCCCCAATTTGTAGGAAAACGAGGGGGATTTTGGTATTGAGAGAAATTTCCCCCTTGTTTTGGTCCAATGTAGTTGAGTTCCTCGACTTGATTTTCTAACACAGTTTTGAGTTGTGGTAGCAGGTGGCATTGATCAGTTGAATGCCTTTTTGAACAGATACTACAAATGGTTGAGATAGATGTTTTATTCAAAGGACATTCCTGCAAAGCATGTTTATTTCTACATCTTGGGCAATAAATTGCCAAGGGTTCTGTGTTTTTTGCTTTTGCAGACATTTCCCCCAAAGTAGTGTTTAGGTGCACTAGAATATCAGTTTTGAAATTTGCAAGTTCCTCTATCGGGTCCTTCACATCAATGCCATTTATATGGATTTTTCTTCTCTGCTTAGTGTGAGAGTAATTCTTGTAGAGATCCACAATTTCATCATTACTGAGAGTGGTTACATCCCCTTTTCCCATCAAATCTAGAACTTCTCTGGATTCATCTTGCAATCCTCTCAAAAAGATGGTTTTACATAATTCTGGTTCTACAAGTCCACATCTCCTTTGAACAAAGGAGAACCTATCAAGATAATCTTCCAATGTTTCATCATCTTCTTGCTTAATTCTGAATAACTCATCTTTTCTATTCCTTACATGACAATACTCCTGATATTTATCTAAAAACATAGTTTCCATTTGATCCCAGGTTCTTATGGAATTTGGCTCTAAGCTCATGAACCAGCGTAATGTTGCATCCTTGAGTGTTGAGGGAAAAACCTTAAGTTTTTGATTATCATTTATATAATCATAGGTCTGACATACTACCTTGAATTCAAACAAAAATTGGTCAGGATCTTCAGATACAACACCTCGAAAGGTTGGAAGTACTGAAGGTGAAATGGTCTTCATGGGAGAGTTTTGTGTTGGATTCAGATGAATAGGATATTCAAATGTTCTGGAAGGTTGGGGCATATCCTGATCATCTCCTTCATTATGGACATAGCCATGTTGGCCATCTATATTGCCTCCTTCTGCCATAGTTTCCTGTTTGTTGGGAGAAGTTAAAGCTTCCCAAATTGTTCTCTCAAGAGGTCCAAGCCTCTCTGTTGATGATGAGTCCGATGAATTGTCTTTCTTAGGATATTCTAATGATGATAAAATTGGTGATTTTCCTTTCTCAGAATGTTCTAATGATGGTGAGACTGGTGATTTTTCTATCAATATTTTTGGTAGTTCAAACACAGGTGATTCACCCCTTAGGCGTGAAGATCTCCTTAATGGAACAAGCCAGGGATCCTTTGGGGTAGTTCTAGACTTACTCATTCATCCCTAGACTTATTCATTCATGTTTACTCTTGAGTGACATAAATTAAATCAATAGTTGTTACCTTACTCAGCTGTTGTATTCAGATTTTAACTTGAATTTCATAGCTTAGTCTGATTACAACTATTGGACTATTTGTTTTTTTTTGGCAACACTATTCCTCGACAACGGCACCAAAATGATGCGTAGTCGTTATACCATCATTAATTCTCAATGAATTTGTCAATCCAGGGTAGTGTACAAGGCTATCTATGAAAGAAGAAGTGAAACAACTATAACTTAGGTCAATCTAGAGCAACAGGTTTTATTGGTGGAACCGGTTGTGTGGGGGGTTTTAGGACATTCCTATTTCTAAATTGCATGAATTAAACCTTAATCTAAGTTGCAGAATTGGAAACTAATCATTAACTGCAGAAATGAAATCCTGATTTACAATTGCAGAATGAGACCTAATTATGTTGCAAAAATAATAGTTGCAGAATTGAAAGTCTGATTCTAATTGTAGAAAGGAAATCTATTTACTTTTGCAGCAATGGAAATCTAATTATAGCATGGAAAATAAAACCCTATCAAGACTCTGTAATAGAAGGTTGTCAATCTTCTGTGCAGGGGTTGACAACAAAAACATAGAATGCAGGAAATTGCAAAAAACAACAAATTCTGGAAATAACAGTCTAAAATAAAATGGAAGCTTTGCTAAAAGTAAATATTACAGCTAAAACATTAAGCACAAGATTAATCTAAGCATAAATAAACTAAGACTACAGATATTGTCAGCTGTTTACAAGCAATTGAAATAACAAGTTCTACAACTCATTCTGCTACAACAAAATCAGAATAAAAACCTGCTGTTAGTCCTCCTCCTAGGTCTGGAAGTGGCCAGCCTCCTTGTCCAGAAGAAGGTATGAGTCTCTCTCTCTCTCTAGATCTTAATCACACTCATTTACAAGCAATATGAAATAGAACTGGTGCACTTTATTGATGAAAGAACATGATTACAAGAATTCTACTTAAAAATCTATTACAGGACTGTAATAAGTCAATTTCTACCTATTCTCTATATTTTCTGCTTTCTCCTAGCTTTCTTACTCTTTTCTCACTACTTACTACCTACTAGGCTCAACCTGAATGGGAGCAATATTTATAGCTATCCTATGATCTAATTACAAACAAAGAATATCTCAAAAGATCTAATCCTACTATGCTGCAACAAATCTTGGGTTTATTCTTTGATCTTTCCATTAATGATGGCTTTGGTCAGAAATGATGGCAAAGATAGATGGAAGATCTTTTCCTTTACCTTTTTCGACCTTTATTTCCCTTTTTCCAGCTTCAAAAATCGGTCAACAAGTCAAAAAAATGCATTCTATTTTCATTTCGGAGATAAGTGGCTTCATTTCGAAGACAATGCAATTCTCATTCCGAAGATCGCTCATTTCGAAGATACTGCATTCTTCATTCTGAAGATCGCTCATTTCAAAGATACTACATTCTTCATTCCAAAGATCCGCTCATTTCGAAGACACTACATTCTTCTCATTTCGAAGATATCTGTTCATTCCGAAGATACTTCGAAATGAACAAATGTGTGCTTTTCCAGTGATTTCTTCTGCATCTCTCAGGTGGGTTATCTCTTAAGATCAAATTCCAATGGTCTTCATCTCTTTCCACATGTGAATTCCATGCCTTGCTATTTATGGACAGTTAGTTGGAATTTACATGGGAAAGACCAGTTTTTGCTGCACAGCAATAGTCTGCTTGCACTGTTGCCAGATTTAGGTGAAATAAATGCTTAAGACAAATCAAAACATGATTAGTGAAATGCTGCTATTATTCTAAGCATATCCCATTTTAGCAAGTCATAGCAAAAAGAACACAAAACTATGCAAAAAGCTATAAAAATCAGCATATAATATTCCAAATACATTGATCATGCAAAATGGTTAATATACAACATATTGAATCAACTTAACTAACATATCAGATAAAACATAAGAGTTTATAGGCAATTTTAGTGTTCAAAACATGTTATGATTGAGGCATTTCTAGGCCTCATCAACTTATGAACTAAATTTTGAATCAATATATTGGTAATATTATCTCAAAAAATATTACCAAATAAAATATACTAGATGTAAACTATATTTTTTAGAAACATGATTAAAAAATTGGAGAAATATAAAATAGTCCAAAAGGTCCAAATTACCTATTTTAGAGGGAAAATATACCCTAAAAACTATAGAAATAATAGTTTTTAAAACAGTTTGCTCAACGATCACTGAAAATAAAATATGGTAGACCTAAACTGTATGATTTAGAAACATGATTCAAAAATTGGAGAAATATAAAATAGTCCAAAATATCCAAATTACCATTTTAGAGGGAGAATATGCCCTAAAACCTATAGAAATAATAGTTTTTAAAAATTTTGCTCAACGATCACGTAAAAAATCTAATACCAATAAAATAATCAAATGAAAAGTCCAAATAGACACATATGGTCTAAAGTGAGCAATTTGGAAGCACCGCCAAATTCTATGAATACAAAAGTTTTGAACAACTTAAATTTTGAAGCTAAAATATTATATCATCGAGTAATTACTTGCAAAATAGCAATTAAAAATCATAAA
Source organism: Wollemia nobilis (assembly GCA_028583015.1). Lineage (NCBI taxonomy): Eukaryota > Viridiplantae > Streptophyta > Pinopsida > Araucariales > Araucariaceae > Wollemia > Wollemia nobilis. The sequence goes on along the minus strand of JAQPPZ010004560.1, from coordinate 547,348 downwards.
ATTAAAATTTTTTAAATATTTTAAATTACTCATAACATTTAGAAAATATATTGTGATCATCTCATCATCTTGTCCCATAATTCAAACAACAAAGTAACAAGATGATCATGTGGCATCTTTAGGGTAGTTAAGTTAATATTAGCATTAGAATACATTAATCATGAATTTTGAAATGAATTTATGGGAAATAAAAGAGGATAAGTGGTAAGTATAGCCAATAGAATAATTGTAGAGGTAATTTACTCTTAAATGTTGATCTATCAAAAATAACAAATCCCAAAGCACTAATTGTACAAGCTATTTAAGATCAAATTAAAGCTTGATAATATTTTACAAAGATTTCCATCAAGAATTCATGAATTCATATGCTAATGAATTAGGAAAAAAATTAGACAAGAGTGAAGTTGATTGGATGCACCATAATCAAGGATTTAAAATCAAGTAAAGATAATACTATAGAACAAATAAACTAGATAGAGTTTTTTACTGTTCAATTTAAATACCTTTTTCTATAGTTGGTAGAGTTTAAATAAGTAGGTAGGGTTGTGGAACCAAGGACTATAATTAGTCATATTTATAATCTATAATAGTGTTATAAAGTGTAAAATTAAGGAACTACTCATTATTTTTATAAAATATTGGTTGTAGTTGGTTTAGGGAAAATTTTCCTCTCTAAATATTCATTATAAATAGATATTCTAAAGAAAGAAGCCTTGGCTACAAGATAGATATTTTTTCTACAATAAAATAATCTAGGAAAACTATGCATTACCATATTTAAGTGTTATGAGACACCTCTTATTGGATCTTATGCATCGATATTATTGTCCTTCAACTATGTATTGGTGGACTTAAGTGTTATATGGTATCTCTTATAGGGTAGAAATAATCTAGGAAAACTAGGCATTGGCATATTTAAGTGTTATGAGATACCTCTTATTTCTTGTTAATCCTTTATTAGAACATATAAGCATTATGTGTTCCAAATATATATTTTTTTTGGTAAATTAATAATTATATTAAAAAATAGGGCATTTGAAAGGCGCCCCAATGCCTTGTACATCAAAGGAGCAAAAAGGAGCAGATGAAAAGAACCCACAGAACTGCTTGCTGAAACAAAAAATTACATCCTCAAACTAAAAGGAGCAAAAAGAAGCAGCCTTTGACAAAAAGGAACAGAGAGAAATAGGCAGAAATATGACAACACCCAAAAATAAGTGATCCTCCACCATAGAGGAACTCAAAAAGAAGTGATCCTCCACCATAGAGGAACCCAAAAGTAGAGGAAAAGCCTTCAGCCATCAAGGGGGATGTCCATCTGCATGAGAGACGAAGCAACACCTTCCAGGCCAACATCTTTTGCATCTATTTTTGAAATCTCTTTAGTACTATCCTTAAGAATAGTGGTACATGCATCCTTAGCAATCTCCATTACATCATCATCATTGACAACATCTTTGATGTCAATTTTGGTATCAAAGGATACCTCAACACCGGCCAAGACTGGAACATTATCAAAATTGTCACAGAAAAACAAGAGGCTTAGTGCATGGCGTTGTTCTTTGAGAGTTGATATCGCCTTTCCAATGGCCAAATGAGCAGTTTCAAGATGATCAATGGTGGCTGAAGTTGCATGCACAACCAACTTGTGAAGATACCTTTCAACTAGGTCAGGAGAATTAGACTTATCCTTTGGAGTTTTTACAGAGGTGGATGGAGGGGTTTTGGCAATTTCTTTGTGTTTCAGCCTCTGGGAACTATGGACAGGGGTCATTTCAACTTTGGCCTTCTTCTTGGTGGAAAAATCAGAAAAGGATTTACCCCCTTTATCTTTTCTTTTGGATCTAGTATTTTTTGGGCTCGGGGTTGAGGAAGAATTCTCTTCCTCAGACTCAAGGGTAGGAAGGTTACCTGAAGGGAAATGCAGAAGGAGGAACTTGTATAGGACTTTAAAAAGACCCTGGTGACAAGGTTTGGCCTCATATTTCTTGGAATGATTGGTAGTGATAGTATAGTCCATGGACCAGAATAAGGCGGTAGGAATGTTCATCATTTTTGAGTCTCTAAAGTGATTTACAAAGGCTAGATGATAACAACATAGTTGGGACTCGGGGTTGTCACAAGTAAAATATTGCATTATAGGCTTTAAAATTTCTTTCCAGGGTGTTGACAAGTGATGGTGAAACAAACCTTTTTTTACCTTCTTGTGAATAGGTGAATTTTTTTGAAAATGTGTCAACTCCGCCTCCCAGTTGTGCTTGTTTCTTCTGATAACTTTTTCATCCAAATCTTGCCCCGTCAGGTCTGCCAGCAACTCGAAGGAAATCTGGAACTAGATGTCATGGATGGAAACAAAGTCATTGTCCCAAGTTGTCATGAAAGCCTTAGTAACCTCCTCATCCACACCGTAGAACATGTTGAAGAAATCAATGATTCCTTTTTTATCTTTAAACATATCAGTGGAGATAGAATCTAGTTCAAGAGTCTCAGGCTCAATGAAAACAACTTTCCCTTCCTTCATGATTGCAAAAGGAATTAAGGAAGGAAAGAAATTGAAGGTAAAAAAACATAGGCCTAAAGGAACAGAGACAGAAATATGCATCCACTGATAAAACCACAACAGGAATAAATAGAAAGTAATACTTGGCCAAAAAGGAAAAAACTGCCAGAAAGGATAAGATTGGTTAGGGCAGTAGGCACAACACAAAATAGGGTGATAAAGGTGGGTAGGAGCAATAGGGAAAAACACCATCCCATGGAAAATGGAGCTTCTGGTAATACTCATGCAATGAAGCCAATGAGAAAAGTAGGCACGATAAGCAAAAAGGATTGGGATGCTCATCCCAGGAGGCCTCGGGAGAATGCGAAAGATAAAGCATTGAGAGAGGGTTCTCAAAAAGGCAAAAGGACAAACATCATTCCACATGAGAAAGAGATGATTAAAAAATAAGGTGGACCTAACATCAGGATTCCTCATGGAAACAATTATCAAAAAATAAGGGGCATATATGAGAGGCGGCGGAGAACTTGGAAATATAAACATAGAACCCCTTTTCAAAGAAAGATAATGCAAATGATGAATAAAATCTCCATTTTGGATTTTATTTGGACTTTGGATATGGACCCAATGAATCACGGAAAAAAGGGAGTCTTGGGCAATGGAATAATCAAAGATTTTGAGATTCATCATGACTGATAGTATTTTGATCACATTTGACCAGCTCGACAACTTCATTGGGGAGGACATCCATCCAAGTCATCAATCCTTGTGCATTAACGCCAATGTTGGCCAATTTTTCAGCCACAAAATTGCCCTCCCTGAAAGTGTGTTGAACCACAACATTGACTTGTTGGTGAAGAATTTGCTTGCTTTCTTCAACAAGATTCTTGATCCTCCAGCTGTTGGGTTTGGAGGTTTTTAGGTAATTTATGATATTAAGAGAATCTCCTTCAATAATAACTTTTCCTGGAATATATTTTAAGAACTGAAGACCTCTCCACACCACTTTAGCTTCAGTAGAATGATTGGACATGATTCCTAATGGTTCGAAAAAGGCAAAAATGGAATTGCCAAGATGATCATGGAGGATTCCTCCAGCTCCTGCGATGCCAGGATTACCTTTTGCAGTGCCATAAAAATTAAGCTTAACCCACCCCACTGGAGGAGGCTGCCATTTAATGTTGGTCCTAGATGAGGAATGATTAGCAGGGCTTGGGATATCAATGAAAATGTTACAGGAATTCAGGATAACCTTCTCAAAAGGTGAACAAGGAAAAGGATCAAAAGGAGCAGCAAGGGCATTCTCCTTAGCATAAAGGATAATTTTACTAGCAATAATGTTGGCATCCAAGGCTTTCATGTCAAAAATTATTTTATTACATTCTAGCCATATTTTCCAAAGGAAATGTTGCAAACAAAACTTCCAAAGTCCTCTGAGGATAGGATTTTTGAAAGGATTTGGCCACTGTTGGAACAAGTCGACAATGGAAGGAGGGCATGCCCAAGCGATCTTGAAAGTGAGGAAAAGTTTGTTAATCACCATTCTTGAGAAGGAACAAAATAAGAAAAGGTGAGAAGTAGATTCCCAATCAGAGAGGCAAAGATGGCATCTGTTAGGCAAAGGAATGCCCCTTTTTATGAGGTTTTCCATAGTTAGGATTCGATCTTGGATGCATAACTAGGAAAAGGAAGCAATCTTGGGGATCAAATATTTGGTCCAAACAAGCTTGAATGGGATAGGATTTTCAATAATGTTGAGGGAGAGCAAATAGGCTGACTTGACAGTAAAATCTCCAGAATCAGTAGGTTCCCAAATAGGACAATCAGGCTGGTCATTTAAAGGAATTCTGATAGAGGAAAGTTGATTATACAAATAAGATATTTCATTATCATGATCAGGGACATCAATCCTTCTCCATATCTTATGACCATTGATACAAGAAATGAAATTTACCACTAAAGGTCCAACCAACTGATTAGTAATGTTCCTCAACCTTTGAAACATAGGATTCTGATTAAGAGGTCGGTCCCCAATCCATTTGTCATCCCAGAAAGAAATAGATATGCCATTACCAAGTTGCCACCTTAGACCTTTGATCAGGAGAGAACGAGCTTCACAAATAGACTTCCAGAAAGTAGACCCAGAAGTAGGGACCTCTCCATGAAGGAAATGGGAGTCCTGAAGGTATTTCCTCTTTATGATCTTGACCCAATGAACATTCTCGTTAGAAACCAAATGCCAGGCTTGTTTGGCAAGAAGAGACAGATTGAGAGGAAGAATTCTTCTGAGCCCTAAACCTCCCTGATATTTAGGCTTACACACTTTATCCCAAGCAACCAGATGAAATCTGTGTTTATTTTCAGATCCTGTCCAGAGGAAATGTTTTTGGATTTTTTCCATTTTTTTGTAAACACTCACAGGAGCTTTGAACAGAGAAAGGAAGTAAATAGGAATACTCTGAAGGTAAGCCATGGTGAGAGTAATTTTCCCCGCTTGAGATAAAATATTACTCCTCCAAGTGGTGAGTTTTTTCTGTAGCCTCTCAATGACATTGTCCCATAAACTATCTTTGACATTCCCAGTGAAGAGTGGTAAACCCAGATAAGTTGAAGGTAGAGGAGCTATGGAGCAATTAAGGATGTCAACAATGATGTTTTGTCTTCTTGGAGGAGTGTTAAGGAAGTAAAGTTTACTCTTTTGAAAATTTATCCTTTGACCTGCAACATGCTCATATAGGAAGAGTATCCGCTTGATGATCTTTGCTTCAATGATAGAAGCAATCGTAGACAACAAAGTATCATCAACAAATTGTTGATGTGTGATAGGATCGCATTGAGAAGTCATCTGGATTCCAGAAAGGAGACCAACATTTTTTGCTGCAATTATTGATCTTCCTAAAGCCTCAGCCACAATTATAAATAAGAGAGGAGATAAAGGGTCTCCTTGCCTTAGACCTCGACTGCTTTGAAAATATCCTGCAGGAGAACCATTGATGAGGACAGAAAACCAAGCAGAAGAAATACATCCTTTAATTAGAGAAATCCATTCAGGATGGAAGCCAAACTTGCTCAGGATAGCAAAAAGGAAATCCCAGTTTAGTCTGTCATAGGCCTTGTTCATATCTAGTTTGAGAAGGAAGGCAACTTTTTTGTTGATTGAGACTGAGTGAATTGCTTCATGCACTGAAATGATGCCATCCAGGATTGATCTACCTTTGACAAAACTTCCTTGGCTCTGATTAATAATCAAAGGCATGACTTCCCTCATGCGAATGGTGATGGCTTTTGTTAGAATCTTGTAAATGACATTGCAAAGACTAATTGGCCTGAAATCATTGAAATTACTTGCATTAGGATTTTTTGGTATGAGCGCAATGAATGTGGAATTGAAACCCCTTGGAATGATTTTGGAGTGTTGGATCTCTCTTATGGCTTTGCAAACATCCCTGTTGACAAGATCCCAAAAGGCTTGGAAGAACCTAGGGGAAAAGCCATCCGGGCCAGGAGCCTTGTCAGGATCCATGGAAAACAAAGCATCTTTAATTTCCTCATCAGAAAGAGTAGCAATAAGTCTGCTATTGATATTATCAGAAATAATATGAGGAATGAATTGAAGGAAGAATTCCTTTGCCACCTGGGAATTTGGTCTGTTCTCTTCCTGAAGTAGTTGCATGAAATGGGAAACACCTTCATTCCTGATTTCTTTGATATCATTGATGATCTCTCCATCCTGGATACGGATTTCTTTAATTTTGTTATTGCTTCGATGTCTCATGGTAGAAGTATGGAAGAATTTGGTGTTAGAATCTCCTTTTTGGAGCCATAAGTCACGGGATTTTTGTCTCCAGAAAATTTCTTCACATTGGAGAATATTGTGATACTTGGCTAACAACTCCTTCTCTTCTTTTTTTATCTCAGCAGTATAATCACCATTCTCCTGATTATTTTTTTCAATCAAAGATAACCTCAACATTAAATCCTGCTTATTGTGGAAAAGGTTGCCAAATATATCTTTGTTCCATACCTTGATATTCTCTTTAATGATTTTGAGTTTCTGAGCCAAAATAAAGGAAGGTTTTCCTTGAACATCAGTTTGCCACCATTGATTGATTCTTTCCTTGAAATCAGGATGCTGCATCCACATTGCTTCAAACCTGAAAGGGGTTTTGTAGATTTTTGGATTATTTGTGTCTAAAAGGATGGGACTATGGTCAGAGCCAATTTTAAGGAGTGATTGAAGAGTGGCATCTCCCCAGTTGTCAAAATATTCTTGGGAAAACATCACCCTATCTAATTTAACTTGAATTAGTTGGGATCCACACCTTCTATTTGACCATGTGAACTGATTGCCTTTTAAATTAACATCCATCAAATTTTGTGCATTGATAAAATCCTGGAAGTCCTCCATGCTCTTAGAAAAAGAACCAACTCCTCCCCTTTTATCAGAAGGAAACAGAGGGGTGTTGAAGTCACCAACGAGAATCCAGGGAAGGGTAGGAAAACCACTTCTGATTGAAGATAAAGTATTCCACATGTGAAATCTCCCAAAAATGGAATTGGGAGCATAGATGTTAGTCAGAACCCATGAACAATTGTTGTCTTTATCAAAAAAATTAATGCTCAAAATCTCATCATTGGAATGGATGAGATTTCCTTCCACAAGAGAAGGATTCCATACGCATAAAAGACCTCCAGATGCACCCCTGGCGTTGCAAGCGCATAAATCACAATTTTTCCAAATAAAATTGTAGATCTTTTTATCAAGAGGTTCACTAACCTTGGATTCTTGAATCACAAAAATAGTCGGTCTGATTTCTTTCCTTAATGATTTAGCTAGCCGCTGCTTAGCTATGCCATTAAGGCCTCTCACATTCCATGAGAGGATCTTCATTTGGAGGATTTGGAGATTCTTTTGCCTCCCTTTCCTTGTGGTTGGGGAGGTTTGGTACACTTTATTTCTTCCTTAGAGATATTAATTCCAGTAGAAAATAGGGTTTTATGAACACCATTAGCAATGTCCTCATGTGCATCTTGGTTCCTTTGATCAGAGTGAGAGGGTCTTCCTCTCTTTTTTTCCATTCCACAATCTATGGGAGACTTCTTTTGACTTCGAAGGATTTTGGGACTGAAGGTAGAAGTGGAGATTCTCTGAATCACAGGACTCACGGGTTCAAGAAAGGATGATGGAATAGAAGCATCTTCAATCATAGGTCATTCATCCTTTAGAGTAGTTGATAAGAAAGGGTCCTCGGTCAAGGGTTCAGTGTCCTCAATCAAGGGCTCAGAAGATGGTTCTTGAATAATTTCTTTTGGGTCCAGGGGAGGATTGGAGTTGGAATTTGGATCATTATTCTTATCAAAGACATCCTCAGTGTCTAGATCTGCAAGAATTTGAAATTGATAAGGGTGAGCAAAGAGACTAACCTCATTAGATGCATTTGTCAAAGAAATATTTTTCCCTTTATCATCAGGAGATTTGATGAAAGGGGCATTACTGTGACCTTCTTTGATTCTATACTCTTTGGTGGGCTTGAAGCTTATTCCTCTGGATGGAGGAAATTTTCTCTTATCCTTCCTTGATGATGCCTGAAAAGTGTTCTCCTTGGCCATGGGAGTAGAGTCATTCTTTCACTCAGAAGAGGCCACGTGTTTCACGAGAGTGGGACAATGAGCACGAAGATGACCCTGAGTTCGACATTCAATGCAAAAAGGAGGTTTGTTCTCGTACTCAATGGCTTGTTTGAGAAGAGAAGTTCCAAGTTCCAATTCCACAAAGGTAGGAAGAGCAGAATCAAGGTTTGCCATAATGCAAAGGTGAGCAGCATGCATCCTTGATCTGGAGAGGGTTACCTTGTCGATAAGAAGCAAATATCCAATAGTCGAAGCCATGGATTTGAAAATAGATTCCCGCCAAAGGTGCCAAGGTAAGTTTGGAAATCTAACCCAGATAGGAGCAAAGTTAATGCTCTGCATTTCTGGGTTGAAGTCCGGATTCCATTTCATCAGAAAGACACTCCTTGACCCAAGGAACCAAGGTCCTCCAGAAATAATTTGAGCAGCATCTTCTTTAGTGTTAAGGCGAACTCCAAAAAAACCCTTGGAGAGGCCAACTATTTGCAAGGTCCCTCAAACTTTCCATCTGGAAAAATCCCAAAGCCTGATAATGTCAAGATTTGGATTACCTCCAACCACTTTCCCGACCAAGGAAAAGGATTCTTCAGCAATGAATTTTTTAGCAATGTCAGCAGGAATCTTGACCCTATTCCCAGAAACCTCGAATGGGGGGGAGAAAAGGTAGAGGATGAAGGGCCACCTAAAACCTTTGCGAAGGAAAGTTTGGGGGATGAAGGGACACGATCCCCCCATAAATGCTCAACCTTGTCAGAAGCAGCATGAACCTATTCCTTGATATTCTCATATATAGTGTAGCTTAAATTTTTGCATTATTGTATGTGATTGTGCATATGTATTGGTTCCATTGAGACTATTCATTGGTGGGATTAATTTTTTTAAGATACCACCTATAGAGGGAGTACTACCTACTCTTATTCCTATTATTAAATAATGTTTTGATTCATGACAAATAATTTAATATTTCTTTTTTGTGCAACCATGGTCATAATTCATCTTATAATTTATGTTTTGCTAAGAGCAACATGTAAATTATTATCACCTCTTAATGTTAGTGTGTTATATCCTCTACCTGTTCACCTATAATAATTATTATATCACATTTTACATTAGTATTCATAGAGCCAAACATATCTAAAGGTTATTAGGAATAAATCCCAAACATCCAATAAATTAGTTTTTGGGGTGCATGAAGTAAGATTAATGCCAAATTACCTTCATTCAATCAATAGGTTTCCAAGTTCCCTTAGCAATCCCAAGAATAAAAATTAGGTGAATAATAAATTTGTGATTATGGATAAAAATATATAATATTATTATATATGTATGATAGTTAAACTTCACAAAAAATGTTTGGCTTGCATGGGTTTAGAAGAGAATAGAGGGTTGGGATATCATATCTTTGATGAAATATAATATTTGAACACCATAAACAATGCTTTAAAGGAAAACAACTATAAATTTGAAAATAAGCACACAAAGGATTGTTAGATTTTGATGCTATAAAATTAAAGGAAATGCAACCACAAGTAATGAAATAAGCATGCAATGTTATATCTATGATAATGGCTAACTAATAATCATGTAAATAGAATGAGAAACTTATGAAATAACTCATGAAATAGACAATGAAAGCTCATGAAAATAGGAACTTGGAATGGATATCTCTTAAAGAATGCTATGAGTAATGCATTCTTCATTAGTAATTACAATGCTTAGTCATAAATATATACTAGTATGTGACTCTTCACTTTCCTACCCTAAGGACATGTGCATTCTGCATGATAGACACTTGTGCACATGCATACCTAACTAAATACACTTGTTCTTCCTATTCTAGAGGACTCATGTACATGTGGACAACATGCACATTTACATCATTGCACATACTTGTGCATTTATTCCTTTGCATAAAGTAAATATTTAAATCCTAATCTAAACATGTACCCATGGTGGTACATTGACATGTACTAAATAATGTAATATACTCTAACACCCCCTATATTACATTATTTGGTTATTGAAGACTTTAGTATTCAATATGGATCTTTGTATTTATCTTCATTCTTCAAGTGACCTTGGATTTGATCTTCTGCTTGAGCTTCATATTTTTTCTTGACTTTGTATTCTGACTTTGGCACTGTTACTATTTTCCTTCTAATTCTATTATCGAAGAAGTTCATACCTTTCTTGTGCCCATATCTATACCTTGAGAAATATATTTGAGAAAATTCATTAATGAAGTTTCTTGTCATTGTGTATATCCATTCAAAAAATAATTTTCTTTGTACCAATAATGTCTTTGAGAATGATTGGTTCCTCCACAAATTTTACAACTATGGAGATTCCAATATATCTCTATATTATGCCTATATCTGCTACAATGATTGCATCTATTTTCTATTACCAAATCCTTTTGACCATTCTATCCTTCATAGCAATTATTCCTGTCAATATTTGTTACTAATTTGATGTCACTATTTTATGTTACAAACTTAGTTCCTTGCTTATTGCTGCTAGTTTGACTTGTATATTCAAGACCTTCATACTTTGATCTAATTTTTGGTGCAATTGGTTCTTTCATTCCCTATTCATGTTTTTCCAAACCTGTATCTTCATATCTTATCAAATTTGAACAAAAACCATTAGTATGACCAATACAATCATTAGAATGATCTTTGTTAGTATCAATATGATTATGTGCATCACTATTTCTATCATCTATGCCTTCATAAATTCTAATAGCATAGATTTTTTTTGCACAATCATAAACTGTATTCAAATCACTTGTATTACATATAGCATCAATCTTTGTAATAAGTTATTTTATCTTTGTCATGGATTCTAAATCACTAGTGTCCTTGCTTGTATTACAATGTTCCATTTCATTTTGATAATTATTATTTGCATCTTTTTCCTTTTGAATAAGATCACTAGTATCACAACATGCATCAATCATCAATGGTTTTGATTCTATAGTATTGCAACATGAATCTATCATCATGGGTCTTAAATCATTTGTATCACTAGAAGCATATTTCATCACTATTTTATTCTCTACTTCTTCAACCTTTTCTTGTTTTCTCATTTTAGAAATATTTAGAGTAATAATTCCTTTGTATATTATTCTACATAGACTATGAAATATTCATGACAATCATTAGCATTATTGAGAATACTTTGCATGCATTTATGAAGTATTGCAAATTCTTCTTTTTTTGCTTCAAGAGTAATATCATCAAGCCTATTGTTCAAATTATTTGTTTCATCAATAAATTTGTTCTTCAAATCCTTAATCATGTTCTCTTGTCTTCTATTCTTGTCTTTGAGAATTTTATTAGAAAGTAATGCCATATACATTACTTTTCCTATATCATTAGGTAATGTGAAAGCATCTTTTGAGTTTATTTGTGCCTTGCCAATTTTTAAATTTAAGTAATATTCTAGCATTGAAAACATTTTATTTTTGGCCCCTCTCATGATAAATTGTAAATCCTTCCTTTTTTATTGATATATTCTCTTGACTTTCAATTTTCTCTATCATATTTTTTGTACAACCTTTTAATATTTGCAACTATTTCTTAGTCTCTTCTAGTGATTCATCTTGAATGTAAATTTTTCCTTCTTGAAAACACAAGTCTTCTTCAATGTATATTAGTTCTTCTTGTAGACATAGATTTTCTTCTTCAACTAATTTTGACAACTCATGAAGTTCTGGTTTTTGAGTTTCTATTTTTGGATCACTTGTTTTCTTTTTCATTTGCTTTTTCTTTGCCATGTTACTTAAATGTTGACTACCTTATTACTCCTTAGGTTTGATGTATATGATTAAATATTTTCAAGTTTCAAGTGTTTGTAGAACTCCTTATATCTCCCAAGTATTTAGAATATAGTATAGTCTTGATAAAGTTCTTAGCTTTCTTAGAATTTACTTTTGAGTTGAATCCCTAATTATTTGAAGCTAATTTTAATATAATGTTCAACTCCTATTTTTCACCTTATTTCTCCCTATTGATATATGCACTTTTAATTTGATAATGTTATCTATTTTCAAGACTCTATAGTTGGATTACTTTTGTCCCTTCAATTTAATCAATAGATCAATTTCAATTTAATTTTCCAACTTTCAAGCAATTCAATGTTTTGCTTCCTATATCCTTCAACTCTCAACAATATGGTTTCTAAATTTTAAGATATTTAATTTTGGTGTAGAACTCTGTATATCTCCCTAATTTAGAAATTTAGAAAATGTTAATATTTGCAAAATAATGCTTCAAATTTTCAAGGTAGAAAACCTTATATATCCTAGTTTTATAATTTGCAAATATTATGATATTTGAATCTCACCAATGCAATTTTGAAATAGCTCTTAAAGATATAAGCTTGTTTCTTTAATTGCTTTTTTAAATAATCAATGAATTGTCTAAGGTTGTAATCTCTAAACTTTAGAAAAGGATAAATATGAAAGATAAAATTACCTTTATATAAAATTCAGTCTCCTCCCTTTGGATGGTGCTAAAATGTGACTCTACCTTTTTTCTCTAATGTGCTTGATGAAAGTTACCAAGATAATATAAGAATCCCTATGCACGTGATGGTCTCCAATGGTCAATGAAAAGTCCACCAACACCTTCCAATGATGTTGCAATAGGGTCTTGTGTAGAATAATATGGAAATAAGAGATCATAACCACGTGTTTAATAAATCCAATAAATGTAACTAGAACTCTAACTAGAAGCATACCATCAAATGTGATCACCTGGGTCTTGTAATGGCTCCTTGGATAGTCTAGGTTAAAGAGTGACTATGAATATGAATCAATTTTACATGATTTACTATAACAATTCCTTGTAATGTGCATTCGAATGTTAATTTTGTTGATTTATTGTATTTGTTAATTGGTGCCTTCACCTTTTGCTACCAAGCACTTATAATATTTTATATAATGTTTAAAGAAATACCTTGTTTGATTTGTAGTCAGAAAAGAAAAATCTACTGATGTTATTTTTGGTTATAATGCTATATCCTCAATGATGTAAATATCTTAATTATAAAGCTAGATCCTCAACAAATATTGGTGCATGAATGTAATAATTTAATATGTTGCATGAATATTTTTCTAATGTATTTTAAACTTGGATATTAAGGTTTTGAAGTTAACATACTCATTGTATTTTTGATAATACCTGTTCTAATGAGCATCCACTAAGAACATTGTATAATGAATTTATTGTACCACTTGTCACTAAACACCTTCTAATGCTTTGAATTGACTTCTTAAATCAATGACACTCATTCAATATTGGTCAAGCTTCTCAAACCCTAACAACTAATCCTATGGATGTGATGATTGTAATTCCTTTCTCATTGGTGCTCTCTGATGCAATTTATTTCTCTTATGTGATGCCTTAATTTGATCTCTATGGTGGTCCATGTTGGTTTATCTATTGTAGCAAATATTATGGGATTTATTCAACATTGCTCAACAATGCTTCAAATCGATGTTGTGTTGTGTCTATCTTACTGCCTATGTTTTTTGATATTTTGGTGCTTTGGGAGATTTCCTTTGGTTCTTCAAATTGTTGGCTTTATAATGGAATTATACTACCAAACTTGACTTATTTTTAGTTTTAGGTTCTTCTTGAACCATGGGCACTACTTTGATGAGACCTATGGTGCTGAATCTGGTGTCTATAAATACCTTGAAAAACTATGCTATTGAGCCCTTAGTTGGCTCTCTTCCTTTGCTTTGTAGTTTTCTCTTAAAAATCAATGAAATTGTCACTTTGTGACTATTATATACTTGTAATTTTAGTTTCTTAAGACACTCTAGCTTCTATCCTCCTTTTTCTACATTATAAAGGATAGAGATGTTGCAACTATGTAATGTAAATAATTATGTAATAATTAAGATAAAATACCTTAATTTGCACCTTGTACTTTGAGACCTTTAAGTCTCCTTTTTGAAGCTTTCTTCCTTCCTTGATATGGTAGCTTCTTGCTCTACTCCTTGATGGTAAATAGTGATTTATTGTTGCCTTCCTTACTAGACAACTCTCTCCTCTATCTCCTTTTCTTGGTTAACTTCCAATAATGATTCCAATGTTTTCAATCATGCAAGTAATATGCCCTTTTGGATGGCTTTACTTTGCACTATAGCTATGCTTTATAACAACGTCTTCTTTACTTTCAATAGAAGGTAGGATGTTGATATTTTTCTTTATTTCAAAATATATCTCTCCTCTTTCTTATGTTTAGGTTTTAACCCCTATAGAAACTATCTTATGCACTTCCTTGAAGAATTTAACCTTGAAACTTTCTCCTTTATAAATTTAAACTCTAATGTGGTGCTTAATGAAACTTAATAATAATATTAATCTAAGTGTTCAAATAATAAAAAATTTGCACCAAAGTTGCACACCTTTATAACTTTCACATATGATGTACTTATTGGTGATTTGGATCACTTAATTGTTGCTTTATATTTGATGAAATCATAGCTCTTTTTTAATATCAAAAACAACTCTTTAAATCATCAATTTGTAGCTTTAATACTCTAACTTGTTGCCCAAAAATATGGTTTAGTGGCTTTAAATATCCTTCACGATGCTCTCTTAAATTCTTAAACTTAGCAGCTATTGATGTTGCCCAAATTGCTACCTTTACCTCTGAAATTTTTGGATCGTAACATAGTCAATTTCTCCTCCGAAATGTTGTCTTTCAATATCCCAAAATTGATAGGAAACTCATCCAATGTTATATATATGATAATGGCTAACTAATAATAATGTAAATAGGATGAGAAACTTCTAAAATAACTCATGAAATAGCCATTAATAAAAGCTCATGGAAATAGGAACTTGGAATGGATATATCTTAATGCATGCTATGAGCAATGCATTCTTCATTAGTGTGAAGCGAAAATATGACACTAAAGCAAATATGAAAGTAAAATAATTCCAATGAACAAGAGATTGCACAAAATATGATTTTATTCAATAAATGGGGGGAGCTAAGAAACTCCTTTGTTACAATTGCTCCGTTCAAAAGAATTATTTTGATACAATAAATACAGGTGCTAGGGTTCTCCGAAACCCTAGCTACAAAACAAGTAGTGTCTCCAATGTATCTTGCTTCCAACAGGGTGAGTGGGCTTCTGGTTATCCGTAATCGGGCCACTCTAGCTTCAATAGCTACTCAAAAATCCTTGATGAATGCTACCTGATCCTACACATACAACAAACATAAAGTCGTTAGCAAATAAAATGAGGGTTCCATAGTGTGAACCCTCAGAAATGTAAACTAAAAACCCTAGATCTAAGTAAATAAAACATGCAGAATCTAAATAACATCAAATAAAAATGCATAAAATACTTACTTTGTTGTTTTGTTGCTCCATTGCAGATTGATGGTAGGGTGCCTTGATGACACTTGATGATCTTATGTGGTAGGTTCTGGTCTATGGTTGTGGGGATGGCAAGCTCTATGTTGCACCTACAAAATGTAGCAGGCACTCTGTAGTGCCTGTGGGATGAGGCAGGTGCTCGGCAGTGCCTATGGATTAGGGTTAGATCTACAGAAGCAGATCGAAGGGATGTGAAGGGCTCGATGGATGAATGATAATGGCGGTGGTAGAAATGGGCTGCGAAGATGGCTGGAATCAAAAAATCCTAGGGCAAGCTAGGGTTTTTGGGAAGGCTATGCTAGGGCACAACTAAGGCAATGTTGATAAATTCACTTAGAAAGCAAGAGCTCTAATCAAAGGTTAGTTCAAACCAGTTAGAAAAATTTCAGTTAGTAGGGGTTGAGCATTGAGAATGCTCCTATTTATTATCAAGCCTAGGGTTTTCTTAGGGTTTTAGCTTAACACTTTTGATCGTGTGGCTAATATTAAAGTGGATCCAAAGGCTGATATTAAACTTTAGGTGTGACATAGATTAAGGAATATGGATGGCTGAGATTAGATCGGATCGGATGGTTGAGGTTAATTTGGCTTATAAATATATATTTTATAATAAATATATTAAAATATAATATAAAATATTATATTTAAATATAAATAATATAAAATAAATATAAATAAGTCAAATAGGGGTCAAAAAATGGTGGAAAAGGCTAAAGTGGGCCATTGGATGGCGGGAAAGGGGGATGGTGGACAAGTGGCTAGGATTTGGTGTCTACAGATGCCCCTTTTTGTACCATGTTGCATGAAACACAATATGGTGCAAAAATATGAGACACCTGGTTGGGCTTTGGGTGCAGAAGCAACTTCTCTCTCTTGTTGGATTTTTGAGCAATAATGTTGAAGATAAAAGAATAAAGAATTTTGGAATTTGTGTAGCTTACCCCCTCAATTGGCGAATGAGATTACGGATGAATCTCATGAGCCAATTGAAAAATTTGTGCAAATGATGAATGATGTGATACCGTTTTTGCCCCAACGGTGTGAAGGGGGTTGGTGTAAAATGTGATATGATGTGTCTGTGTTTGCCCTAACGGATGAAGGGTTTTGTGCAAATGTGATGTGATGTGGATGATATGAATGATGTAAAATGTGATACCATTTTTGCCCCAATGGTGGGAAGGGGGTTGTGTCAAATGTAGATGTCATGATCATGTAAGATGTATCCCATTGTGGGAGGATCAAAATCAAATGTGGTTACCCCAAATTTGGGGTGATTCGATGTTGTTGAAGAAATTTTGCCTTTTTGGCATCATTGATATGCAAAATGATGAATGCAAAGAAAGAAGAATCAACCTTGGAGGGTCTACTAGTGACTGTTCGAATAATTCTACAATTGGAACCAATCATCCTAGCTAGTGCCTATCTCTAAGGTGTCTAAGGATATTTTGAATGATGAAATTTGAGTTTTTTTGTCCATGTTTTAAGCCCCATGAACTAGGCCATCAATGACAATTTTGTGCAAATTGTTCTTGGCAATGTTTCACTCTAAATATGAGGAAGTACCAAATGTGATTGTGATTTCGAGCAAGGAGATAAGTGATGATGATGATGACCAAGTGTTCTTATGGTAATTCATTCATCTTACCGAATTGCATGGATGCAAATCACTGCAATCACCAAGTATATAGAATAAACCACTATATACGAGATTCACTTGTAATTTTGACACGTGTTGGAAGAACTGATGGTAGATTATGATAGTGGAAGAATGTTGATGGAAGAATGTGATAGAAGAAATGTGATGATGTCACCAAAGTTGGAGTCGATTTGTAAATGTTAGAGCTTTTAGTGGTTGATTTTGCACTTTTTGGATGGAAACAATTGATTCAATGGTCAAATCAACTCCAATTTTTATAAAATTTTGTGGGATGATGAAGAATATGGAGTAGAGGAGTTGAGTGTTGGTTTTGTGAAAATTTGGATTCATTTGATGTGTTTTGTAACTTGATTTGTGCATTTTATAAATTTGCATCGTATTCAAAAAATATGTGTGCAAAATGATTTCTGTTTTCACAAAACCTGATTTTATGATGTGTATGATGTGTGGGTGAAATTTGGTGAGATTTTGAGGGGGCAAGCTACTATTTTGATCCCTTTTGTCTTTATGTCATTTTGGCACCAGGCGCCCTATGTACCTGTGGTATCCTATAGGCTCCAGGCTATGCCTGAGTGTGCCTGTAGGTGCCCATGCATGCTTGTGGACTGTAGGTGCCACCTTATGCCTGAGTGCGCTAGCTTTAGCTATAAATAGCTTGTAGGGTGGATTTGGAGGCTCATTTGTGTGTTTGAGAGTTTGTGAAGCTGCGCTTGAGGAGTGGAGTGGATTGGTGAGGGAAGTGAGGTTAGTGGAAATCTATGTGGGAGCTATGGTGGTGGAGGGAGTGAATGTTGTTGGTGGAGCTGAGGCACGATTTGCCTCGGTAATGTTGAAAAACACTTTTTCTTTTGTGCAAAAATTTTGAAGTTTTTTTTTGAAATTAATACTAATGTAAAAATGTTTGTTGTTGTAGTTGAGGGAGATAGAGCCTCGACATCGGTTCTCTCCTCTCATTCTTGGGATGAGGAAGAAGCTTACAGAGGATGATTGGGACCTTTTGAAGAAGGTGGGTTTGGAGGGAGTGGCTCGGTTGGATGTGGTGAGGGCGGATGATGGGTATCTCTCATCTTTGATAGAGAGATGGGATTCGGATAGGGGGACTTTTTAGCTATTGACTGGGGAGGCTACTGTCACACTTGAGGATGTATATCACATCCTCAAGGTGCTAGTGGAGGGTGTGAAGGTGATGGTTGGGCATGATAAGAAGGTGGAGATGATGAAGATGTTTGGTGAGCGATGGTGGGAGGTGAGGATGGGAGATGGGGGATTTGCTATTTGAGCATGTACAAGGCTAAGGAGTTGGATGCACTCCCGACCTTGATCATGTTCATGTTAGCGAACATAGTGCTCCCCAATAGCATGGGGTGTAGGTTCCCTTGGAACCTATTGGGATTGGTGAGTGACCTACTCACCAATCCAAGAGCGTATGCATGGGCTCCTACGTTATTGGTATAGTTATACTGGGAGCTATATGAGGTTACATAGAGAGGGAGGAAGGGGATTGGATGCAACTTCCTTCTTCAGTGTTGGGCTTGGGAGCACTTTAGTGTAGCTCGGCCAGAGGGGTTACCTTGCTAGGTATGGTATATGGGTGAGCCCTATGCTAGGAGATGGGTAGTGGCTGAGGAGGTGCAGCCAAGTTGGGAGGAGCATACCAGCTAGTGGTATAGGGATATGTGGGTAGGGTTGACTTTGGCTCAGGTGATATGGAGGCCATGGTGGGGAGCCATGTGGGAGGGTGATGAGGAGTAGCTATGGTGGGTGAGGTAGGCATGATGGCTAGTTGGGAGGAGAGATGATGAGGTGGAGTACTTTCAGTACTCATGGGTGTTGAGGTAGTTTGGTTTGCCTCAGGGTGTGCCTGATGAGCTAGTGTTGTACCGATATCGATGGGATGAGGTGGGGCTTCCATGTGTAGAGCCATGGAGGGTGCAGATAGAGGATGATGAGCAGTTGGAGGTCCTAGATGTAGATGATGTAGGGGTGACTCTTGAGTATGCAGCATGGTTTGGTACCCAACTAGTATGGGTGCCAAAGGTGGTGATGGGTGGGGATGCGGTAGCTATAGAGTCGAGGATGACTTCAAAGAGGATGAGGTCTCAGTGATCGATGAGTTAGAGGTGATCGAGGGGAGTATCCAATAGACTCCTGAGGTGGAGGTAGTAGAGGATGAGGGGGAGGATGATGAGGATATGGGGGAGATCTCTGAGGTGGCTAGGCTATGGGTTGAGGTGGAGCAGCTTTATGAGGAGCGAGAGACTATGATGGAGGCTCATAGGGAGGCTTTGGCAGGATGAGATGTGGTCATAGCTGGGTTGCGGGCTACCATAGCTTGGATGGATGTAGAGCGGCCAGTAGATGGGTGGTGTAGGTGATCAGGAGATGGTCACGAGGCTTCAGGTAGAGATGTTGGTGAGAGAGCATCGACATCGGATTGACTTGCGGTGACTACAGGCTAGTGAGACATATGCACACTCTTTGGAGGAGTTGTGCATGACTCATCACATTGCTTTTCCGGATCCTCCATCATCCTCTAGGATTGAGTCATCGAGGCATACGACATCTAGGTAGAGTTCTAGGTCTAGGGCTCCTACTAGGTCTCAGGGGTCCTCTCATGGACATTAGCTTAGTGCTTAGATGCACTTTTGTATATGAGCCTTGGTGCTCCATTGTAGCCTTTTTGGCACTCATTGTACATATGATATTTATATATATATATATACATGGATTTTATGTTTGTGTTATCTTTTGTGTGAATGTTTTATGTGTATGCAATGCATGTTTTATGAAAATGTTTTATGAATGTCTTATGGATGATTAATGCAAGCTAATCATGATGTGTATGCGTAGTGCTTATATGGATGATTAATGCAAGCTAAATGGCATGTATATGAATAATGAATGCAAACTATATGAGAGGAATGCATGATGTTCGAATGATCATTTATAGTTCAGAATTTTGTTGGCCATTTTTGTTCATTGTTTTGCAATCGGGGGCACCAATCTTGGTGGCTTTATGCGGGTTGATCCATGATGAAGACATGGATGTTGATATGGAAGAAGATATGGATGTTGATATGGAAGAAGATATGGATGTTGATATGGAATACTGAAGGATTTTTAGAGACTCAAACATACTAGTGTTATCAACCAAACTCACTAAATGTTGTCTAACTTTCTTTAGGACCAATGTGTGTGCAAGTGAAGTTCATGTACCAAATCTTGAGCATGACAATGACCCTAGGCAATCAAGAACCAATGTGTGTGCATGTGAAGTTCATTAACCCATTATGAGTAAATTAGGCATGACCTGTTATGGAGAGGACCAAGAAGCTAGCTTGTCCGTATGTGCGGTTAGAGGTCTCCCTTTTTGGAAGAGAGACATGTCACCCCGCATGAGCTTACTCCACTGCCAGTCAAGCATCTATAGCCCCGGTGGAGACTCACTCCATAGTCCAATGATCTGATATTTAGGCCTTGGGGATGACTACATAACTTTTTGAGGGAAATGTAGTATGATCCTTACAGCTTTAGGGATCTATGGTGTGTGCATAGAAATTGTTAATTTTGGATAGAGCTTTGGGGAATCAGATTCTCAATCGAAGTGTGATGAGAATGTGACCCTATCCTTACTACTCTATATTTTTTGTTTATATTTGGAGAGCAACTGTGATAGTGGTGAAAACCACTATTTTTTATTTTGGACTATGTTGCATGATAGGACAAGCGAGGAATACCCTTTTCACTTCAAGGTGCCACCCAAGTATGGTGTTATCCCTCTTTGACTCAAAATGTTTTTAAGATGTGAAGAAGTGTGGTTGGTGCAAGATTGTTTTTGGAATCAATTGACAAGACTCAAGATTTTCTTAATGTGAAAAAGTGCTTTTGGTCCTAAAGAAAATTGGACATCTTTTTGGAGGTTGCTAGACACACTAGTAGTGGTTGAGTGACTGAAAACTTGGGGTTTATGATTTTTGACAAATGGGATTGTTGGCTTATGATATTGGGTAAAAATTGCATAAATGCCAAAAATAGGTACCCCCAATTGTGGAAACTTGACTTTTTTATTTGGCCATATCATCACTACTATAAAAGATCATTGAACGTGGGATGGGATGAATGCAATATGAATGAATGTAATGGAATGCATGTAGAATGAATGCAAATGGAATATGTGCAAGCTATGTATGAATGCAATGTGAGAAATGCATGTGGAATGAATGCAAATGGAATATGTGTGTAATATGTATGAATGCAATGTGAAAAATGCATGTAAATATGCCTATATGTAAATGCAAGATGTATGCAATGGGAACATGCCTATGTGAATGATTTGTTTTTGTTTGTTTTTTTTATTTTTTTTTAGCCATGTATATATATACATATAAACATCATATTAACAATAAAATACCTTCAAATGGATAACATTAAGTGGTTCGGGTTCCTCCACTCCCTCTAAATCGGCAAGTCTATATGTACCATTACCCACTTTTTGGGAAATTATGTATGGACCTAACCAATTAGCCATGAATTTGTCATGAAGGTGCGGCAAAGCATTGGTGTTTTGTTGGTTCTCTTTAAGTACAAGATCTCCTACTTGAAATTCATGAAGATGGACTTTGGCATTGTAAGCACGCTTTAGGCGGTCTTGATAAACTCGTAAGTGTTCTAGTGCATTGACTCACCTCTCATCAAGAAGAGTGAGTTGGTCAAGACGTGCTTGTCTAGCGGTGTCATCATCTATGAATTCCTACAAAGAAATTTGCAAGGAGGGAATCTCGAGCTCAAGAGGCATGATAGCTTCAGCTCCATAGACCAAGGAAAATGGTGTTGCTCCTATTGGCATTCGGATGCTTGTTCGATAAGCCCATAGTGCCAAAGGGATTTTTGTATGCCAGTCTCTATGATTTTTGTTAACAAGTTTCTTGAGAATAGCAATCAAGGTCTTATTGGTAGCTTCGGCTTGTCCATTTGCTTGTGGGTAATAAGGAGTCAAGAAACTATGTTGGATATTATATTTCTTGCAAAGTGCTCGAACATCCTTGTTCTTGAAAGACTTGCCATTATCAAAAATGATTTTAGAGGGAATACCAAAATGATAGATGATATGGTGGAGTATGAAGTCCACAATTCGAGGTCCTATCGTATTGGTTAGAGGAATGGCCTCAACCCACTTTGTGAAGTATTCAGTGGTCATGATGATGAATGTATGTTGTCCCAAGGAAGGAGGTAAAATTTTTCCAATTAGGTCTAGGCCCCATTGTGAAAAGGGCCAAAGGCTTTGGATAGGTTGTAAAGCTTGTGATGGTACATGAGTTAAATTGGCGTGTGCTTGACATTGCTTACAATTTTTGACATAGTTGCAACAGTCACGTTCCATTGTGGGCCAATAATAACCCATGCATAAAATATGCTTTGCAATGGCCATCCCACTAAAATGACCACCACAAGTACCATCATGGGCTTCAGCTATGGCTCTTTGAGCCTCACTTTTTTTGAGACAATGAAGAAGGATTCCATCATAACCACGTTTATACAACACGTCCCCCAAGAGAATAAAATGGGCTACTTTTTTCTTGAAAGAGCATTTTGTAGACCGAGACATATCATATGGGAGTGTTCCAAATTTTAGAAAGGCCACTATTTGGCTTGACCAAGACTCATATGGTTTCGAATGGATAAAGCAAATATCTTTTCCATCCTTAGGATCAGTACGAACAATGGCTGCTTTAGATATTATTGAGATTATTAGGGGTTGTACCTCTCCTAAGTCATATTTTGGAATCAATGATCCAAGAGAGGCCATCACATCTACAAATCTATTAGTCGAATGAGGCAAGTTGTTGATTTCATACCATTCGAATGTTGAGAGCAATTTCATTGCTACTTCATGATAAAGCTTAATGGTAGGTTCTTTGCATTGGTATTCTCTCAGTTACCTATTTGACAACAAGTTGAGAATCCCCAAATATCCTAATATGCTTGATGCCCATAGCTATAGCGGATTGAAGACCTAAGATTAAGGCTTCGTACTCTACAGTGTTATTTGTGCATGGAAAGTCTAGCTTGAATGATAAAGGGATGGGTATCCCATGAGGTGTATGAAAGACAACTCCAACACCTTGACCTTTCTCACACTTAGATCCATCAAAGAATAAGGTGATATCGACGTCTTCCTCCGAAATGACATCTTCTTCTAATTTAGTGATAGAAAATACTGAATCATCTAGGAGCTCTATAATCAAAGGATGATCACTAGGTAGTGGAGCTTCCACAAGTTGATCGGCTATAACCTGACCTTTAATGGATTTTTGGTTGATAAATTTGAGATCAAATTTTGTAAGGAGCATTATCCATTTAGCGGTATGAGTGTTATTGTAAGTGCGAGACATCATATAACGTAGAGGATTTTCTCTAGCTATGACATAAGTTGTATGGCTAAGCATATAATGTCAAAGTTTCTTAGTGGCAAAAACCACTGCTAAGCACAACTTCTCTACATAAGTGTATCGGGTTTCATAACTTACCAATGTTCGACTAATGTAATAAATGGCTTGCTCTCGATTTTGTTCATTTTTTTGTGCAAGCATTGTCCCTAAAGCAAAGTCCATTGCTGAGACATAAAGATAGAAAGGGACCCCGGATGAGGAGGAGCTAAGACTGGTGGAGAAGCTAGGTATTGCTTGATGTCATCGAAGGCTTTTTGACATTCATCTGTCCATACAAATGGCACCCCCTTTTGTAGTAGGTAATTGAATGGCCTACATTTATCATAAAGTTGTGCAATAAAATGTCGGATTGATTGAATATTTCCTTGTAAACTATGCAATTCCTTAATGTTAGTTGGGGGAGGCATTTCCATGATGGCCTTGACCTTGTTTGGGTCCACTTCAATGCCTCTTTTGGAGATAATGAATCCTAAAATTTTACCCGAGGTAACACCAAAGACACACTTTTTGGGATTTAACCTCACCTTATGTTCTAGAAGTCGGTCAAAAATATTTTCCAATACACTAATGTGCTCTTGTCGAGTTTTAGATTTAGCCAAGAGATCATCCACATAGTCTTCGATAATCTTATGCATGTAATCATGAAAGATGTAAGTCATGGCTCGTTGATAGGTAGCTCCTACATTTTTGAGGCCAAAGGGCATAACCTTGTAACAAAAGGTCCCCCAAGGTGTTGTGAATGTTGTTTTGTGTTGGTCATCAGGATTTATGTGAATTTGGTTGTATCCTAAAAAACCATCCATGAGGGAAAGCATTTCATGGCCAGCGCAGGTATCGACAAGAGTATCAATGTTTGGAAGAGGAAAGTCATCCTTAGGACACGCCTTATTAAGATCTCAAAAATTAGTGCAAATGCGTATCGACCCATTAGGCTTGCGAATGGGTACCATGTTTGAAAGCCACTCAGGATAGTCAATAGGAACAATGAAATTGACATCTAGAAGTTTTTGAAGCTCTTCCTTGACTAAGAGGGCCATGGTAGGATGCATCCTTCTAAGCTTTTGTTTGACCGGTTTGGCATCGAGATGTAAGGTGAGGTTGTGGACCACAAGACTAGGGTCAAGACCAGGCATATCCTTATAGGACCATGCAAACACATATTTCTTCTTCTTGAGGAGAGCAATGAATTGCTCTTGTTCATCGGATGATAGGCTTTTTCCAAGCTTGACAATTTGGGGATTGTCAGGATCTGAACTAAGGTTCACTTCGATGGTATCTTCAATAGACATATGTGAACCTTCCTCAAGTTGATGTGGTGTTGGGATCAGATGAATGTCATCTAAGATGTCATCCAACTCTTCCTGCTTATCATCATCTAACTCTACCTGAAAGACCTCGAGATTCTTGGTAGAAGATGGAGGTGAAGGTGGAGGGGAAGGAGGAATGTAGTTGGCAGAAGCCCTTAACAATTCCTCGGATAGGATGAACTCCAAAAAGGAGGGTGGGGAAGAAATCTGATCCATGTCAACAAGGCTTATGTCAATTGGAATTGGCTTAGCCGGATTGTATGGATTGCGGAGTGGGGTGAATAAGTCAATAGGATTCATACTGACTTAGTAGAAGAAGAGATGGATTGGAAGAATGGATGGGTGGGATGATTGGATTGGAACCGATGTTGAATCTTGTTAACCCTGGATAGCAGCAACAAAAATGAAACAGATATAAATGCTATGTACATGCAAAGAAAAAATTTGTTTTGTTTTTTTGTTTATATACATATGTTACAAATTTTGGCTTGGTTGAATGGCTCAATGGAACTCATGTGGGGGTGGTTCACCAGGTGGGTCAGGTTGTTCTTGTGGAAGAAGCAAGTGAAATATGGGTTGATGGATGGGAAACAGTCTGAGGTAAAACTCATCCTGTTGGGTAAGGGGAACAATGGGCTGAAATTCCTCTTCAGAATCATCAAAAGCATTTGACATAAGTTCATACTATTCATAACTTTCATCATCAGAATATGGAAGTGGGTAGGAAAAATTTAGTGGGTCTTCTTCTTCATTGAAGCTAAGCTCTTGAAGAGCTTGTTCAAGAGAAGTGGTTGAGGGAAATGGAAGGGGGGCTTTGTCTTCTTCATTGAGGCTAAGCCTTTGGAAGGCTTGCTCAAGGGAAGCGGTTGAGGAAAGTGGGGTATATCCTAAGCCTGAATGATCATGTGCTCCTTGATATGGGAAATCAATTATGTCATGTATCCCTTGTTCATGGGAACCTAGACCTTGACCTTGCCAATTGACTATATGGAAGTAACGAGATGGAAATCCCATCATGTTTTGTATGTTGGCACATCTTGGCTCTTTTGGTTCTTTGGGAGGATTTGCCTCAATTGAGGAATCCAACCCTCCATAAACAAAGTTAATACTATTAGGAGCGGAGCTCATATCGTAGACAAGAACCTATGGTTAAAGGAGGGTCACATGGGTGACCAAAATCCTTGGTTGTAGGGATGGCAAGTAGGGTAATGGTAACATCTTGGACCATGTATTCACCAATACCAGGACTAGTGATGTGGACCTCGACTTGGGATGAGGTGGTGGATGATGTGGAAATGGATGGCTTAGGATTGGAGGGGGCCATGGAAGGTGGCGGGGAGTTGAATATTTCACAATCTAAAAGTTTGACTTGTG
This sequence comes from Wollemia nobilis, assembly GCA_028583015.1. Classification (NCBI taxonomy): domain Eukaryota; kingdom Viridiplantae; phylum Streptophyta; class Pinopsida; order Araucariales; family Araucariaceae; genus Wollemia; species Wollemia nobilis. The sequence continues at coordinate 521,025 of JAQPPZ010004560.1, read as the reverse complement.
AAACATCGGCTGATGGAGAAATATTGGGTGATGGCTTGGAATTAGAAGAAGGTGGATGAGGCAATGATGATGAAGAAGAAATGGTTGTAGAAGAAGGAGTAATTGAGGTGGATGATGTGGCGAAAGTGGATTGACCTTGACCACACGTACAAGAAGAAATGGATGATTGAGGGGGTTTGGTGATGGGTAACTCCTCAAAAATAGGAGCTTTGGAAGAAGATGTGGATGGATTAGAAGATGAAGTGGATGGATTTGAAGATGAAGTGGATGGATTCAAAGATGAAGTGGATGGATTCAAATATGATGGGGATAAAAATAGGTGGGTGGAAGGCAACATGGATTCATAGGGGTTTGAAATGAAATTACAATGCTTGAAATATTTTCATGATGGTCATGTCCATTGCATCCCTGCGAATGTAGATACAAAACACAACACTACAACTATTGCTTAAAAGAAAACAACAAATGAATATATCAAACCAAAAATGCACAACCATGAAATATATGTATTATATTAATGGGGGGGAGCTTATAAAATTTGTTACAAATCAGGATGATACACAATCCTTTGTTGATACAATGTTACAAATATACAGGGTTCTCCAAAACCCTAATGGCAAATGTTGTAATGTCTTCAATCATGTCTTTGATCCCAACAAGGTTGAGTGGGCTTCAGATATCCGTTGAGTCGGGCCACTCTAGCTTCATTAGCTATCCAATGCTTTTGATATACTGTCTAATCTAGACACAAAGAAATACCAAAAAGTTAGTAATAATAATGAGGGCTCCATGAAAAATCAAACAAATGCAAGATAGCCCTATATTAGGACTTTGGAGCTCTGCTAGGGTTTGATGAGGAAAAACTACTATGCTAGGGTTTGATGAAGAAAAACTTCTCTACGGGGATGGCAACAACTTTTGGAGGAGGTCTAAAAAATTGGAGGAATTTCGTGATGGCATTGGGTCCAGCACAGAGAGTGCATGCTCATGATATTTTTTCATCTGAAAATGACTGGAAGGAACAGGATTTTCCAGTGCATGTCGGGAACCGCTTGTTAAAGAATAATGGATGTTTAGAACGATGTGAAGCTAGGCTAGTTCTAGTGGTTCAACCAGACTCAATGGCGGAAGATGTGGAGTATCTACCCAAACATGCCCTTATTGGCAAATTTTTGGAAATCCAAATTTCTCTCCCCTTTGTGGAGGCTTGGGTCAGGAAGACTTGGAATCTTGAAGGTGATGTGGAGGTGATGCTGATTGCGAACAACTATTTTATGGTGGTTTTCTCTTGTATTGCAGATCGTACCAAAGTATTTGAAGGGGGTACTTATTTCTATAACCAAGTGGGACTCTTTCTTAAACCTTGGCATGTGGGTTTCAACCCATCAGAGGAGCAGCTGTCATGAGTTCTAATATAGGTGTGGCTTCCATGGCTACTGTTGGAATTCTGGAGAACTGATATCTTGCATAAGATTGCCCTTCTGCTTGGGAAGTCGGTTGGACCATCACAATAAACAATGGATAAAAAGGTAATCTCTGTTGCTCGTATTTGTGTTGAAATTGACTTAAATAATCCTATTCTAGATTCTATTGAAATAAAATTTTGGATCAAATACATGGGTTCAAAAACTTGACTATGAAGCTCTTCCATTTCGTTGTCAAATTTACAATGAATATGGCCACCTACAAAGGAAATGCCCTTTGTCTTGCCATTGGCTTCAAATATTGGGCCCTCTCGGTTTGGAAAAATTTTGGATAAAGGAAAAGCCCCGATAAAGGAAGGGGAATGGGATAAGGAAGGTTTTGTTCCGGTAAAAACCCAAAATAGAGGACGAAGGGCAAACAAAGACCTTAAGGATAGCCAGCCAGATGCTCGACTCAACCATTTTGAAATATTAGATGATCTTGATAAGTGCATGGAGATACCTAAAACGTCACTACCTGATGCAAATATAACAAGGCTGAATCAGATGTCTCTTCTTGAGGGTGAACTTAAGGAATCATATCTAGGGGGTTTAAATGAAGAACAAAGGGCTTTGGATCTGAGTATAGGGGACATGGTTGGGTCTATCCCTATAAGGGAAATTATTTTGTAAAGTGGTATAGATTTAGTTATGCCCTCTCCTACTCAGGTACTGATGCAATCATCCTTGGACTGTAAAACTCCTACGGTGTTGGGATTGCAACAAAAAATAATTAAAAAAAGTTTTTCGGATAAGAATATGAAGGTGGGTCGGAAGAAGGACCAGGATAAAATTAAGTTAATGGGGGAGAATTTTTTGGAGTCAGGCTTGGTGAGAACATTGGACTCCCATTTTTATAACCACCAAAAATGATTATCCTCTCTTGGAATTTAAGGGGGTTGAATAACATCCCCAGAAAAAAAGTTGTTCATGATTTGGTTTATGTGCATTCTTCGGATGTGGTTTTTATTTAGGAGACTAAATTTGCTATTGATAGTATGTTCAATATTTCTCCCAAGTTATGTATAAGGGGGTAATGCTAGTGTATTGGTGCATGTGGATATGCTAGTGGCGTCGCTTGTTTATGGGATCCGGTTAAGATATCCCCTCTTACTTGGATTTCTAGCAGATGGTCTATTTCAATGGTTGGGCATGATAATGAATCTGGTGAAATCATCCTACTTACAAATGTGTATGCTCTTTTTGATTAAAATGGTAAAGTGAATATGTCGAAGTACATTTTCTTTGTGAGAAGTTTGGTTCCCTTGTACCCATGGATTTTGGCTGGAGACTTCAACTCTATCACTTGTCTAGAGGAGAAACGTGGTGGGGTGGACCGTCTCGAGCCTTTTTCTTCTATCTTTAGTGCTCATATCTAGGCCTTAAACTTGGTTGACATCAAGCTAGATAATGGGATATTTACTTGGCACAATAGAAGGTGTGGGGAAGCTTCCATATCAGAGAGATTAGATAGGTTTTTGATATCTAGTTATTGGATGGGTAATAATAGAGGTGCTAGTTCTGTGATTATGGAGGGTAGAGGTTTTGATCATTGGCCTATCAAACTATATGGTTTGGAGTTAGGGCTAAAAAATAATCCCTCCTTTAAGTTTCAACTTATGTGGCTTCACGATCCTAAGCTTCATGATTTCATGTGAGGCTGGTGGACCACTGACAAACCTCCTCATGGCACCACTATGTATTCCTTTATGAAGCAACTACAATTTGTAAAACATAAATTAAAGAGATGGAATAGACTAAATTTTGGGAACCTTTCCTTGGCTAAGCTAGCAGCTCTTAGGAGGATGGAAGAAGCTTCAAGGAACATTAGAGATCAGGGATTCACGAAGGAGCTTCTTTTGAGGAATCTGAGGCTACGAAAGACCTTGCTGAATGGGAACTGAGGGAAGAATTTTTTTGGAAACAAAAAGCTCGAGTAGATTGGCTTCAGGAAGGGGATAGGAACACAACCTTCTTTTATAACTCATTTAAGGCTCACCGTAATGCTAACCTGATTACCTCTCTTGTGAATTCTCAAGGTGCCCTGATATCTTCTTTTAGGGATATTTTAGAAGAGACTAAGAGGTATTTTTCCTCTCTCTTCAAGGAGGACTCCATATCAAATGATGAGAATGAAAAGCTTATTCTAAACTGTATTCCAGTGATTGTTTCTAGAGAGATGAATGATCACTTGATGGGTCCAATTTCCCTTGAGGAGTTGGAAAATGTTGTATTCAAGATGAAAAAGGAAAATCCCCAGGTCCAGATGGATTCCCTATTGAGTTTTATCAAGAGTTTTAGGATTTGCTAAAATTTTATCTTTGGAGGTGGTCCATGAGTCCCAAAAGAACAAACAGATGCTAAGGGCCCTAAATGCTACCTTTGTGGTGCTTATACCCAAAAAAGAGAGAAAATTCCTTAGATATGTTCAGGCCTATTGCTCTCTACAATGTTGTGTATAAGATCATCACAAAAATTATTTCTAAGAGGCTGAAGATATGGTTGAGTAAAATCATCTCTGAGGAGCAAGGAGGGTTTGTTTCTGGCCGACAAATCTTGGATGGGGTTGTTATTGCTACAAAATCTATTCACTCGATGGAAACTTCTAAGGAGAAAACTATGTTCATTAAGTTGGACATGGCCAAAGCCTATGATCTGGTCAAATGGTCCTTTATTCAAAAAGTTCTTGCTGCTTTTGGATTTGAGGAGGAATGGATTAGATGGGTGATGATTTGTGTTTCTTATTCCTCATTATCTATTCTTGTTAATAATGAGCCATCAAAGTTGTTTGAGGCCTCAAGGGGATTGAGGCAAGGAGATCCTTTATCTCCTTATTTTTTTATCATTATGGCGGAAGGGTTGGGAAGATTACTCAAGTCTCAAGTCATGCATGGTCTCATTCAGGGGTGGAAGTGGGATAGTAGTTTTCCACCTCTTTCCCACCTTCAATTTTTTGATGATACTACTTTGTTGGGAGTTGCCACTATTAGGGAAGCTAGAAATATTAGACAGTCTCTTGACATATATCTTGGTGCTTCTGGACAATTGATTAATGAGGACAAGTCTTCTATTTTCTTCTTCAATACCCCTCCTCTTATTCAATATAGTATTGCTCGCATTCTAAGATTCCAGGTTAGGACTCCCCCCTTCATTTATCTTGGTATTCAAATTTCATCTCACCCTCTACCTAGATCTTATTGGGATTTTATGCTTGATAAGTTTAGAAGGAAGGTGAATCACTAGAATTTCAGATGGCTATCCACTACAGGTATAGTGTTGCTTTTAAAATATGTTGTTCAAGATTTACCCATTTATATATGTTTTGTACAAATAGCTCCCTCTCACTTCATCAAGGACATGGATGCTTTGTCAAGACATTTTTTATGGTCTGTAAAACTTGATCAATTTAAATAGAGTTTGGTTAGGTGGGATTCTATATGGAGGCTAGTGCAAGAGGGAGTCCTTGGGTTGCGACAGACAGCTCTTTTTGGGTAGGCTTTGGCAGAAAAAAATTATTGGAGATGGTGTACCTCTCAAGATCATATTTGAGCTAAAATATTATCTTGTAAATACTTGAGAGGTATTTCTGAGGCTGAAATACCTAGAGTCAGCTTGGTTGGGAAAGGTTCAGTTATCTGGGACACTCTGAAAAGAGGAGCTAATTTAATCAAGCAGGGTTTATTCTGGATTTACAATCAAGGATCAAATGCTCTTTTTTTGGAGGATTCTTGGGATGGCCACCCTCCTATCTTGAATCAATATCCTAGGTTATGTTCCCTAAGAATTTTTTTTTAGGAAGAAGGCTGGTCTCATGTGGAGGAATTTAAAAAAATCTAGTCTTTTGGAAATATGGAGATGTACGGGTGGAAATATCCACAAGAATGGCCCCAAGGGGGACTAGCCAAGGATAGAGATGTGTTTTCTCTTATTCTTATAGGGAGGCTTTGTTCTTCATTGAGAGGTAAATATATTCTAGCTTGGAACCCTGATACTAAGGGAACCTACTCGGTAGCTTATGGTTATCAAGTTCTTGATAAGCAAAAGTATGGGAGTCTTCCTGTCACTTGGTGGAAAAAGGTGGAACAAATTTTCTTGGCCAAAATGTAACTTCTTTCTTTGGTTGGTAGCTCATAATAAATGCCTCACTTGGGATAATGTGAGGAAGAGGGGATTTTAGGGTCCCTCTTTTTATGTCCTTTGCAGTAAGAATGAGGATGACTCTTCTCATTTATTTTTCCAATGCTCCTTTTCCAGAGAAATTTTGCACCATTGGTGGAGCGCCTGGAACCATCCATGTTTTCATGTGTTGTCCTTGGTGGAGTTTTGGAGTAGTCTAGGCATACCTCCAGCCAAGGTCCCCTTCCTTCGGGTGGCTTGGAATTTTGGCCCTTCTTGCATCATCTAGAAAATTTGGCTTGAATGGAACAAATGCATATTTTAGGGTAGTTATTTGGCTGTTCAACAGATCTGGAAAAGGATCCTGTATATGGTTCAAGAAACCATCCATAGCAAATGTGATGTGGACCCTCTTTTGGATTCTAGGGAGGACAAGGTACAGTAAGCCCTTGGTCTCTTTAGGGATGATGTGAACTCTTTTAGCCCTAGTAGGGTTCCTTAGCTCAGCAAGAAGGTTAGGAGAGATGGTAGGTGGAGGCCACCCCATAGAGGAGTTTTAAAAATTAATACTGATGGATCATCCATGGGTAATCTTGGACATGCTAGCATTGGTGGTGTTGGGAGAGATTCTACTGGTGGTGTCAGTTTTTTCTTTTCCATTTATAAAGGTGTTCACTCCAACAATTTTATGGAAGCTCTTGTAATTATTGAGGCCTTGCAGAGGGGGTTTTATCATGGATGGCATAGGATTCTTTGCGAGTCTGACTCTCAAATTGTGGTTAATATTTTAAATAGTAAAAGGGTGGAGGAAGTTAATTGGCAGTTGGCCTCTATAGCCATTCAGATTCTCATAATAAGTGAAGAGTTCAAATTTATATCCTTTGTGCACATTCCAAGGGAATGGAATGTGGTTGCTAATTACCTAGCCAAAAGGGCTTCTAAGCTACTAGATCCTTGGAGTATCGATAATTGGGAGAGTCTCCCATCTAGGGACTCTCAACTCCTGTGGGAGTTGATCCACAAGGATGTACAAACTTAATATGGTTTATTCTTGTTGTCTTTTCTGGGTGTCATTCTAGTCTAGTGGTTTTAGCCTGTTTGGCTGTTTATTTGAGTCCTGGTTGGAAGTTTAGTTGTACTCTGTAATCCAGATTTTTTATCAATATTTTTTTACCCCTTTATTTAAAAAAAATGAGGGCTCCACTATGTGAGCCCTCAAAAATCATAACTAAAACCCTAGCTAATAATAGTATGAAATGTGAACAGAGTTAAACAATATGAAATGTAACAAAATAAGTAGATTTACCTTATTGTCTATTGATGAATAGATATGTTGCTCCATTGTAGATTGATGGCAGGGTACCCTAGTGGCACCTGATGATCTTACGTGGCAGGTTCTGGTCTGTGACTATGGGGATTGTTGGAACTAATTCTTGCATCCGTAGGAAATCAATTGGCATGCTACAAGAATCCATTTGAAACCAATGAGCTATTACAGGCTCTGGTCGACCTGCCTCATGTTCTATTAAACCCGAATATTGCTAAAGAAGATGGTAGAATGGGTAAGGAAACCCCAGCGACAATTATTTAATTAAACTTCTAATTTGCATGCTCCAGATTTATATTCAACTATAATTATTTTTATTAAAAATGGCCAAGAATGAAAATAACCAACTGTTATGCCTTATGTAGACCGATACCTAGATTCATTGGGCTGTTATAGCAATTTAACAACAATTTTAATATGAAATAGAGAGAAGGGGAGAAGAAAATTGGCATTCTTAATATCATTCGAATATCATAATAAAATCAAGAGTTAACCAATGAAAGAAATGTATATAATATGTTCAAATAATGTAACCCATTATACAGATACACATAATACTGAGACAAAGAAATGACAGTAATAAAACCCAAAATTGTATTGATTTCATAAAATATTACATGCAGAGTGGGCGAGATGCCTTTTAACTCTAATTTTATTAAATAAATACATCAATACAATGAAGAGGACTTTGTTCAAATAATGTAACAGGTCTCTCCAAATCTCCTTGTTCCAAACTGGTAACAAAATAATCTCTAAATCCTAGGCTCAATAAGACTAGAAATATTCTCAGCTTCTTGAACGCTTTCCTATCATACAATCCTGCACAACAAGGGGAAGAAGAAATAATGAATAAAATAAAATGGACACAAAGAAATACTACATCACAACTAACAGGGCACTCAAATATACCTCTTAGAAAAAATGCTATTATTCATTTGCTTGATGCAGAATCCAGACCTCCATGCTTCCTTTTATAGCTGTTGGTTCTTGATTTTGTTATTTTTGGTTGAATTCTGACTGTACACTTAGCAGCATCTGATTGAATCCATTCTACGTGCTATCCAGCTGGTGTGACTCTGAACTGACCATTAAGGTTCTTCTTTGGATTTAAGGGAGCTCTTTGTTATTTTAATTTGGCCTTTTTTCTCTTTTTGGTTGGCCCTAGAAACTAAGGATTCAACAATATATTTTTTCTTTTTGTTCTGCTTGTCCTGTCCACTATACATGGTTGTTAGGGACCAACCAAATTGTCATCGTGAATTCTAGACGAGGAACGGAGGGGGACTCGACGTAATGGTGAATACAAGGGGTGGTGTGCCAATGGTAAAAAAATGGAATTACACTGATCATGAGATAGAGTGAAGAAGTAAGTATGGTGAGGGTCTGATGGATGAAATGATAGGGGGTAAATGGTAAGAAGCGGTAGTGGGCAAGGGTGACATACTAGGAAAAATTTTAGGATGATAAAGGAGGAATTCTCAGGAGGAGGAGGGCAGTGGTAAATAGGAAGAAGGTGGGAATGGACAACAAGATCTGGAAGCACCTATAATTTACTTCCATAAATATACTTCGTCAAAGTGCTCCCTTGTTAACTATATTCCGTCGAAGCACAGATTAAATGACTTTCTAAAAATCGAAGCCATATTTTTTTCTTCACGTGCTTCCTTTGCCTTAAGTATTTCTAGAACAAAAAATGATAGTATTTGGATCCTTTACTCTCCATTTTTTCTTTTTGTTGATGTTCCAACCCTTCCCTACTGTCTCTTATTTATAACACTGTGACTATGCTCTGTAGTTTTATCTTATGGTACACCATTATTCCAATGAGATATACATGATCTGACTGCATGCTTGAGCGCCAAGATTTTTTTCTGTTTGGTTCACTTTGTCCTTACCAAAGTACTATTTATGGGATTTTCTCTTATTTCCTTGAATTTTTCCTTCCATGAATGCTCTTCTGGATTCATAGCATCCATGCATACTATTTTAACCCTGTCTTGGCTATCAATCTTCATAATCGTCTTTCAGTGTACCTTGCTATGAGTGGATCACTTATTTGATTTCTACCTTGGTATATGTTGAGGGTGTTTCTTTGTAGTGATCATCCTTCTCTTAGGGGCTCGGTCCATCGAATATTTCTTACAAATGAGTATGCAAATTTTTCTAGTTTACAATCTTCTCAAGCTCTATCATGGCTACTTCTAATGTTCTTAGACCTTTTTGAGTTATCTTCAGGGCGTGCATTACCGTCGGATTTCTTGAAATGTATTAGCATGACCATTGATATCTTGGGGATCTGCACGATAGTTAGTATACCTATTCATATATAAACATTTGAAATAATGTGGTTTATTGGTCCTCATTTAATCATGATTAATCTAATGTTAATCTTCATATTTTAAACCTTTACAACTCGTATTAATCGATGGTAACATATGACACAGACATTTTTCTGTTGTGGTCATCGTTAGATCATACTATGGTGATGCGCGACCATTGGATTGTATATATGCACATGGTTTTTAATAAATGGGAAACATTTATACGTACCTTGCTTAGATTAACCTTTGATTTTTCGTATGCACACCGTTGGATCTGGGTGATCAATGAGCATTGTCATTCGATTTGTGTATCCTTAAAGCATCTTTATTTAGCTTTGGATATTTTGCCACCACTATAAGCCTTTGCGACCATCGATATGCAACTGTCTCTGGTTTTCCCTTCTTGGAAACTCTCGATGCTTCATATTTCAGATAATCTATTATAGTTTTGATGCAAGAACATCCTTTTAAATGGCCTAGATTTAGTAGACTAACCTTCACCATTGATCTTCTTTATCCTTGATGAGCTAAGGAGCTTACTTCAAGTGTTAACCTTTTTCGATGAGGTGTTACTTGATCTTGGACATTGTTCAGTCATGAATAGGCAAAGGTCGCAACCTTTTGCCTATGGGAACCTTGAGTTCATGATTCCATAATGCCAAGTGTTTAATTAGATTATGATTATTGCTTGTTTGCTACCCAAGCAGGAGCATGATTGTCTTTGTCAATGATTCTTTGAATGCATGTCATTTCATTGATTGGATGTGTATTAGTTGATTTGGTGACTAAGTGTGACTACCCCCTCAAGCGATGAATCGATGAGGGAATGAACAAAATGAGAAAAGTGGTGAGTCGCTTGACCCAAGATGATGTTTTCAAGGGTGCCTTTAGTTGTTTTTCTTTGAACGAGTGCAGTTTTTCAATAATCGGACCTATTTTTGGTGGGTTTGGACCCTTTTTGTTGATGCCTATTGGGGTTGAAATTGTCAAAAATTCATCCTCCCATGGAGCAGTTTGGCTATGGTAGCCTTATTAGGAAGTAGGATAGTGATAATTTGTGGTCCCGAAATCATTTTTTTATGCCTAGAGTGTCAGGTGCAAAGGCACATTTATTCAGCAGAGTTATTACTATTTTTGAGTGGGTTTTGACCCTTTTTTGTGAGGCCGATTAGGGTTGAAATTGTTGAAATATCGTCCTCCCGTGGAGCGGGCCAGCTATGGTAGCATTCTTAGGGAGTAGGATAGTGATAATTTATGGTCCTGACATCGGTTTTTCATGCCAATAATTTTAGGCTCAAAGGCACTTTTATTCGGTAGAGTTATTGTTGTTTTTGAGTGGGTTTTGACCCTTTTTGTTGATGCTTATTGGGGTTGAAATTGTCAAAAATCCATCCTCCCATGGAGTGGTATGGCTATGGTAGCCTTCTTAGGGAGTAGGATAGTGATAATTTGTGGTCCCGATATCAGTTTTTCATGCCAAGAATGTCAGGTGCAAATGCACCTTTATTCGACATAGTTATTGCTATTTTTGAGTGGGTTTTGACCCTTTTTTGTGACGCCGATTAGGGTTGAAGTTATCAAAAATCCGTCCTCCCATGGAGTGTTCTGGCTATGGTAGCATTATTAGGGAGTATTATAGTGATAATTTGTGGTCTCGATGTCAGTTTTCCATGCCAAGAATATCAGGTGCAAGGGCACCTTTGTTTGGCAGCTTTATTGCTATTTTTTTTTTGTAGGTTTGGACCCTTTTTTGTGATGCCTTGGGGCTGAAATTTTTGAAAATCCATACTCCTATGGAACATTCAAGCTATGGTAGCCTTCTTAGGGAGTAGTATAGTGAAAATTTGTGGTCCCGACATCGGTTTTTCATGCCAAGAATGTCAGGTGCAAAGGCACCTTTATCCGGCAGATTTATTGCTTTTTTTTTGTGCATTTTTTGGATTTTGTTTTTGTTGCTTTATTCTCTACTCTGTAATCATCCCAGGGTGGGATGAATAGCAATTTGGTAATCATTCCAAGGTGGGATGAGTGCTAACTAGAGTGCTCATCCTAGGGTGGAATGATTACAGGCCCAACAACCTATAAAAAGATCAAATCTTGTTTTTGGGCTCATTTGCAACATTTTTTACTTGGTTTTTTGGAGCTGTGGGGAGGAGGAGTTCGAGTTTGAGTTTCGGAGAGCTATTGAAATTTTGTAGACACCATGAGTGCGAGAACCGGATCTTCGAGCGGAGGAGCCGAAGCGAGACCGGTACGATGTTCCTTCCTTCTTCTTGTTATTTGTTTTTGCTTTATATGAAGTTAAAAAACTTGCACATAATTGTTTTTATTTAGCATTATTTTGTTTTTATTTTGTGTTACTTTGTTTTTATTTTGTGTTAATATTAAGATCAAAACCCTAGTATTAATTTTTGTGTTGTATTATGTTTTTGTTTTTTTTTTTTGTTCACCTTAAGGTCGAAACCCTAGGTTGATTTTGTTTGTTTTGTTTGATTTTTTTGTTCACACTTAAGGTTAAAAACCCTAGGTTGATTTTGTTTGTTTTTATTGTTGTTTTTTTGTTCACACTTAAGGTTAAAAACCCTAGTATAGTTTATGTTATATTTGATTTTTTTTCTTTCACACTTAAGGTTAAAAACCCTAGTATGAGTTTTATGTTTTTGTTTGATTTTTTTGTTCACACTAAGGTTGAAACCCTAGGATGAATTTGTTGTATTGCATTTTTTGTTATTGATGTATAGTTTATTTGATTTATTTGTACTTTGGTTGTATAGTTCTGTACTTTTTTTTTTTATCTGTATAGTTTATTTGAATATTTTTGTTTAAATTAAGGTTGAAACCCTAATTTGTTTTTTTTGTTTTATTGTGTTTGTGTTTTGCAGGTTGTTAGGAGTCGACACCACCAGTCGACTGTGTTCTTTGATGCCCGAGAGGCACTGACAATTGTATATTGGGAGTGGCTTGATGCCCTTGGGCTCAAGCAGGTGACGCGATTGGAGCATGTGGTGGGGGATCGGGCATATATGACTGCCTTGATTAATTTTTGGGATCCTCGCACCAACACCTTTCATCTCCCAATAGGGGAGATGACGGTTACTTTGGAGGACGTGTATCAAATTCTATGGATTCTGATAGATGGACTACCCATTCAGATGACTCCCCATGATTAGCGAATGGCGATGCTAACACGGTACTTTGGGTAGGCAAAAAAGATGGGGGTGGATAGGGCTATGGAGAGGGCAGAGGCGGACTACCTGATTGGCGGGATTCTAGTGCGATGGTGGCTAGAGAAGGGTGTTTTGGGGGTGAGGCATGCATTGCTCATGACCCTCATCTCCAACATGCTGCTTCTTGACTCCTCAGGTGTGAGATTCCCTTGGAACCTACTTGAGGTTTTGGGTCAAAATTGCATTCTTAGTGTTCACTCGATAACCTCTCTTCCAAAAGATAAATTAGGGATTTAGGAAGCACAAAATGGGAATGGGGGTATAATTTGGTAGCACTCCATTGTTCCAAATGCTCTAGCTCTATTATTTTTTTGGGGTGAGAAGGTTCACCCTTTTATAGACCGAGGGTCTCCCTCTTTGAATGCACATGCGAGGGTGACATTTGGCTTGCCATGCATTTTTTGGGAGAGAAGATTCCTCCCTGATTTAGAGTCTCCTTACATGAGGCCTCCATGATCAGGGCATGCTTGAATGAAGTCCCTCTCTCAAATTTGAAACAGTTCCTCGCAATCGCATGCTCTGAAGGTGTAGTTAAGTTGTAGATCTATCGAGGTTTGACTTTTTGCCAGTCAAACCTGCTACTCATCCCATCCTAGGATGATTGCTACTAATCATCCTAGGGTGGGACGAATAGGATTCTAATCATCCCATGGTGGGACGAATAGGATTCTAATTGTCCCAAGGTGGGACAAGTAGGGAGAAAATTGCTTAAAAGGTGCCAAATTGACCTCTAACATTCCAAAACTGATTTGGGAGTGGTTAGGACCACTGTTTAACCTCTGGAGGTTGCCCTAGAGGGTATGTATGCCAAATTAGTCAGTGTTTGTAGCCACATAATCGGGTTGGTGCTATTTTGGTGTCTACAATACCATGGTCCAGATTAGATCCGGTATAAGCTGAGAGCCCATCCATTGGACGACGTCGCTTTAATTAGCAGCAAAACATCCAATCCGGATCTTGGAAATTCGAACCTTAAATCCGCTCCGGAGCTTTTATCTTTTCTAATCCACATTAAAAAATTGATGACGTCACTTCTTCTTTATAACTTGTGTGGATTCCATTTCGAATAGAATGAGCGTCTTCCTTAGTCCGGATCTAGAGTCAAGTTCTTACATCATCCCGCCATTTCGCCTTATCTTCATTTCGGATAGAAAAAGACTCGTTTATTCTCTGGATTGTCAATCCACACTTTTAATCTGCTTACATCATCATCTCCTTGAGACTTTTGTGGATTTGAGGATAATGCTAATCTAGGACGGGGAGCAAAAGAGTTTTTAGAATCGGGTATATGCAAAAGGGCCATTTCACACTTTTTTCTTGCTGATGTCACCACCTTTCACAAAATTTTGTGGATTTTGCAATCCTACTCCAATCCGAACCCGGAATGGAGTTCCCTGGAATCATTTTAAACAAGCAAAACTGCATGACTGTTGAGCGGATTTGTCTTATCAACCTTGTTCCGGAGCGGAATGGCAGTTTTATCACTTAGTAAAAATCACACAAAATTTTACTAAGTATGTGGCCATTTTGGGCCTACAGGTTTTTAATTTGAAATTTTCTTCCCTAACCATTTGAGGTACTTTGATTTATACCATGAAGCCCACATTATTAAAAATGCTAAGGTCAGAATTTATCAAACCAACCAAAGAAAAATTGAATTACTCACAACAACTTAAGCAATGACCAGCAGTATTAGCAGTTTGATTGAAACCAAAAATTTAAATTTGGGGGTTTCAAAGTTGAGTCAAATTTGGCTCCAACATAGGCTCTAACTGGGACAATGTGTTGAAAACATGAAGCACTTGAGAACCACAGAATATCCTGGTTTTATTTTGCAAAAATTTAACAAAAAACAACAAAATTTTGATTGCTAAGCAAAACTTGAAATGCATAACAGAAAAAACTTCCTTCCTCTTTTTCTTTCTTTTCTTCATCATTCATTCATTTTTTTTTATATATACTGAAAACATGATATCAAAGCAAGTAGAGTATGGAAAACTGTAGATCCCTTTTCATTCAATTTGGAAACAAAGGTTAGAAAATTTTAGAAATCAATGAGTTTTATTTTGAAATATTGTAATGCTTGTTTTAGCTAAGTCATAAGATATGTTTACACAAATTTTGTCACAGCCATTTGTCTCATCATATTTTTGCCCATGTGTGTGTTTGTGCATTATTTTTTGGATTTCTAGATCTTTCAGAACTTTACCATATCTGAGCAAAATAGCCAAGCCTAATATGTGATTTCACTCTTTAAAAATTTTCACCATTCTGCAGGGCTCCACTGCCAGTCAGGCGTCTATAGCCTCGGTGGAGTTGCTTCTAATCCCATATTAGTTTTACCCTACTACCAGTCAAGCGTCTATAGCCCCGGTAGAGGTTTTCCAAGATATCTCAGGTAGTGACTCAATTTTACTTTATTTTTTATTTTTCTTTCTCGTGAGAGAAGTGTTTGGATATATAAGCAAATTGTGCAATAAGTATGCCTGAGTTGAGGATTAGTTTCTGGCTAAAAAATATGAGTGTAATAATTTTTGGCTCAACTACCCTCTCAAAGATAACTCAGTTCTTTGGACCTTTGAAGTCACTTTAAGTATCATTTGTAATGTGAGGCTTGACATGATGTTTCAATCAACTTTGTTTTCTATCTTGTTTTATCTCATATCAAACAACTATTGCATAAACACTCATTTTTGACAGAATTGTAAAGCTCATCAACATCTAAAATAAATTCCCTTTTTTCTTTTTATTGTTTTTGGTAGAATCAACAGTTAGATATACTCATCAAACTAAGATATCATGTGTACAGTAAACTCAAAATTATTCAAGAACAAAAGGGAAGCTTAACTAATAAACAAAATACACCACTCTGTTTTTGGATTTTTTTTTTTTTTTTCTATTTTTTTTATAGTACACCTTCAACAGGGATTGTACATTTTGAGGTGTTGGCCATTAATAGGGATAGCCATTATTTCTCCCTGCAAATTCTATAGCTTGTAAGTATTCTGACTGATAACATGGGCAATTTGGTATGGGCCAATCCATTTAGGTTCAAACTTACCCTTTTCACCATGCTTATCATTTTTAGGATCCCAATAGATGACTATATCTCCTTGAGAAAAAGGAGTACCCTTGGCTTTCTTATTAAACAATTTTACAGTTTTATGGGTTTGTTCCATCATTCTATTGAGGGTCTCTCTTCTTTGTTCTTCTAACAAGACAATTTGGTCAAGCCTTCTCTGAATGGGATCAGGGTTTTCATGATCTTGCAATAAAAGGGAAAGTGCCATTTTTTCCATTTTTGGGGGTAGTAGGGCTTTTTCTCCATAAACCATCTTATAGGGGGTTCTTCCTCTATTTCTTTTAACAGACAACCTATCAGCCCATAAAGCAAATTTAAGTTCACTGTCCCATCCCCTTTTGTTTTTGCCTAATGACCTTTTTATTCTTGTTATTACATTTTTATTTGATGACTCAGCTAGACCATTTCCTTGGGGATAATAATTAGCAGAATGAGATAATTCAATTCCATATTCAGCACAAAATTCTACCATTTCATATGACACAAAATATTGAGCATTATCAGTTACAAGATTTTTAGGAACTCCATACCTGGTCAAGATATTTTCCTCTATGAATCTGATGACTGCAGTAGATGTAGATGTTCTCAAAGGTGCAGCTTCCACCCACTTTGTGAAGTAATCTGTTGCAGTTATGATCCACTTATGCTGGCCAGATGAATTAGGCTTGATCTCTCCAATCAGGTCAATACCCCATTGAGCAAAAGGTGCTTCAATGATTACTGGCTTGAGGGGCATGGCTGGTAGATGCTTTTTCCCTGTAAAAACTTGGCAGTTATGACAATTCCTAACATATTTATATACATCCTTAAAAAGGGATGGCCAATAATATCCTGCCCTCATAATTTTATTAGTTGTAGCCCTTGGGGCAAAATGTCCTCCACAGAAACCATTATGAAATTCATTAATTATTTTTGGGACTTCTCTTTCATATAAGCAGACTAATAATACTCCATCAGGATGTTTCCAATATAATACTCCATTTTGTATATAATACTTTTGAGCTTGAAGTTTGACTGACCTCATTCTGTTTATTGTCATATCTCCGAGGAAAGACAACGTTTGTAGGTATGACAATATTTCTTCATACCATTTACATTCTTCATTTTTTATTCTTCTGTCATCATATGTCTGATCTATGGTAAGGATATTTTCAGATCCTGCTTCTTCTTTGTTAGCCAACAGTTTAGCTAAACCCTACCCTTTGACTGTTTTAACAATTTTGAATTCAACATCATATTGCAAAAGTTTTACCATCCATCTTGCCGGTCTTCCCAATGGCTCTGATTGAGAAAAGATATCTTTTATTGCTATAAAGGGAATACAACAGTAAACTTTGTTTGAACCAAATATACCTTTGAAGTGTTCTAAAGATTGGATGACTGCATAGGCATGTTTTTCCAGCAGGGTGTATTTGATATGTGCTCCTTTTAGACCTGAACTCATAAAGGCTATTGGCCTTTCATTATTTTCTTCATCTTTCTATGAAAGAACTGCTGCAATAGAATGTTCAGATGCATAGGAGTAGATATTAAAATCCTTTGCATAATCAGGGCAACTTAAAGCTGGAGTGGTTGATATGGCTTCTTTAATTTTGTTGAATGTTTCCATATTTTCTAATGTCCATTTTATTTCTCCAGTTTTCTTCACCATATCATTTATGGGTTTGGTCATTTCTGCAAAATTTGGGACAAATCTTCTGATAAAATTTATTTTTCCAAAGAATGACCTTACCCCTTTTAGATTCTTGGGTGGGGGAATTTTAGAAATGGCTTCTATCCTTTCTGGATCAATGCTTATTCCCTTTTCTAAAACTATATGACCTAGCAATTTTCCTTGTGTAGTTCCAAATATGCATTTTTTTGGATTTAGAGAGATTCCAAATTCCTTGCATCGGGCAAAAACTGCAGTCAAATGTTCTAGATGATCTTCTGGATTTTTAGAAAAAACTGTGATATCATCTAAGTACACTACTACAATTTTGAACATTAGTCCTTTGAAAGCAAAGTCCATCGCTCTTTGGAAAGTAGCACCTGCATTCATCAATCCAAAAGGTATTCTTAAATATTCAAATGTGCCCCAGGGTGTGGTGAATGTTGCCTTGTGTCTATCTTCTGGATTTATCAGAATTTGATTGTACCCTGAAAATCCATCTAACAGGGACAATCTAGTTGAACCTACTACTGCTTGCAATAGTTGTTCCATGTTAGGCAATGGGTAATTGTCTTTTAGTGAGCTCTTGTTTAAATTTCTAAAATCCACGCATAGTCTAATGTCCCCATTATTTTTCCTAACTGGTACTAAGTTGGATATCCAGGAGGAAAATCTGACTTTTCTTATTATCTTGGAGTCCAACAATTTTTGAACCTCTTTTTGCATTACTGGGTGCAGAGTTGGATTGTACTTTCTCTATTTTTGTCTAAATGGCTTGGCCTCTTCTTTCAAGGGTATTATATGTGTCATCACATCCGTTTTGAAAGTTTTGAGATCTTCATAGGTCCAAGCAAAATGTTCTTTGTTCTTTTTTAGGAAACTGATATATCCAACTTTTTCTTTAGGAGGTAGTGCCATGTCTACTTTCACTATTCTGGGTTCTTTCATTGAGCCAATATTAATATCCTCGGATATCACTTCTCTGCGTATAGGTTTATAGGCTTTGTCAAAATCATCAAATAGGCTTTCAAGAGACACCAATCCTTTGGGTATTCTATTAGTTTTCAACTGGATTACTTCTACTGGTTCTCCTATTTGATATTTTAGCTTTTCTTCATATTTTTCATCACATATGACATCTGCATACTGATTTTGCAAAGTCATAAAATCCTTAATATCTATATCATCTTGAAAAACCTGAAGATAGACTATGTTATCTGGCACAGAAGGTTTATAGACTGAGATAGTTGGAAACCTGTCCATATATTTTGTAGTTATTTCTGGGTGATCTAGACCTGAGGCATTCACAACTAAGAGATCTGCAACATGATTTTGTTCTCTAGGAATATATGAAATATTGAAAGCCAAAAATTTATCAATTTCTTCCAATACTGCATTTCTATATTGCTTAAGTCTAGGATGCTTGGTCTGATATTTACCTTTTATTTGTAGTATAATAAGTTATGCATCCCCTGTTATAGTTAAGTAGTTAATACCTAACTCTTTTGCTTTCCTTAGCCCTAATAGTAAAGCTTCGTACTCAACTACATTGTTTGTGCAAGGAAATTGCAATCTGTAAGGGATACCAAGGTAATTTCCTTTAATATCAATCAAATTTACACCTGCACCTACTCCAGATTGGGATTTAGCCCCATCAAATGACATGGTCCACATTTCTTGGGTTAATACTCGATTTGATTCAGCATCAATTATTCTCATATCTTCTGGATCCATGTTCTTTGCATCTGGTACTTCCATCGGGAATGGGTTGTGCCATATTGAATAGACTCCCATCCCTTTTTCTTCCATAGAGTTAACTAAGTTAATCATGGTTTCATCTATTTGAATTAACTCTACGGAGTGTTTGTTGAATGGTTCTCTTCTCAAAATTATATTCTCCTTATCTGATATGGGGATGGTAGCATAAGACCAGTCTAGTTGTATTGATCCCCCTAGTTGTTCTGCCCAATGCCTACTGAGTAATAGTGAGAAGAATGGGTCAACATCAACTACTGCTACATCCATGACAATGCCCTTTTTGGGGTGTTGGTCTAGGAAAACTAATAATCCAGTTATCACCCCTACACAGGGAATTTGTCTGTTGTCCATTACAGAAATAGGAGCAGAATCTCTAGTATAGATTAATCCCATTTGGTCAGCTATTAACTTAGGCATGATATTATGTGAAGCTCCACTGTCAAGCATGCAATTATGAATCACATATATTTCCCCTTCATCTGAATTATATCTTAATGACACGTAGAAGGGTCTAATAGAAGATGGTGATCTTGTATCATGTGGATTTTGTCTAGCAGCATGACAAGTAGGGTCTTCTTTCTACTCTACTAATCCAAAAGCTCTGCATACTTGTTCTCTGTATGTTTGAACTTTCATAAGTTCACCAAATGTGATATTAACTTTTTTCTTACTGAGTTCTAACCCAACATCAAATTCTATCTTCTTTATATCCAATGGTTTATTACTTTCTTCTTTGGGAACTTCTTCTGTTGATTCTATTACCTCAGGAGTAATTTTGTTAGGGTCCCTATCAGTTTTCTCTTTACTGATATTTTTATTGGTGAAAGTTTATCTTCTTGTTTCATTTGTAGATGATTTCTCTGTTCTTTCAGGGACTGTTCTATTTCTTAAATTTAAAGCATGGGTTGCCTCTAATTCTTCAACCTCTTGAGCAATGGGAATCAATTTCCCTTGCTTCATCTTATCATATCTTGACTCATGTGATTTCTACAAGATTTTAGTTCCTTCAGTTACTAAGATCTGAGGATGATGATTTGAAGCATATTTATCCATGTCTTCTTCAAACAACCTTTCTCTGGATTCATCTTCAATGGACCAACATGCATTGATTCTTATATCTTCCTCTGATTTTGCATGCATATCTACATTACGTTGATCACTCAGGTGTATTCCACATGCATCAGGGTTATGGGGTGCATCACAAGTAGAGCAAAAATAAGGAAAACCTTCGGCTACATTGGTAGATGGAATTGGGTTAGGGACATTGTTCTGATCCCTGTCAGAATCTCTATTTTTCCAGTTGTTATTCCCATTACCCCTATTCCTATTCCCTTCTTCATAACCATTGTTGTTTCCCCAATTCTTGTTGTAATTTTTCTTAAAGGGGGGATGGTTGTCAACATGTGGTCGCTCTGTCTGTGAAGATTCACCATTATTTCCATTTCTTTCAATTCTTGCTAACCTGTTACTCATGTTGTTGAACATTTCTATCATTTGACTGGTCAACTTCTCCACAGGATCAATTTCAGTTCTTCTTTGTATATCAAAAGCCACTCTCTTAGGTTTTCTCTCAGGCATGTTAACTTCTAAAGAATAAGGCTTCATCTTACCACTATCAAGCATATTTCTTTCTATATCCATTGCTTTTTCCATACAACCATCAATGGTAGTGGCTTGTTCTTGCCTTAATTCATAGTTAAATTCTCCTTGAAAAGCATTCTTATAAAAACAAATAGATTGAATATCACTAGGCCTGAGGTTGGCAGGGATTTTGTTTCTTGTTTTTGAAAATCTTCTGTTAAAATCACTAACAACCTCATTTTCTTTCTTCTTCATAGTGGCTAGCTCGGTTAACAATGATTGTTCATTTTTCCTTTCACCATACTTCTTTAGGAACACCTCTTCCATTTTGGTGAAGTCTGGGATATCATTGTTAGGAAGGGAATTAAACCATTCTCTAGCATCTTTTTCTAAAGTCTGCAGAAACAATCTTAATACTACATCTTCATGTTCAACTTCCAGACTATCCATTGCATATAAGAAACTTTTGATATGATCCTCTCTAGTTACTGCACTGTTTCCTAAAAACTTAGGGAGGTATTTGTGAGCTTTATTGGGTAAGGCATTT
This sequence comes from Wollemia nobilis, assembly GCA_028583015.1. Lineage (NCBI taxonomy): Eukaryota > Viridiplantae > Streptophyta > Pinopsida > Araucariales > Araucariaceae > Wollemia > Wollemia nobilis. Next base: position 499,952 of record JAQPPZ010004560.1, on the reverse strand, counting down.
AAATTTACTGGTAATACAAAAGGCCTATATCTGTTAGTTCTCCACAAATGAACATTACCCTGAGCCATAGCTACTGTTGAATTTAATTTCATAGATGTAGTACCTACGGTGGTATGGGTCTAGGTAGTTTGAACGTAGATTGATGAATTATCTACCTTTAAATGAGGATAATCACATATATCTTCTACTACTAATTTTAAACGTTCATCTATAGTAATATCAATAGTAATAGTATTCTAGATTTTCTTCATGTACCTTTTACCACTAGAATTTAATCTACTATTATAAACAATATTCTTAAAAAGTGGATTTTTTTGGGTATGTATAAATACCTCTAGATTCTCGAGTTCTAGAAATAGCTCCTTACCACTTCTCCTAGTGTTCGCCAACACGTTCTGTTCTCTCCTTTTTTATATTTTTCTTCTGGTTTCGTCTAGCAGAGTCACCAGCATTAGGGTGCAGAAAGAATAGTGTATACTCTTATCAATAATGCTTGATATTATCTCTCATCCTCACAGGAGTGGGTTCTTGGGGAAAATCAAGAAAATCAAGAAACCAAAATTTCAAGAAAATCAAGAAAGAGAAATTTTCAAGAAAATCAAGAACGTAAAAACTTACTTCAAAACATAAACTACGGACATAGGAAAAATAAAGAACTTCTAACAAAGTGAAAATTAAAATGCTGGTTCTTTACTTTAACTGGTCATCCGTTGATTAAAAATAATCGTTGAAGAAAACTTCAAGAAGATAATTGAATCTTTCTAAGAAGTCCTCCCCGACAACGATGCCAAAAAACTATTGGAACCGATTCTTGCATCCGTAGGAAATCAATTGTCATGCTACAAGAATCCATTTGAAACCAACGAGCTATTACAGGCTCTGGTCGACCTGCCTCATGTTCTGTTAAACCCGAATATTGCTAAAGAAGATGGTAGAATGGGTAAGGAAACCCCAACGACAATTCTTTAATTAAACTTCTAATTTGCACGCTCCATATTTATATTAAACTATAAGTATTTTTATTAAAAATGACCAAGCATGAAAATAACCAACTGTTATGCCTTATGTAGACCGGTGCCTAGATTCATTGGGTTGTTATAGCAATTTAACAACAATTTTAATATGAAACAGAGAGAAGGGGAGAAGAAAATTGGCGTTCTTAATCTCATTCGAATATCGTAATAAAATCAAGAGTTAACCAATGAAAGAAACGTATATAATGCGTTCAAATAATGTAACCCATTATACAGATACACACAATACTGAGACAAAGAAATGACAGGAATAAAACCTAGAATTGTATTGATTTCATAAAATATTACATGCAGAGTGGGCGGGATGCCTTTTAACTCTATTTTTCTTAAAGAAATACATCAATACAATGAAGAGGACTCTGTTCAAATAATGTAACAGGTCTCTCCAACTCTCCTTGTTCCAATATGGTAATAGAAGAATCTCCGAATCCTAGGCTCAATAAGACTAGGAAATATTCTCAGCTTCTTGAACGCTTTCCTATCATACAATCCTGCACAGCAAGGGGAGGAAGAAAGAATGAATAAAATAAAATAGACACAAAGAAATACAATACACAACTAACAGGGCACTCAAGTATACCTCTTAGCAAAAATGCTATTCTCTAATTGCTTGATGCAGAATCTAGACCTGCCTACTTCCTTTTATAGTTGTTGGTTCTTGATTCTGTTATTTCTGGTTGAATTCTGGTTGTACACTTGGCAACATCTGATTGAATCCATTCTGCATGCTGTCCAGCTGGCGTGGCTCTGAACTGACTGTTAAGGTTCTTCTCTGGACTGAAGGGAGCTCTTTGTTATTTTAATTTGGCCTTTTTTCTCTCTTTGGTTGGCCCTAGAAACTAAGGATTCAGCAATATATTTTTTCTTTTTGTTCTGCTTGTCCTGGCCACTATACTTGGTTGTTAGGGACCAGCCAAGCTGTCATCATGAATTCTAGATGAGGAACGGAGGGGGACTCGACGTAATGGTGAAGACAAGGGGTGGCATGCCAGTGGCAAACAAATGGAGTTGCACTGATCACGAGATAGAGTGAAGAAGTAAGGATGGTGAGGGTCTGATGGATGGAATGACAGGGGGTAAATGGTAAGAAGCGATAGTGGGTGAGGGTGACATACTAGGAAAAATGTCAGGATGGTAAAGGAGGAATGCCCAGGAGGAGGAGGGTAGTGGTAAATAGGAAGAAGGTGGGAATGGACAACAAGATCTGGAAGCACCTATAATTTACTTCCATAACTATACTCCGTCGAAGTGCTCCCCTGGTAACTATATTTCGTCGAAGCATGGATTAAATGACTTTCTAAAAATCGAAGCCATGCTTTTTTCTTCATATGCTTCCTTCACCTTAAGTATTTGCAAAACATAAAATGATAGTATTTGAATCCTTTACGCTCCATTGTTTCTTTTTGCTGATGTTTCAACCCTTCCCTACTGTCTCTTATTTATAAGCCTGTGACTATGCTTTGTAGTCTTATCTTGTGGTACACCATTATTCTAGTGAGATATACATGATCTGGCTGCATGCTTGAGCGCTAGGACTTGTTTTTGTTTGGTTCGCTTTGTCCTTACCAAAGTACTATTTATGGGATTTTCTTTGATTTCCTTGAATTTTTCCTTCCATGAATGCTCTTCTGGATTCATAGCATCCATGCGTACTATTTTGACCCTATCTTGGTTATCGGTCTTCATAATCGTCTTTCAGTGTACCTTGCTACGAGTGGATCACTTATTTTATTTCTACCTTGGTATATGTTGAGGGCATTTCTTCATAGTGATCGTCCTTCTCTTAGGGGCTCGGTCCATCGAATCTTCCTTACAAATGAGTACACAGATTTTGCCAGTTTACAATCTTCTCAAGCTCTATCATGGCTACTTCTGATGTTCTTAGACCTTTTTGAGTTATCTTCAGGGCGTGCGTTGCCGTCGAATTTCCTGAAAGGTATTAGCACGACCGTTGATGTCTCGGGGATCTGCACGATAGTTAGTATACCTGTTCATATATAAACATTTGAAATGACATGGTTTATTGGTCCTCATTTAATCATGATTTATCTAATGTTAATCTTCATATTTTAAACCTTAACAACTCGTATTAATCGATGGTAACATATGACATGGGCATTTTTTTTTTGTGGTCACCGTTAGATCATACTGTAGTGAGGTGTGACCATTGGATTGTATATATGCACATGGTTTTTAATAAATGGGAAACATTTATACGTACCTTGGTTTAATTAATCAACCTTTTGAAATAATAATGCTTAGATTAACCTTCGGTTGATTTTTTGTATGCGCACCATTGGATCTGGGTGATCAATGAGTGTTGTCGTTTGATTTGTGTATCCTTAAAGCATCTTTATTTAGCTTTGGATATTTTGCCACCACTACAAGCCTTCGCGACCATCGATCTGCAACTGTCTCTGGTTTGATCTTCTTGGAAACTCTCGACGCTTCATCTTTCGACCAATCTGTTACAGTTCTGGTGCAAGAACATCCTTTTAAATGGCCCATATTTAGCAGACTAACCTCCACCATTGATCTTCTTTATCCCATGGTCCAGATTAGATCTGGTATAAGCTGAGAGCCCATTCGTTGGATGACGTCACTTTAATTAGCAACAGAACATCCAATCCGGATCTTGGAAATTCGAACCTTAAATCTGCTTCGAGAGCTTTTATCTTTTCTAATCCGCATTAAAAAATTGATGATGTCACTTCTTCTTTATAACTTGTGTGGATTCCATTTCGGATAGAATGAGCATCTTCCTTAGTCCGGATCCGGAGTCAAGTTCTTACATCATCCCGCCATTCTGCCTTATCTTCATTCTGGATAGAAAAAGACTCATTTATTCTCTGGATTGTCAATCCACACTTTTAATCTGCTTACGTCATCATCTCCTTGAGACTTTTGTGGATTTGAGGATAACGCTAATCCGGGACGGGGAGCAAAAGAGTTTTCAGAATTGGGTATATGCAAAAGGGCCATTCCACACTTTTTTCTTGCTGACGTCACCACCTTTCACAAACTTTTGTGGATTTTGCAATCCTACTCCAATCCGGACCCAGAATGGAGTTCCCCAGAATCATTTTAAACAAGCAAAACTGCATGACTGTTGAGCGGATTTGTCTTATCAACCTTGTTCCAGAGCGGAATGGCAGTTTTATCACTTAGTAAAAATCACACAAAATTTTACTAAGTATGTGGCCATTTTGGGCCTATAGGTTTTTAATTTGAAATTTTCTTCCCTAACCATTTGAGGTACTTTGATTTATACCATGAAGCCCACATTATTAAAAATGCTAAGGTCAGACTTTATCAAACCAACCAAAGAAAAATTGAATTACTCACAACAACTTAAGCAATGACCAGCAATATTAGCAGTTTGATTGAAACCAAAAATTTAAATTTGGGGGTTTCAAAGTTGAGTCAAATTTGGCTCCAACAGGGATTTTAGGATTTGTTTTGTGCTTGCAGTATGTATTAGGCACACTATTGTACCTGTGCGATGAGGCAGACACTCGACAAAACCTTCAAATTAGGGATAAATCTATAAAAATAGATCAGATGGATGCAAAGGGTTCAACAGATGAATGACAATGGCAACAAAAAAAATGGACTGTGGAGATGGCTAGAATCCAAAAATCCTAGGGCAAACTAGGGTTTTAGGGGAGGCTATGATAGGACACAACTAGGTCAATGTTGGTTAAATTCACTCAGAAAGTAAGAGCTCTAATGAAAGGCTAGTTTACACTAGTTAGAAAAAGTTCCAAGATTCAAGTTTTCCAGGGGTTGAGCATTGAGAATGCTCCTATTTATTATCAAGCCTAGGGTTTTATCTTAACACTTTTGATCATGTGGCTAATATTAAAGTGGATCCAAAGGTTGATATTAAACTTTAGGTGTGACACGAATTAAGGAAGATGGATGGCTGAGATTAGATCAGATCGGACGATTGAGGTTAATTTGGCTTATAAATATATATTTTATAATAAATATATTAAAATATAATATAAAATATTATATTTAAATATAAATAATATAAAATAAATATAAATAAGTCAAATAGAGGTTGTAAAATGGTGGGAAAGGGCTAAAGTGGGCCATTGGATGGCGAGAAAGGCATGGAATGGCCAATTGAATGGTGGGAAAGGGGGATGGTGGACAAGTGGGTGGTAGAATGACTAGGATGAAGGACAAGTGGCTAGGATTTGGTGTCTACAGATGCCCCTTTTTGTACCATGTTGCGTGAAACACAATATGGTGCAAAAATACGAGACACCTGGTTGGGATTTGGGCGCAGAAGTAGCTTCTCTCTCTTGTTGGATTTTTGAGCAATAATGTTGAAGACAAAAGAATAAAGAATTTTGGAATTTTGCGTAGCTTACCCCCTCAATTGGTGAATGAGATTACAGATGAATCTCACGAGCCAATTGAAAAATTTGTGCAAATGATGAATGATGTGATACCATTTTTGCCCAAACAATGTGAAGGGGGTTGGTGCAAAATGTGATATGATGTGTTTATGTGTTTGCCCTAGCGGATGAAGGGCTTTGTGCAAATGTGATGTGATGTGGATGATATGAATGATGTAAAATATGATATGATGTGGATGATATGAATGATGTAAAATGTGATGGGATATGATGATGTAAAGTGATTTGGATGATATGAATGATGTAAAATGTGATACCATTTTTGCCCTAATGGTGGAAGGGAGTTGTGTCAAATATGGATGTCATGATCATGTAAGATGTATCCCATTGTGGGAGGATCAAAATCAAATGTGGTTGCCCCAAAATTTGGGGTGATTCGATGTTGTTGAAGAAATTCTACCTTTTCAGCATCATTGATATGCAATATGAAGATGCAAAGGAAAAAGGAATCAACCTTGGAGGGCTTGCTAGTGACTGTTTGAATAATTACCACAATTGGAACCAATCATCCTAGCTAGTGCCTATCTTGAAGGTGTTAAGGAGATTTTGAATGATGAAATTTGAATTGTTTCCATGTTTTAAGCCCCACGAACTAGGCCATCAATGACAGTGGTTGTGCAAATTGTTCTTGGTAAGGTTTCACTCTAAATATGAGGAAATACCAAATATGATTGTGATTTTGAGCAAGGAGATAAGTGATGATGATGATGACCAAGTGTTCTTATGGTAATTCATTCATCTTACCAAATTGCATGGATGCAAATCTCTACAATCACCAAGTATATAGAATAAACCACTATATACGAGATTCACTTGTAATTTTGGCATGTGTTGGAAGAACTGATGGTGGATTATGATAGTGGAAGAATGTTGATGGAAGAATGTGATAGAAGAAATGTGATGATGTCGCCAAAGTTGGAGTCAATTTGTAAATGTTAGAGCTTTTAGTGGTTGATTTTGCACTTTTTCGGATGGAAACAATTGATTCAATGGTCAAATCAACTCCAATTTTCATGAAAATTTGTGGGATGATGAAGAATATGAAGTAGAGGAGTTGAGTGTTGGTTTTGTGAAAATTTGGATTCATTTGATGTATTTTGTAACTTGATTTGTGCATTTTACAAATTTGCATTGTGTTCAAAAATTATGTGTGCAAAACGATTTTTGTTTTCACAAAACGTGATTTTATGATGTGCATGATGCATGGGTGAAATTTGGTGAGATTTTGAGGGGGCAAGCTACTATTTTGATCCCTTTTGTCTTCATGTCATTTTTGCACTAGGTGCTTGACCGCGCCTGTGGTATCCTGTAGTCATCAAGATGTGCGTGAGTGATCCTAAAAGTGCCCATGCATACCTATGGACCGTAGGCACCACCTTGCACCTGAGTGTACTAGCTGTAGCTATAAATAGCTTGCAGGGTGGATTTGGAGGCTCATTTGTGTGTTTGAGAGATTGTGAAGCTACGCCTGAGGAGTGGAGTGGATTGGTGAGGGAAGTGAGGCTAGTGGAAATTTATGCAGGAGCTATGGCGATGGAGGGAGAAAATGCTGTTGGTGGAGCTGAGGCATGATTTGCCTTGGTAATGTTGAAAAACACTTTTTATTTTGTGCAAAAATTTTGAAGTTTTTTTTTATTTTTTATTTTTTTTAATTAATACTAATGTAAAATTTTTGTTGTTGCAGTTGAGGGAGATAGAGCCTTGACATCGGTTCTCTCCTACCATTCTCGGGATGAGGAAGAAGCTTACGGAGGATGATTGGGACCTTTTGAGGAAGGTGGGTTTGGAGGGAGTGGCTCGGTTGGATGTGGTGAGGGCGGATGATGGGTACCTCTCATCTTTGATAGAGAGGTGGGATTCAGATAGGGGGACCTTTCAGCTGCCGACTGGGGAGGCTACTATCACACTTGAGGATGTATATCACATCCTCAAGGTGCTAGTAGAGGGTGTGAAGGTGACAGTTGGGCATGATAAGAAGGTAGATATGATGAAGATGTTTGGCGAGTGATGGTAGGAGGTGAGGATGGGAGATGGGGGGATATGCTATTTGAGCATGTACAAGGCTAAGGAGTTGGATGCACTCCCGACCTTGATCATGTTCGTGTTAGCGAACATAGTGCTCCCCAATAGCATGGGGTGTAGGTTCCCTTGGAACCTATTGGGATTGGTGAGTGACTTACTCACCAATCCAAGGGCATATGCATGGGCTCCTATGTTATTGGCATAGTTATACCGGGAGCTATATGAGGTTACACAGAGAGGGAGGAAGGGGATTGGATGCAACTTCCTTCTTCAGTGTTGGGCATGGGAGCACTTTAGGGTGGCTCAGCCAGAGGGGTTACCTTGCTAGGCATGGAAGATGGGTGAGCCCTATGCTAGGAGATGGGTAGTGGTTGAGGAGGTGCATCCGAGTCGGGAGGAGCATACCAGCTAGTGGTATAGGGATATGTGGGTAGGGTTGACTTTGGCTCAGGTGATATGGAGGCCATGGTGGGGAGCCATGTGGGAGGGTGATGAGGAGCAGCTACGGTGGGTGAGATAGGCACAATGGTTGGTTGGGAGGAGAGATGATGAGGTGGAGTACTTTTAGTACTTGTGGGTGTTGAGGCAGTTTGGTTTGCCTCAAGGTGTGCCTGATGAGCCAGTGTTTTACTAGTGTCAGTGGGATGAGGTGGGGCTTCCATGTGCAGAGCCATGGAGGGTGTAGATAGAGGATGATGAGCGGCTGGAGGTCCTAGATGTAGATGATGTTAGGGTGACTCTTGAGTATGCAGTATGGTTTGGTACCCAACTAGTATGGGTGCCAAAGGTGGTGATGGGTGGGGATGCAGCAGTTGTAGAGTCGAGGATGACTCCAAAGAGGATGAGGTCTCATCGATCGATGAGTCAAAGGAGATCGAGGGGAGCATCATAGTAGACTCTTGAGGTGGAGGTAGTGGAGGATGAGGGGGAGGATGATGAGGATATGGGGGAGATCTCTGAGGTGGCTAGGCTATGGGTTGAGGTGGAGCAGCTTTGTGAGGAGCGAGAGACTATGATGGAGGCTCATAGGGAGTCTTTAGTAGGTTGGGATGTGGTCATAGCTGGGTTGTGGGCTACCATAGCTTGGATGGAGGTAGAGTGGCCAACATATGAGGTTGGTGTAGGTGATCAAGAGATGGTCATGAGGCTTCAGGCAGAGATATTGGTGAGAGAGCATCGACATAGGATTGACTTGTGGTGACTATAAGCTAGTGAGACATATGCACACTCTTTGGAGGAGTTGTGCATGGCTCATCATATTGCTTTGTTGGATCCTCTATCATCCTCTAGGACCGAGTCATTGAGGCACATGACATCTAGGTAGAGTTCTAGGTCTAGGGCTCCTACTAGGTCTCAAGGGTCCTCTCATGGACATTAGCTTAGTGCTTAGATGCACTTTTGTATATGAGCCTTGGTGCTCCATTGTAGCCTTTTTGGCACTCATTGTACATGTGATATTTTATATATATACATGGATTTTATGTTTGTGTTATCTTTTGTGTGAATGTTTTATGTGTATGCAATGCATGTTTTATGAATGTTTTATGGATGATTAATGATTAATCATGATGTGTATGTGTAGTGCTTATATGGATGATTAATGCAAGCTAATCATGATGTGTATGCATAATGCTTATATGGATGATTAATGCAAGCTAATCATGATGTGTATGCATAGTGCTTATATGGATGATTAATGCAAGCTAAATGACATATATATGAATAATTAATGCAAACTATATGAGAGGAATGCATGATGTTCGAATGATCATTTATAGTTCAGAATTTTGTTGGCCATTTTTGTTCATTATTTTGCAATCGGGGCACCAAACTTGGTGGCGTTATACGGGTTGATCCATGATGAAGACATGGATGTTGATATGGAAGAAGATATGGATGTTGATATGGAAGAAGATATGGAAGAAGATATGGATGTTGATATGGAATACTAAAGGATTTTTAGAGACTCAAACATACTAGTGTTATCAACCAAACTCACTAAAGGTTGTCTAACTTTCTTTAGGACCAATGTGTGTGCAAGTGAAGTTCATGTACCAAATATTGAGCATGACAATGACCCTAGGCAATCAAGAACCAATGTGTGTGCACGTGAAGTTCATTAACCCATTATGAGTAAATTAGGCATGACCTGTTATGGAGAGGACCAAGAAGCTAGCTTGTCCGTATGTGCGGTCAGAGGTCTCCCTTTTTGGAAGAGAGACATGTCATCCCGCATGAGCTTACTCCACTGCCAATCAAGCATCTATAGCCCCGGTGGAGACTCACTCCATAGTCCAATGATATGATATTTAGGCCTTGGGGATGACTACATAACTTTTTGAGGGAAATGTAGTACGATCCTTACAGCTTTAGGGATCTATGGTGTGTGCATAGAATTTGTTAATTTTGGATAGAGCTTTGGGGAATCGGATTCTCAACCGAAGTGTGATGAGAATGTGACCCTATCCTTACTACTCTATATTTTTTGTGTTTATATTTGGAGAGCAACTTGTGATAGTGGTGAAAACCACTATTTTTTATTTTGGACTATGTTGCATGATAGGACAAGTGAGGAATACCCTTTTCACTTCAAGGTGCCACCCAAGTATGGTGTTATCCCTCTTTGACTCAAAATGTTTTTAATATGTGAAGAAGTGTGGTTGGTGCAAGATTGTTTTTGGAATCAGTTGACAAGACTCAATATTTTCTTAATGTGAAAAAGTGTTTTTGGTCCTAAAGAAAATTGGACATCTTTTTGGAGGTTGCTAGACACACTAGTAGTGGCTGAGTGACTGAAAACTTGGGGTTTATGATTTTTGAAAAATGGGATTGTTGGCTTATGATATTGGAGAAAATTGCATAAATGCCAAAAATAGGTACCCCAATTGTGGAAACTTGACTTTTTTATTTGGCCATATCATCACTACTATAAAATATCATTGAACGTGGGATGGGATGAATGCAATTTGCAAAATGAATGGAATGTAATGAAATGCATATGATAAATAGAATGCAGTGGAATGCATGTGGAATGAATGCAAATGGAATATGTGTGCAATATGTATGAATGCAATGTGAAAAATGCATGTAAATATGCCTATATGTAAATGCAAGATGTATGCAATGGGAACATGCCTATGTGAATGATTTTTTTTTGTTTGTTTTTTTTTTTTAGCCATGTATATATATACATATAAACATCATATTAACAATAAAATGCCTTCAAATGGATAACATTAAGTGGTTCGGGTTCCTCCACTCCCTCTAAATTGACAAGTCTATATGTACCATTACCCACTTTTTGGGAAATTATGTATGGACCTAACCAATTAGCCATGAATTTGTCATGAAGGTGTGGTAAAGCATTGGTGTTTTGTTGGTTCTCTTTAAGTACAAGATCTCCTACTTGAAATTCATGAAGATGGACTTTGGTATTGTAAGCACGCTTTAGGTGGTCTTGATAAACTCGTAAGTGTTCTAGTGCATTGACTCACCTCTCATCAAGAAGAGTGAGTTGGTCAAGATGTGCTTGTCTAGCGGTGTCATCATCTATGAATTCCTGCAAAGAAATTTGCAAGGAGGGAATATCGAGCTCAAGAGGCATGATAGCTTCAGCTCCATAGACCAAGGAAAATGGTGTTGCTCCTATTGGCGTTTGGATGCTTGTTCGATAAGCCCATAGTGCCAAAGGGATTTTTGTATGCCAATCTCTATGATTTTTGTTAACAAGTTTCTTGAGAATAGCAATCAAGGTCTTATTGGTAGCTTTGGCTTGTCCATTTTCTTGTGGGTAATAAGGAGTCGAGAAACTATGTTGGATATTATATTTCTCGCAAAGTGCTCGAACATCCTTGTTCTTGAAAGACTTGCCATTATCAGAAATGATTTTAGAGGGAATACCAAAATGATAGATGATATGGTGGAGTATGAAGTCCACAATTTGAGGTCCTATCGTATTGGTTAGAGGAATGGCCTCAACCCACTTTGTGAAGTATTCAGTGGTCATGATGATGAATGTATGTTGTCCCAAGGAAGGAGGTGAAATTTTTCCAATTAGGTCTAGGCCCCATTGTGAAAAGGGCCAAAGGCTTTGGATAGGTTGTAAAGCTTGTGATGGTACATGAGTTAAATTGGCGTGTGCTTGACATTGCTTACAATTTTTGACATAGTTGCAACAGTCATGTTCCATTGTGGGCCAATAATAACCCATGCATAAAAGATGCTTTGCAATGGCCATCCCACTAAAATGACCACCACAAGTACCATCATGGGCTTCAGTTATGGCTCTTTGAGCCTCACTTTTTTGAGACAATGAAGAAGGATTCCATCATAACCACGTTTATACAACACATCCCCCAAGAGAATAAAATGGGCTACTTTTTGCTTGAAAGAGCATTTTGTAGACCGAGACATATCATATGGGAGTGTTCCAAATTTTAGAAAGGCCACTATTTGGCTTGACCAAGACTCATATGGTTTCGAATGGATAAAGCAAATGTCTTTTCCATCCTTAGGATCAGTACGAACAATGGTTGCTTTAGAGATTGTTGAGATTATTAGGGGTTGTACCTCTCCTAAGTCATATTTTGGAATCAATGATCCAAGAGAGGCCATCGCATCTACAAATATATTAGTCAAATGAGGCAAGTTGTTGATTTCATACCATTCGAATGTTGAGAGCAATTTCATTGCTACTTCATGATAAATCTTAATGGTAGGTTCTTTGCATTGGTATTCTCTAGTTACCTATTTGACAACAAGTTGAGAATCCCCAAATATCCTAATATGCTTGATGCCCATAGCTATAGCGGATTGAAGACCTAAGATTAAGGCTTCGTACTCTGCAGTGTTATTTGTGCATGGAAAGTCTAGCTTGAATGATAAAGGGATGGGTATCCCATGAGGTGTATGAAAGACAACTCTAGCACCTTGACCTTTCTCGCACTTAGATCCATCAAAGAATAAGGTGATATCGATGTCTTCCTCTGGAATGACATCTTCTTCTAATTTAGTGATAGAAAATACCAAATCATCTGGGAGCTCTATAATCAAAGGATGATCACTAGGTAGTGGAGCTTCCACAAGTTGATCGGCTATAACCTGACCTTTAATGGATTTTTGGTTGATAAATTCGAGATCAAATTCTATAAGGAGCATTATCCATTTAGCGGTACGAGTGTTATTGTAAGTGCGAGACATCATATAACGTAGAGGATTTTCTCTAGCTATGACATAAGTTGTATGGCTAAGCATATAATGTCGAAGTTTCTTAGTGGTAAAAACCACTGCTAAGCACAACTTCTCTACATAAGCGTATCGGGTTTCATAACTTACCAATGTTTGACTAATGTAATAAATGACTTGCTCTCGATTTTGTTCATTTTTCTGTGCAAGCATTGTCCCTAAAGCAAAGTCTATTGCTGAGACATAAATATAGAAAGGGACCCCCGAACGAGGAGGAGCTAAGACTAGCAGAGAAGCTAGGTATTGCTTGATGTCATCAAAGGATTTTTGACATTCATCTATCCATACAAATGGCACCCCCTTTTGTAGTAGGTAATTGAATGGCCTGCATTTATCATAAAGTTGCGCAATAAAATGTTGGATTGATTGAATATTTCCTTGTAAACTATGTAATTCCTTAATGTTAGTTGGGGGAGGCATTTCCATGATGGCCTTGACCTTGTTTGGGTCCACTTCAATGCCTCTTTTGGAGATAATGAATCCTAAAAGTTTACCTGAGGTAACACCAAAGACACACTTTTTGGGATTTAACCTCACCTTATGTTCTAGAAGTCGGTCAAAAATATTTTCCAATACACTAATGTGCTCTTGTTGAGTTTTATATTTAGCCAAGAGATCATCCACATAGTCTTCGATAATCTTATGCATGTAATCATGAAAGATGTAAGTCATGGCTCGTTGATAGGTAGCTCCTACATTTTTGAGGCCAAAGGGCATAACCTTGTAACAAAAGGTCCCCCAAGGTGTTGTGAATGTTGTTTTGTGTTGGTCATCAAGATTTATGTGAATTTGGTTATATCCTAAAAACCATCCATGAGGGAAAGCATTTCATGGCCAGCGTAGGTATCGACAAGAGTATCAATGTTTGGAAGAGGAAAGTCATCCTTAGGACACGCCTTATTAAGATCTCAAAAATTAGTGCAAATGCGTATCAACCCATTAGGCTTACAAATGGGTACCATGTTTGAAAGCCACTCAAGATAGTCAATAGGAACAATGAAATTGACATCTAGAAGTTTTTGAAGCTCTTCCTTGACTATGAGGGCCACGGTAGGATGCATCCTTCTAAGCTTTTGTTTGACCGGTTTGGCATCGGGATGTAAGGTGAGGTTGTGGACCACAAGACTAGGGTCAAGACCAGGCATATCCTTATAGGACCATGCAAACACATCTTTCTTCTTCTTGAGGAGAGCAATGAATTGCTCTTGTTCATCGGATGATAGGATTTTTCCAAGATTGACAATTTGGGGATTGTCAGGATCTAAACTAAGGTTCACTTTGATGGTATCTTCAATAGACATATGTGAACCTTCCTCAAGTTGATGTGGTGTTGGGATTAGATGAATGTCATCTAAGATGTCATCCAACTCTTCCTTCTTATCATCATCTAACTCTACCTGAAAGACCTCGAGATTCTTGGTAGAATATGGAGGTGAAGGTGGAGGAGAAGGAGGAATGTAGTTGGCAGAAGCCCTTAACAATTCCTTGGATAGGAAAAACTCCAAAAAGGAGGGTGGGAAAGAAATCTGGTCCATGTCAACAAGGCTTATGTCAATTGGAATTGGCTTAGCTGGATTGTATGGATTGTGGAGTGGGGTGAATAAGTCAATAGGATTCATACTGACTTAGTAGAAGAAGAGATGGATTGGAAGAATGGATGGGTGGAATGATTGGATTGGAACCGATGTTGAGTCTTGTTAACCCTGGATAGCAAAAAAAAACATGAAATTAAATGCTATGTACATGCAAAGAAATATTTTGTTTTTGTTTTGTTTTGAATGTTTTGATTTTTTTTTGAATTTTTTTTATATACATATGTTACAAATTTTGGCTTGGCTGAATGGCTCAATGGAACTCATGTGGGGGTGGTTCACCAGGTGGGTCAACTTGTTCTTGTGGAAGAAGCAAATGAAATATGGGCTAATGGGCTGAAATTCCTCTTTAGAATCATCAGAAGCATTGGACATAAGTTCATACTCTTCATAAATTTCATCATTGAAATCTGGAAGTGGGTAGGAAAAATTTAGTTGATCTTCTTCTTCATTGAATCTAAGCTCTTGAAGAGCTTGTTCAAGAGAAGTGGTTGAGGGAAATGGAAGGGGGGTTTTGTCTTCTTCATTGAGGCTAAGCCTTTGGAAGGCTTTCTCAAGGGAAGTGGTTGTGGAAAGTGGGGTATATCCCAAGCCTAAATGATCATGTGCTCCTCGATATGGGAAATCAATTATGTCATGTATCCCTTGTTCATGGGAACCTAGACCTTGACCTTGCCAATTGACTATATGGAAGTAACAAGATGGAAATCCCATCATGTTTTGTATGTTGGCATGTCTTGGCTCTTTTGGTTCTTTGGGCGGATTTGCCTCAATTGAGGAATCAATCCCTCCATAGAAAAAGTTGATACTATTAGGAGTGGAGCTCATATCATAGATAACACCTATGGTTAAAGGAGGGTCACGTGGGTGACCAAAATCCTTGGTTGTGGGGATGGCAAGAGGGGTAATGGTAACATCTTGGACCATGTATTCACCAATACCAGGACTAGTGATGTGGACCTCGACTTGGGATGAGGTGGTGGATGATGTAGAAATGGATGGTTCAGGATTGGAGGGGGTCGTGGAAGGTGGTGGGGAGTTGAATATGTTACAATATGAAATTTTGACTTGTGATACATTGGTTGATGGAGAAATATTGGATGATGGCTTGGAATTAGAAGAAGGTGGATGAGGTAATGATGATGAAGAATAAATGGTTGTAGAAGGAGTGGTTGAGGTGGATGATGTGGTGAAAGTGGATTGACCTTGACCACATGTACAAGAAGAAATGGATGATTGAGGGGGTTTGGTGATGGGTAACTCCTCAAAAATAGGATCTTTGGAAGAAGATGTGGATGGATTAAAAGATAAAGTGGATGGATTCAAAGATGATGGGGATAAAAATAGGTGGGTGGAAGGCAACATGGATTCATAGGGGTTTGAAATGAAATTACAATACTTGAAAGGTTCTACATCCGTAGGGATGCAATGGACTTGACCATCATGAACGTATTTCAAGCATTGGTGGAGAATTGATGGAACACATTTCATTTCCCTCATCCAAGGTCTACCAAGGAGTACATTGTACGCCATGGCCCTTCCAAGATGTGGAACATAGTGTGCAACATTTTAAACCCTACTTCAATGGGCAAAACAATAGTGCCAACTGTGGTACACAAAGCATCGTTAAATGCTTTGAGGGTGAATGAGGACTTGGAAATATGGGAAGGCGGAAGGTTGAGGTGGCTAAGGGTAGCGGTAGTGATAATGTTGATGGATGAGCCAGTATCAATTAGGACTCTCTTAAATGGATTTTTGTCTATCAGGGCCATGATATGCAATGGAGGATCTACGGATTCTGAGGTCATTGACTTTATTTCAAAGTCATAGAAGGTTATGGATGGCTCCATGCATGTTCTAATGCTCCCTACAAAGTTGTTGAAGGCATTAGAGTCTTGAGATTCAAAATCAATGGATTTAAGAATTTCCATTAGGGCTTCTCTATGCCTAGGGGATTTTTGGATGAGATCATATATGTACAATTTGGCTGAAGCCATTTTCAAAATTGTAGTTAACCGGTTGCTTAGGGATATCGCTGGCCTTAGAGGAAAATGGATGGGCTGATTGGGTGGACTAGAAATATGGATTTGTGGGGATGGATTTGGAGAGGTTTTAATGGGTGGTGGATTTGAAGGCTAAGAATTGATCGTGAGAAAGAGAAAAAATCTCGATATCGCATCCGTCTAGAAGAAAAACAAAAATTGCGTTTTCATTACGGACTGACAGACCGACAATTACTTCAATATGTCCGTATCGCTAGAAGAGCCGAAGGATCGACGGGCGAGGTCCTATTGCAATTACTTGAAATGCGTTTGGATAATATTATTTTTCGATTGGGTATGACTCTTACCATTCCTGGAGCCAGACAATTAGTCTGCCATAGACATATCCTGGTCAATGGCCGTATAGTAGATAAACCAAGTTATCGTTGCAACCCCTACGATGTTATTACTATAAAAGATCAACAAAGATCAAGAAATATCATTAAGAAAAATATAGATCTGTCCAAAAAACATCAACAAAGATCGAGACTCATCTCTAAGAGAATCATTAAGAGAAAAAAAATTCTCTTTTTCCTATTTAAAAAGCAGGAAATGAGGCAGTATTCGCAAATTCATTTGACTCTTGATCCTTTTCGACATAAAGGAGTAGTAAATCGAATAATAGATATTACACGGATCAATTTGAACATTAATGAATTGTTGGTGATAGAGTATTTTTCCCGTCGAGCTTAAATTGGGATCGAGCTTAAAAGGGTGTGCCATTTGTATGTACATATGAATGTCAAAAAGACTTTGATGACAACAAGCAATACCTAGATTCTCCGCCAGTCTTAGCTCCTCCTCGTTTGGGGGTCCCTTTCTATCTTTATGTCTTAGCAATAGACTTTGCTTTAGGGACAATGCATGCACAAAAAAATGAAAAAAATTGAGAGCAAGCAATTTATTACATTAGTCAAAAATTGGTAAGTTATGAAACTCGATACGCTTATGTAGAGAAGTTGTGCTTAGCAGTGGTTTTTACCATTAAGAAACTTTGACATTATATTCTTAGCCATACAAATTATATCATAGCTAAATAAAATCTGCATTATATGATATCTCACACTTACAATAACACTCGCATCACTAAATGGATAATGCTTCTTACAGAATTTGATCTCAAATTTATTAGCCAAAAATCCATTAAAGGTCAAGTTATAGTCGATCAACTTGTGGAAGCCCCATTACCTAGTGATCATCATTTGATTAGAAAGCTCCCATATGATTTGGTATTTTCTATCACGAAATTAGAAGAAGATGTCATTCCAAAGGAAGACATCGATGTTACCTTATTATTTGATGGATTTAAGTGCAATGAAGGTCAAGGTGCTAGAATTGTCTTTCATACACCTCACAGGATACCCATCCCTTTATCATTCAAGCTAGATTTTCCATGCATAAATAACATTGTAGAGTACGAAGCCTTAATATTAGTCTTTCAATACGCTATAGCTATGGGAATCAAGCATATTAGGATATTTGGGGATTCTCAACTTGGTAACTGGATAATACCAATGCAAAGAACCTACCATTAAGCTTTATCTTGAAGTAGCAATGAAATTGCTCTCAACATTCTAATGGTATGAAATCAGCAACTTGTCGTATTTGACTAATAGATTTACAGATGTGATGGCCTCTTTTGGATCATTGTTTCCTAAATATGACTTAGGAGAGGTACAAACCCTAATAATACCAACAATATCTAAAGCAACCATTTTTCATACTGATCTTAAGGATGGAAAAGACGTTTACTTTATCCATTCAAAACCATATGAGTCTTGGTCAAGCCAAATAGTGGACTTTCCAAAATTTGGAACACTCCCATATGACATGTCTCGGTCTACAAAACGCTCTTTCAAACAAAAATTAGCCCATTTTATTTTATTGGGGGATGTGTTGTATAAATGTGGTTATGATGGAATCCTTCTTCTTTGTCTCAAAAAAAGAACCAAAAGAACCAAGATGTGCCAACATACAAAACATGATAGCCTTGCAAATTTGATTGTTGGGCATCTTTTTGATTTTACCTTTGACCTCTTGTGACCACATGGGCTGTTCCTACAAAATTTTAGGAATGTTAGACATGATTAACTTGGTTAAGAGGTATGTGATGATTGTTACCTCCTACATTAATTTGGGCCTCTTCATGGTTGGGGAGAGGTGTTTGAAAAATTCCCAAATTTTGATTTTGTGGAGCTAGGGGGTTATTTGCCTTAATGGCCCCCAAGTCTATGAGGTCTTGAATGATATTCTTAAAAACATTGCAAGTGTTGATATCATGACCATTTTGCCTATGGTATGGGTAAAATAGATGTTCCTTATAACTTTTGCTATGTTTGGTAGGGTCATCGAGCTTGATTTCTAGCAAAGCCAACTTTTTTGTTTCATACAACCTTCAAAATATGGAAGAATACAATTTTGTTAAAGGAGTGTATTGGCATTGGGGTCGAGTGTATTATCAATAGGAGGGGTTTTCCATAGTTGGAACTATGTTTTGTATTGTGAGTGCTTGAGTTACTGAGGGGACCTCATGATAAGAAATTGTTTATGGTTGTTGCATGGGTTGTTGAGCCATTACAGGTTGGCTCATCACCACTTGATTTACTTGATTATATGGACTAGCCAAAGAGGCTTGTGATGACTTATTTTGGCCTGATTGATTACTTCTAAATTGGACCTTGTTCTACCATTCTTTCTTTTTAGGGTTAATTACACCCTCTTGAATTTTTATTTCCTCAATGACACTATCCTGTGCTAAGGATTCTTCAAATAAATGATAGGTTTTAAGCTGAAGCATCCAAGAGATGGGTTTTAAGCAACTCTTGGTAAATAATTTTATGATTTCATCCATTGGGAGGGAGAATGGAAATTTAGTAATGACTACCCTCCAACGGTTTCTAAATTCATAGATAGGTTCATCATCACATTGTCTTAAGGCATATACATCTGATAATGAAACCTTATTTTTGATTTTTAGGACAAAATGCTCAAATAATAGATCAATTAGTTGTTCAAAAGTGTAAATACTATGTGTTGATAGCTGATTAAACCACTTTATGGTGTCTCCTAATGTTTGATGAAATTTTTTGAGCAAGAGAGCATTGGCGGTCCGAATCCTAAAGCATGCATGAACAAATAAGCTAACATGCTCCTTAGGGTCCTTTGTTCCTCTAAAATTTTCAAACTTCAATAACGTAAAGTCTGTTGAATATGGTGATGATGGTACTAAAGGATGGATTGGTTTATGGATCAGTTGGCTTAAAGTTTATTTTTTGCTTGACATGCCAAGAGTGTTTTGCATCAACTTATCTATTTTTTTTTGCATGGCTTGAATCCTAAGATCTTCCCTAGGAATGTGGAAGCCTTGGATAACCTGATGATTTGGAGATGGACTAGAAGAAAAATGTTGGGGAGTGATTAGATGGTTGTGATAAAATTTATGGGGGGAATATTGATGGTTGAGATAAGGAGAATATTGATGAGGAAGAATATTTTGGAAGAATTGATTAGGTTGGCCAGAAGAAATTTTGATTGGAGGGATTGGTTTTTGAATTGGAGGTGGATTGAGGATGGATACTACTGAAGATTTGGATATCCCAGTGGAATTTTGAAGGGTTGGATAGGATTGGAAGGGTTGGCTACTGAAGTAATAGGTGTTTTTGTTATACTTTCCATTAAACTATTTTGATTTAATATCTTTGTTTGATTTCAAGTTAAAACCATAAAATAATTAAATCAAAATACAATTTTAGGATAATTAAATTTCAAAAAATAAAAATAGAGCTAAAGAATTTAGAAACAAAGAAAACAATCAATTCTAAGTTTCACCTTGTGTGGCTTACCTTATTCATTTATTATCTCTTTTTAGTGTAAATTCCTTTTAGATATGACAGTTTTGTGTGTTTAGTGTATCCTAATATTGTTTAATGAAAAATAAAGGT
The DNA here is from genome assembly GCA_028583015.1 of Wollemia nobilis. Classification (NCBI taxonomy): domain Eukaryota; kingdom Viridiplantae; phylum Streptophyta; class Pinopsida; order Araucariales; family Araucariaceae; genus Wollemia; species Wollemia nobilis. The sequence continues at coordinate 479,647 of JAQPPZ010004560.1, read as the reverse complement.
AAAAGACTATGGTTGAATGAGGCAACGAGGTTCTTGTTGATGATGAAATCCAACAAGTTTTCTCGGGGATAGTCCTAAGGTGTCTAAGGGTAGATATTGGTGGATGGAAATGATTGCCACCATCACCAAATCTCAAGCAACAACTGGTGATGAAATCCAGTTACTACTATTTAAAGTGCAATGTGTTGTGTGTGATTTATTTTAAATTTTTGTGTTCTCTATTGTGGAAAAACAATGTTAAAGATAATAGATTTCACAAATATAAATTAGAATCCAACACATAAATGCAAATTTCTTCTAAAAAGTGTGAAGTACATCCCTTAAAACCCCCTGCCTAGATAGCAATCGGAGGGTTTGTCCACCTCTCTACCAAAGGATTCACCAAAGTGCAGGAATAATTTTTGCATTTAAGTATTGTTCCTACTTAGATAAGTAAAATAAGAAACCTCTAATTCCTAAGTTGCAAATTTTAACTAATTTTTTCACTTTCAAATGCAAACAGAAAGATGCAGGAATTATTTGAATTTGCAATTTTTTTCTGAAATAGAAAACTCAAAACATGTGATTAATGAATGCACAGATGCCTTAGATACAATCTAAAATGAATTTATTTCTATATTACTTAATGTATGTTTGTTTTAAGCTTGAAATCTAAAAATAAGCAGTGAAACACTAAAATACGTAAAAACAAGAATTTGAACATAATGGTTGTAGGGCTTACCTGAAAGCCTAAGCTCTGCTTCAAATCACTGCTAGGCACAGTGGGGTGCCTATGTGGGCACATCATGCCACCTATGTAGGTGCAGCAGAGCACCTGTGGGGATCAGTAGGTGTCATAGAGCACCTATGCAACTATATGTAAACTATCACAAGACCTTCCAGAAACCCTAACCGATGATTTTAGCTAGTTTTTTCACTCTAGAAAACCCTTTAAAATGGAAAACAAAAATGAAATTAGTACAACAAAGTAAATTAGAAAGTAGAACCCTTGTGGGGTCCCACCATGATCGCCACAACCACAGACCAAATTTTTATGTATAATATCATTAGGTGCCATTCGGGCACCTTGCCATCAATCTATAATGGAGCAACATAACAACAAAGTAAGTATTTTATGCATTTTATTTGATGCTATTTGGATTCTGCATGTTCTATTTACTCATATCTAGGGTTTTTAGTTTACATTTCTAAGGGTTTACACCGTGGAACCCTCATTTTGTTTGCTAATAAATTTATGTTTGTAGTGTGTGTAGGATTAGGTAGCATTCATCAAGGATTGTTGAGTAGCTACTAAAGCTAGAGTGGCCCGATTACGGATAACTAGAAGCCCACTCACCCTGTTGGAAGCAAGATACATTGAAGACACTACTTATTTTGTAGCTAGGGTTTCATAGAACCCTAGCATCTGTAATTGTTGTATCAAAATAATTTCTTTGAATGGATCAATTATAACAAAGGAGTTTCTCAGCTCCCCCCCATCTATTGAATAAAATCATATTTTGTGCAATCTCTTGTTCATTGAAATTGTTTTACTTTACATCATAAAATACTATTGAAAAAATATGACACTAAAGCAAATATAAAGTAAAATAATTTCAATGAACAAGAGATTGCACAAAATATGATTTTATTCAATAAATGGGGGGAGCTGAGAAACTCCTTTGTTACAATTGATCCGTTCAAAGGAATTATTTTGATACAAAAATTATAGATGCTAGGGTTCTCTGAAACCCTAGCTACAAAATAAGTAGTGTCTTCAATGTATCTTGCTTCCAAAAGGGTGAGTGGGCTTCTGGTTATCCATAATCAGGCCACTCTAGCTTCAGTAGTTACTCAAAAATCCTTGATGAATGCTACTTGATCCTACACACACTACAAACATAAAGTTGTTAGAAAACAAAATGAGGGTTCCATGGTGTGAAACCTTAGAAATGTAAACTAAAAACCCTAGATATTAGTAAATATAACATGCAAAATCCAAATAGCATCAAAATAAATGCATAAAATACTTACTTTGATGTTTTTTTGCTCTATTGCAGATTGATGGCATGGTGCCCCAATGGCACCTAATGATCTTATACGATAAACTCTGGTCTGTGGCTGTGAAGACAGTAGGTGCTATGCTACACCTATAGAATTCAATAGGTGCTTGATAGTTCTTGTGAGATGAGATATGTGCTTAGAAGTGCCTATAGATTAGGGTTAGATATATAGAAGCAGATCAGAGGGATGCAAAAGGCTTGGTGAATGAACGACAATGGCGACGACAAGAATGGTATGTGAGGATGGCTGGAACATAAAATTCCTAGAGAAATCTAGGGTTTTAGGGGAGGCTATGCTAAGGGCACAACTAGGGCAATGTTGGTCAAATTCACTCAAAAATCAAGAGCTCTAATCAAAGGCTAGTTCACACCAGTTAGCAAAAGTTCCAAGATTTTGGGGTTGAGCATTGAGAATGCTCCTATTTATTATCAAGCCTAGGGTTTTCTTAGGGTTTTATCTTAACACTTTTGATCGTGTGGCTAATATTAAAGTAGATCCAAAGGCTAATATTAAACTTTAGGTGTGACACAAATTATGGAGAATGGATGGCTGAGATTAGATCAGATCGAATGACTGAGGTTAATTTGGCTTATAAATATATATTTTATAATAAATATATTAAAATATAATATAAAATATTATATTTAAATATAAATAATATAAAATAAACATAAATAAGTCAAATAGAGATCATAAAATGGCGAAAAAAGGCTAAAGTGGGTCATTGGATGGCGGGTAAGGCATGGAATGGCCAATTGAATGGCACTAAAGGGGGATGATAGACAAGTGGGTGGTAGAATGACCAAGATGAATGATAAGTGGCTAGGATTTGGTTTCTATAGATACCCCTTTTTTTTCCATGTGTGAAACACAAAATAACAAAATACATAAAATACTTACTTTGTTGTTTTGTTGCTCCGTTGCAGATTGATGGTTGGGTACCCCGATGACACCTAATGATCTTATGTAGAAAAAAAAAATTTGTGGCTATGGGGATGGTAGGATTTGTTTTGTGTCTACATAATGCAGTAGGTGCTCAACAGTTCCTATGGGATGAGGTAGGCACTCAGTAGCGCCTGCGGATTAGGGTTGGATCTATAGAAGTAGATCAAAGGGATGCGAAGGGCTCGATGGATGAACGATAATGGCGATGGTAAAAATGGGATGAAAAGATGGCTAGAATCCAAAAATCCTAGGGTAAACTAGGTTTCTTTGGGGACGCTATACTAGGGCACAACTAGGGCAATTTTGGTCGAATTCACTCAGAAAGCAAGAGCTCTAATCAAAGGCTAGTTTGCACTAGTTAGCAAAAGTTCCAGGATTCAGGTTTTCCAGGGGTTGAGCATTGATAATGATCCTATTTATTATCAAGCCTAGGGTTTTCTTAGAGTTTTAGCTTAACGCTTTTGATCATGTGGCTAATATTAAAGTGGATCCAAAGGTTGATATTAAACTTTAGGTGTGACACGAATTAAGGAATATGGATGGATGAGATTAGATCGGATCGGACTATTGAGGTTAATTTAGATTATAAATATATATTTTATAATAAATATATTAAAATATAATATAAAATATTATATTTACACATAAATAATATAAAATGAACATAAATAAGTCAAATAGAGATAGAAAAATGGTGGGAAAGGGCTAAAGTGGGCCATTGTATGGTGGGAAAGTCATGGAATGGTCATTTGAATGGCGGGAAAGGGGTATGGTGGATAAGTGGCTAGGATTTGGTGTCTAAAATTAGCAATTACAATTCTTGGTCACAAATATATACTAGTATGTGAATCTTCACTTTCCTACCCTAAGGACACATGTGCATTCTGCATGATAGACACTTGTGCACATGCATACCTAACTAAAGATACTTCTTGTTCTTATTCTAGATGACTCATGTACATGTGTACAACATGCACATTTATATAATTGCACTTACTTGTGAATTTATTCCTTTTCATAAAGTAAATACTTAAATCCTAATATAAGACAAACTCCTAATCTAAAGATGTACCCATGGTGGTACATTGGCATGTTCCAAATAATGTAATATACTCTAATAGAGATAGTGGAGAAGTTGTGGGAGAATATTTTTGTGCTAGTAAATGGTGGGATTGGGGTGTGGGATCCTATTTATGGAGGATCAGAAAATGAGAATAGGACCCATTTTGAGCTTTGTGGATTATCATTTCCTATAGAGTGTCACATTTGGGATCTATATAAGCATAGGCACAAGTCCCTTTATTTGGATCTTATGATTATCAAGCCCATTGACCCTGTGACTTCCTTTATTGTAGTGGAAAAAAATGTGGTGGTTTTTGTGAGTTAGGTTCAATTTTATCTCACTCCAGTCTCTAATCAATTGTGAATTTTGGGAGATCTCCTTAGAAGTACCTTGAAGGAAGGTTCTTGGAACCTAGTGGGAAAATTTTAGGGTGGCAAAACTGATTTGGAGTCCTTTATGAGGTGGTATATATCTAATTTTAAGCCTTTGGGATCTTTGGAGATTGTGGCTATTCTAAATTCCATTCTCATAATCAAGTTTATTTTAGGATCCTAGTGTATTTAAATTTTTACTTCTATCTCGAGGTTTTGGTGTAATAGTTTGTTATATTTTGTTTATGAGAAACCACCCAAGTTCAATTCATAGAGTGGGGAGGAAGTCAAGCCTATCATCTAGAGTCTCATGTGGAGCAGGTGGAAATTCAAGTCTATCATCCAGGGTCCAATATTTGATGAGTGGTGGGATGTTAGGATCCTGGTGTATTCAGATTTTCACTTCTATCTCAAGGTTTGTGTAATAATTCATTATAAATTAAATATGAGGAATATTATAGGTGTATTTTGAGTGGAGGACCCTAATTATTTTGGAAGAGAGGCTTGTTCCTTAAAAAATGGGGGGAAAATTTTAATCTAAACACCCAAAAGGTTAACTTGGTTTTGCTCTAGGTCAGGTTTCTAAACTTACATTTTTTACTATTCGAATAACAATATCATTAGGGGTGTTGTGAAGGCAATAAGGCATCTAATTTATGTTGATGTAGCAACTAGATACAATTCAAGAATTATATTTGGTAGAATGTGCATCTTGGTCGACATTGAGGCATATCTTTCATATGCAATCAAGCTTATCTTGGACCTAGCTACTTGGGTTCAACCCATTGAGTATGAAAGAAAACTTATTTTTTTGGGATGCAAAAAGCATGGACACAATTTGGTCCATTGCCCTTCTCATATTAAAATTATAAAAGGCAAGGGAAAATCATCAAAGAAATTGAAGAAATGAATCCCAAAATATTCTCATCTAGAGAATGTTCAGGAAGGCCTAATGGAAGCCATTACAGGACTCTCATATCCTTTTAATGAGGTGGGAAAGGAATCCCTACCACCTATGGAGCATACCAATGGTGGTGAGGTTTGTGCTTTTGGGAAGGTTCTAGAGATGAAAATCATAAGCAATCCTCAATAAGAAGCTAATAGGAATCCTATTCTGAAGGTTGTAATCTAGATCAATAATTCTCTAGCTGACATAAGTTTGGAAGACCTTATTCTCTATAATTTCTTTAATTACTTAGAATTGGAAGAGTTTATGGTACTAATGGTGACTCAATATGATATTTTTCCAATGGATTATCTAAAAACTATTCTATAAAAAGGATCCCTTTGGCCTAAAACTCATAGCCATAGAAAGGGGTCCATCAATCTAGCGATATAGAGAAAAGTGGGAAGACCTTCAATCAAATATCTAAGGAAAAGAGAAATTAATACTTTGATTACCAATGGTTCCAAATATTTATTAAAGGTGGAGAATAAATTGGAAGGTGGTAGTAGATAGTTAAAACTAGATTCCTTCCATCAGTCTTCCTAACCTTTTTCCAGAGAAAATAAACCCATCTCTAAACTGTGTAAATGAAGTTTCTTTCCTAGAATATCAAATGATTAAATAGATCATCTAAGCAACATTTAATTTATTCCTTTAGAAAAGAGTTTCTTTGGATATTATTTTTCTTCAAGAATCTAAGATTGATGCTCATAATCTTGAGATTGTTAGGAAGACTATTTAGAAAGATGTTGGCTTTTTTATGAGCCCAGTGAATGGCTATTTTGGGGGGTTTTTGTGTCTATGGAACTCATTTAAAGTTGATGGGTCTATCATTTATTTCTCTAAAAGGGTCATTAAAATTTTGATTTTCTATAAAGACTCAAACCATAGATGGGTCATGTCCAACATTTATGCTCCAAAGTCTAGGTCCAATAAGGTTTTTTTTGGTCTTCATTGACTAGAATGAGGGGTGTCTTCAAGCAAGAAGCCTAGTTTTTAGTGGGGGATTTTAATTTATTTATTTTCCATTCTGATAAAAAAAGTTGTTAATAGTCCTTGATACAAGAGAATGGAAGAATTTGCTAAGTTAAAATAGTGTAAATTCATGGATATTGACATAAAGGGGTCAAAATTCACTTGGAGTAATAGGTGCATGGGTGATTAGCTCATTCTTGTCAAGTTATATAGGGTCTTGGTCTCCAAACAAGGACTATAATTTTTTTGGTATTCCTCTCTTTGCTCTATTTCTAAAGTGGGTTCGCACCATAACTCGCTTTGGTTTGAATTATCCTAGAATTTTGATTTTTTTGCTAGACCATTTAGGTTTGAGGCTATGTGGTGTCAACACCCAAAATTAGAAGCAAGTATTAAGGAGTGGTGCTCTATTGAATTTTTGAGAGTGGATTTATCCAAAGTGATTACTAAACTCAAGTTCCTCAAGAGCAATCTTAAATATTGGAATAAGAATGTTTTTGGTCATGTCCTTAAAAAGAAGGAAAGTCTTAAAGGTCATATTAAGGATATAGAATACAAAATGGAAGTAGAAGTTTTTCCTTTGAAATCTATATTGAAGGAAGAGGTGTTTTCTGAGTTGCATAACACTCTAGCAAATATGGAAACAAAAATCTAGGGCTCTCTGGATCAAGGAAGGTGATAAAAACACCGTGTTTTTGCATGCTTTCAACATTGAGATATGAAGTGTTAATAGAATTAAAGAAATTTTGAGAGATGATGGGTCTAGGTTGGTGAAAATTCTAGAGACCATAGTAAAAATTTTATTATATTTTAATTCTCTTTTGGGTTCTAGAGTTTCTAGGGTTCTAGAGGCTAAAATTCAACTTCTCTATAATATCCCCAGCTTGGTTTTAGGTGACATGAATCTGATCCTAGATACTCCTTTCAATGATGATGAAGTCAAGGTTATAGTTTTTACTATGGAGGGATTGAAATATCCTGGTCTTGATGGTTTTCCCACTCTCTTTTTTTTAGAAGTTTTGGCATATCATAGGCAAGGATATTTGTGAAGCCTTGATATCTATCCAAAGGTTAAATTTTATTCCTTGTGGGGTGAATTCCACCTTCCTTGCACTTATCCCAAAGTTGAAAGGCACCAAAGATTTCTATGATTATAGGCCTATCAGCCTGTGTAATACAATTTATAAAATTCTTTCAAAGATGCTAGCCAATAGACTGAAACCTATTCTGCCTCATATTATTGATAAGGCTTAGAGTGGGTTTATGGATGGAAAGAAAATTTTAGATGGGATTATAGTAGTGCTTTATCACATTCATTAAATTCATAAAATTAGAAGGTCGAGTCTCTTCCTCAAGTTGGATATGAACAAGGCTTATAATAGAGTATTCTAGGATTTCATGCTAAATATCTTCACCAAATTTAGATCCATTCAAAGCTAGATTGAATTGATTAAGGCATGTATTTATTTAGCTAAATTCTCTATTTTTATGAATAGGTTCCTAGTTGGATATTTCTCAAGTTATAGAGGTATTTTCCAAGGTGATTCCCTATCTATGTATCTATTTAACCTCATGGCTAAAGCTTTAGGTAGATCCATTTCTATAGATATTTTTATTGAACGGTTAAAGCTAACTTTGTTTGTTGAATTAATCTCTCATCAATAATTTTTCAATGACATGCTCTTCTCCTTTTTAGCTTCTACGATCTAGGTGAGATCCATAAAGGAAATATTGAATCTATTTGAGAGGGCAGTAGGATAGAAAATTAACTATCCAAAAAGTAGGCTATACTTTTTGAATACCCCAGTGAATAGAAAAAGGAAGATTGCTAATATTCTAGGCTATGAAGTAGTTGATTTCCTAATTGTGTACCTTGGAATGCCCCTCTTAAAATATAGAATGGTGGATAGTCTCTAGGATACTCTTATTGAGAGAGTATAGAGGAAGCTTTTTATATGGAAGAGTGCCCTTATTAGTCAAGTGAGGAAGGCTCTTCTTGTCAAAACTACCCTTCAGGGTATTCCTACATTCTTCATGTCTATTTTTAGACTCCCTTCAAAAGTTTTGATAAAATTAGAATGAATCCAAAAATCCTTTTTATGGGTAGGTTTAGAAGATAAAAGGAAATTTCATCTTATTTCTTGGAATTAGATCTACAATAGGAAATATTGTGGGGGTTTAGGGCTCAAAGACCCTTGTCTAATGAACAAAGCTATGGTGGTGAAATAGGGCTGGAAACTTGCTCATATATAAGACATGGGTTGGGTGCAAATTATTTTTGCTAAATATTTAAATCAAACATGGTTTTTTCCCTCTCTTCCTTTGCCTCTTTTAGGTTTTTTTCTAGAAAAGCTTGGTCAAGTCCAGGTCTACTATAGTCAAGGGATGTAGTTGGAATCTAGGCAATAGTAAGAGGATTGAATTTTGAAATGAACCATGGATTTTGGATGGAACCTTAGATCAAGATATTAGTTTAGCATTGGCTAAAAATATCTCTAGGAGTTTGGGGAGAATTAAGGTTGTTAATTTCATTGAAGAAATTAATGGTAGAAAGGCCTAGAAACCTTTGAGTACCTATTACCTTAGCAAGGAGGAAAAGTTAGCCTAGGATTTCATTTTTAATTCCCTCAAGTTTTAGATCATTAAGGTATGTGATGAGTAATATGCTTTAATTTGGAAGAGGAAGAGTTATGGTTCCTTTTCGATGAGTTTAGCATATGCCCTGCTTGATTCTGGATTCTCCCAATGGCTTCTACCATGTAAATTTTGGTACAAGTTCCTCATCCCAAAAATAAATGTCTTCTTTTGGATGGCCATTCAAAACAATATCATAATGATCACAAATTTAATAAAATTAGGTATGAGCCTATCGAACATATGCTACTTGTGTGATGAATATTCTTCTAGTGCCCTTTCTCTTTTGAGGTTTTGAGAGTAGTTTTGAGTGCTTTGGATGTTTGTTGGGTCATTTTGAATATTCTTTCTAATGTTTGTTTACAATGGATCTCTCCCTTTTTGTTGTCAATGTTTATGTGGTTTTGGTGGGTCATGTTACCTCATCTATTTTGGTGTATCTAGTGGGAGAGTAACAATAGAGCTTTCAAGAACATCAATAGATATGTTGTTTTGATTTGCACTAGGATGATATTAGGAATTATTGCAAATTTTTTTGGTATCCAACTTGAGATGAATGGCGGTAGGTTGTATGAAGTTGCTTTGGATATGAAACTGGACTTTCCCTTGTCCCTACATTAGTGGAGGTCCCTCCCCCTAATCCTAGAGTGTATGTGAAGTGGATCCCCCCTACTAGTTGGTTCAAGATTAATTTTTATGGGGTGTCAAAAGAAAATCTTGGGTTGGTAGGTGCTAGAGGTGTCCTAAGGAATGAGAAGGGGGATTTCATTTTGGATTTTGTAGAATATTTTTATATCCAAACATCCCACTTTATGGAATATAGGGCTTTGTACCAAGGCCTATCTTTGATCGAGCCTTCAAATTTTATGAATATTTTAATTGAAGGGGATTCATTGAATCTAATTAATATGATCAAAGAAAATAAAACCTCAATATAGAATAGTTTAAAATCTTTGAAGCTAAGATAATTCTATAATCCAGAGAGGAAGTTCAAATCCAACATATCTTTAGGGAGGGTAACAAGGTGGTAGACTTAATGGTAAATTTAAGAATTTCCAATAAGGTCTCTATATTTGGAGAAGTAAATTTCTTTAGGACCTATTGTAGTTATGGGAGGGGACCTAATTAATACCTTTGATATCAATAGTTTCTTTTAGGGCTTGGCACTTTGGTATCGTCTGCTAGATCTACTAGTTTGGGGGGTTCCTTACAACCTATTTTTTTATTGATCCTTTCATATTCAGATTCAAATTTAATTTTAGGTTGTTTGTCACTAGATTATCCATAGGAATGTGGAAGCTTAACATTCTATATGTATCACCAATAATAAATGGGAGCTTAAGAAATTTAATAACTGGTGTGGACACAATCAAGGTGTTGAGGTGTGGAGAGTGGTAGGGGTGTGGCATTTTAAATATTGATTATTCAAGTCTCATAATTCATTGTATAAAGCAAGTCCAATGGTATGATAGCATAGGTCAGGTTTTTTGAGTGAGGCACAATTATTATTGGCTATTGATTGTGCTTCATCAATTTGAGGGGATGCTAAGGATTTGGAACTCCTTTAGAAATAGTTTGATTTGTTATTTTTCAAGATTTCATGTACTGAGGTGGTAGTGCAAGGAGGAAAAAGAAATTTTTGAATCTTTTTCTTGGTGTATGATTTTCTTAACTAGCCCATGGTTGATATTGTTGGAAGTATATTTTTGATCATTCTATAAAAGGGTGTTGATTGGGGACCAATCACTATTTGAATGAGTACTATTGGATCTCCATTTTCTTTCATCAATTCACTTCTCCTCAATGTGATATCCAACTATTGAGGTGGTAAAGTAATTGGTTTTGGTGAGTGATATTTTATTATATGGGAAAGAGAACCATGACTTATGGGTTGGAAAGAGTGTCATTTCCTACAGGATTATTTTCTCTTGAGCCTCTGTATCTACACCACCATTGGATTTGGTAGTTTTTTCAAATTCTCTTTGAAAAGTTTTGTGATGTATCTAATGGATCGATGGCTTTTTAAAGCTTTTTAAAGGTGGTATACTTTAGCATAGAGAAATACAACATAGGAATATTGGTAGCTAGGTCCTTGTGTTCCAGAGACAATCTTTATCAACGGTTGGTCCATAGAAACATGGATACAATTATGTTGGAACATGCCAATCTTCAAGTTGAAGATGACATAAAAAAAAACCTTTGTAAATGAGGCCTTCTAGATTGTACCTTGAAGTTTCATGGGTATACTTTTGGTATTGAAAGGTATATCACACACTCTTGGAGGAATCAAAGGGTGAAATTTGGCATATTAGAATTTGAGGTCTTCATTGCTTTAGTTTCTAAGGAGACAGGTCTACCCTCTATTGGATACTATCATAATAGGAATACATATTTCTTGATAAGAGAATTGGGGCACTTTCTAGATGAAGGTGAGTATTTGCTAAAAATTCAAAATAATTATCAACCTAGGATTCTTAATACCCTTTGTAATAGGGTTATTTTAGTGGCGATGGATTACTTTTCACTGGATGTAAACAAATATGTTCAGACAAATGAATATTCCTTTTTTGTTTAGTTCTATGGATAAATCAATATCTAACATCACCATAAAGGGTTGGCCCTTTTTATTTTTTAGCATATAGCAATAGCTAATGGTCTATATGTGGAATTGATTCTTAGTCAAGTGCACCTTCAAAAAGTAACTTTGATTATTGATCCTCCTCCTATGTCTTCCCAATACAAATACAATGGCTCTTCAACCTAAAAAGCCCTTTTATTTTTGTAAAGTTAGTGGAGAAAGACTCAAAGGATTTGGATGTGGTTTTGGTCTCACCTAGGGAAATCAAAGGTGAGAGAGTGAGGTGGTACAAAAATTTATTTATAAAATTGGTTAAAATAAAGAAATATCCTACTCCTATGGATAAATTAAATTTAGAGGGTCAGGCTCCAATGAAAAATAAGGAGAAAGTTTCTATGGATTCTTCTATCACAGGAAGCCTCCCCCTACATCATTGGATATTCCCAGCTTACCAAATTCCTTCCTTAATACAATTGAAGATAATAAGAAGACCCTTTTTGGGACCCTGAAGGTGGCAAATACCTATGTGGAAGAGATCCAAGTCATGATACATCATCGTCAGGATGATCTAGGGTCTTCCAAGTCAGATATGTGGTACATGGGAGAGCCTTCTCCTTTGAACTGATTTTTTTATGGTTCTTGCTTCTTTTTTTATATTTTTGTAGGGAGATGTCCCTTTCTCTATTTTTTATAGCCTCGAGGGCCTAGGTATTTGAATATTCTTGGGATATCCTATTGGTTGGGTTGATGGTTTGTAGACTATGTCTAGTAGGATTGGTATTTTTGTTATATCATTAGGGTAATTATAGGATTTTGCCTTTATTATCCTTTGCTCCACTCTTGTAAAGGTTTGGGGTTCCTTTCAAAACCCCTTATTTTATCTTATAAAAAAATGATAGTTAAACTTCCATCACATTAAATGTGAATTCAAGTGGTTATAATTGTGGAACATGAATTCAAATTCTAGAATCAACATAATCTTGGAAGTTGTTATGATAACACATAAATATTTAATATCTAAAATAATACTTCAATATTTAATTATTATTAACAACATGCAAACAATAATAATTTAGATTCAAATTCCAAGAACAATATGCAAATATCAAATCTATAAATAAATTAATGCAATAGCAAATCCATAGCCACTTGGAGAGGGAAAATACTCATAGCCACTTTGAGAGGGTGAAGTCTCTTATACACACTGAGGTGTGTTACAAAACTATTATTATTAAACATGAACCATTCACCAATATGCAGAAATATCAAATCATTCATCCACAATACATTATCCACAATAACAATCCACAAATGAGAGAGAAATAGATAATACCCTTAAGGTAGGGAAACACCAATAATAATCCTTAAGGAAGGAATAACTCCACAAGATCTCCCAAGATGAGAGGCCACTTCGTGGGCATGACGATTACATAATATTCTTCTTCAATCATATGAATGATTACAATGACAAATATCTCTTCTTTATATATCCATATTCTTATTATACTTTGGAGAGCCTACTACTAATATTATATTATATTATAATATAATATAATATAATATTATAATACAATCAACCTTGGGTTATGTGTGGCCCATGCCAACCCTTATACAATATAATAATATATCCTCAAATATCTATTCCTAGGTACCCTACCATGCCACCCTCCTTACAAATGTTTCGTCCTCGAAAAATATGAAGAAATCTGATAGTATGATTTGCTAAGCAATGTTAGCAATTGGTACCAATCTCGATCATCCATCCATCCAAGTGAAACTTGATGATGTTGGTATGCCATTTTGTTACTTGAGTATCCAAATCTACTTCGTTGGCTCCACACTTCTGCTGTTGTATTTTTATAACTTGAATGATGGGTCCACTTGTTCCTTGATGTTGATGAACCATGCTAAAAACCATGATCACTATGCTTTCTTTGCCAAACACTGCCATAGTTGGTGCCCTGCTGATTACATGTAGAACCATATTATTGTTGCCTTGAACCATGTCTCCAATATTATTTTCGCTCATGATGGTGTGGATGGCGATATGGTGCAACCTTTACTTGATATTCTACCTTCTTTGAATTCTCAACATTTGTCTCCATTATTTTAAATTCCTCTACACATTGTTATTTCATGTTCTCTTTGTTTGGTGTGTCCTTGTGCTCTTCTATCAAAGCTTCCTTGGACTTTGTTACTATTATTTCCACTGAATTAGTTTTTGCTACTTCTTCCATGGACTCTTTTGCTGCTATGACCTTCTTGTATTTTGTTTCAGGTTCTTCAATTTGTTTCTCTACAACCGCTTCTTGATTTTCCTTGGATCCCTGCTCCTTAAGCTGAGAAATATCCTGTAATGTTATCTTCTTTTTCCTATACCATAACTTCATAAACTTCTTTTGCACATTAATGTTAATAGTACCCAAAGAATCTAACCAAGGATAACCAAGAACAATATCCTTATCATCCATCTCAATAGCATAGAAATATTAATGTAAAACATATTTATCCATGGTGATCTTTAAATCTTCAAAATTTTGAACATTCTCACCCTCTAGCTGTATGTCCTTGATTTTTGTTGCTTGAACTTGCAACTTCTTAGCCAAAGAAATATTAATAAAATTATATCTACTACCAGGGTCAATGGAAATAATAACCTGTTCCTTTTGAATGCTTCCATGAACCTGCATAATAGAATTTTTAGATTCAAACAAATTCCTTTGTCCATTTTCTAATTTATCTTCTACCAAAGGTATGGTTTCCTCTGTCTACATACTGACATCTTTTTTATCTTCCTTGACCTTTTCCTATTTCTTCTTGAGTAATTTTATTTCTTTTTCATAGTCTTCATTCAGTTTCTTTAAAACTTCACATTCTCCTTTTATTGCATTCCGCTCATTTTGAGTTTCCTGTAGTTTCTTTTCATCATATTCGATGATATCCATTAGGTAATTTATATAATATGGATCCCATATACTCAAGAATTCATGCTCTATTTCATCCCAAGTATATTCATTATTCCTTTCTTTACAAAATTTTATCCACCAAGACAAAGCTTTACCTTTAAAACATATATCCAGGAAGGATTTCTCAAAATAAATATCATGATATGGAGACCTAAACGTATTCCACCATTCCCTAACATTAATATCATCTTCTCCAGAAAATATTTCTAGCTCCATAAGTTCACCTCCAGATAATGCAAATCTAGGGTTTCATGAAAATATATATCATGCCCTAATGCAAACTAGGGTTTTATGGAAATAAATATCTTACCACTGATTTGAAGCTAAAATTCCAGATAGACAACTAGATCTGCCATTTTTCTTCCAAAAAAAATAAAGTGCAACTGCTTTGCTTACCCGAAATAAACAAAGTTCATCTTTTGAAAAATTCATGACTTGAAAATTTGTTTCTACCCTTATTCCAGATGACTGACTTTAGAAGGTTGTATCTCTCTCAATACTACTCAAATTCCTTCATATGACCACTCATTTTAAATCTCTTCAAATTCTACACCAACAGATCCAAGAATCACCTGAATCGGATACAATCTCACAGAGATATGGCTTCTGAAATATGAGACGTTTTTCCACAAAAAAATTGTGAAATTCATCACTATCCTTGTTATGGATACTAACTTCAAAAGGTTGTATCTCCCTCAATACTACTCGTATTCCTTCATATGACCACTCATTTTAAAGCTCTTCAAATTCTACACAATCTGATCCAAGAATCACCTGAATCGGATAAACTTGCGCAAAGATATGGCTCCTGAAAGATGAGATGTTTTTCCAAAAAAAAAATTGCCCTAATTCTAGGGTTTCACACAAAAATCCCCACTTTGCCAAAATCGTTGCTCTGATACCACTTGAGAAGGATTTTCCTTCTACTGTGACGGAATCAACAATTTAATATGGAATTCTATAACCAGAACAAATAAATGAATCGAATGCGGAAGCTAAGAGTATAAAATATTTAATAACAAATCGTTTGCCACTAGGAGGGCAGATCCCGCCGTTGAGGCAAGTGTAAAATTGCAAAGATAAAATAAAAAGATGATATCAAATCATTCATCCACAATACATTATCCACAATAACAATCCACAAATGAGAGAGAAATAGATAATACCTTTAATGTAGGGAAACACCAATAATAATCCTTAAGGAAGGAATAACTCCACAAGATCTCCCAAGATGAGAGGCCACTTCGTGGGCACGACGATTACATAATATTCTTCTTCAATCATATGAATGATTACAATGACAAATATCTCTTCTTTATATATCCATATTCTTATTCTACTTTTGAGAGCCTACTACTAATATTATATTATATTATAATATAATATAATATAATATTATAATACAATCAACCTTGGGTTATGTGTGGCCCATGCCAACCCTTATACAATATAATAATATATCCTCAAATATCTATTCCTAGGTACCCTACCAAGGTGACTTAAATCCAAATAATTTGATGATCCAAATTAATAAAATATTCTTCCTATTTATAAATGAAATCAATAATAACCTAACCCTAATTTTCAAGTGCCAACTAACTAAATCTATGGCTTGATATAATAATAAAAATAATTAGCTAACATGTCTATATTGGGACCATTACATGGCTCCCTTCCTCATAAAAGTTGTCCTCAAAGCTATAAAAGACTATAAAATGCTTTCATGATTCCATTTACCATCTTCTTTTGGAAAGTCTTGCCACTTAATGAGGATCTCTTGAAGTTGCTGAGAGTGAAGGTGTAGCACCCTAAAATTGGCACGGTTAAAACCTTAGTAAAAGATAAAAGATAAAAATTTGAATTTTAACCCCAAAACCGCTCCAAAACCGCCTGTTACCCGTTTCCTCATTTTTCGTGCCATTTTTAGGATTTGTTTTGACCGTTGGACGATATCGTCGCATAGATTAGACGCGATCGTCCCAGATCTGACGAAATCGTCATGGACAGAATGTCCAGACGATTTTGTCCCAAAACCAAATTTTCATAATTAGCTTCTGTTTCAACCACCTCTCCAACTTGGGCAGAATCGCGTCTGCGTAGTTGGAGATTTCCCTGTTGGAGATCTCCCAGATTGGGATGATCCCCAACCTCCTAGCCTCCCCCTAATCCTATATAAACTAGGATTTTTCTAGTTTATCCCCTTGACTCCCCCTGATTCTGATTCCCCTGAACCCCTTAGCTGATGGATTTAGATCCTTATTCACTAGAGCATCCTCGTACTACTGTCTATATTCTACATTTTGCATTTTCTTGCAGGAACTCTACTATTTTTCAATCGAAGATAGCTCGGATCGTCGCAAACGATCTCGGACGATTACGGATGATTTTGTCGAGGAGCGTAGACGATCTCATACAATTGGAGGCGATCCTGACTGTAGTCTAGATTGGGGGCAATCCGAGTCCAGAGTTTGCATCTTCTTAACTTTTCTGCATTTTTCCATTATAATTCTGCATTATCTTAGGTTATTATGTTTATGCATCTTGGAGTTCACCTCATCTAGTATAAATGCATGATAAAATCAAAATAGATTGTGAAGTTGATGCTTGTCCTCTTTAATTACTATTTGGATCTATCATTTAGGCAAATTTATAGTTATTTCTATCATTTCCCTACACTTCTGTAGTTGCATCTTGGGTATTTTGTATCTATTTCTGTGATTGCAGGTTTTTGACGAATTCGTCAGATATCAGACGATCTTGTCTGATCTCAGATGATTACGTATGAACTGAGGCGATCTGGACTGCTACAAAACTCAGAATCTTCATCAGACATCCGGAATCGGGTATGATCTGATCCTAATTTGCCTATTCTCTATGTTTAGCAACCATTTCTATTTTTTGTATCCATTTAAATCATTATTGGCATATAGAATAGTTTAGATTCATTTTGGCCAAACCTAGGAATTGAATGATTGAGTATAAAAATGAACACATCAAACCCATTCTCAACCTAGGCATGGAAACTGCCACTCAAAAGTTTCCTGGTGAACCCACCATCCATCGAAAATTCACCTTTATACTCCTCCCCCGAGAGGCGGGACCTTCAAAGGGCCTCTCGGTCCGAGGTATTGTCCCATCCTTCTCGCATCCCCCTTCTGGACGCGGATCCTATAGCCTGAGGGTAAGGATGCGAAAAATTTGGAGCGATACATTTTGGTGAACCCGACGTGAAAACTAAAAACCTTTTGAAAACAATCCAAAAAAACAAAAAACATAAATGCATTTAGAATCAAAGATTGCATGTCATATTTAGATGGTAGATTATAACAAAAGACGAGCCGTCACCATTAATGTTGAAAATCAATTAGCAGCTATAGAGATTAATTCTTTGCTTAGAGTAGCTCCAACATATAGAGTCCCACCTTTATGGGATGAGCTTAATAGGAGATTGAATCTCATTTCATCTAGAGCAACCGAACTTAGGCAAATCAAGAGGTTTGTCCTAGATAGAATCTTGGATCCCGATCAAGTGACTTTGTATCATGAGCTTCAGAGAGCTTGCCATAGGTGGTTAGCAGATAAAAGAGCCCTTGTGTCTTCTGAGTTGTATACCTTTGAGGAATACCTCGATAATGCAGCTGTAGTACATAAATTTTTGTCTCGTATAGAGGACCAAGAGGTCGTTCTTACGGATAGACAAAGATGGAATAGAGTCCCCAGAGCTGTGTTATATCGAGAGTATTGCCATGAGATTTATTTTTACAAGACAGAATCTGAAACAGATAATATTACTATAGCACACTTTATCAAGTTCCTGAAAAACCATTTCCAATTTGAAGAAGAGCATTTTATGACTCCTGATGAACTTGATCCTATCAATGACATTCATAAACTCTTTTTAGAAAACTAAGCTATTATTTTATTATTGTTATTTCTTGTATTTAGTGTGTTATTTGTTGTCTTTATAAGCATAAAAAAAAAAAAACAAAAAAACAAAATCATAACGAAAAATCAAAACATTTTATTTTTAAGCATTATAGTAGGTATATAATTAAAATATATACCTCCCAAAATCTGTTGCAAATATATCAATATATATTTGCTAAAATCTAAGATTTAGACATAATGACTAGACTCAGGAATGGAAAACAAATTGAGGTAGAAGAAGATTGGTTAAGGAAAACAGAAAATAACCCAGATGTCCTTCCTGAAGACCCAATTCAGGAAGAAGGAACTCTAGACCAACAAGAAGAAGACTATGTTGATGCAAATGAACAAAGAGAAAATGTTAGGGAGGAAGAATCCTCATCTCCTAAAATATCTCCAGAAGGAGTTGTTACTTTTGAGAACATGGAACATTTTTGGAAGTTCCTCCATGATAATATGGGCACCCTTAATAGAGCAGTTCATATGGACAAAGATCAAATTAGTGACACTCAAGCAACCCTAGAAGACATATATCACACATGCACTAATCCTTTGTCCTTCGTTGATCAAGAGAGTGATCAAGCTGGACCGTCCAATTTGGACATGGCTACTATAATCCAAAACACATGACAACAACAAGTTACCCAACTACCTAGAGTGCCTGTTACTAAGCCAAGGGTTATTCCCACACAAAAGAAACCTTCATTCACTGCTCTATTTTGCCAAGCTATTGATCAATATACCTCAAATCAACAAAAGCCTAAAACAAAACCAAATGTTAATTTCCAACAATCTGGGATACAACATAATGCTACCACAAATCTTCTTCATAATACTCTTCCTACCAACCATTTGCATAACAACAATATAGCATCTAATCCTTATGTCCCGCCTTCCTACGCTCACAAATCCCATGCTCATGTACCACCGAACCAATATGGTGGGCAAACTGGTAATCTGGAAGCCATGGTGAAACAGTTAACCTCCCGTATGGACCAAATAGATCCCTACCATCCCTCGTACAATTATCGAGAGATGTGTAGTCAACCTCTAGATCCTATAGTTGTAGCACAACCATATCCTAAACACTTTCCCATGCCTGTCCTACCTATATACAAAGGAACCGAAGATCCCATAGAGCATCTTCGTATGTTTAGGATAGCATGTCATGATATATCACATGATGACTTGTTATTACTAAAAATGTTCCCAAAAATTTTAGGAGGGATGGCATTGGAGTGGTATTATCAATTGCCCACTCATTCTTTGAGAAATTTCGAAGAGACCGTTGAGTCTTTTGTGCATCAATTTAGTGCCTATATTGAAAGGCATGTAACCATTAAAGATTTGTACAACCTAAAACAAGACAAAGATGAGTGTTTTGCTGACTTCTTAGCTCGATGGAGGCAGTTGATAGGAAAATTACACTTTGTGTTACCTTATCGGGAAATGTTGGATATTTTTATCAATAATTTACAAGAACAACTATCCTATGAATTATCAACTGCTACCTTGACCACCTTCGATCAAGCTATAGACTTAGCCCGAAGAGTGGAAGACGCTCTCATTAGAAGAGGTCAGCTCAAAAAGAAAGATGATGAGAAAACATCCAGAAATCAATATAAAAATAAACAAGTTGTGGGTGATGGAGTCACTGATAGCAGAAACATTGCCAATGTTAATACTACAAAAACAATAGAGAAGTTCATATTGAAACCTCCTGATAAACCACCTCGAGAATTTACTAGGTTAAATCAACCTTTATCAACCATTCTCCCACAACTATTAGCCCGAGGATTGATCCAATTACCAACTATCCGGGAACCTGATCCAACTATACCCGGATATAGAGCTGATTTACATTGTGATTTCCATAGAGGACCTGGACATGCTACCAACTCTTGTAAATTATTAAAACATAAAATACAAGATTTAATTGATAACAATGAGATGGAGGTGCAAGCCTTTCAACCTAAACAAAATCCTACTAATAATGTTCAAAAGAACACCCCTCAAAGTTAGAATCGAATGCCAATCAATCATTGGACATATTTCAACATCCTTTACCAAAGCATGGTAAAGAGGTGGCTAATCAAATTGAACATCATAATGTTCCCCCTCCTACCCGATATGTAGGAGCCATTAGTGGGCATTTACCTATTCACGATCTAGAAATATTTGACACAACTTTATCCATGGTTACGTCCAGACCCCTATATAATACTCGAACACCTGATCTTAGTGATGTAGAATCTGATACTGAAAGTGACATGGAAATCACCTCCAATCAATCGAATAGTTCTGAAAATGAATCAGATCCTATTCAACCCATCACAAATTCTATGGTTTCGAAAGAACCATTTCCTAGAAGAGTTACTACTCGACCCTCTTCTCATCAGTTCCTTTCTAATGAACAAGCCATAAATGCTAGACCGAGACCAATTCATCATCCTCAAAATAATATTGTAGGTACCATCGGAGTCGTTACTCGACAACAAGCTCAAAACTCTCAACGGGATCAAACTCAGAATGATGGATCAGCTCCATTTGTTTTGAAAAATCCCAATAAAGGGAATCATATGCCTAATGTTCAACCTAAGCCTCCGTATAATATTAATGAACAATTATCCAATACTACAACTAGAATTTCCCTTTTGGACCTTTTAAGATCTTCTCCTACCCATAGGGATGAATTAATGCTCACATTAAGCCAAATGATGGTACCACAAAATATTCAGCCTGAAGCCATGACCAATACTATCATAACTCGAGAAGTTGATTGTATTGACTTTCGAGATAGAGATATACCACAACATAGTTTACATAAGGATAACCCCTTATATATTACTGCCCTAATTGGGGACGTAGCCATTAAACGCGTCTTGATTGATAATGGTTCATCTTTAAACATATGCACTTTTGACTTCTACCAAATATTTGGCTTTAGAAGTGATGAAATGAAAAGAACGGATATGATCATAAAAGCCTTCAATGACGAGACACAAGAAACGTGTGGAGTCATTACTATACCCTTGCAAGTTGGTCCTAGAACCCTAGATACGACCGTGTTTATTGTACATTGCCCTGCATCATACAATATACTTTTGGGTCACCCTTGGATCAACGCGATGCGAGCGGTTCCATCCACTTTACATTAGTGTGTTAAATTCAAATTTAAAAACCAGTTGGTTACCATTCATGGTGACCCTAGACCCTTTGATATGTGTGCTTTGGCAGAACCGGTTGGAGTTCAATTTTGCCCTGCTCTTGTCATCCACACATCCTAATTCTCATCAACCGTCTAAACGTGTGAAACACTCACCCATAACATCACCTACTTTTTCCCCATCAACTACACCTCTACATATAGCTCAACCATCTTCTGAACAAACCCCATTAGGACCTCGAAAAGATCCCAAAACTACAACCAATGCTCCTTGTTTTACCCCTATAACTTCCATACCGATAGACTCATCCATCGATATCCCTATAACATCTACATCCACTACAAGCATCCTTTCCACATCCGAAGATCTAGGAAATGTTCCTTCTACCTCTTATGCTCTTACTGATGAACTCTTACCCGATTTATCTAAAATTCTTATATCAGAAGAAATCAACACTGCCATGCAAGCTTCCCTTGTTTTAAATAAACTCCCACCTTCTCCTCGTACCTTGGGCCTCCCACAACCTATGGGAAGTATCTACCAAGTCGGGAGTTGTGCTTTTATTTATAAGGGATATGATTGGGGAAGAATACCCAGAAACATCAAGACACATTGTGATGGATATGCTCGATGCTATTTTGCTAATGAGTATATTAAAGCTAAACCCATAATGCTTAAATTGGGCTATAAAGGGAAAGGTTTGGGACCTTTCCAAAATGGTATGAAAGAACCTATTGAGGTAGAACCATGGCCTGCCCGATGCGGTGTGGGCCTATTTCCTAGTAAAGGTCAACCCTTCCCATTTGAGGAGGATGACCATCTTACATGTTATCAAGATTATCTCGGATAAACAAGATTCTTTGCTTTCAAAAAATAATCCCTTTACCTATCATATGCTATCTCTCGCCTACCCTGAGATGATTGCCGAATCCGACGATGAGTTGGAAGGGGATATCTTCCATGATGTCTCCGTTGATGACTTGTTACATAACAAATTTTATTTTGATGGCTCTATACCTAGTATAGCCCAACTTGAGGCCTCGACTCCTCAAGACGAATTATCCAAGCTAACCTTGGAAGAATTACAAGAATTGGGTGTTTCACCCACCCCACCTAATTTTGAGAGAGATTTACATATGGAAGTTGAAAACGGTATAAAAATTAACATTGGAACCGAACATAACCCTCACATAATCAATATTGGATCAGAATTAAGTCAAGAAAAACAAGATAAATACATTTCATTTCTTAAAGACTATGAAGATGTCTTTGCTTGGACATATGAAGACATGCCAGGTCTGGACCCTTCTGTAGTTATGCATCATCTAGTAGTCCATCCAGATGCTAAACCTGTTAAACAAAAACTTAGAAAAATGCATCCTAAAGTGGCCTTACTAGTCAAAGCAGAACTAGAAAAACTGTTGAAGGTCATTTTTATACAAGCCATTGATTATGTTGAATGGATCTCAAATGTAGTTCCAGTAACTAAGAAAGAAGCCACTAAAGTTAGGGTTTGTACAGACTTCAGAGATATTAATGTTGCTTGCCCTAAAGATGATTTTCCTCTTCCTAACATGGATCAAATCATTGATTTTATTGCTGGAAGTGGAATGATATCCCTAATGGATGGATTTTTTGGTTATAATCAGATCAGGATAGCTCCTAAAGATCAGGCTAAAACAACCTTTATTACCCCTTGGGGAACCTTTTGTTGGAAAGTAATGCCATTTGGTTTAAAGAATGCAGGTGCAACCTATCAATGAGCCATGACTTATATCTTTCACGATATGATGCATGATATTCTACATGATTATGTAGATGATATTATAGCTCGTTCCATCAAAGAAGATGATCATTTAAATGACTTGAGAAAAGTATTTGATCGGTTAAGGGAGTATCTTATCTGAACACAAGTTTCCAAATTTATTTTTAATCAAATTATTTGTAGGTTTGGAATTCCTGCCAATCTCATCTCAGATAATGGAACTTGTTTCAAAAATAAATATGTCAAAAAATTATGTCAAAGATATAAAATTCAACATCGTTGGTCCACTCCCTATTATCCTCAGGGTAATGGCCAAGCATAAGCATCTAATAAAACATTAATCAAAATTCTCAAAAGATTGGTCAATAAATCTGGTCGAGATTGGCACATCCAATTATATCCTGCTTTGTGGGCCTATCGAACTAGTGTTCGCACCCCCACTGGAACTTCACCTTTCGTTTTGGTTTATGGCGTTGAAGCTATTTTTCCCTTTGAATTAGAAGTTCCTTCTTTGGCTCTACTACTTCAAGATACTGAAGTAGGGGATGAATATCGTGCTGGAAGATTTAGTCAGCTGGAACTTTTAGATGAAAAGTGCATCAATGCTTTGGAGCATCTTCGTGCCTACCAAAACAAGCTTAAGAGAGCATATCTCAAGAAAGTTCATCCTCGATCCTTTGAGATCGGCGACCTTGTCTTAAAAGAAAATAAAAAAAATACTAATGCTACTAAAGACCTTAAAGGTAAATTCGAGCCCAACTGGCTTGGACCGTATATCATTACTGCTAAATTTGGATCGGGAGCATACAAATTATCTACCTTAGATGGTAAAGAACTTAAAGAACCTATGAACATTATGCATCTCAAATGCTACTATGCATAAAATCTGGTCATTTCATCATTGTATATATTGTTATTTTGCATATTGTTTCATTTTAGTCATTCATATAAAAAAAAAAACAATCACATTGTATTTCTTCTCAATTCATCAATTAAAATCAAATACAAAAACATCAAAATTGTCAAAATCTTCAAAAACATCTTTTTCATACTTGTCAATTCTTGGAGCTTGCAGTTATATTTTCAATTATTTTGGATAAATGAGCATTTATTTGGAATCCCACACTTTCACACTCACATGAATAAATATCTTGATTTTATTTGGTATGATTATTAATCTCTCTTATATCAAAGTCCACATTGGCATTAAATAAAGTTTTGAGCATAGAGAACTGATCTTGTTATTTACTTGAACCAAGTATATCTTTTCACATTAAAATGATTTCATTGCAAATTCAATATGATGCTACATAGTAGAAGTGGTTTCTTGAGCGAAAAGTTTCCCCTGCTATCCTATCATGCACATGGTCTAGAATCTTTGAGAATTGACAAAAGGACAAGCTCACCCCTACCCAGAATAAAAATCCCTTGCTCTACAGCCAATCCGAGCAAGTATCCCTAGCATAGGAAGAAAAAGAAAAGTTCAAGAAAAAGAGAAAAAGAAAAATGTTATTTTGTATCATCACAACAATGTTTCAGCATTATCTCAAATATCAAGCAAAAATACAAAAAAAAATAAAAAGAGCAAAAGAGAAAAGCAAAAGCAAAATGCAATAAAATCCTTTCCCTACCCCTTGAAAAGAAAAGAAGGGTGAATGAGCTTGAATCCCTGGAATTCTCAATTATTCGAAAACTGTGAGGTAAGCCCCATAACATGTGGTTTGTGCCCAACCCGCTTGGCCTTGGGTAATTCCTAGCGTGGTGATATGTCTGTCACATTAGCGACCTTCTTTTGTACAGACCTATGTCGGCTTATGGATTAGCTAGCTCTTGATAACCTAACTTACATAGTAGTCTAGTACGGTTATATGCATATAAATCATGGTTAACGAACATTCATTTGGTTAAGGCAAATTGCTTGTATCAAATTATCTTGCTCAAAATTGGTGAATGAACAATACAATTGCACACACATTTGTATTTGAGAGATTTTGTATCATTATGATAAATCAAGATCGGTAATGAACTCACGTTTGCACATGAGGATCCCTTATAAACCTACATTTGTTTTTGAGATAATTTAAAATATTTCTGTAATTCTTTTCGAACAATTTTATCCTCTTATTTCAGAATTTTGTTTTGTATAAAAACAATTATATACATTGTGTCACAAAATTGCAAAATGATTTCAAACAACATGTTCATCATATTATTATTTTATGTTTATCAAAAATCAAAAATCAAAAATCAATCATGCAATAAAACTAAAATATCTATTTCATCTTTGGATTTCGCGATGATGGTATAAGTCTATACCTATAAATTCTATGCCTAGCGCAAACCATTGTTCTAATTTTATTTTCCCATCCATTTTAAAAACACATATGGCTTACATCATTATGTTACACAATTGTGCTTCAAAACGAACGAACACTTATTCTATTTCATGTCATTATGTCAAACATTCCATCTTGCAACCATGGTATAATTTCTAAGGAATTATTCAAAAATTTATCACACTTAGGAATTTATGCCTAGCAAAAATCACTTTTAAATATATTTCATGCATAATTTTGTGAAAAATCTGAAAACAAATCATCACCATCATCATTTTCATCATCACAACACCAAGTCTTAAGACAGTCTCTTAAGCACTCTTTTACTTTTAGCAATATTTCTATACTAGGATTAGCTTGATGACCTAGCGAGCGGCGACTCCATGAAACGGTCTATAACAGCGACAATGTCCTTTGAAATTATTGTTAGAAGTCCCTTTTATTTTCATCAAATCACACCAAAACAACCAATTTATGCACATCATATTATTTCATTTACAATTTTATAGCATGACATAACATTATAATTTATTTCCAATGACATAATTACATGAATCAACAAAATCAAAACTTAAAGCATCATAATACAACATATACACAAGTCATATCATCAAAAATATATATATATATATATATATATATATATATATATATATATATATATCAATGAATTATATACATCATCTGGATTGGTATGCCACAATCCATACTCTGGCATACTCAATCCCCTCAAAGGTAATAATAATATAATCTGCACTCTATAGTAGCTAGCCTCGAGAAGCCCTCGAGCTCTCAGCCTCATCTCCTCCCCCACCCTGACGTGGAGGAGGTGGTCCCATAGAGGTTCGGGCCGTATCTCGGGTCCTCATCGTCGATCGTGAGGATGTCCTCATCGATCCCATCCTGATTGGTTTCGCAATATTGGCTGGCAGCTATACCCTCTAGCCCTCTGGAACCAGCTGGAAGTATACCCCCTGGTAGAATGTGGTCTACATCATAGACCGCACTAGCTCATCCCTACTCGCCCCTCCACTCCGTGCCCTGAGCCATGTAGTCTCATCCTACAATGTCCGTACTTGAGCCCTGAGCTGAGTAGCCTCATCCTAGTGACTGCACCTGAGCTCGAAGGTGGGCAACCTCAGCCCGGAGAGCCACCGTCTCGCTGCTCTCCCCTACCTCGACACCCTTGCCCTTATCGGGCGATGGTGGTCTCTCCCTCTGCTATGAAGGGAGTCTCTCCTCCCTCCGCCCTGTCTCCCATGGCCTCTGTGGAGCCTGACCCATCCACTGGCATCTCTCCTATGGGGACCATCGCTTCTCTCTCCTCCTGTGACCCCGTGCTGCCTCAATGGCAGCTTGGCATCGCCTCCCCATCCGGCGCACCATGGCATGCACTGGACCCTACGCCCTCATCATCCGAGGAGGGCGGATGCCTACGTACCAGGCATCATAGCCATCTGCAACCCCAGAATCATCACCATCCACTGGCTGGATGGGGGCATCGTCCGTGTCCTGACTCTAGAATCGTTGCATGTCTGGAGCCCCGCTCAGCGTAGTACTATCTCGAATAGTCTGGGAGTACTCGTAATCCCTGAGAGAAGGGATCCCCTGCTACGTAGACCGAACTACCATAGTACCCGATCATAGCGGTGGAGCTCTACCTCTCCCCGCTCCATCCTCAACCAGTAGACTCCCCTGATGCGAGCCAACTCTTGCCCATCCTCTGCCCACTCGAGGTGCTCTCGCCATGGCCTCCAGGTGATCTAGTCTGGGATGAGGTCATCCAGAAACCTCTGAGACATCGACAGATCTATCCACCACTGTGACCCTCTCTGTAGCCACCAATAGTAAACTCGGGGTCTCTCCCGGTCAACCCCTGTCAGTGGGAGCCCTACCGGCCTCTGCACCGCAATGTGCTCCCAGCACCAAACCTGTAGCAACGATGTCAAGACCAGACATCGACCTCCCTTGTATACGACCCCATGCAGGATCCTATACAAGCGGTAGAGTACAAAGCTGCCCCATGCAAACCTGTACCCGTGGTATCTCATGTCGCAAACTATATCTGAGAGGAGCCATGGTAGCCTACACCCACTCTGGTGGCACAACAGTAAGCCACCTACCACCCCTGCCAAAACCCGAGTCAGCCTAGATGCCCCGAGGCATCTACCGTAGAGACTCGATGTTCACCCCGCCCTTCTCCAGGGTGAAGCTCGGGTCTCCAGTCAGCCTCATCATCGCCTGGCCTTGATTGGCCGTAGGCATCATGAGCCATCCCTGTATGGGGATCCTCATGATCCTCCATACGTCCTCTAGTGTGGGAGCCATCTCCCCTATCGATAGCCAAAAATAGGATGACCCCGGATACCATCTCTCTGCTAGGGTTGTCAGTAGCCCCATGTCAGTCGGTACTTGTGGCATCTCTGCCACATGCTGTAGCCCGACTCGTCCTAGTCGGTCATGCTTTGTCCCATCGTATTTCCATTCTCGGCTCTTTAGTAATCCCCTCTACAAAACAAACAATAACAACAAAATTTATTAATAACCAATCATCAAAATCAAATTAAACACATTTTAAAATCAAGTTAAAGATGCTATCATCCACCATCGGATGATATCATCCCAAATTGGGCAAAATCGTCCTTTGTTAGGACTAAATCATCTCTGATTTCGCAACTTGGGGATCGTCCCTTGTTGAACGAGATCGCCCCTAGTTCACCGATTTCGCCCTCAAACGAAATCGACGATTTAGAGACGATTTCGGTGAAATAGGGACGATTTCGTCCGGACGTCGTCGACGGCCTAAAAACGGCCGCGATGCCCCAAATAATCAAAATTTAAATCCACAAATTGCACAAAGCAAAATCAAACCTAATCTACTAGGATTAGATCCTTACCCGTAGCCCCCGCCGGACCTCTGTCGCTCTGTGCGCTTGTCTCCACAATTTTTTTCTCTTTGCAGAGCTCTGGAACAATAAAATGAATTAGGGTTTTACCCTATTTTCTTAATTTTATTTAAAAAATCAACATTTTAATTTTTTGCCTTTTCGCGTTTTTACCTCAAACGTTCGATTTGGGTAAAAACACGGAGGGGGCACCATAGTCAGCAGTTGTACGATTCGACCAAGAATCGTCGTCTAAAAAATTGAGTACATTTTTGCTTTCTCGTAAAATGGGAAAAACTCGTCTTTAACGCATTTTCTTCGAAAAATTCGCTAAAGAGGGGGCAAAATGTAGCACCCTAAAATTGGCACGGTTAAAACCTTAGTAAAAGATAAAAGATAAAAATTTGAATTTTAACCCCAAAACCGCTCCAAAGTCGCCTGTTACCCGTTTCCTCATTTTTCATGCCATTTTTAGGATTTGTTTTGACCGTTGGACGATATCATCGCAGATTAGATGCGATCGTCCCAGATCTGACGAAATCGTCATGGACAGAACGTCCAGACGATTTTGTCCCAAAACCAAATTTTCATAATTAGCTTCTGTTTCAACAACCTCTCCAACTTGGGCAGAAGCGTGTCTGCGCAGTTGGAGATTTCCCTGTTGGAGATCTCCCAGATTGGGATGATCCCCAACCTCCTAGCCTCCCCCTAATCCTATATAAACTAGGATTTTTCTAGTTTATCCCCCTGACTCCCCCTGATTCTGATTCCCCTAAACCCCTTAGCTGATGGATTTAGATCCTTATTCACTAGAGCATCCTCGTACTACTGTCTGTATGCTGCATTTTGCATTTTCTTGCAGGAACTCTACTATTTTTTAGTCGAAGATAGCTCGGATCATCGCAAACGATCTCGGACGATTACGGACGATTTTGTCGAGGAGCGCAGACGATTTCATACAATTGGAGGCGATCCTGACTGTAATCTAGATTGGGGGCAATCCGAGTCCAGAGTTTGCATCTTCTTAACTTTCCTACATTTTTCCATTATAATTCTGCATTATCTTAGGTTATTATGTTTATGCATCTTGGAGTTCACCTCATCTAGTATAAATGCATGATAAAATCAAAATAGATTGTGAAGTTGATGCTTGTCCTCTTTAATTACTATTTGGATCTGTCATTCAGACAAATTTATAGTTATTTCTATCATTTCCCTACGCTTCTATAGTTGCATCTTGGGTATTTTGTATCTATTTTTGTGATTGCAGGTTTCTGATGAATTCGTCAGATGTCAGACGATCCTGTCTGATCTCAGATGATTACGTACGAACTGAGGCGATCTGGACTGCTACAAAACTCAGAATCATCATCAGACATCCGGAATCAGGTATGATCTATCCTAATTTGCCTATTCTCTATGTTTAGCAACCATTTCTATTTTTTGTATCCATTTAAATCATTATTGGCATATAGAATAGTTTAGATTCATTTTGGCCAAACCTAGGAATTGAATGATTGAGTATAAAATGAACACATCAAACCCATTCTCAACCTAGGCATGGAAACTGCCACTCAAAAGTTTCCTGGTGAACCCACCATCCATCGAAAATTCACCTTTATACTCCTCCCCCGAGAGGCGGGACCTTCAAAGGGCCTCTCAGTCCGAGGTATTGTCCCATCCTTCTCGCATCCCCCTTCTGGGCGTGGATCCTATAGCCTGAGGGTAAGGATGCGAAAAGTTTGGAGCGATACAGAAGGTGAGGAACTTTGGACCACAATATTGCTTTAGGATGAAGAGTGATTCCACCTTCCTTATTGAGTCCTAAAAGAGGTGGATTTGAGGACTGAATATCCATGCAATTGAATTGGGTAAGGAATTCCTTGTGATGTGAGTTGGTAACCTTGGAGGGAGGGCGTTGGATTCCTTGAAGGCAAATGACCCTTCCCTTCTCTGTCAATTTGATAAATAATGTTTTTACATTCATAGTAACATCACCAAGTTGGGATAGCCATTGTGATCCTAAAATGATATCTAAAATTTCTAGGTTCATGGCAAAGATATTTCCCACCCAAGTATAATCTCCCATTTGAATGTTAACTTTAGTCATTTGACCCCAGCATTGATTAGTACTCCCATTTGAACTTAAGACTTGAATTTGTATGGATTTGAAGTATTGATATACAAGCCCAAGGACTTGGCTATATTACTGTCTATGAAATTGTGAGTGCTAATTTAATTAGGAAATTGACTTATTGTTCTTTAATAAATCCTTGTACCCTGATAGTATGGTGAGTTTGAAGCCCATGGTATCATTCTCTTGTTCTACATCATCTACTTTTATTGGTTGCTCCTACTATAATGAATCTACATCTTCACATATTATTTTGTCTTTACCTTCTTATATAAAGTTATAATTTTTTACATAGACCTAATATCAAGGATGATGAGAATGGCATTTAAAACAAAAGAAGCCCTAGGAATGATCAATACTGTGATGAGAGTTAAAATCATGTTTACAAGGAGGACTAAAATCTTAGAGATTTTGTTTTGCTACCAGAGATATAATGTATGTACCATCAAGAGTATAAGGATCATACATATCATTTTTCTTTTGAATTTTATCCTCAAGTCCATAGCGAAAAGCAGAGACCACCACTGCTAGACTCAATTACTTGGTATAGGTGAGGAAGCTTGTGAACTCAAAGCAATAGTCTTCCTCTATTTCTATTTGCTTAGTTTACATAAGATGTACCACATATGATGTGGAATATCCCTTTTCAATCATTCAAAGAAATTATTCCTTGAATTCAGGCCATAAAATATGGCAATCATGTTGATGAAGTTGCCATAACAACCATTGATAAACTTGGATACCCAATTTAGAAGTTACTAATGTGACATGACCTATTTTTAAAATATGGTGTAAATATATAATGCCTTCTATTTTTTTCAACCATCCTCAAGGTTTAATATATTCAAAGGTGGGAATGTTGATGCAAGTAACCTTAACATCATGAGGTCACTCCAAGAAATTCAAAGCACCACATGTCGAGGAGTCTAGATAAAAGGCAAAGCCTAGGTCATAAGAGCCAAAATCTGGAGGATTGTGACTAGGTGGTTGTTGTAGAAGAACATGAGTATTTGGTTTATGAATGGTCAGAGGTTGGGATTTGATAGTTTGTTTTGACTCATGAACAAGAGGAGGTGTAGTAGTGGATAGAAATAGGATTCTTTTAATTCAATTCAAGACATTGATAATTTTATGAACCTTTTGTTCTTGTTGCAAAAGATATTAATGCAAACCAAGGTTAATGTTACTAGGAAGAGGAATATGTATTAGAGGGGTAAAGGGGGTAGGGATAGTGTGAGGAGAAGAAGAACCAGATGTTTTTTATGGGGAGAAGCCATGCCCAACCAATAATTAAAAAAAAATAAGAGGGGATGTTTAATAATTTAAAAAAAGTTGGGGTGGATGTTTAATTATTCAAAAAAATGTGAAGTGAAAACAATGGTAGGTATTTAATAATTTAGAAAAATGTGAAATCCAAGGGGGAAAATAATTGAGAAAATAGTCCCATGAAGGATATTGCAGTGGCATATCTTTAGGTTTTTATCTAGGAGATCTAAGTTCAAACCCTGATACAAGGGAACCAAGGCCCTTTCAAAATCCATGTTTTATCCTAAAATTTAAAAACATTAAAAAAAATTGAGAAAATAAGATGAGGAGAAAAGTATCAAATATTTTGTAGGGTTTTTACATAGTGCCATCACCATTGCATGCAAAAGCCTCAATAAAGTGGAATGGATATGGATTGCAGGGCTTAGGTTTAGCTTTCTTCATATACAACACTATTCAAAAACTTATAATTAATTTATATTTTTGTATCTTGTCAGTGTAGACACCCAAAATATGTCATTCTATAACCACCTAAACCCATTCTTGCAATCAATCCACTAAAATCCCTAATTTTGCAAATCCCCAATTTCTTCCCAAAATTTCCCAAATTCATAATTAATTGCCCAAAATCCCAAGCCATTTCCTAAATTCCCCAATTACCTCCAAAAATCCCCAAAATCCATAATTAATTCACAATTCTAAATTAATTCCCACATTCTAACCTATTTTCCAAAATCCATGATTAATTCCCCAAAATCCTAAATAATTCTTCTAAAATTCTAGAATCCTTAAAATTCCCCAAATCCTAATAGATTCCTTGACCCCCCCTCTAATTCTCTACATTTCCAAAATTCTTCTAAATCCCTCTAATTTTCTTAAATTTCCTAAATCATCAATAAAAAACCCCAAATCATCCTAAAAAATCGTAAAACCCCCAATTAACCCCTAATCCTTAATCAAATCTCCTAATAAAATCCCTAATCATTTCCAAATCCCAAACCAAATCCCCAAAAGTCCTACTAAATTTCCAAATCCCCAAAAATTCATAACTCTATCTCAAATCCCAAGTCAAATCTCCTAGGAAATATCCACAACAAATTCCAAAGTCCTTCCAAATCCTCCTTTATTTTGCATGAATTTAAATTTCTCCAAATCCCAAGTCAAAGCTCCTAAAATTAATAAATTCCAAATTCCTTCCAAATACTCCTTTATTTATAATTTTTATGTATTTAAAATTACTCCACATCACCTAAGGCTTCCACATCCCCATGATCCATCACCACTTCCCATGCCCATTTATGACACTTGGGTGGATGAGGACTCTCCTCACCCAAGGTCATTAATGTTGGAAGGTGCACATTCCTCCACCAAGAATTCTCTAAATTTTCCTTAGTCTCCATGCCTACCACATGGCTACCACCTCATACCTCCTCACCTCCTAATCATCCACCCCCTATCACTTGAAAATTTCTATAAATACCCCCCTCATTTTTTCATTTGCATGAGATGCTTAAGTTCCCTTACCAAAACTCTACCAAAATTATCCCAACCCCTTTACTTCTTTATGTGTGTTCAATATCTTCAATGTGACTATCCTTATTTTGTATGGACAACAACTACCATGGAATGAATATCTCTAAAATCATGCATCCATGTTCATCTTGAATTTGCTGTCAAATAAAAGGTCAAACTTGCACTAGACTGGAACCACCAAATCTCAACACTACTAGAGAATAGGGAGCCAACCACTCACCCATTGGTGGTTAGCAGACCCAATCATCTACCCCTAGATGTTCAACAATACCAACTACCTACTTCTCAATTATTACATCCTAAGACTAGAAGCAGACACCAAATCAACAATAGGCAGGTCAAAAAAGTAAGAAAGTAAATTTATATGGTTTTGTAAATGCTTGTTATTCATTTAATCAAAGTTTTGTAAAGGTTTTGTATTTACATATCCATATGGTTTTGGACTAATAAATATAGGCTCTCTTGATGCTATTGACTACTTGTTGTGGGATATGTGTAGGTGCCATGGAGGAGCATTCAACCTAGGATGGTGGAGCATTAAGAACCCATACACCCTTTGGAGGTGACAAGAGAAGACCATTGAAGCACCATTGACATTGTTTATTGTAAAAGATATTTTTCCACCTTGGAGACCCTATTGTAAGCCCTAAGAGGGCCACTTGAAAAGAGAAGCATTATAATAAAAATTTTATCATTAATGCAAATGGTGCATATTTTCTTGGTTACAGTCACATAATATTCATAGTTTAAAAGTACTTTCTTCTTGTTCATGGTTACTGGTGAGGGCCCTATAGGAGATCTCCTTCTATACTCTTCTCCCAAGTAGTCCTTTATAGATAAAGTGAGAGAGATACAAGAATATGAGGATGAATATTTGAGCAATGATACCTTAAAATATATATTCTCTACTACAACCAAGAAGCCAATGGATAAAGGTTTCCAGTTCAGAGTTAATGGTTGTCTTCCCTATGTTGCCCACTATCCCAAACTTGTTATTGAACACATTTATGTGGCTAAAAATATTTTATATAGGAGTACCCATGGTATAATATGTAATTTTATTGGTATGAAACCATCTCTAGGGTTTATGACCTCATGGATTCAAAATAATTGGGAGCCTTTAGGGAATATTTCAATATTCCTCATTAGTAATGGATATTATATAGTGAGTTTCTCTTCACGAGTAGATAGGGACAAATATTTTGAATCATGAAAGAGAAGTTATGGAAAAGCAAGTATTTTTGTGCAACCCTAGAAGCTAGAAATTTATTTAAGAATGGAACCCACTATAGTGGCTATTTTGGTTTGATTATATGCTCTACCAATGGAAAATTGATGCAAAGTAGTTTTTAAAAGATTGGATAATTTCTTGGGATGCTATGTGGGAGTAGCCAGAGATACATGGATGGGATATTAAACCATTTATTCTTGGATCTATGTTGATATGGATCTTAATAACCCATTACCAACTAAAATAAATATATATATATGAGGGATTTAACTTGGGTCCAATAAATAGACTATAAAGTGATCCACTTTCAATGTAGGATTTATCATAAGCATGTACATCTTACCCAATTGTACCCTAAGAATATCCAAAAGGATCCCATTCCATCGAAGGCTAATGGAAATGACAATAAGATGTCTATGAAGAAGGTAGAATCTCAACCCACAACATCAAGCCTATATAAACCAAAATAAGGTTTTGAAATACATAAGAGAAAGAAAAAGCAAAAGAAGAATGTGGAACAATCAAACTAGATAGAAGAGATAAACTTAAATAGGTATAAAATTCTTAATAACCTAATGGACATGTATAATAAGATAACTATGATGGGGAAACCACAATGGGGAAAATGTGCCCTCTAAAAATGTAGTAGTATAGTATATGATAACTCAACCAGTGTTAGAAACCAATATTCAACCCATCCCAAACCATATTGTCATAACAACTTCATAGAAACTCAACCTTGTTATGGTATTGGTTGATAGGGATGTCTCAATGAAATATAGAGATAAATACAAAGGGAAGCTTACTCTTGGAATTTAGCAAGTAGAGATAAGATTTAAAAAATCCCAAGATAAAAGTATGGGATGAAAATAAAATCAGAGCAATTAGCTATGGAGGGGGAACAACTAGTAAACTAGGGAAGAGCACAGTAGATTGATACTTAGTGGGTTCTAGATTCCCAATGACTAAACAACCATGGAATATTAGAGGCTTAAAAAACAAGTCTCATAAAATTTTTATTTGCAGGTTAATTCAAAGTCATTAGTCATATTTTATTCTCCTTCAAGAGATAAAATATTTAATATAGGTGATGGATAGAACAACCAAGAAAATATGGAGATAAGTAGAGCATATTGATGAAGAATCCCAAGGTACTTTAGGGGGTATAGTGACTTTGTGAAATCCTTTAAACTGGAAAACTATTGATCATGTTGCAAGAAGGGGGTTCTTACATATCTCTTCAAGAGGAAGAGTTCAAGAGAACCTTTGTTGATTTCAAATTTATATGGTTAAAATTTTATTGGGGAGCAATACCTCCAACGGGAATTTTTACAAGCATGTAGGATAGGAAAGGAAGAGGTGAATTGGATAGTTATTGGTGAATTTAATTCTAATTTTTCAACTAGGGATTAAGAAGAGGGTGAAGAAGCAAAAATAACAACACGCCTTAAGGGTTCTTTATTGAATTGTAAAAGCATGTTAAAGTAAGTGTTCAAAGGGAAAGATGCACAATATGTAATCTATTGAAATGAAGAAAAATGTGCAATAAAAGAGGGAGGATTTATCCTTATATTTATTTATTCAAGTATTCCAATGGTTACAATACATCCCCCTTTGAGGGCTTTTCTTTGATACATTTCATACTCAAAATACCAAGGATCTAATCCTTTCAAAAGCTTGATGGTGTGTTCCAATGTTCTTATCGTAATCCACACTCAAGAGCTAGTATTGGGCCTATCCTTATATGACTCTTAGATCCTCCATCATGTATAGCATATCTGAACCTACACACAAGATATTGAAATAGATTAAGAGCATATGTGTTTATAGATTGAAATCTAGGAAACATAGAAAGCATGCATCTAGAAATAATGAAACTTATTTGTAATAAATCTACATAATTCTAAATGACCTATAAATATACTATGCTACTATTTATATGGTTTGGAAATATCTAAGTATGAATTGAAGGTAAATTATTAGTAGAAATAGTGACCATCCCTGATAGGAACAACTAGACCTACAATCATAAAACTCCAAATTGACTCATCAAAACAACTCCAAATCTCACCAAAATTGAATGCAAGACTAATATAAACATATCTAAATGGTATATGGTGGAATTGGACCAAATTTCTTTGCTATTTTCTAACCATCCCTAATAGGTGCAACTACCCACTGCTAACCATCCCAGGGTGGGACGGTTACCAATATGAGTGGAATTTACCACCAATTCCAAAGGGATCTGGTCTAAAACTCTCCTAAATATTGTGTCAAAAAATGTGGTCAAATTACTCTCCAATTTGACCAGTTTTGGAATGAATTTAGCATATTTGGAATGCCCCTAAAAGTGCCTTCAAATGAAGAGGGTTTCAAGGAAATACTAGGGCAAATATTATAGCAAAAATAAAGGTAGAATTGGGCAGCACTTCGTGGTCTATGCTTCAACTCTTCTCTCTTTCAATTGGGGTGAGCACACCTCAATTTATAGCCCAAATAGGGAATTTGGGGTAAAGGGGCAAGTTCTTGCATGCAATACAAGTGTCACCACTTGTCGAAACCTTTTCCATGCAATGGTGGAAGAGGTTGCCCATTTGGGGCCTCTAATTTGGAGTTTCTGGTCTCTATGATAGTCTCCAAATCAATTTTTGATGATTGGGTGGAGAATATGGTAGTAATTGATTTCCATTGCCCATTTGACTTTTGGAGGGTCTCTTTAGGGACCGTATCACCTAGGGGTGGTTATGAGTGGTCATCCCTAGTTGGGACAGTCACCATCTATGACCATTCCAGGGTGGGACTATCACAAAGATATGACCCAGAACCTCCAACTGATGGAAAAATTCCCAAAATTTTTATGGAGCCTTATTTTACCCTAGAGGGTTGCCCAATGGAGCCATATGATGTTGATAAGAGTGGTGCATTGGCAATATTATCTTATTTACATGATTTTAGTGTCTACATATACCTCCTTTTGGGATGTGCTATGTGAAACAAAGCATTGAGCAACACTAGATGACTAAATCATTAAATTATTGAGGTTATTCATTAACCTAACTAAATTTATTTGCCTCCTCTATTGTGGAAAAAGCATACATTCTTGGAATCCTTGCTTTTGACATAGTCAAAGGATTAATTGGGTATACCTTTTAGCCATACTGTAATGATAGTTTTAGGGGCTTAGGGTATACTAGGTCTTGGTGCCTTGTATTCTTGTAAGCCTTTATATGGGTCAATTCCCAAGGCTTAAAGGAGGTCAAGACCTATTTTGTTTCTTAAACTGATTGTTTGCCCCAACATGGTCTTGAAGATTTGTCTTTAACAAATATTCTTTTGAATGTATGAAAATTACACTTTTGAGTGTTTCAGTGTTGATTTGATTTATGAAATAATTATTATGACTACCCCCTCAAGCGATGAGTCGATGATGGCATGACCAATCATAAAGTGATGAGTCGCTTGACACATATGACTAAATTGGGATAACTCTCTATTTTACCCATGGTACTATATACCTATTTGGAGGGGATTTTTGATTGTTTTGATCAGCATTTCTAGAAGAAAAAGGCTAAAAATTTCATTCCTGTGGAGTGGTCCAACCATAGAGTCCTTATTGGGGAGTGAAATAAATAATTTTAAAGCATCCATAAATATTGTTGATTCAATCTTGATCCCTGCTGATTTTTAGACCATTTTGCCTTATTTTTGGTGGGTTTTGGACCCTATTTTTGATGT
The DNA here is from genome assembly GCA_028583015.1 of Wollemia nobilis. Taxonomy (NCBI): domain Eukaryota; kingdom Viridiplantae; phylum Streptophyta; class Pinopsida; order Araucariales; family Araucariaceae; genus Wollemia; species Wollemia nobilis. Next base: position 441,147 of record JAQPPZ010004560.1, on the reverse strand, counting down.
TTTTGAGTTGTTTTGGTAAAACAATTGGTGACCATCCCAGGGGGAGATGAGTACACATTTTATAAGCATACTAGGGTGTTATGGCTAGAAAATTGTGTGTTCGTCCCACCTAGGGGTGGTCGGATTCTTTTGGAGCTATATAAGCCCAAAATGGGGCAAATAATCTCATTTGTGCATTGTGATTTGAGGAATTGGAGAGGTGAGAACTAGGAGGGTTATTTATTGAAGTGGATTTTTGCCAAAATATCTGCCCAACAATATGATCCAGCAAGTGGATGCGACAGGCGATGGAGCCGGTGCGAGACGAGTATGGAACACATTTCCTCATCCTCTCCATTTTATTGTGAAATTGTAAATTTTACTGTAATTTTCATAACACACACTACATAGTGGTTAAGGAACACTAATAATAGTTTAATTTATGATTTTTAGCTTTTATTTTCCTTTAAATGCTTTAAATTATGATTTTATGCTATTTTTTTGTGATTTTTAGGGCTATTTTAGGACAATTTTAAGGGTAAAAATGACCCTATTTAAGCCATTTTAGGGGACCATCCCTAGGTGGGACGGTCACTGGTGGTCATCCTTGGGTGGGATGATTACCAAATTTGGGGCCGTCCCTGGGTGGGACAGTCAAAATTTGGGCCTAAAAGGGCCTTTTTTAGTATTTTTAGACTATTTTTATGCATTTTAATGCATATTTGACAAGTTGGTTTACTTTATCAAATAGTGAAGACTCGGTATAGGGTTTCAACTCTCTTTCAGGTCATTAGTGAAATTTTGAATGCTATGGACTGGCGATGGCTTGATGTCATTGGCCTAAAGCATGTTATGTGGTTGGAGCCTATGGTGAGCGACCGCACTTATCTGACTGCATTGATAGATTTATAGGGCCCTCGTACTAATACTTTTCATATAGCTACGAGGGATATGACAATTAATTTAGAGGATGTATATTAGATACTATGTATTCTGATATAGGGGTGTCCTATAGTATCTACTCCTACAGATCGATGAGAGGTCATGCTACGAAGGTACTTTGGGGCATGCTGGGAGGATGCATCGATTGATCTTCTCAACGGAGGGATATTAGTGGTATCATGGTTTGAGGCTGATGTGCTTGGGATTAAGCACAATTTTTTGATGACTTTGATCAACAACATGCTACTTCTAGACTCTTCAAGTTCCAGGTTCTCATGGAACCTTATAGAGTTGGTGTTCACTCTTGTGGAGTGTACAGAGGATGAGCCTGTAGTGATGGCTTAGGATCCTACTTTGTTAGCTCAGCTATATAATAAGTTATATGAGATCCACTCTCATGGATGGAAAGGATTGGGTTGCAGATTCCTGCTATAGGTTTTGGGTTGGTAGCATATTGTTGTGGAGTGACCACGAGGACTACCATGGACTACTCGAGCAAAGCTACCAAACAGGGAGATTGGTTATGGGGTGTTATGATAGAGGGTACATGAGATAGGTCAAAGACTCAACATGCTGGGTAGATTGAGCACTATGTAGAGGTTTTTTATAACATTTCATGGAGGCTAACATTTCATGGATGATGTTGGTACGATAGATGAGTATGATGCTTGTTGGATTATACGATAGTGGTGACGAGAGGGGCCACTAGGAGGGGATGTAGCTACTAGAGTAGTGGATGTAGCTAGGGGTGCTCCATTGTTGAGCAAGGTGCAGCAAAAGCATTGCAAAAGTATTTTCATTATTGTCAACACAGACAGATTGATGCAGATGATGCAGTTCAGAGGTCAGTCAGAACAAGTACAGTGAATTTCCAAGAAGAAAGAAGTGGCCCAGATTCAAAAATTTGCAAAAAAAGACAAGAAAACTATCACGATATCGCGACATGTTTTCTGTCATGATTTCGCGATAAAAATGAGGAGAGAGAAAGCACAGCTGAGAATGTCGTGATTTCGTGACAAAAATGAGGAGAGAGAAAATGCAACCGAAAATGTCATGATTTTGTGACAAAAATGAGGAGAGAGAAAGTGCAGTCGAATATGTCACGATTTCGCGACAAAAATGAGGAGAGAGAAGGTGCAGCTGAAAATGTCATGATTTTGCGACAAAACAAAGGAGAGAGAAAGTGCATGAGAAAGTGTCGCGATATCACGACAGTTTCAAAAGAAAAGCACTAAGGGCAAAAAGTGTCGCGATGTCGCGACACGTCAGGTTTTTGCGACCCAAAGAAGAGAGAGAATATACGGAAACAAAAGTGTAGCGATTTCGCTGCATGTCGGAGTTTCACTGGCTGAAGCAGAAAAGAAGCACTAAGTCAAGAAAGTGTAGCAATTTTGCTACGTGTCAGAATTTTGAGGGCCGAAGTAGAGTTCAGATGCCAAAAAGCAAAGGTGTAGCAATTTCGCTACAAGTTCGAAATGCATGGCACAAAGATGTAGCGATTTTTCTACAAGTTCGAAATACAAGACACAAAGGTGTAGCGATTTCGCTACAATTCAAAAGTGCAGAACACAAAGGTGTAGTGATTTCGCTACAAGTCTAAGTTTCGCTAGTAGAAGCAAAATTGGAAATGCAAGGCGCAAAGTTGTAGCGATTTCGCTACATGTCCTGATTTCGCTGGTGCATGAAGAAAAAAATGTATGGACGCAAAAGATGTCACGATTTCGTGACATGTTGCATTTTCACGGGCGAAACGCAAAGAACAGCACTAAGGCAGAAAAGCGTCGCGATTTCGTGACATGTTCCGATTTTGCTGAGGCTTGCAGAGAAAAGTGTACGGAAGCCCAAAGTGTCACGATTTTGTGACATGTACCATTTTTGCGGGGGCAAGCGAAGGAGAGTGAAAGAAAGCGAAAGCGTCACGATTTTGTGACATGTCTCATTTTTGCGGCTAGGAGACAGAAATGAGCTCGATGCAGTGAAAGCGTCATGATTTCGTGACATGTCTCATTTTTGTGGCTAGGAGATAGAAAAGAGCTCGATGCAGCAAAAGCGTCGCGATTTCGTGACATGTCTCATTTTCACGGGTGCATGCCGAGATAAGGTCTAGAAGGTAGAAAATGTCACGATATCGCAACAAGTTGGGTTTTCGTGGTCAATAGTCCAGAATAAGTCAACTGAGTAGAAATGTCGCGATATCGCGACAGATAACAGTTTGGCGGGAAAAAGCCGCAGAAGCATGCACAGTGACAGATGTCAAAATAGTGCAAAGAGTTAACTGGAGTCATATCTACAGTTACCAAGTGACAGGTGTCGAGAAAGCTTAGAGAAAATTCATGCATCCAAATTAACTAGAGTTAGACTTGTAGTTACAGGTGGCAGTTACAAGAACAGTATTTTCTAGTTAGAATAGTTGTTATAGGGGTGGTTACCGAGAATCACGATTACAGAGAAATTAATTAACAGGTTGCGTATATCAAGAAATGACAGTCGCACGCAGAAGAAAGTGGTAGCACAAAATTTAAAAGAGAAGAAAGAAGAACAGAACATCGAGATACATAAAAATGTGTCAGGATACGCAGAAAAAGGTGTCAGGATACGCAGAAAAAAGGCTGTCAAAAAAAGGCTGTCAGAATGTGCAGATAAGAATGTTAAAATAAGTTATAAAGAAAGCAGCTAAAAGGCAGAACGCGTCAGAGAGGGTTTGATATATTGATCATAGCCGAGAATGCATAGAAAATTAGATGGAAAATTTGAGCCGTTTCAAAAAGAGCCGTTCGAGGAAGTCAAGTATAAGAATCAAACAGGCGTAGTAAGTAAGGTTACTGCAACCGTGGTTATTCATGAAAAACAAAAAGAAAAGGTTGAGTAAGAGTGCTGCATGAAGTATAGAAAAAGAACTAAAACCTGTATGTATTTTTCTTGAAAAATTAGAAGAGAGGTTTTAGACTGTGATAGAAGATATTGAGTTTCTAACAATTATTTTTATGCTTCTATGAGATTGATTTGTATGAGCTATAGACCAGTGAGGGTATTGCAAAAGAGAAGGCATTTTTATGTCAATTTTTTTTTAAAATAGAAATCCAATTTGGTGCTTGGTAAAAGGGGTTGGTGCTCCTAGCTGTTGCAGCAAAAAAATCAAGGGTTGGTGCTCCTTTTAGTGGGTGCTGGTAAACTTTTTGTAAAGATTGAATCCTTGCAAAGACTGTATTTGGATTATAGTCCAAAAAATCATTATTTGAGGAGTAGCCACATCGGTGAACCTCGTTAAATCTTGTGTTGTGTGATGCTCTTGTGTTATACTTGCTTTATCTATTTTTAAGCTTGCATTTTTAAGTTTTAAGAGTTGCAGATTCAAGTTTTAAATAGTTACACTGATTCACCCCCCCTCTCAGTGTCATTGTGAGAATATCAATTAGTATCAGAGCAAGGCGCTTAATCAGCTAAGGTAATCTTGGAAGATACACAATGGCTGACGGTGAAGGATTTTCTTCCAACAAAGCTCCTTTGTTCGATGGAACAAATTACTTTTTTTGGAGACTCAGGATGCAGACATATCTGTGTGCATTGGGATATGATATTTGGGAATCTATTGAAAATGGATACACAATACCCTCTGCTCCTCCATCTGAGAAGAAAAAGTTTGAGAACAACTCTAAAGCTAAGAATGCTATTATGTGTGGATTAGTAGACAGTGAGTTGATAAGGATCATGAACTGTAAATCAGCAAAAGATATATGGGACAAACTGTAGAGCATTCATGAAGGATATGGCAAGATCAAGGAAGCCAAGCTGCAAACACATCGAGCCCAGTTCGAAGCATTAAAGATGACTAATGATGAGAACATAGAGGCCTATATGCTGAGAGTAAATGGAATCATTAATGCAATAAGAGGACTCGGCGAGGAGATGGAAGATGCAGTTGTTGTGAAAAAGGTACTAAGAACACTCCATAAAATATTTGATGCAAAAGTTTCTGCCATAGAAGAAGCTAAAGATTTAAATTTTTTTAGTATGGATGAAATGCATGGTTCCTTAACAGCATATGAAATGAGAATTGGACAAACTAAGCCCTCAGACAGAGAAGCGGATTTTCAAGCACAGAAAAATATAAAATCTAAACAAGAATCTGAGGAAGAAGAATCTCCAAATGAAACTGAAGCAAACTTTGTTAGGAAACTAGTAAAGGGAAAAGGAAAGTACAGAGGTAAGCTACCGTTCAAGTGCTTTAACTGTGGAGGCATCGGGCACTTTGCAGCAAAATGCCCAATGAATGAGAAAAACAAAAGTGATGAAGGGAGACACCAAGAAAGAAATGTATAGAAGAAGAAACCACATTTTAGAAAAAGGAACTTCAAGAAGAAAAGTTTCATTTCCAAGAATGCTGACTCTTCTGAAGACAGTTCCAGTGAGGACTCAGAAGAAGAAACTGGTGAAGCCTTGTTCATGGCTTTTGAAGAAGAAAGAACGAGAGGAAACCCGGGAGTGTGAGGAAAAATTAGAGGATGAGGCTGAGGTAGATCCGGAAGGTGAGTTGGTTGCTGCACTTGAAGAGTTAAGTGCAGAAAGGAAAAAGAATAAAAATATTTCAAGAAAATTTGAGGATGCTAGTGAATTAATAATCAGTTTGAAAGTACAAACTGAAGAACTTAAGAAAAAGTCTGAAGATTTTGAAGCATAGCTTACCATGAAAATAGATGAGTGTAATAAGCTAGAAGAAGATATAGTTAGATTAAGGATGCAGCTAGAAGAGATGAATCGGAAATTGAGCTGTCATCATAAATTTGAAGACAGTTCTGCAAAGCTGAATAAAATGTTAAATAATCAAAGGCCTATAGGCATCAAATTTGGTTTGGGCTTTGATGAATGAGAATCCTCAAAAGACTCAAAGGCTGTAACTGTAGAACCAATAAAGAATAAAGATAAGATCAGGGTTGATCAAGATAAATCGTATCAAGCAAAAGAAAACAATAAGGCCAAGCTTGAAAGGAGTACTGCTAATGATGGATTCACCAAAGTCACATATCAAAGAAGAAGAAGACCCATGGCTCCTACTACAACATGGCAACAACCATTACCCAGGTACACTCGTTCCTTTTCTGGTTATTGTTTTAAATGCAATGCATATGGTCATAAAATCTCAAGTTGTAGATATAATGTAGAACAAAGAAATTTTACTAGTAGAAATATTTTTTCACCTTTGATAGATTATGCTATACAATGCTATAACTGTCATAACTTCAGACATATTGCAAGAAATTATCGTAGCTCTTTTGCAGGAAATAAATACCAGGAAAGAAAGTATCAATCAGCTGGATTAAAACAAAACAAAAAATTTCCCCGAAAAACTGTCACAAGCCAATGAAAGGGAGAAGGTAAAACAAGTGACCAGATCTGTCGTCAAATCTCAGTGGAAAGAAAAGGAGCAACCTAAGAAATACAAGGAATCCCTAATCGTTCAAACAGCTCTCAAAGCCCAGAGTAAATCTGCACCTTGGATTCTGGACAGTGGATGCTCCAGTCTTATGACAGGAGACAAACATAAGTTTGATAAGCTACAGACATATGAAGGTGGTTCTGTAAAATTCGGAAACAATGATGGAGCCAAGATAGTGGGTAAAGGATCAGTTAAGTTAAGTGACAAAAAAATCAACTCTAAGGAAGTTCTTTTTGTGGTGGGTCTGAAGCATAACTTACTGAGTGTAAGTCAAATTTGTGATAGAGGTCATGAAGTAATTTTCAAGAAGGAGGGCTGTGAAGTAAGAAAGATGAAAAATGGAAAGTTAATAGCCACTGGACTAAGAACCTCCGGAAATCAGTATACTCTCTCGGAGACTTGAAGGAGCTTGCTTGGTTGGACAGGAAGAAGAAAATTGGATGTGGCACAAGAGACTCGGTCACATAAGCTTTGATAATCTGGTAAAAATCAGCACAAAAAGAGCAGTAAGAGACATACCCACTATTGGTAAACCTTCAAATAGCATTTGTGAATCATGCCAAAAGGGGAAGCAAACTAGATCTACTTTCAAAGCAAAAGAGTACTTTACAAGAAAGCCTTTAGAACTAATTCACACAAATTTATGTGGACCCATGAGAATGGAAAGCATAAATGGCTACAAATATTTTATGTTGTGTATAGATGACTTTTCCAGAATGACATGGGTACTCTTTCTGAAACTTAAATCAGAAGCCTTTGAGATGTTTAAAACTTTCAAAAATCTTGTTGAGAATCAATCTAGAAAAATAATTAAATGTTTGAGATCAGATAGAGGAGGAGAGTTTATTTCAGATGAGTTTGCAGAATACTGTGAAAAACACGAAATAAGAAGATAGTTTTCGGCAGCAAGAACACCTCAGCAGAATGGAGTAGTAGAAAGGAAGAATAGAACTGTGCAGGAAATGGCACAGACCATGTTGACAGAGAGCAGAATTGCTGATAGATTTTGGAAAGAGGCAGTTCATACTACAGTTTACATCCATAATAGGTGCATGTTGAGGCCGCATGAAAGCAAAACACCTTATGAACTGTGGTTTGGTAAAAAGGCTATAGCAAAATACTTCAAAGTGTTCGGCAGCAAGTGTTACATTAAACAGACTGAAGCCAATCTTGTCAAATTCGAAGATAGAGCTGATGAAGGTATCTTTCTTGGGTACTCAACAAAAAGCAAAGCCTATACATGCTACAACAAAAGACTTAAGAAAATTGTGGAGAGTGTGGATGTTAAGGTTGATGAAGGTAGGAAACAAGAAATCAGCCATAATGAAAACTACCCAACTTATGAAGAATTTATTGAAGAAGATGAACATCAAGAAAAAGAAGAGAGACGAAATCAGATTCAGATGATTTGGAAAGAGAAGAAAACAGGAAATCCAAAACAGGCAGCTGGCAGAAAAATCATCCCAGAGAGCAGATTATTGGGGACCCCATAATTGGTATTCAAACAAGAAGAAGAATAGTAAACAACTACTCTCTGTTATCTAGCATTGAGCCCAAAAATATCATTGAAGCAAGTACAGATGAAAGCTGGATGGAGGCAGTTAATGAAGAACTAGATCAAATTGAGAAAAACAAAACTTGGGAATTAGTACCAAGGCCTGAAAATAAAAACATAATCGGTACTAAATGGATATTTCAAAACAAACTGAATGAAGATGGACAGGTTGTGAGGAATAAAGCAAGATTGGTCTGTAAAGGATATGCTCAAGTTGAGGGGATTGGTTTTGAAGAGACCTTTGCACCAGTGGCTAGACTTGAAGCAATAAGACTGTTTTTGGCTTTAGCAGTTCATAGGAATTTCAAAGTTTATCAGATGGATGTGAAATCAGCATTTCTAAATGGAAATCTTGAAGAAGTGTATATTGAACAGCCTGATGGCTTTCAACTCTGTGATAATCCTAACTTTGTTTGCAAGCTAAAGAAAGCATTGTATGGCTTGAAACAAGCACCTAGAGCTTGGTATGCAAGACTGGACAACTATCTCACTAAGCAAGGATTCAAAAAGGGTATGGTGGATAGTAATTTATATATCAAAACTGAAAATGGCAATTTCATTGTACTTGTTGTTTATGTAGATGATATAATATTTGGGAGCAGCAATGATGAATCCTGCAAAGACATAGCAAATAAAACGCAGAAAGAGTTTGAAATGTCTATGATTGGTGAACTTTCATATTTCCTAGGACTGTGTTGAGTGGTATTTTCACCCGATTGTGAAAACACACTCTCCGATAGGATTTGGGTTCTAAATCCTCTGCTTGCAAAGAAATTAAACATGTAACTTCTCCAAGGTTCCTGTTATGTGAGCATTTTGCATCTGTGTATGAAAGATATTAAATTAAAATGCTTGGAACACCTTAGTGATTGCAAGTAACTGAAAACAAGGGGCACTGTGGTTTATTTTACTGTGAAATAAATGATTGTTCATTGAACCCTTATAAAACAAACGTGAGTTGGCCCTCATATGACCACGATGTAATGCTTTAATTCCTTTTATCTTGATGGTTTTAAGATAGATTTTATCTTGCATTAAATCCTCAATGATGAATAGGGTCTTCAAATGTAACTTCAAAATGTCACTTTAACTTATCCCTCTTAAATGAAATCAAATTTTCATCAAGATGAACAATTAAGTGCTTTAAGGAAAAGACTTTCAATGTAGTACTCAAACTACCCCTCTTTCGTAAAATTGGAATTTTTATGAAGAAAGGGTAATTTTAGGCCCAAAATGAAATTTGTGAAAATGCCATAAAACATAACCCCTTCAATGAAATTGGAATTTCCATGAAGGGAATGTCATCATAGGCTCATGAATGCAAAACAAAGCTGGAAAAATGAAATTTGACCTTAAAATGGAAAATTTCTATTTTCGGATTTTAAAATCAGTAACAAAACAGCAACTTCGATGAATTTTTAAAAATACTAAACAACTCCGAAAATGAAATTTCAAAGTGCGTATTGGAAGTCTGAATTATAATCTACGCAATGGTGAAATCATTTTTAGATTTTGAAATTTTTTTAATGTTTATTTTAATGCCTGAAAATAAGAAAAAAATTCTGAAATTAAAATTTTTGAAAACAGAAAATTAAAATTTGCATCAAAATAATTGCTGAAAATGCGGCAATGCAAAAGCTCCTTCAGTTTGATAGCACCCCATCCTGCAAAACCGAATACGTGAGAGTTTCGTACATGCAACCTAGCTTATTTGACCTACAAAATAAACACAATCAAAGTAAACTAGGTGCTGGCTCCTAGGGTTTTAAATAATTTCCAGATTGCAGACATTCACATGAAATAACCCAAAACAATGGCATAAATTTCACATACAAATCTGAAATTTGGAAGGAGAAACATAAAACAATTAAAATAGAGCATGCAGAAAATTTCTCATCCTTTCTTGCTAACAAGGCCTGAAATTTCTGAAGAGAAGCTTTGGCATTCAAATTATATTCCTAAGTTTACATATCAAAATCTGCCGCCATTTGGCCATGCCACAAATTCCAGTCCCTTTTTACAATATTTCGGTGGAGTATTTAAACTTGCAGGAAAGCTCTTCACCTTCGTAGCCCTTCGTTTTTCCCTTTTCCTGCGTTCAAGCCTTGGCGTTTGGCTTTTCCTTTTTACTTCAAGGCGTAACCAAAATTCCCTATTGTTTTGTTTACACGATGCCTTTCATTTCGATAACGTCTTGATGAGTGATGCCAAGTGGCGCACTTAATTGGTTTTGGGAGAGCGAACATTAATCGTAAGGTCTTGCCCATAACAAAACGCTCCTACGCCTCTGTTTATATCTGCCCCCGAAATCATTGAATAACATTACGAAAACTATTATGAACAGTTATGACTATACCATAATAGTTATTCTCAAAGCAAAGGCACACTTTAATTTATAACGTTTCCCCATAATTATGAACACGTGCCACTTGGCATTTTGCTTTGGTTTATATGTCCTCTTCGACGCCGTAGCGAAGGTCCACGTCTTGTCTAGCCGGTAAATCACCCGCGACTCCTGTATCGCGTGGCCACCCCTCATGTCCTCACAGGCCTGTATGCATTTTTCGGTAGTCCACATCATCACTGTCTTTCGGCATGTATCGCGTCACTCAAAATCTCGTCGAATACCTGGTAATCTTCCGCCAGGTCGCTCACTACACTGCCGTCCCACTCTGACTGCCCGTCCGACGAATTCGGTCAAATATCTCATCTATGTATTCTGTTGGAACTTTGTTCCACTTTAATGCCTCTGCTTCACTGCATCGATTCTACCCTGTAACCGGTCGTTCTCTGTTCGTTGCCCTGGACTTATCCCTGCGCTATCCTTTGGCATGCGCTCATCTTGGATTCCATCCGCCATGCCTGTAACTACTACACCATGCCTGGACTTAGAAAAATCCTTTTTTATACTTTCATTAAAACCAAAAAAGCAACGGCTTTATATATATATAAATTTTACCTTCCTTTTTATTATTATTTTTATTATTTTTTATTTTTATTTTTTTACTTTTCATTTTAAACTTTCACATAAAAGTTAACACAAAATTAATCGTAAAAATCACCAACAACAATGACGATAAAAAATTGTCAACCAAAATGAACAAATAAAAGTTATCGACAAGAAAATATTGTCGACAAGAAAAAGTTGTCGACAATAAAATATCATCGACAAGAAAAAGTTGTCGACAATAAAATATCGTCGACAAGAAAATACTGCCAACAAGAACCGACAACAATTGCAAAACCTACGACAAAACGAAGGATTAGACACTAAAAATGAAATGTCAACACCCGGATATCAAAACGAAAAGGTGGGTCCCCAATTTTGGGGTGTGTTGTGGATCAGCCACAACAAATGGCGACTCTGCTGTCAAATGCTCCTGAGCATTTGGTGAGAACCCAACCTGGAAACATATATAAACTCAAAAACATGCATTAGCACATAAGCAATATAACAAATGCCCAAAGATCAGAAGTACATGAATCATCAGAATCATCAAGTATTAGCTCGGTGTGTGCAATGTGTTTTCATTCCCTATCGTTTGAAATTGATCAACATTCCATTGTCAGTTTTACATGAATGCATATATGAGACTGTGAATGATTTGTGTAACCTAATAAATATGCTTGGAGATTTTGCTTTTTTTAAAATAAAACATAGACCTTCTAGTATCATACACAAACATTCAAGATTGCCAAACCCTCTTAGGATCAACTATATGAATTGCTTTATTATATATCCCAAAGTTGGTTATGAGTCCCTACTATCTTGAACCCATGTGCAAGTGAAAGTGAAATCAGAACTTTGGGGAATCAGACTCCCAACCAACCGAGATGAGAGTTTAACCCTATCCTTACTATTCTGATTTAGAATTCATTACCTCACTTTGAGCAAAATAATTTAACCAATTATGAAAGAAATGGTCATGCTAGTCTAACCCTTTGGACAATCAGTGGTCTTGTTTTTTAGACAAGACATGTTGCCATGCATGGGCATACTTAACCCCACAATCCAAAACTTATCTTCATTTCTTTGGACCTTGGGGATGACTACCCATCCTTTGCAGAGGACAAGTAGTACGATCCTTACAATCCACTATAAAGATGAGATGGGAAAAATTTATTTTTTACTTCTTGGACCTTTGGGATGACTACCCATCCTTGCTAGGGACATGTAGTACGATCCTTCCAATCCAAACTTTAGATGTAGATGGAAAATATTAATTTTGTTGCTTAGACCTTGGGGATGACTACCCATCCTTTGCAGAGGACAAATAGTACGATCCTTACAATCCAAGATTTATTGTGAAATGAGACATAAGAGCTTTGGGGAATTGGATTCTCAACCTAAATGAGATGAGAATTTATGCCCTATCCTTACTACTCCATGTAGGTCAAATCAAAGCTTTGGGGAATTGGATCCTCAACCTAAGTTCGATGAGGATTTAACCCTATCCTTACTACTCTGATTTTAGGCTTTTAAGCTCTATGGAAGTGGTCAAAACCACTGTTTTAAGGATCATGCTGCATAAATAGGATAGACATGAAATACTTCTTTCGCCCAACCTTTCCTTCCAAGTTAGGTTTTGATCATTTTGCTCAAGATCCTTTTTAATGTATAAGACGTGCTTGGTTCAAGATATCTCAAGACTCAGTTTCCCACCTTAGGATTTTTCTTATTTATGTGATAGCATAACCTCAAGAGGATTTGACATACTTTAATGATTTGTATTTGAAATGCATTTGCAACTACGATGGCATGTATGTGCAAAGCGAGATGTAATACGAATGCATTGTCTTTTGAATTGCAGATGAAGTATTGCTATATAAAACTGACTACTTCATGCATCACAAAATCAAACGATACTATTAAACTGTTTGTGTTACTTGTGGAGCTTTTACAAGACAATTCCAATGTTTCATATTCTCCCGATCTAGAACATAAGTTAGCATCTCAAGGCAACTTTTTCATCATCATTTTTTTTTTTTTTTATAGACAAACAAAACATGTCAAATAAACACACATCTTTAAATTAAAACTTATTCAATCCAAAACCAAACTGCAATCCCAAAAATGAAAATTTGAAAACACAAACCAAAAACCAAAAACCAAAATTTATATACAAATGTACACTATAATACAAGATGATGCAAAGCTTAGCTTATCACTTTCCTGGATCCCACACATGATTAGAACATTTCAACAAAAATATGACATAATATGCATGCCAAATGTTGTGGGAATCTAAGACCAGACCAAACAATGCAACAAATTTCCACTTGCCATGCTCACCATACCAATTTGATTTAGTTCCAATAATACTCCCATAGGTGAGCATCAAATTACTAGAATGATTAGACAATAAATGATTTTCAATTTTATCATGTCTATTCTTTAAAATATAATCTTCATAATTCCCTCCTTGATTTAGAATTAGGCTATCCTTTTCAAATATGCAATTTTGTAAGTAGTAGCCTATTTCTACAAATTTCTTAGCCAAATCATTTTCCAAATTTGTAGGCCAATCAAATTTGTGTAACAATTTACAAGCATCTAAGATATTTACTAAATTAGGATCATTAAAAGTTTTTATCCTAGATTCAATTAGTAATTGTTGATGAATTTTATTTAACAATTCAAGTGCATCAACTTCTTTTCCATTCATTAAAACCATGTTATTAAAGGTGTGATTAAAAATTATACCTTGTTTTTCATTTACCTTTAGTGACATTTCATCATTCAAATTATTTAAATTCAAAATATGGTCATCCTTTTCAATCCTCAAACACTCTTGGTCAAAGTGTATGTCAAGTAATCTGCTTTGATGATCACTTATTTGAGTTGCTTCCAATTGATCCATCTCTTTATCATTTGGTTCTAATTCTTTGTTCACTATCCATGGCATCTCTTCATTTGAATCCCCAAAATCATCATGCAAACTTGCATCCACACTTTCAATGAATTTATATTTTGTCCCCTTTTCAAATCTCGTGAATATGAGGTCTTCGTATGATGTAGAAGGTTCAACATCCTGTATATCAAGTAAAATATGAGTTTCATCTATAGGGATGTGAGAAAATAATGCATTATCATATCTCCCCCAACCATTGTGAAAATTGTCATCCAAATCCATGGCATGAAATTCCATGATATTTATGACATGATCTTTTGATTCCTTCGTCAATTCTTTTTCTTCTTTGTCCTTGGTAATAGAATAATTATAATCTTCCAAAATTTGATGAGATTTGAAACCCTCTTCCAAAACATCCTCAAATCGTACAGGAGTTGTAATATCTTCCTTTGAGTAGGCAATTATGTTGTCCTGTATATCAATAGGCACACGAGTTTCATTAGTAGTTTTGGAATGAGTAAAATCTTCCCACTTCTTCCAAGCATCATAATAATCATCTTTCAAAATCAAGTGGTGACGTTCAACTATTTCTTCAACATCTTCCAATTCATCAATGTGCTTCTCATCAAATTCATCTTCACCTTCCTTAAATGGTTCAATTATTTCCAAAAGTGGGTTATTTCTTGAATTCAAATTTATAAGGCTATCATTGTCCAAATTAGTAACCCATGATTCATTATCATAATTTGGAGGGTGAAGAATTTCTTGATCTTTAATTTTACACGTCTCATCAATAGTATCTTCCAAGAACAAGTGGTGAGACTCTATCATGTCTTCAAATTTATTTATTGATTTTCTTTCCATTTCACTTTCAACCATTTCATTCAATTCTATGGTGGGTTCCATCCATTCACATATATCAAACATTGTTGAATTTAGAACCCCTTCATCTAGATAATCATGTATCTCTACATGATCCTCACTAGTGGATGTTGTCTTAGCAATTTGCACCTCCTCGTGGACTACATCCAAGGTGGTCATAAAATTTGGGTATTCAAATTCATCCCCTTGATCATTTACCTTAGATATCATTGGAGTGGAGGGTGCTATGTTTGATGGTTGGTGTAGGTTGGCATCAAAAGAACAATCTCTCATGTGAATATGTTGTGCCTTTTCTTCTTCAAGACCTTGTCGTTCTATCTCTTCTAAGATCTCATGGATTCTCTCTAGGGACAAACCACTCAGTTTTTCCTCAATGAGTGAAGCAAGTGTGGGGTGTATGGCTCCTAGGTATACTTTCATGGCTTCCTCTTCTAATGTGTTAAAATTTTCCCACATTTGGGAGTGCAACTCACGAAATATTTCATTGAATTGACTCAAGGATTCATTAGACTCTTTACATATGGAGGTAAACTGATTTTTCAATATTTCTAAGTCAGACTGATTACCAAAATGATTAAGATAGGCTGCTTCTAGTTGTATCCAAGAAGTCCTAACCTCCATGGGTAGTTGGCTATACCAAAAGAATGGTCTATCATCCAAAATGTATGCAAATAACTTACAAGCCACCTCCTCATAGAAAATCTGGAATTGACATAATGCATTCTTGTAGACATGCAGCTTTTGCAAGTATCCTAGTGGTACCTCTTGATTAAAACACCGTAAAAAATCCAATAACATTTTAGGAACATGATATGGTACCACAGGTATAGACAAACCCTTATAATGATCCTCTATTATTAATACCATTCTCTCTCTTAGAGATGTTATTTCAGCTCTCGGGGATACCCTTTGCTCCTCAAGTGTTGCCATTAGTGAACTTAAAATGTAATTTTAGAACCAAATCTGTTGAATATTCAACCTGCAATATAAAACAGAAATCAAGTTAGCATCAACTAAGAGATGTATTCATTAAAATCAAATGAAAAGTAATTGCATGAGACCAAAATTCTGAAAAATTAAATCAAATCACTTTAATTCTGTATGAACAATCGAGAAAAATATACAGACATACCTGAATTGCTTAAAATAGAATAGGTAAATAAATTTAGACCGTCCTTTTTACAATCCGTTGAATGTTAGAGGACTAATGCATACAAAAATTTAAAATTATATTACACTAAAAATAAACCCGTACGGCCCTCCTAGCACCAATCCGTTGAGTGGTGTTAGAGGCCGTATATGCTAATAAAATGGACTTGAAATTTTTAGCAATGTAAAGCTCTTAAACAATTAAAAACCCGTAGCATCTAAAATCACGATAAAATAAACCCTTTTCAGGCCCTCCTTCTAGCGCCAATCTGTTGAGTGGTATTTTCACCCGATTGTGAAAACACACTCTCCGATAGGATTTGGGTTCTAAATCCTCTGCTTGCAAAGAAATTAAACATGTAACTTCTCCAAGGTTCTTGTTATGTGAGCATTTTGCATCTGTGTATGAAAGATATTAAATTAAAATGCTTGGAACACCTTAGTGATTGCAAGTAACTGAAAACAAGGGGCACTGTGGTTTATTTTACTGTGAAATAAATGATTGTTCATTGAACCCTTATAAAACAAACGTGAGTTGGCCCTCATATGACCACGATGTAATGCTTTAATTCCTTTTATCTTGATGGTTTTAAGATAGATTTTATCTTGCATTAAATCCTCAATGATGAATAGGGTCTTCAAATGTAACTTCAAAATGTCACTTTAACTTATCCCTCTTAAATGAAATCAAATTTTCATCAAGATGAACAATTAAGTGCTTTAAGGAAAAGACTTTCAATGTAGTACTCAAACTACCCCTCTTTCGTAAAATTGGAATTTTTATGAAGAAAGGGTAATTTTAGGCCCAAAATGAAATTTGTGAAAATGCCATAAAACATAACCCCTTCAATGAAATTGGAATTTCCATGAAGGGAATGTCATCATAGGCTCATGAATGCAAAACAAAACTGGAAAAATGAAATTTGACCTTAAAATGGAAAATTTCTATTTTCGGATTTTAAAATCTGTAACAAAACAGCAACTTCGATGAATTTTTAAAAATACTAAACAACTCCGAAAATGAAATTTCAAAGTGCGTATTGGAAGTCTGAATTATAATCTACGCAATGGTGAAATCATTTTTAGATTTTGAAATTTTTTTAATGTTTATTTTAATGCCTGAAAATAAGAAAAAATTCTGAAATTAAAATTTTTGAAAACAGAAAATTAAAATTTGCATCAAAATAATTGCTGAAAATGCGGCAATGCAAAAGCTCCTTCAGTTTGATAGCACCCCATCCTGCAAAACCGAATACGTGAGAGTTTCGTACATGCAACCTAGCTTATTTGACCTGCAAAATAAACACAATCAAAGTAAACTAGGTGCTGGCTCCTAGGGTTTTAAATAATTTCCAGATTGCAGACATTCACATGAAATAACCCAAAACAATGGCATAAATTTCACATACAAATCTGAAATTTGGAAGGAGAAACATAAAACAATTAAAATAGAGCATGCAGAAAATTTCTCATCCTTTCTTGCTAACAAGGCCTGAAATTTCTGAAGAGAAGCTTTGGCATTCAAATTATATTCCTAAGTTTACATATCAAAATTCTGCCATTTGGCCATGCCAAAAATTCCAGTCCCTTTTTACAATATTTCGGTCGGATATTTAAACTTGCAGGAAAGCTCTTCCCCTTCGCAGCCCTTTGTTTTTCCCTTTTCCTGCGTTCAAGCCTTGGCGTTTGGCTTTTCCTTTTTACTTCAAGGCGTAACCAAAATTCCCTATTGTTTTGTTTACACGATGCCTTTCATTTCGATAACGTCTTGATGAGTGATGCCAAGTGGCGCACTTAATTGGTTTTGGGAGAGCGAACATTAATCGTAAGGTCTTGCCCATAACAAAACGCTCCTACGCCTCTGTTTATATCTGCCCCCGAAATCATTGAATAACATTACGAAAACTATTATGAACAGTTATGACTATACCATAATAGTTATTCTCAAAGCAAAGGCACACTTTAATTTATAACGTTTCCCCATAATTATGAACACGTGCCACTTGGCATTTTGCTTTGGTTTATATGTCCTCTTCGACGCCGTAGCGAAGGTCCACGTCTTGTCTAGCCGGTAAATCACCCGTGACTCCTGTATCGCGTGGCCACCCCTCATGTCCTCACAGGCCTGTATGCATTTTTTGGTAGTCCACATCATCACTGTCTTTCGGCATGTATCGCGTCACTCAAAATCTCGTCGAATACCTGGTAATCTTCCGCCAGGTCGCTCACTACACTGTCGTCCCACTCTGACTGCCCGTCCGACGAATTCGGTCAAATATCTCATCTATGTATTCTGTTGGAACTTTGTTCCACTTTAATGCCTCTGCTTCACTGCACCGGTTCTACCCTGTAACCGGTCGTTCTCTGTTCGTTGCCCTGGACTTATCCCTGTGCTATCCTTTGGCATGCGCTCATCTTGGATTCCATCCGTCGTGCCTGTAACTACTACACCACGCCACCGCGGGCCCGAAGCTGTCCTGTTCTTCTATCAGTTCCATTCGGTCGTTCTTCCCAGCAAGGTTCGATCCTTACTTCAATCCCCGCGTCATTTGGCAAGGTCTAGCACCCGGGCTCTGTCATCGCTTGGAGTCGTCCACATTGCTGTCATGTCGGAGCCACAAACCATATACGTATCCGCCGTGGGGTGAACTCGGGTCACGTCTCCGAAATTGCGAGACCTGCACTTTAGACAAACAACAAAGTTAAGAGAAAAAACAAAAAATAAAAATAAAATAAAATAAATTTCCTTACTAAACGTCTTTGCCTAAAGCGTGCATCACCCTTATTAAAAACAAAGCAAAATCCTTTTTTATACTTTCATTAAAACCAAAAAAGCAACGGCTTTATATATATATATGAAATTTTACCTTCCTTTTTATTATTATTTTATTTTTTTTTATTTTTTTACTTTTCATTTTAAACTTTCACATAAAAGTTAACACAAAATTAATCGTAAAAATCACCAACAACAATGACGATAAAAAATTGTCAACCAAAATGAACAAATAAAAGTTGTCGACAAGAAAATATTGTCGACAAGAAAAAGTTGTCGACAATAAAATATCGTCGACAAGAAAAATTTGTCGACAATAAAATATCGTCGACAAGAAAATACTGCCAACAAGAACCGACAACAATTGCAAAACCTACGACAAAACGAAGGATTAGACACTAAAAATGAAATGTCAACACCCGGATATCAAAACGAAAAGGTGGGTCCCCAATTTTGGGGTGTGTTGTGGATCAGCCACAACAGATTGCAAGTCAATCAAACTGAAAAGGGCATTTTTATTTCTCAAGTTAAATATGTGAAAGAAATGCTGAAAAAGTTCACTATGGAGGATAGTAAGCCTGTTAGCACCCCCATGACAACAGGCTGCAAGTTGAGCAAGGATGATAAATCTCTAGATGTTGATCAAACAATGTACAGATCTATGATTGGGAGCCTGTTGTATTTGACAGCCACCAGACCGGATATCTTACAGGTAGTTTGCATGGTTGCAAGATTTCAGGCTAGTCCCAAAGAGACTCATGTGACAACTGTGAAAAGGATTTTTAGGTACCTCAAGGGGACTATGGAATATGGACTATGGTATCCAAAAGGAAAAGACTTCACTCTTTTTGCATATTCCGATGCAGATTGGGTAGGATGTATTGATGACGAGAAAAATTACCGGTGGAGGAGCATTTTATCTTGGAGATAAAGCTGGTAGCATGGCACGACAAGAAGCAAGAATCAGTCTCTCTATCCACAGTAGAGGCTGAATACATTGCAGCAACAACATGCTGTACACAGATATTATGGATGAGACAAACACTAAAAGACCTTGGTATTCACTTTAATGAGCCCATTTCAATTAAATGTGATAACACTAGTGCAATCAACATCTCAAAGAATCTGGTCATTCATTCCCGCACCAAACATATTGCAATTCGGTATCATTTTTTGAAAGATAAAGTTGCATAAGGAGAGGTCAAATTGGAGTTTGTTCCAACTACAGAGCAAGTTGCAGACATATTCACAAAACCATTGCCCAAGGAAGTTTTTGAGTACCTTCGAAAGAAGTTGGGAGTAGTCACACTACCCAAGCACTGACTAGCTATGAGGAACACATTCTCAGGGGGAGCATTAAAATTATTTATGCCTGAGAATGTTGTGCATAGACTCAGGGGGAGTCTGCAGCAGCCCTTTGGTATTATTGGCAAAGGGGGAGAAGAAATTGAGCAAGGTTGCAGTGTGTTGCCAACAATTCCAAAGGGGGAGATTGTTGAGCAAGGTGCAACAAAAGCATTGCAAAAGTATTGTCATTGTTGTCAACACAGACAGATTGATGCAGATGATGCAGTTCAAAGGTCAGTCAAAACAAGTACAGTGAATTTCCAAGAAGAAAGAAGTGGCCCAGATTTAGAAATTTGCAAAAAAAGACAAGTAAGAAAACTGTCGCGATATCGCGACATGTTTTCTGTCGCGATTTCATGACAAAAATGAGGAGAGAGAAAGCGCAGCCGAGAATGTCGCGATTTCGTGACAAAAATGAGGAGAGAGAAATTGCAGCCGAAAATGTCACGATTTCATGACAAAAATGAGGAGAGAGAAAGCACAGTTGAATATGTCACGATTTCGTGACAAAAATGAGGAGAGAGAAGGTGCAGCTGAAAATTTCATGATTTCGTGACAAAACAGAGGAGAGAGAAAGTGCATGAGAAAGTGTCACGATATCGTGACAGTTTTGAAAGAAAAGCACTAAGGGAAAAAAGTGTCACGATATCGCGACACATCGGGTTTTCGCGACTCGAAGAAGAGAGAGAATGCACGGCAACAAAAGTGTAGCGATTTTGCTACATGTCGGAGTTTCGCTGGCTGAAGCAGAAAAGAAGCACTAAGTCAAGAAAGTGTAGCAATTTCGCTACATGTCAGACTTTCGAGGGCCGAAGCAGAGTTCAGATGCCAAAAAGCAAAGGTGTGGCGATTTCGCTACAAGTTTGAAATGCACGGCGCAAAGATGTAGCGATTTCGCTACAAGTTCGAAATACAAGACACAAAGGTGTAGTGATTTCGCTACAAGTCAAAAGTGTAGAACACAAAGGTGTAGCGATTTCGCTACAAGTCTAAGTTTTTCTAGTAGAAGCAAAGTTGGAAACGCAAGGCACAAAGTTGTAGCAATTTTGCTACATGTCCTGATTTCGCTTGTGCATGAAGGGAAAAATGTACGGACGCAAAAGATGTTGCGATTTCGCGACATGTTGCATTTTCGCGAGCGAAATGCAAAGAACAGCACTAAGGCAGAAAAGCGTCGTGATTTCGCGACATGTTCCGATTTCGCTGAGGCTTGCGGAGAAAAGTGTATGAAAGCCCAAAGTGTCACGATTTTGTGACATGTACCATTTTCGTGGGGGCAAGTGAAGGAGAGTGCAGGAAAGCGAAAGCGTCGCGATTTCATGACATGTCTCATTTTCATGGCTAGGAGACAGAAATGAGCTCGATGCAGCGAAATCGTCGCGATTTCATGAAATGTCTCATTTTCACGGCTAGGAGACAGAAAAGTGCTCGATGCAGCAAAAGCATCGCGATTTCGCAACATGTCTCATTTTCGCAGGTGCATGCCGAGATAAGGTATAGAAGGCAGAAAACGTCATGATATCACGACAAGTTAGGTTTTCACGGTCAACAGTCCAGAATAAGTCAACTGAGTAGAAATGTCGCGATATCGTGACAGGTAACAGTTTGGCGAGAAAAAGTCACAGAAGCATGCATAGTGATAGATGTCAAAATAGCGCAAAGAGTTAACTGGAGTCATATCTACAGTTACCGAGTGATAGGTGTCGAGAAAGCTTAGAGAAAATTCATGCAGCCAAATTAACTAGAGTTAGACTTGCAGTTACAGGTGGCAGTTACAAGAACAGTCTTTTCTAGTCAGAACAGCTGTTACAGGGGTGGTTACCGAGAATCATGATTACAGAGAAATTAATTAATAGGTTGCATATATCAATAAATGACAGTCACGCGTAGAAGAAAGTGGTAGCATAGAATTCAAAAGAGAATAAAGAAGAATAGAACGCCGAGATACGCAGAAAGGCTGTCAGGATACGTAGAAAAAGGTGTCAGGATACGCAGAAAAAATGCTGTCAGAATGTGCAGAGAAGAATGTCAGAATAAGTCAGAAAGAAAGCGACTAAAAGGTAGAACGTATCAGAGAGGGTTTGACAGATTGATCGTAGCCGAGAATGCATGGAAAATTGGAGGGAAAATTTGAGCCGTTTCAAAAAGATTTGTTCAAGGAAGTCAAGTATAATAATCGAACAGGTGTAGTAAGTAAGGTTACTGCAATTGTGGTTATTCGTTAAAAACAAAAAGAAAAGGTTGAGTAAGAGTGCTGCATGAAGTACAGAAAAAGAACTAAAACCTGTATGTATTTTTCTTGAAAAATTAGAAGAGAGGTTTTAGACTGTGATAGAAGATATTGAGTTTCTAACAATTCTCTTTATGCTTCTATGAGATTGATTTGTATGAGCTATAGACCAGTGAGGGTCTTGCAAAAGAGAAGGCATTTTTATGTCAATTTTTTTTAAAAATAGAAATCCAAGTTGGTGCTTGGTAAAAGGGGTTGGTGCTCCTATCTGTTGCAGCAGAAAAATCAGGGGTTGGTGCTCCTTCCAGTGGGTGCTGGTAAACTTTTTGTAAATATTGAATCCTTGCAAAGACTAGATTTGGATTGTAGTCCAAACAGTCATTATTTGAGGAGTAGCCACATCGATGAACCTCGTTAAATCTTGTGTTGTGTGATGCTCTTGTGTTATACTTGCTTTATCTATTTTTAAGCTCGCATTTTTAAGTTTTAAGAGTTGCAGATTCAAGTTTTAAATAGTTACACTGATTCACCCCCCCCTCTCAGTGTCATTGTGAGAATATCATCCATATGAGGAGGTAGACACAGGTGAGTGGTATGTGCATCATCAGGTGGTAGTAGATAGGGTGGAGTTGATTGATATATATGATCCACTAGAATTTTATTGGGAGGACCCTAGAGATCAGGGTATGTAGGCACAGTTAGCAGTATGAGATGCTATGATTACAAAGCTATGGGGTGATCTCAAAAGGGTGCAATAGGATTTTATAGAGGAGAGAGATCTACTACAGGCACAAGTGCAGAGTGCACAAACTGATATGGAGAGCCAAGCAACTTTGATAGCTACTCTTTAGGCATAGGTTGTAGTATAGAGCCCTAGTTGTGGGGAGTCTAGAAGTGTCAAGGTAGCCAAGATGCAGGAGGAGACGGTACATCTCCAGGGTTTGGTTTTGACCTATCAGATTTTATACCAATAGGATTGGACTTATACTGACATGCTTGAGGATGAGATAGTTTGCCTTAATGGGTGCATACCAAATCGAGCATTAGCCATTGGATCATAGCAGATTCAAAGGAGCAAGAGAAGACAGTCCTCTACATGGATGAAGGCTCCTAGTTCTACATGAAGGATGGATAGGTTTGTGGGGAGTAGGTCTGGGAGCTTGTGATGGACTCCTACTAATGGAAGAGGAGAGATTCATGGTGTCGATATTGTGTAGCAATGGCTTAGAGACTCTGATAGTTATTTTTGGATTTTTGGTTTTTTGGAGTGTGAATTCTGAGAACTCATGTTTATTGTAGCCTAAGGGCATCTTATGGATTATGTTGTAGCTTTTGACTTCTTACATATGGATATATATGAGTTTGCCTTGATCATCATGTAAACTTTTACTACTTTATGATATGTATGATATGCTATGCTTTATGATGCGATGAATGCCTATCATGTATGCATGTATTTTTTTATGATGTGATGATGCAATGACGTGAAATATAATGGAAATGCATAATGAAATGGATGATTTGATTTAATTTTGTATGATGGATTTATGATGACTATTTGATAGATTATATGCTAGCACCACAGATTGTACAAAATGTATCTTTATTATTTTCATGTTATTATGACACTATGTAATGGATTTTGTAATTTTGACAAACATGTGACAGCATGATGTAAAATGGAATGAATAATGTAATGTGGGATGATATGTTTAGTAGTTTTTATGAGACTCAAACAATCTAGTTACCTAATCAAAAGTTTATAAATAACTATGCAAGAATTTTTGACAAAGTATACATCTAATAATATAACCAAGATAATCAACATCCCTATGTGTGCATGTGAGTTCATTATGATGATAACGCATGAAGTTACCCTAGTGAAAAACGGGATTCATGTAGCCCATATGTACTAGATATCACCCTATTAGTCTCATTATCCTGAGTTTTGTACTTAGTTGGATTAGACTACTTGGTAATATAGGCTATACAAGGTAGCTCATCCACATGCAAACATTGGTCTAAAAATAAGCAAGTTGCTTATGTGACAGACATATCATCTTGCGTAAGGATACCACCATTTCCAGGTAGGCTATCCACCAAGCCTATAGTAAGGAGCACCTTATGGTTCTCTAATACTAAGAATCCCAAGGATTCAAGTTCAAGACTCCCTTCTTTTCTTTTAACTTTGAATTGTTCAAGGGAGTTTTTCATTTTTTTTTGTTTGAGCAAGATATTTTGGTAGTGGTGAGAACCACTGTTTCTTTTTTATTTTTATAAAGTGATAATAATCACTATTTGTTTTTGCATATTTTCAAGTGATAATAATCACTATTGATTTTTCTCTTTTTGATACATGCCCTAGTGTGAAGCAAGAAATTTTGAGTAAAGAGGAACTTGTCCTTTTATCAATTCTCAGCATATTTGAACCATTCACACAGGGGGATGAGTGGGATAACCTTTTTTTCTTAAATTAATCTAGACCACTTTATAGTTTCATCTTTCCTTTTGCTAGACTTAGATTTATTAATGTGAAAATGTGTCGGGATTTTGATGTATACAAGGCATAATCTAAGTAGGATTCTACCTTATAAAAATCATGATAGCTTTCTACAAAATTTGAAAAGAAAATTAGCTATTTCTGAGTGACCGAAAAAGCTTAACTATGTTTTACCAACAATGGCTAAGTGACGGGAAACAAACATATAATATGGAGTGTAAATGTAAATGGTATATGTAATGTTAATAGGTGGTAATATTGATAGATAAGAACAATAAATTTAATAGATGTCTAGTGTACAAACCTGGTGCTAGACATGTATGATCAATTTCAAATGATGCATAATTCAATGATGAGTATGCCTAATGCAATTGATGTTTGAAATGCAAAATGATGAAAAATGCAATGCAATGCGATATTTTTGTATTTTTGATATTATGATGATGTTTTTGTATTTTTGATAAATATATATAAAGGTTGACCAATGGGCTTAATGAATGCCATTGGGGCTTTTTGGGTGACCAAAGGGCTTATAGATGCCTTTGGGGCATTTTTGGGTTGACCTAGATAGTCATAGACCACCTAGGGGCATTTTAGGTTGACCTAGATGGTCATAGACCACCTAGGGGCATTTTATGGTGCTCTAAGCATGGAAAGGCCATAGATGACTAATATTCATTGGTTCAGGCTCTTCACTTCCTTTGATGGATGCTAAGCGATAAGTTCTAGGTCCAATCTGACTTGTAATGATGAATGGACCTAACCAGTTTATCACAAATTTATCCCGCAGGTGGGGTGGTAAATTTGAATTTTGTTGGTTCTCTTTTAGAACTAAATCACCAACCTAAAAGTCTCTCTGGTGTACTTTCATGTTGTAAGCTCTCTTAAGGCATTCTTGATAAACACGTAGATGCTCAAGAGCATTGACACGTCGTTCATCAAGAAACGTTAATTGATCTAAATGAGCTTGCCTAGCGGTATCATCGTCGATGAATTCTTGCATGGAAATGCACAATGATGGAATCTCTAACTCTAGAGGCATGATAGCTTCAGCACCATACACTAGTGAAAATAGAGTTGCCCCAGTGGGCGTCCGAATGCTAGTGCGATAGGCCCAAAGGGCAAGAGGTAATTGATTATGCCAATATTTATGATTTTCCTTAATGATTTTCTTTAATATGGCTACTACTATCTTGTTGGATGCCTCTACTTGCCCATTGGCTTGTGGATAATAGGGCATGGAAAAGTTGTGCTTTATGTTATACTTTGTAGTTAATACATGCACATCCTTATTTTTGAAGGGTGTTCCATTATCCGATATTATTTTGGATGGAATACCAAAATGACATATGATGTTATGTAGCATGAACTCTATGATGCAAGGTCCAGTCATAGTGGTAAGGGGAATTGCTTCCACCCATTTTGTGAAGTACTCAGTCACCGTTATGATAAACGTGTGATGGCCTAAGGAGGCAGGTGAGATTTTCCCAATTAAATCAAACCCCCATTATGCAAATGGCCAAACTAATTGAATTGGTTGTAAGGCCTATGAAGGTACATGTGTCAAATTTGCATGATGTTGATACTTCATGCACTTCTTTACATAAGTGCAGCAATATTTCTCTAAAGTTGGCCAATAATAGCCCATGCAAAGAATGCACTTAGCGATGGCCATGCCGCTAAAGTGGCCACCACATGTACCATCGTGTGCTTGGGCAATGGACCAAGCTGACTCTTGTGAGTCTAAGCAATGAAGGAGGATACCCTCATAGCTTCGATGATACATTATGTCTCCTAATAAGACATACTTTGCCACCTTTTTCTTAAATGCTCACTTTGCGGCATGTGACAATCTAGGTGGAATATTTCCTAGTTTTAAGTAATCTTTAATTTGTATGGCCCAATATTGCTTTGGAGAAGCCTCAATTTTATGAATAGCATAATCCTTTTGATGTTTATCTCATGCAAATGTTGATTGAGAATGAACTTGGAGATATAGCATTGTGCTAGTATCAAAATAATTTTGAGGGAATAGAGTCCCCCATCTAATGTTATTCAAATAATTGTGTAGTTGAGAGAACCGTTCATGTGAAGGTTCAATATGAATCATGTGGACATCTGGTGTGGCATTATGCTCATCACGCTCAGTCGTAGATTGTACTAGCATTTTTACTTGAATAGTCATGATATCATCTAAAGGGTTTTGTGGGATTAGCGACCCTAAGGAAGCCATCGTGTCTACAAAATGATTATATGAATGAGGGAGTGCCTCAATATCATACCACTCAAAATTTACCAGAATTTTATCCACTAGGGCTTTATAGGCTTGTAATATGGGACACCTACACTAGAATATCCCTTTAACCTGATTAACTATGAGCAAGGAATCACCAAAAATGTTTAGCTTAGTGATTTTCATGGTGATTGCCATTTGAAGGCCTATGATGAGGGCTTCATACTCGGCATTGTTATTGGTGCATGGGAAATCAAGTTTAAACAAAAGAGGTATGGGAGCCCCTTGCGGTGTGAAAAACATGATACCTACACCACCCCCTTGCTCGCATTTAGAACCATCAAAAAATAGAGTTATGTCCGCCTATGACTCAGGCTCTGTAGAATCAGGTGATTCTGAGATATGAAACACTCCATCATCAGGAAGTTCTACATTCATAGGTTGGTCATCCTAGAGAGGAGCCTCTGCTAGTTGATCGGCTATGACCTATCCTTTGATTGATTTCTATCCAATGAACTCTAGGTCAAATTCCATCAACAACATTATCCATTTTGTCGTGCGACTATTGTGATATGTTCGACTCATCATGTATCACAATGGATTTTCCTTAGATATTACATACATGGTATGATTGAGCATGTAATGGCATAGATTTTTGGTGGTAAAGACCACTGCTAAGCATAGCTTCTCAATGTATGCATATTTTATTTCATAGCTAACCAGTGTGCGACTAATATAATATGTAGCCTATTCTTTATGAAATTCATTCTTTTGGGACAACATGGTGCCCAATGCCAACTCAGTAGCTGAGATGTAAAGATAGAATGACACTCCTGGTCATGGAGGAGCCAATACGGGTGGTGAAGCTAGGTATTGCTTGATCTCATCAAAGGCATCTTGACATTCTTCATCCCAATGAAATGAGACCCCCTTGTGTAGCAACCTATTCATGGGTTGACACTTATCCGATAATTGTGCTATGAAGTATTTTATGGATGTGACCTTTCCTTGCAAGTTATGTAGCTACTTAATGGTTGTGGGGGGAGGCATTTCTAAGATTACCTTGACCTTGTTTGGATCTACTTCTATGCCTCGCTTAGAGACTATGAATCCCAAGAGTTTACCAGATGTGACACCAAAGACACACTTCTTGGGATTAAGCCTAACATTATGCTCAATGAGGTGGTCTAGAACCTTGCACAATACATTGATATGCTCATGGTACAATAGAGATTTTGCCAATAAGTCATCCATGTAATCTTCCAAAATCTTATGCATGTAGTCATGGAAGATATATGTCATGGCTCATTGGTAAGTGGCACCAACATTCTTAAGGCCAAAAGGCATGACCTTATAACAGAATGTCCCCCAAGGCATTGTGAATACCATTTTGATTTGGTCTTCTAGATTAATATGAATTTGATTATATCCAGAGAAACCATCCATAAGGGATAGCATTTCATGTCCTGTTATAGCATCTACCAATGCATCAATGTTTGGTAAGGGAAACTCATCCTTAGGACTCGCTTTGTTGAGATCTCTAAAGTCAGTGCAAATGTGAATCCTCCCATCAGGTTTTTTGATGGGTACCATGTTTGAAACCCATGGTGGATAGTCTACTGAGATGATGAAATCAACATCCAACAACTTTTGCAATTCATATTTCACCATTAAGGCTATTGTTGGGTGCATCTTACGTAACTTTTGCTTAACTGGTTTGATCTTTGGGTCCAGTGTAAGATTATGCGTGACTAGATTTGGGTCTAGTCCTGGCATGTCTTTATAAGACCAAGCAAAAGCTTTTATCCTTTGTTTCAATGCTTTTGTGAAATCATCTTTTTCAACTAGGGATAGACCTTCTCCTAGCTTGATAATATGGGGATTATCGGGATCTATACCGATATCCCTATCAATTGTTGGCTCAATTGACATATGAGACCCATATTCCAACTGATGTGGAGTGGGAATCAAGTGAATGTCATCAGCTGGGTTTGCTTCATCCATAGGAAATTCAGGGTCAACCTCAGCCTAGAAAACATCCTGAGTAGTTCTTGGAGAAAATTGAAATGGTTGTAACATTTCCTCGCAAGGCCAATACTCTGATGGTGATGGGGAAGAATCTCCTCGATCAAAGTCAATTACCTCAAGGTCGAGATGCAATGGCTTTGATGGGTTATTCAGATCTATCAATGGTGTAGTTAAATCTATGGAAATCATGTTGATGGATACATGATCTCTCATCCAAGGGTGAGTGGGTCTAGAGACCTGATGTTGTCTCGTAACTCATGGGGGTGGCTCTGGTGGAGGTGGAATGAATGGTGGTGGTCATTGTGGAAGAGGGCGAGCTTGCTCTTCACATGAAAATAGTTGGCATCAGATAGGGCCTTGGATGGGGAATAACATGTGAAGATAATACTCATCCTCATCATCCAAGGGGAACACTCTCTCATGTTCATCATCTAAGCTAGGATAGTTTATGGGTGCGATGCCATAGTCATCTTCATCATCACTCATCCATTCGTGAGGAGGACCTTGATCCTCTTCCTCACTATCATATTTCAAGGTATGTGAGCTCTCCCCCACTTCATGAGGTTGAGCAACATCACTGGATAGCCCTTGATCTATCATTTCTATGGGAAAATAATCCCCCAATGAATGAACATGATTCAGATTGGCATATGGATCATGTGCAAGCTTATCTTGATAACCTAGACATAGGTGTTCTAGACTATCTGTGAGAACATCCAATGGTACTAGCTTATTGTGTCCCAACCCAGATTTATCATAAGGTAGCTGATATTGGGGCTGACATGGAACATGAGTACCCTACTCATATAAGCCTAAACCAAAACCATACCAATTACAGTGATCTAAATACCACAATGCATAATCTGGATTTGATAGATAGTTTACATCCTCAAAAAAAGGTTCATCATCTTCTTCTTTCTGAGGAATTGGTAGGGCTCCATACTCTAAACCCCCATATATGAAATTAGTTTGATTGGGTGGTAGACCAAGAGGCACGATGCTACCTATGGGAAGATGAGGTCACCCCATATCTTGCACTATCTCTATAGATGGAACCATTGTGACATTTCTCACTAGATATTCTCCTATCCCTATACTAGACATATGCACTATGACTTGGGATGGCGAAGGTGGATGAGATGGAAGTGAGGCTTGAGGTGACTCAATGTGAACCTCTTGAGATGATTCTTCATTTACTAAACAAGGAATCTCTTCCATGGATATGGTGGAAACTAGAGGTGGGCTCTCATCAATTGGCCTCTTCGACATGTTCCTCGATGGAGGATCTGATGATGTCGAAGGCATCTCTGAAGCTGGCAATGATGAGGATGGCATGGATGAAGATGTAGATGGTGAAATGGAAGGTGATGGTGAAATGGGTAGACCCTAAATAGGTGCATTCAGTCGAAAGTCTACATGAGTCGAAGGTAATGTTGACTCTGGCATCTGTTGCACCATATTGCAGTACTTAAAGGGCTCTAGATCTATAGAGACTACATGCACCTGCCCTTCATGAGTGTATTTGAGACATTGATGTGCAATGGATGGGACACACTTCATATCCTATATCCAAGGTCTACCTAGCAAAATGTTATAGGCCATCTCACCTTCCAACACATGACACAATGTCGATATGGTTTTGCACCCCACCTGAATGGGTAGGACTATGGTATCGATGGTGGAGCATATTGCATCATTGAATGCACGAAGAGTGTAAGTGGATGCAACAACATGAGATGCTAGTAATCCTAGGTGTTTTAATGCTTTAGTTGTGATGATATTACTTGAGGAACCAGTGTCTATGAGCACTCTCTTGTATGGTACATCATTTACACATGCAATGATGTGCAAAGGAGGATCTACCATGTCACTTGCTATTTCCTTAAGCTCATGCTCATGAAATGTTATTATTGGTTCCTTGCACTATTGCACATGACCCATAAAATCAATGAAGGAGTTAGACTCCTATGGTTGCAACTCTATTGACTTTAGAATATCCATCAAAGCATCCCTATGTGGAGGGGATTGTTGAATTAGCTCATAGATGGACAATCTCGTTGATGTTGTCCTCAAGCTCTATGCAAGCTTGTTCTTTATTGTTAATGTTGGCCTAGGTGGAAGGCCTTGTACTATAGGTGGTGTAGGTTGCGATGTAGTTGGAACATCACTCAAAGCTGCAGGTGGTGCAACTTGGCTTGGATATCTTCTATTCTTGGTCACAATACTCACCATCCCAACATACCCTTGCAAAGGGGGTGTTGTCTTCACCTCATTCATCGGTTTAGCAGGTGTTGCCTGTACCTCATGAGTTGGTAATGGGTCCTTGTATATACCCATCTACTGATTGTTAGGGGCTAGTGGAGCATCTACTTGAAGCTCATTCCTCTCAATCATATCTTGTACTAGGTGTTTAAAACCATAGCATGTTGGTAAATCATGGCCACTTTGTCGATGATATTTACAATATTGATCCTCTCGATGTCCCATAGGCTTGGGTTTTCCTGTATCTGGATCGATGGGTTTGATATCTGGAAGATTAATCATTTTTGCAACCCACAATCGATCGAATAGAGAATCCATGGATTCAATGAAGGGAGTAAATTGTCACTTAGAGCGATGTTATTGGTTTTGTCCCTGATTCACTTGACCATTACTATTATAACTCACAGGAGGAGGTTGGGCCTGATAGTTCACCTTTTGAGGAGGCATCACTTGTGTAGGCCCAGGGATATTTATGGCCACTTGATTGACCATTTCTGGCTTTGCAGGTGTCGAGCTATTTTTAGGATTCTTTGTCCACTCCTTTTTGTGAGGCTTGGCTATTTCTCCCTCTTGGATTTTTATTTCCTCTATATTTCTAGCCTATGCTAGAGCTTCTTCCAAGGTGGGGTATTGTTGCAGTTGCAATATTAAAGAGATGGGTTTCAAGAAACTCTTTGAAAATAGCTAAGTTAATTCAGATGTTGGCAATAGGTATGGTAGCTTAGCTAGAAGCGTCTACCACCTATTTCCATAATCAGTAATCGACTCATCATCGTACTACTTTAACCCCATGAGGTTAGTTAATGTCACCTTTCTTTTGGTGTTAAAGGTGAAACATTCCAAAAATGCATCAACAAATTGTTCAAATGTGTAGACGCTATGTTTTGGAAGTTGGTTGAACCACTCAATGGCAGGACCAGAGAGGGTACTTAGAAAAGTTCTTAGGAGCAATGCATCATTGTCCTGTATGTTAAAGCACAGATTTAAAAATCTAGTAACATGCTCTTGAGCATCTTCTTCCCCCTTGAATCTATCCAATTTTGGCATTTTGAAATGCTCAGGGTATATCGAGGAAGGAATGGATGGGTGTAGTGGTTGACTCTTTAACTGATGCAAGGTGGGTTTTTGAAGCCCATTCCCTATTGTCTTACCTTCTACATTTTCTAAGCGTTCAAGAAAAGCTTGATACGCATCCGAGGATTTGATTTCCTCTTCTTTTTTTTGAACTCATGGAGGGGGATGAGGAATATTAAGCATAGGTTGGGGTGGTTGATTGACATCATCCATGCCTCCATAAGGTGCTTCTACATAATCCTCATTTTGTTCCAAGTCATCGTAAGCCCCATAAGGTGTATCAGGTATGGGCCTACAAGGAGGAATGAATACCTCTTGAAGGTGATCTATGTTTGGCCTATCATATACATTCTGTTCAGGCCTAGGAGGTCTAGGAGGTAACATTAGATTAGGTCTAGGAGACCTATCTTGTTGGAAGTTTGGTTGCCTCAAGTGAGCCTCCTATCTACGCATATTTGGAGTAGAAGCTCCATTATGTAAAGTCTCTTGAATTTTTCATTCAAGTATTTCTTTCTCTAACTACTACCACTGCTCTAAGAGATCTAAGTGGTGTTTATCAGACCTAAGTTGATTAAACTTGGCCTGGCGGTCAGCATACTTCTTTACCAACTGATTGATCTGATCAGTTGTATTAGGTCTAAGTGCCTTAGCACTATTACCCTGATATCTATCTTGTTCAGGGGGGTTCGTGAGATCTATTATAGCTTTCCCTCGATTGAGGGAGGCTACGTTGACTTGAGGCTCACCCCTAAATATATGTTCTTGATAAGCTACTGGTGTAGAGGCACATCATGCTTGCATTGACACATTTGAATGAGGATACTCTGGATCCTCCTCAGGTCTTCCCTCATAAACAAGGAAAGGTAAGACAAAATTAGGTCACCTATGGTGATGAGTATCATACTCATCATGATTTTGGCACCTTGGGGAAGGGTGGTTTGAAATCATAAGATGATCATTCAACCCTACCTTAGGTGAAAAGTCATGATCTTACATAGTAGTGCGAGGAGTAGACCAAGCAGACACATGAATGCATGGGATTGCTCTATTGGGAAGCACCCCATTATGCGGTGACTCTTCTCGAAAGAAGGCATTAGACACATCTATATTAGGGAAATGATTCCCCAAAGTGGGACTATTTCCTATGGGGGTACCCCATGTAGGAGTCCCTTGTTGGCTAGGTCCCCTTCTTGCTATTCTAGGACTGACCATCCATTCATCTACCACTCGATGATTAGGGATATGACTTCCTAAGTTGAGACCATCGCCTATGGGGGTGCCCCATGTAGGAGTCCCTTGTTGGCTAGGTCTCCTTTCAGCCCCTCTAGGGCTAGGAAGAGTAGGTGGTCTCCAAGGAGGTATGACCATGTCCTTGGGATCAAGGCGAAGATGCTCTATGTCCTCTTCCCTACTCCTCGCAATGTCCACCCTTAAATGGGCTTGGCTATGGGTATGTACCATAGCTATGTACTCTAGACCGCTATATGATTATCTCCTTTACAATTTTTATGAATTTGAAACAAACAAACAATAGAAACACACAAGCATAGAAGTGATTATCTCTTTTAAGTCTTTTAGATGTGAATCCCTAAACTATTTGTTGTTGTTTCAAGATGTGTTGCTTTTGTAAAGAAAATACTTGTCATGTTTGATTTTCATTGATGTAATACTCAAAATTTTAAGTGGTTTTCACCTATACACTCACAGCTCGACAACCGACAATGAAAGTTCGGTCACGTAAACCAACCAAAGTATGGTGATGAAGTCCATACCCGATCAGGGAGCATAGGTCCTACCGATCCTCACCCAACACCCCATGTGCAATGATACACCCCTCCGAAGAGGAATGCATGCTATTTTGCATGGTTAGGATAGATATTGGAGTTGGTATTGGCCAATAAAATAGGGTACATGGGATTTGAGTCAATGGATGGAAATGACTGCCACCATCATTGAACTCTATCAGTGGTTGGGAATGAAGTCCAACTCACCAACGTTTAAGAAGATCATGGTGTGTGTGTGTTCCTTTTAAAATGATTGAAATAAAACAATACAACATTCAATGATGATTCACTAAATGCATGAAAGTACATTTTAATTTCAGAATCATTAGTATGTATAAAAGGAAGCTACAAAATTGACAACCTATATGAACTTAACCCTTTTTGGTAAGTTGCAAGCAGGCAAACCAAACAAAAAGCATATAAAATACTATTCATTTTCCTATTTTTCTTGATTTGATTAATGCAAAATTTAGAAGTATGATATCTAACCTTCACATGCACAAAGAGGACAAGAAAACTTGAAATTTAAGCTAATTTGAACAATATAAATGCAAATTGAAGGTTGGGAAAGGTGTAATTTCTGACCTGAAACTTTTTGTTTCTACAATTTTTTGTAGAAAACCTCTGGTTTTGTAACCATCCTAGGGTGGGATGGTTAGAAATTTGGGGGCCATCCCAGGGTGTGTCACCTAGCTGGCCATCCCTGTAGAGTTCAACTAGCAGAAAAGGGGTCGTTTCTGCTCAGAACGATCAAAACCTGCAACCTACAAAATAGAAAAAGGAGGTCAAAATTAACACATTCAAAGGGGATAATGAATAATTTCAATCACCATGATCGCCACTGAAGAAGTGAAAATAACGACATGCCTTAAGGGTTCTTTATTGAAATGTAAAAGCGTGTTAAAGTAAGTATTCAAAGGGAAAGATGCACAATATGTAATCTATTGAAATGAAGAATAATGTGCAATAAAAGAGGGTGGATTTCTCCTTGTATTTATTTATTCAATGATTCCAATGGTTACAATACATCCCCCTTTGAGGGCTTTTCTTTGATACATTTCAATACTCAAAATACAAAGGATCTAATCCTTTCAAAAGCTTGATGGCGTGTTCCAATGTTCTTCTCGCAACCCACACTCGAGAGCTAGTCTTGGGCCTATCCTTATGTGCCTCTTAGCTCCTCCCTCATGTCTAGCATATCTGCACCTACACACAAGAGATTGAAAATAGTTAAAAGCATATGCGTTTATAGATTGAAAGCTAGGAAAACATAGAAAGCATGCATCTAGAAATAATGAAACTTATTTGTAATAAATCTAAACAACTCCAAATGACCTACAAATATACTATGCTGCTATTTAGATGGTTTTGGAAATATATGAGCATGAATTGAAGGGAAATTATTAGCAAAAATAGTGACCATCCCTGATAGGAACAACTAGACCTGCAATCATAAAACTCCAAATTGACCCATCAAAACAACTCCAAATCTCACCAAAATTGAATGCAAGACTAATCTAAACATTTCTAAATGATCTATGGTGGAATTGAACCAAAATTCCTAGCTGTTTTCTAACCATCCCTAACAGGTGCAACTACCCACTGCTAACCATCCCAGGGTGGGATGGTTACCAATCTGAGTGGAATTTACCACCAATTCCAAAGGGATCTGGTCTAAAACTCTCCTAAATGTTGTGTCAGAAAATATGGTCAAATTACTCTCCAATTTGACTAGTTTTGGAATGGATTTAGTGTATTTGGGATGCCCCTAAAAGCGCCTTCGAATGAAGAGGGTTTCAAGGAAATATTAGGGCAAATGTGATAGCAAAAGTGAGGGTAGAATTGGGCAGCACTTCGTGGTCTATGCTTCAACTCTTCTCCCTTTAAATTGGGGTGAGCACACCTCAATTTATAGCCCAAATAGGGAATTTGGGGCAAAGGGGCAAGTTTTGGCATGCAAGGCAAGTGTCGCCACTTGTCGAAACCTTTGCCATGCAATGGTGGAAGAGGTTGCCCATTTGGGGCCTCTAATTTGGAGTTTATGGTCTCCATGATAGTCTCCAAATCATTTTTTGATGATTGGGTGGAGAATATGGTAGTAATTGATTACCATTTCTCTGCCCCTTTGACTTTTGGAGGGTCTATTTAGGGACCATCCCACCCAGGGATGGTTATGAGTGGCCATCCCTGGGTGGGATGGTCACCATCTATGACCATCCCAGGGTGGGACAATCATAAAGATATGACCCAAAACCTCCCAAAACTGATGGAAACCTTCCCAAAAGTGCTATGGAGCCTTATGTTACCCTAGAGGGTTGCCCAATGGGGCCATATGATGTCGATAAGAGTGGCACAAGTGGTGCATTGGTAGTCTTATCCGATTTACATGATTTTAGTGTCTATAAAGGGTATCCCATATTTGGATTAGGGAGATAAATTTATGATCTCTAGAGTAATTCAAATAAATTTTATTGATGTCTAGTGTGTTAACCCTTCTCATACATGAAAAAACAAATAATCAATGTTGAAAAACAAAAAGGTAAAGTTGGATAGATTCTTGGTGGCCAAAGAGGCTTTTCTAAAATGGTCACTTAGGCTAAAAATTATGAATCATACAAAACAAAC
The DNA here is from genome assembly GCA_028583015.1 of Wollemia nobilis. Classification (NCBI taxonomy): domain Eukaryota; kingdom Viridiplantae; phylum Streptophyta; class Pinopsida; order Araucariales; family Araucariaceae; genus Wollemia; species Wollemia nobilis. Next base: position 404,498 of record JAQPPZ010004560.1, on the reverse strand, counting down.
TACTTTCCAATTATTTTGGAATGGGATATGGACCATAAATCTTTCTCTAAACTATTTTGATTTGATAATTTTTTTTGGAAAAGGAGGATATTAGGAATAAAATACCAAATTGGTCAGAGGAGGGATGCCCTGCTCATGGGACAACATTGTTTAGTCTTTAAACAAATCTAGCATGTCAAAGCTCAACTAAAAGTTTGGAAAAGAAATAATAAATTAGACTTATATATTTAGAGAGTTCCATTGGTTGTAAGGTGGAGGATCTAGCCACACTCTTTTAGACTAAAACAAACATAAAATATTTGAAATAGGAATATGAACTAGTCAAAAATGATTTAGAGAGTATATACAAACAAGAGATCTATTGGAAATAAATATCCAAAACTTCTTGGATTCTAGAGAGGGACCAAAATACTAAGTTATTCCATTGCTCATACTTCGTAATAAGACACTCCAACATACTTCCTATCCTAAAATACCACCATGGTAACGTGATGGGCACTATCCTAGGTATGCAACAAGCTGTAAATTTCTACTTTGAAGATTTTTTCTCTACTTCTGTCCATCCTAATTTTGGAGTGCAACAAGAGATAATTGTCATCCACAAATTAAAATATCTGAACAAAACAAAATAATCTTTAGAACTATGGATCAAGAAGAGGTGAGAAAAATAGTTTTTAACATGAGAACCAGTAATTCCCTAGGCCTTGATGGGTTTATAATTGAAATTTTATAGGATTTTTGGGATAATATAGGGGAGGATGTAACTAGGGTAGTGGAAAAATCGTGTGAAAATAAAAGCATATAATGGGCTATGAATCATACTTTCCTTACTTGTATTCCTAAAGTAGGAGAGGCTTCCAACATTGGAGACTTTCACTCTATTGTACTTTTCAATGTAGTCTACAAGATCATTACCAAACTAATGGTTGAAAGGCTTAAGAAGGTACTAATTAGTATTATCTCTCCAAAGCAAGATGGATTTGTGGAGGGCCAATAAATTCTAGATGGAATAATCTTGGTACAAGAAATAGTTCTAACATTGAATCAAAAAGGTTGAAGAGGCATGTTTATCAAATTATAAATGTCTCAGTCCCCTAGCAGATTTTAGATTGAATGTTAGAGAAAACTGGTTTATCTCAAGGCTAGAGAGAGTGGATCATGAGTTGTGTCTCTTTGAACTCATTCTTAGTCCTCATCAATGGTATTCCTTTAATTCTATTTTAGGACTTTGGGGTAATTATACAAGGAGATATTATAACCTCGTACCTATTTATTATTCTTGCTGAAGGATTAGGATAATTTCTTTGAAGGAATATGTAGCAAGGAGTTATCTCAGGTTTGCAAGTGGAAGTGGTGAATCTGACCCATTTACAATTTGTGGATGATATAGGGTTTCTTGGGGCAACCAATGGTAGGGAGGCAAAAGTTTTTAAAGTTGCCTTAAGTACTTATATGGAAGCCACAGGCTAGAAAGTGAATGTAATCAAGTCAAATATAGTTTCCTTTAATATTGAGAGGGGGATCCAAAATCATATTCTAAACATCTTAGGTTTCTATTATCGCTTCTTCCCATTAGACTTCATGGGGATTCCACTCCATTATAAGAAGTTGAAGATAACATAATGGAAAACACCAATGGATAAAATTGATGAGAAGGTAAATCATGGGATACATCATTGGATTTCATTTGGAGAAAGAGTGATTCTTATTTAATCAGTCATTCAAGCAATGTCAATTTATAAGTTCTCTATCCTTGTGACTTCGATCAAAATTTTGAGGGATATGGACTCGTTTATGTAAAAATTCCTTTAGGATGGCCCAAGGATGGGTAAGTTATGGACTTTAGTAAGTTGGAATAAAAATTTCTAGCCTAAATAAAGTGGAGGATCAAGAATTTGAAAAGCAACATTGAATAACCAAATTCTAGCAGATAAGTTTTATTGGAGATGGATATCTAATCAAAAAGTGTTGTTTAGAAAAGTTATTACTAGTACGTATTTGGGTAACATTCCCAATGAGGAAGTAGGTCACATTCCTATGAATGGCCAAGGTTTTGTTTTTTGGAAAGTATTGAAATTAGGAGAGAAAGTGATAAAACCAAGACTATTTTGGAAAGTGGGTAGAGGGGATAAAGCAAAATTTTGGACTGATTCTTGGGACCAATACCCCCCTTAATTTCAAAATTTTTAGAGCTTCAACCCCTTAAATATAACATGGATGCTAGAGGTTGGATTAAGACAATATGCTATCTACATACAAGGTATATTGGGACCTTATTTCTTATGCAACTAAAACAAGTGGGAAGAGTGGCTAGTCTCAATCTCTCAGAATGTGTTGTTGCTTTTAGAGAGGATATTAAAGCAAAACCACCTTATAGAAAAAGAGGAAGAGGATAAGATATTTTGGGTCAAAGGAATATAGTCATCTATACAATCCAAGATAGTTATAATAAATTTTTCCCTCCCCCTTTGATGTAGCTAGATATTCTATGGGATAGATTATTATTGTGGGAAATTTAGACATCCTTAAAATATAGTTGTCACATTGTCTAATTTCTTATATCACAAGCATATTTGCAAGCTATGGTAAATTTGTCTCTTCAACCTAAAAATTATAAATTCTAAGGAGAACAGGTTGGGTCAGATACCCCACAATGAGCTTAATTAATGATGTATCATTAAAATTAAAACTCAACCAGATTCAATGAATTAAAGAAAATTTTATATTGACCAAGATTACTAGCCTTAGCTTTAAGTGCATGGACAACTACCTAATCTATTGGATAATTGTAGCAAAAAATAAAATCATCATAAGAAAGACTAAAAAAGTAAGAAGAAACTGATTCATTTATAACCATTCATATTATGTAATGAATAAAATGATTAACCAACAAAGGAATGTGCCATTCATGAATTCAAATAATGCAATGCATAAATGGGCAACACACACATTGTACAATGGAATGCAAGAAGGAAGAAATAAGAATTTTTATTAAATTTTAGATATATTTTACTATATGGTTTGGCAAGGATTCAAGATATCCATGAAATAAAATACAATTGTTCTCTCTATTAAAATAATGTAACAGAGGAACTAATTAATATTCATCCTAATAAAGTGACAAAGAGATCCCAATTTCTGATTCAATCACTAGAAATGATCACAACTAGTTGGATACATCCTCTAGAATTCTAGCACAAATAGGAGAATAATAGTATTAGAACAAAAAAGAGATACACTAAGGGAATACAACCGACCTAAATATAAGGCACTCAAGTATACCTCACAAAATTTTGCTATGTAATACTTGATGCTAAATTTGGCTCTTGATGCTTATTTTATAAGCTAAGTTGCCAAAATTCTGTTATAGATGCTTGGTGCAGGTTCATCCATGTGTGCATTCCTCTACCCTTAATTCCCCAAAGTGCATTCCAAAAAAGACCAAATATCCTAGGCTATCCAAAATTGGGAAATTTTGCCAAATGTCCCCAAAAACTAAGCCAACTATCCTCCATTAGTGATTCTTGAGCTTCCAAGTTTTGGCTGCATTTTAGAGGAAAAAATTATATTTCAACAATTTATTTTGTCATAATTCCTTATATCACTTATTTATCTATTTCTATGGTGGGACCAACATTAGCTTCTTTAGTTTTATTTTTTTTGGCCATGTCATGGCCAAAATATTGATAATTTGGCCCCATGATTCATCACAAAAGGAAGATATTATTTTAATGTCATATTCGATAACATTTAGCTTATTTATGTACTTTTTAAATGTTGACTCATTCTCATTGGTGAATATAATAAATTTTTGAAACAATTGAGTTAGTTCTTTCAGTTTCAGCCCCAACTTTTGCTCATCTTCTTCACTACAATCAAATCCTTCTATTTTTTATGTTATGACATCATCTAAGTTGTTTTATATAAGAGAATCCCCAATAATTACACATTCTATATTTATTTTGCTATCTACTTCTTTGGCTAATTCTTCAAATTCTTGCAGTATATTTTCCACAAAAGCTTCTCACAAATGAAGGTGCACAATTTTTGGAATTTTGCCCTGTAATCATAATTCTACCCATCTACAGTTAAAACATTTTTGCTGCCAATTTGATTGTATTCTTATTTATATTTTATATATACAGTCTTGGTAGCTAATGCCTTTTTGGTTTACATTTTGTAACATTTTTTTTGTACTTTTAGTTATATTCATAAATTCTACTAAGTCTTTGAGAATTTTTGGCAAAGCTTTAGATTACTCCTTCAACTCTTTGATCAATTCCTCTTTGTATTCTTTGAAAAATCCAGCACTATCAAATTATTTTTTAGTTTGCATCTGAGAAATTTCTCCTTGTAACTTGTTCAATTCATCTTGTAGTTTTTGGTTTACAGTTTGCATCTAATCTCTTTTGGATAGGATTTTTTCTATTTTGGCACTGAATTCTCGATTTCTCTAGTGTAAATTCTTTACTGATGCTACATGATCTTGTGCTTTCATTTCAATAAATATTAAAGGATATTCTTGATATTAGACAAAGGCCACTTGATTAGTGGGGTCTATGTGTATTGATTAAATATTTTCCATGGATATCGATTCTTATATTGTCATCAGAGGCTCAGCTAAAGATTGAGATCCACAAGTTTACATTCCTTTCATTGTATACTGCATTTTTCTAGGCTCTTTCCATTTGCTCCATTTCATGATTTTTTTTTTCTTCACTAGAATAAAAAATTACAAATTCTTACCTTCTTGTAAGAGGGAAATTCTTGGATTGTGTAGTGTCTTTAATTCTATGCCTTTTATGCTATGGAGATGTGGATGGGTCTTTAGCTGCTAGTTTATATTCTTGGAACATGTTTCCCATTCCTCCACCCAACATGACTCTTTTTTGCATAATTCTAGAAATTAAAATTTCTTCTTGATTGACTTTTACTGACCTAGGCCTAGTTTCTAGTATATTTGTGGCCATTTGGTACTTTTTCCTAGGGTCCATTATTGTTTGTACCATTTCTAAAAATTTGGGCTAAGCAATTTTATAAGATAAGGTGACCACTTATTTCCCTTTACTTATATCTTGAGAGTTAGCTATGGGTAATTTTGTTGATGACTCTTCTAGCAAGCTATACAACTTCTATAACTATTTCAATCTCATTAGGTCTTTGTTTTATTGCTTTTAATATTGGATCCTATAGCTAATGGTGTAGAAGTTTCTATTGAGTCTTGTCTTAATTTAATCAATTTTATAGAATATTGAACAACCATTCTAATCTGAGTATGATCTCTTTTATTTGCATATCTATTCCATAAATCAACCAATGATTGTCTTCTTGCTATGTCTAGCATTAATTTATCTTCAAATTCATTTTTTTGATGCATAACCATTGAAATAGGCACCTTATCAACTACATTCTTATTATAATATCCAAAAGGATCATAGGGCCACCAAGTGATTTCAAAAAAACCAAACATATCCATATTTTCTAAAGCATCAATTAAACTGAGTTATCCCTTATAAGAGTAGTGCCCCATTTTGCAAGGGAAGTCTATCCAAGGGAGCTTTATTTTGTGCCTAGCCACCCTCATTTTAGTTTCCTCAACTATCTAAATTACAATTTATAAATATGCAATTGACATGGGGTAATACTTTAGCAGTGCTTTGGGGGGAATTTTTGCTTCATAGATTTTGATGAAAGTAAAATTTTCTATAAGAAAATAATCTCCTGCTAGAATTTTTTTCAAGAATGTGGCTACCCTTTTACCAATTCTTCTTGGTTTGTAACTGTAGAGCCTCTCATGAATTTCTAGGAGGAATTCATTGATAAATTGAGTGTGGTTGGACCAACCTTCATGTATCCATGGAAATCTATCTTGCACTACTTCTTGATAAGCCCCTCCCCACTTATCGATCAAAGGCTTGTTCATGTGTGCCATAATCAAATGAATAATAAAAGAATAATTTGAAAATTATGGTATTATTTTATTTTTTAGGCAATGGCTCCTTGTAATTCTACAAGCTCTCTGTCCATTGTATCACTCAATTTCAACTCGCATCTATACATAGTAGGCTGATTCCTTCTATTGCATTGACTCACTACATAAAGTACTTCTCGAGCTACCTAATTTAAATACCATTCTCCCATTATTATATTTATTATATTAGTGTAGTCTGTAACCTAGGGATGTAATTCTGACCTATGAATACAGAAGATATATGGTACTTGTGTGCTATTATTAAAAATATAGGATAAAAGGAAGTATCGACAAGATGATGAGATTGAAATTATAGTACCTATTTGTCTAGAGGGAGCATTACTTTATCCAACCCAAACCACATTACAATTTTTTTAGGGGTAATATTGAAAGCTGACCTATTGGTGAAGTCTTTGAATACTCTGGATTGCGAATCATAAGCCACATTAATCCATGATAGGAGGTCTAAGTAAAATAAACCCTAGGGCATATTAATGTTTCCATATTGCAAATCCACTAGTTATAGTAGGGGCTCTTTAAATGTTTATCCCTCCATGCTCTATTGAACAAATCCATTAATAACCATGGGTGGTGATTATAAACATATTTCATCTCTTCATAGGAAAACATTGCCTATTCTTCTATCCAACATTGTTGTGCTAGCATAATTTCTAAATTGGCCTTGATTGTTTTGCAAATACCTCTATGTCGATATTGGTTGCTTTTGTTTTGATCTATTGATAAGGCATACCGTTAGTGAGCTCTTCAATTTTTGATACAACCGATGAGAGAGAAGCCTACTGCACTCAACTAGAGGAAGCCATGGTTGTATTCTATACTTTCTTTCTTACTAGAAGAATGCACTATGATTTTTTACGTCTTCGCTCTTTTACTATAAGTGTTGATTGTAAGTGAGCTTGGATGATTTTGGTGGATATTAATAGTAATTACTGAGCATATGAGATTTTAATAACTCAACCAAAATATTTGAATCATGCAATGGATTTTTGCCACCTTTTAACCACATCTTCACCAAAAATTACTTTCAACGGTCATGGTGGCACCATTAAGCTTCATGATTGGCCTATGAGTTGTGTTTGTACATGAAACTAGGAAATAGATCACTTTTTGTAGATCTCCTTCTGAACTGTTTGTTAGACTTTAGCACACACACCATGGAAAATATTGATTTTGACCCCATCTACCATAGGTGTTAGTTGAAAAGAAAATAAATTCTCATTATAAAAGTACTTACAAATCCTTTGTCTTTATCTTCAAGAAATCTTATTCATTCTCTTATCTCCCATGAAGTCACCCACACCATCCATCTTAAGCATGCGTAATTTAATATTGGTGGTTCAAGTACTTGTTATTTAATTATGGGCCCTTTTGAACTTTTGACAATTTTTAGGCGAATGATAATGGTGGAAATTTATAAAATGAGTACATGGTTTTACATTAAGGCAACATTTACATTAGACTTTAGCATATTAAAATTTGCCCATTGAGGCAACAAGAACCTTAGTTTTTTCAAACAATTCTAATTGAAATGACCTAGTCAAGCTAAAATAACCATGCCAAAATTATTAAATTGGGTGCACTTTGATCAGGCCAATGAGATATCATTAGCTGAGATGAGCATCCTATGGGATGTAGCTAAGATTCATGGTCGACTAATAGGTGCAAAACTCTTTATTTAGCAAAAAAATGAGGGGAAAAAATCACACCAATGGGATGCAGTCGGGCGACATAACTGACTTATGGGATGTCATCGGGTGACACAACCAACTAATAGGAAGCGGTCAGGGCTAATTGAATTTTGAATTGTAACATTCATGGGGAGAATATTTCAGATGGTACCAACTCTTCAAAATAGGAATTAATAAAACCATTTTATTTTATAATCTTCATCTAATGGGGTATCATTAGGAGATCTAATCAATAGGAAGTCATAAGGTAACACAACCGGCCAATAGGAAGTGGTCAAGGCTTTTCAAAGAGGGAAAGTATCCATTATGCACTTAACATTTACGAAGGAGGAAATATTTACATGTTGGTGATACATTTGGTAGTCTTTAGGGCATGATAATAAATGATGGCCAATAGCGGGTGAGCGATTAAGTCATATGACCAATGGGACGTCATTGGGTGAAACATCTAACCAATAGGTGTTATCAGGGCAAATGGCCAACCAATGGGACAAATTTACCCAATCCAATAGGTTTAAAATAGTGGAATTATGTATCTCTTTTATATTTTGCGAATGATGGGAAGTAAAAATTATGTGGTGAGGACTCTCAACAAATTTTGGGATAGGGAAACATTTATTATGCATCCAAGACCCTCAAAATTTTCTTCTTTTATTTGAATCAATGGGGGGTAGTTGAGTAGGATAGCTGACCAATGAGGTGTGATTGGACATGATAACTGATCAAGAAGGTTTACGCAAAAGACTTAGGCAAAGATGATTTATTAGATTTTATGAAATATGAGACTTCCTAAGATGTAAATGAAACACTTCAAGGCCAAAAAAAGGGGAACATTTATTATGTATCCATGACCCTCAAGAATCTTAGGAATGGAAAAATTTACTTGTTTTAACCTTTGACCAATGGGATGTTGTCAAGTAGAATAGTCGACCAATGAATTTTAAGTAATAGACTTAGGAGGTGGTCCAAGGTTATTATTTTAAGAGCAAAGAGGGAAATATTTTAACTTGGTGAAGAACCTTGTCAAACCTAAAGTCAATCAACCAATGGGGTTTAATCATTTTAATCACTTGAAATCATTTGCACCATTGATTTTTCTAGCCAATCAAATGGTGTCAGCTGGGGCATACAACCAATAGGATATTAGATCTCTATATGACCACACCAATGGGGTAATATTGGGAGTGATAGCCAATCAATGGGATTTAATGGTTGGACTTAGGTGAGACTTATTATAATTTTTGGGGACCAAGTGAATTAGGGATTTCACATTACTCAATTGGGGTAATCGAATAACATAGCTAACAAAATAATAATTAGGTAAATGACTTAGATGAGGATAAACAACATTGAGAATGTAATTAGGATATCTTTGGACCAATAGGACGTAATTGGTTGTTTTGGTCAACCAATGGGATGTCATCGGGTGATATAGCCAACCAATGGGATGAAACTGAATGGTATGCCTAATTTGATAATGACATTTTAGTGCTATAATACTTAGAAAATTTTTTTATACTTTGGGCTATGCAAATATTATAAGGGTGTGACCATGGACTTCACATTTTGGGGATGGGTAGATGGAAACATTTAGCTTTAGTACTTTGAATTAAGCATAAATAAATTTAATGAAATGCTTTGATGGGAATAAGGTATAGCACAAGGGGTATAAGGTAATAATAAATGGGATTTCTAGTGATGGTTAATACATGAATCAAATGGAAAATAATGGGGAAATGAATGAATTTATGAAAATTGGAATGGAAATATGGTGATGGTGAGGTCTTTAGCGGTAATGAATGGGATGTAAAACTTTATGAAATAACAAATAATGGATGAATGAATTTTTGAAGGAGATCCTTTTAAAATTTAACTTTTTTTAGTACCCAGTATGAAATTGACCTAAACCTCCTTTTTTGATAATGAAGACCCCTTGGGCTAATTTATCTTTTCCATGATATTGTAATTTTTTTTTAAATAACCATTGTATCCTAAATCACCTAGACATTAAACCTTAATAATTTAGAAAAATTGGGGGTATGGACTAGGTAGTCCAACACTAGCTCTGACTAGGACAAGAGATATGTTTGATCTCTAAAAATTAAAAATTCTCTCGAGGATCCTAGGATCTCCAATAGACCACATAACAAAACATTGATTTGATAAGTGTAACTTCCATGATTACTGTAATAGACCTACTTAATTGAACTTTTTGAATGACTGATTCATAGATCATATTTTAACTTTCACTTAGTCACATAGGACTTACAAACATGAATGAAAACTCATAATCACCTAGAATTTAAAATAAATGACAATACCTAATAATCTAATAACACATTCCCCCACCTAATAACCTAAATAACATGAAAACAATTAAAACATGACTTCTTCTTCTTCATCATTTTTTTTTTAATACTTTTTTTAGTTTGAACTTCATTAAACCTCATGGAGAGAATTGAAAATCTTTAGGTGTTGACCATTTACTGGTATGGGAAACCTATCACCTGTCATGTATTTTAACTTGTATGTGTACTAGTCCACATTTTGAGCAACCTAGTAAGGACCCAACCATTTAGGCTCAAGATTTCCTTTTTCTCTTGGTCTATCATTTTTTGGATCCCAATACAACACTACATCTCCTTTGGTAAATGGCACTCCTTTTGCTTTCTTGTTGAAGAATTGAACTATCTTCTAAGTTTCCTGAACCATCTTTGTCAGAGCCTCTCTTCTATCCTCTTCTAATTTAACAATATGATCAAATCTCCTCTGCAATGATTCTGGCTTCTCATGATCTTGGAGCAATAAGGATAAGGTAGGCCTTTCAACTTGTGGAGGTAGAAGTGATTTTTATCCATAAACTAGTTCATATGGTGACATTCTAGTGGCTCTCTTAACTAAGATTCTATCTACCCATAAGGCATATTTTAACTCATTATCCCAGCTCCTCTTATTTCTCCCAAGTGACCTTTTGATTCTTGTGATGAGATTTTTATTAGAAGATTCAGCTAAGCCATTTCCTTGAGGATAATAATTAGCAGAATGAGCTAACTCTATGTTGTATTTGCTACAAAATTCAACCATTTCATATGAGATAAAATATTTCCCATTATTTGTCACCAATTTTTTAGGCACACCAAATCTGGTCAAAATGCTCTCTTCTAAAAATTTGATGATCACCTCTATGGTAGACTTCTTCAGTGGAGCAACCTCAACCCATTTGGTAAAGTAATCAGTGGTAGTTATTATCCACCTATGTCCCCCTAAAGAGTTTGGGTTAATTTCCCCTATCAGATCTATCCCCCACTATGTAAAGGGAGCTTCAACTATTATAGGATTTAATGGCATGGCAGACAACTTTTTTTTCCATCAAAGATCTGGTAGCTTTGACATTTTCTAACAAATAGGTGAACATCCCTGAACATAGAGGGCCAATAATAACCAGCTCTCATTATGCTATTAACTATTGCCTTTGGTGCAAAATGCCCTCCACAAAATCCAGTGTGAAATTCTTCAATAATCTCAAGGACTTCTTTTTGAGAAAGACAGAGTAATAGCACACCATTGGGATGCCTCCAGTATAATTTATCATTTTGAATGTAATATTTTTGTGCTTGTTGTTTTATGCTCCTCATTCTTCTTTGTGAGGTACCTGCTGGAAAAGATAATGATTGTAAATAGAACATGATGTCCTTATACCAATCATCTTCAAAACTTTCTATTTTTTTGTTTTGTTGTGCATCTCCTATTATGATTGTATTATTGAAATCTTCTCCCCCTTTGGTGGCCATATACTTAGCCAAACCTTACCCTTTAATAGTTTTTACTACCTTAAATTCAACATCATATTGCTACAGTTTGACCATCCATCTTGTTGAGCTTCCAGCAGGCTCATGTTGTGTAAACACATCTTTGACAACTATATAAGGAATACAAGCAATTACCTTATTTGATCCAAATATACCTTTAAAATGTTCCAAAGCTTTTATCAAAGAAAATACTTATTTTTCTATCAGGGTATACTTCAGCTGACTTCCTTTCATAGCAGTGCTCATGAAGGCTATAGGCCTTTCATTATTCTCCTGATATTTCTAAGATAAAACAACAGCAATGGTATCTTCTGAAGAAAATGAATAGATATTAAAATCTTTTGAATAATCTGGGCATGTTAGTACAAGATCTTGTGTGATTGCATATTTTATCCTTTGAAAAGCCTTTAAGTTGTCTTCTGTCCACCTAATAATCCCATCCTTCTTTATCATGTCATTAATAGGTTTTGTAATCTGAGCAAAATTTGAAACAAACCTTCTGACAAAATTAATCTTCCCAAAAAATGACCTTACACCTTTTAAGTTCTTTGGGGGAGGGATTTTAGCTATAGCCTCAGTCCTTTGTGGATCAATGTTGATTCCTTCTTTAGATACCACATGACCCAGAAACTTACCCTGAGTAGCTCCAAAAATGCACTTTTTAGGATTTAATGAAATACCAAACTGCTTGCATCTTTCAAAAACTTGGGAGAGATGTGCAAAATGATCCTTCAAGATTTTTAGAAAATATTGTTATATCATCTAAGTAGACCACCACTATCTTGAACATAAGCCCTTTGAAGGCAAAATCCATTGCTCTTTGGAAAGTTGCACCAGCATTCATAAGCCCAAATGGCATCCTCAAATACTCAAATGTGCCCCATGGTGTGGTGAAGGTAGTTTTGTATCTATCTTCTAGATTTACTGCAATTTGGTTATAACCTGAAAATCCATCTAGTAGAGACATCCTAGCTAACCCTACCACTGATTGTAATAATTATTCCATATTTGGCAATGGATAATTATCCTTCAATGAATTTTTATTCAAATTCCTAAAATCTACACACAACCTTATGTCACCATTCTTCTTTTTGACTAGAACCAGATTGGCTATCCAAGATGAGAATCTAACTTTTCTTATGATTTTTGCATCTAGCAGCTTCTGAACTTCCTTTTGCATCACAAGATGTAAAGTAGGATTAAAATTTCTTTGATTTTGTCTATGAGGCTTTGTTCCTTCCTTCAAAGGAATAATATGACTCATAACTTTAGTGTTGAAAGTTCTAAGGTCTTCATAACTCCAGGCAAAATATTCTACATTCTTTTTGAGGAATTTTATGTATTGATTTCTCTCTTTTTCTGACAAAGCCTTATTGAATTTTACTATCTTGGGCTCTTGTTCTGTTCCTATGTTAACATCATCTACTTTTGATTCTATCACAATAGGTCTATGTGCTCTATCAAAGTCATCAAAAATACTTTCTAAAGAAACTAGCCCTCTTGGAAGCTTATTGGTCTTAAGTTGTATTACTTCTATAGGTTCTCCTATGACATCTCTTAGTTTTTCTTCATCTGACTCGTCACACAAGACATCAACATAATGGTTTTGTAAAGTCATAAAATCTTTAATATCAACATCATCTTGAAAAACTTGCAAGTATACAATATTATCTAGCATTGATGGATGATAAATGGAAATTGTTAGGAATCTCTCCATATATTCAGTATCTATCTTAGGATAATCTGCACCGGATGCATTTACAACCAATAAATTTGCCACATGATTTTGGTTCCTAGGTATGTATGATATGTTAAAGGCCAAAAACTTATCTATTTTATCTTGGAATACTTGTTTATACTATTTTAATCTAGGATGTTTGGTCTAGTATTTACTCTTAATCTATTGTATTGTCAATTCTACATCTCCATAAAATTTCATATAATTAATTTCCAATTCTTTAGCTTTTCTCAAACCTAGCAGTAAGGCCTCATATTCTGCTACATTATTAGTATAAGGGAATAAAAGCCTATAAGGTATACCTAGATAATTTCCTTTGATGTCAATAAGATTCACTCCTACCCCTACACCAGACTATGATTTGGCTCCATCGAAAGTCATAGTCCACATTTTAGATGTCAACACTCTAGTTGACTCAACATCTATTTCAGCCATTATCTATGGATCCATATCTATAGCCTCAAGGACTTCAGCTAAGAAAGGTGTATGCCATATTGAGTAAACTCCCATTTCTTTTTCTTCAATAGAGTGAACTAAATTTACTATTGTATTATCATATTTCTTCAACTCTACTAAATATTTATGGAAAGGTTCTCTTCTAAGTGTGGCCTATTCTTTGGTTATCAATGGGATAGTGGCATATGACCAATCTAATTGAATGGATCCCCCTAATTGCTCAACCCAATGCCTAGATAATAGCAAAGAAAATAAGGGATCTACATCTACGACAACTACATCCATGACTATTCCTTTCTTGGGATATTGGTCCAAGAAGACAAGTAAGCCAATTATTATTCCAACACAAGGTACTTGCCTACTATCCATGACCGATATGGGGGGAATCTCTGGTGCATATAAGACCTAGCTGATCTGCTACTTGTTTGGGCATAATATTATGGGATGCTCCACTATCTAACATGCAATTGTGGATTACATATTGATCTCCTAAATCTGAAGTGTATCTAAGAGATATGTAGAATGGCTTGAATAGAAGATGGATTTTTGGTTATAGGCATGGGATCATTTACTATTGAAGCACTATAGATGTGATTTTATACTTGATCTACCAGTCCAAAGGCTTTACACACTTGGTCTCTATACTTTGGAATGGTCATTAATTCACCAAAAGTGATATTAATTTTCTACTTAGCTAACACGTGTACAACATCAAGTTCTAGTTTTTTGACCTCTGTACTTTTACTAGAATCTTGTAATTTTTGTGCTTCATTTTCTACTTCTATGTTAGGAGTCACTTGTTTATTATTTGAATTTTTAGTCATTTTCTCTTTATTTTGGTTTTGTGAATCTCTGTTTTCTTTACCATCAACCCTATCTAGTATGGTTCTATTTCTCAGATTTACTGCATGTATTCTTTCTAGTGATTCTACTTCTTCAGTTATGGGTATTATCTTACCCTATTTCATTCTCTCGTATTTGTTGTCTTGAGATATTTTTAAGATTTCTACATTTTCTAATATAAGGGCCTTAGGTGCTCCTTTTGATATGGGTAATTCACTCATATATTTTTCAAATTGGACCTCTTTGTCTTCATCTTCCTTAGTCCAACAGACATTTATCCTTATCTCATCATCAGATTCATCTTCTAAGTTAACATTAGAGTGCATGTTGAGATATATGCCATAATCGGCTGAATTATGGGGAGCATCACAGGTTGGGCAGTAAAAAGGAAAATCAGATACCACATTGGCTGAGGCTATCGGGTTTGGAACTGCATCTATATCTTTTTGTGCTTCTCTTTTCCTCCAACCATTATTATTATTCCCATTCCTGTATCCATCATCGCCATTATTTCTATTCCAATTTTTGTTGAAATTCCTTTGGAAAGGAGGTCTGGTATCATTCTGTGGTTGAGATGATTCAACATTCTCACCTTTTTCCCTCTCAATCCTGGATAGTCTATTGTTCATAGTGTTGAACATTTTAGTCAATTGACTAGACAACCTTTCTATAGGATTTGTCTCATTTTCTTTAATAAAGAGAATCCAACTTTCTTAGGCTTCTTATCTACTTGATTTTGACTTTTATCAGAGGAATATGGCTTCATTTTCCCACTATCTATCATATTTATCTCAATCTCTATGGCTTTATCCATGCATTCATTGATAGTATTGACCCTTTGTTGTCTTAACTCATAGTTGAACTCTCTAGGGAACACATTTTTATAGAAGCAGATGGATTGGTTATCATTGGACCTCAAAGTTTTAGGGATCTTATTCCTGGTTTTGAAAAATCTTCTATTAAATTCTTCTATAGATTCATTTTCCTTTTTCTTCATAGTAGCTAGCCCTATTAACAATGACTACTCATTCTTTCTTTCTCCATACTTTTTTAGGAAAACTTCTTCCATGGTCTGAAAATCAAGAATTTGATTATCTAGGAGGTAGTTGAACCAGTCCCTTGCATCCTTCTCTAAGGTTTGGAGGAATAATCTAAGAACTACATCCTCTTCTTCAACCTCAAGACTATCTAGTGCGTACAAGAAACTTTTTATATGATCTTCTCCTATCACTGCACTATTTCCTTGGAATTTGGGTAGGTATTTGTGTGCCTTATTGGGTAAGTCATGCAAATCTAGGGGTAATTGAAAAGGCCTATACCTATTAGTTCTCCATGTTTGAAGATTTTGGTTCTACTTATTCTGATTGTTCTTATTGTTATTATTTGAGGGGATGTTGGCCATGTTGGCTATAGGAGTAGTGATCAATCAATTTCATAGTAACGCTAATGGTAGGAGGGGTAATGGGATTATTTTGATCAGAATTATCTAGAGGAATATTCTCCTTAAAAGATTTCCTACTAAAATAAGATTTATTTTTATAGACATGGAGTTTTCTGGGTATGGGTAAATACCTCTAGGTCTTCAAATTCTTGGAAGAGTTGTTTACCACTTCTTCTTGTATGCGCTAGGTCAGATCCTTGATTCTTCTATTCTTTAGGTTTGTTCAGAGTTGCCAACATCATGGTGCAAAATAATCTCACTCTGGCTAAGATTGCTTAGCCTTAATATCCTCTCAGTCTCTCAGATGTGCACAAAGGTATAATATGGAGACCCAAAACATAAAAAGACTTACAAAAAATATGATGAAAAATATCGTATGGAGATGATCACAAAAGGCTATCCCCGGTAATGGTGCTAGAAAACTATTTTGGAAAATTTAGACATCCTTAAAATATGGTTGTCATGCTATCTAATTTACTATATCACAAACATATTTGCAATATTTGGTAAAATTACCTCTTCAACCTAGAAATTATAAATCCTAAGGAGACCAGGTTGGGTTAGGATACCCCATAATGAGCTTAATTAATGATGTATCATTAAAATTTAAACTCAACTAGATTTAGTG
The DNA here is from genome assembly GCA_028583015.1 of Wollemia nobilis. Taxonomy (NCBI): domain Eukaryota; kingdom Viridiplantae; phylum Streptophyta; class Pinopsida; order Araucariales; family Araucariaceae; genus Wollemia; species Wollemia nobilis. The sequence continues at coordinate 387,903 of JAQPPZ010004560.1, read as the reverse complement.
AATTATAAGAATTTTTATATTGACCAAGCTTATTTTCCTTAGATTTAAGAGTGTAGATCGATGCCTAATCTATTGGGTAATTGTAGCAAGAATTAAAATCATCATGAGAAAGACTAAAAAAGAAAGAAGAAATTGGTTCATTTATAACCATTCAAATTATGTAATGAATACAAATGATTAACCAATGAAGGAACGTGCCATTCATAAATTCAAATAATGCAATGCATAAATGGGCAACACACACATTGTACAATAAAATGCAAGAAGGAAGAAATTGGAATTTGTATTAAATTTTAGATAGATTTTACAATATGGGTCTGGCAAGGTGCCAAGATCTCCATGAAATTCAATACAATTGTTCTCTCTATTCAAATGATGTAACAGAGGAACTAATTACTCTTCATCCTAATAAAGTGACAAAGAGCTCCCAATTTCTGATCCAATCACTGGAAATGATCTCAATTGGCTAGATACATCCTCTAGAATTCCTGCACAAATGGGGGAAGAATAAGATTAGAACAAAGAAGAGATACACTAAGGGAATATGTTGGCATTTTTACCACATTGAAATTTTGTAAAGTTTTGATTGAAATATGTAAGCATTTTGCCAGTAAAACTCACAAATACATTTTGAGTGTTTTCCACACATTAATTTTTTTTGAAAATTTTTCTAAGTATTTAATGGGTGTAGTTTCGGGTAAGATTCAAGTGAAATGCTTTTTCATTTTCATGCACTCTGAAATGCCTTTTTTCTCCCAAGTGCAATGAAAATTCTTTCTTTTTGGCATTTTGCTAGCGAAAACACTCCCTTGGCATTTCTTTGGCAAAACCACCCTATCGACAGTTTCTCTCATTAATTCTCAAAGAAATCAAGTTTCCAAGATGGGCCCTACTTATGGCAACACAAGATTTTCCCAGGAGAAGTCATTGCAAAAAGACAAATATTGGGGTAAAATTCCATTTCACACAGGACAAAAACATTAAGTGCACATTCCAAGCGCAAGTCTAGGCGAAAGCTCATTTCGGGCGTAACTTGGGCGAATTGAAGATAAAGGCCCATTTTGGGTGAAATTTTATGTTTTCAGTCCAAATCTTCTTTGAAAAAGAATTAAAGCCAATAAAATTAATTCTTGTGGTGATACAATAGATATATCTAGGATCATTGCTGAAAAATTATGGGATTTAAGTATTGCTCTTTTGACTCTAGTGTAATCTTGTTCATTTTTGAAGCATCGTCCACTTTGGTGGGTATGCATTTCCAATGCACCGTCTATTAAACTTACTAGTTTTCAAAGCATATTTAATTATTGGTGTACTTTCCTAGAAAAAGTGAATTTCTAAGATGCAAGATGAAGCGAATTCAATGACCAAATGCCTAATTTTTAGATGATTTTGCTACATCCCGATGCACCGATGTCCAAGATTGCTTTAAGAATTTATTCCTATTGACTTCTTTGTGTGATTCTCCCATCAAATTCAGATCGTGGTTTCCTTGTAAAATTTTTTAATTGAAGATATCACTAATGCTGAGGAGAAAAATATGCACGCTGGTTTTTGATCTACTAGCATTTTGTTTGTATATGCATTAAATGATAGAGGTGAAATCCCTCTATAAATACTAAGCATTTCATTGTAATAAAGGAGGATAGAAATTCTATAGAAAAATACTTTAAGTTTTCTACATCAGTATAAATATATTCAGCTTCTAGTTCCTTGAGTATTCTTATGGTTGATCACTTCTTGCTTGTCATTTCTACTTACGTTTATGTTCCTTATTAGCTACTTTTAAATTCTGCATCTAGTTTTAAATTACTGTTGGTAGGGGAATGCACACTAAAATGTGTCTTGGATGTTATCTCTACACACTGTGAGTGGTTCCTATGCTTACTTTTCTATTTTATGCTAATTCAAACTTGAATGTGGTTTCTTGCTGTTATTTTTTCCCCACTACACTTTTCTGGCTTACAGCCATATTTCCATTTCTTTCTATTATTTCTTATTTCTTTCTTGTTAACCTAAGATTTAAACCAAATTAGATTAGTAAGGGAGCCAACCATCTTTGGAGATCATCCCGAAGGAATTTTATCTTTCCCTCAGCCTTTCAATGTTGGTAGGGTCTAGGGTGCACAAGTGATAATACTTTGTACTTAGGCAGATTCATGACCAAAAAAACACAACCGAACTAAAGATAAGGTACTCAAGTATACCTCTCTTGCAAAATTTTGCTATGTAATACTTGATGTTGAATCTGGATCTCGATGCTTATTTTATAAGGTAAGTAACCAACATTATGTTATAGATGCTTTGTGCATGTTCATCCATGTGTGCATTCCTCTACCCTTCATTCCCTAGAGTGCATTCTAGCAAAAGACCAATTGTTCCAAGCTATCCAAAATTTGAAAATTTTGCCATCTATCCCCAAAAACTAAGCCAACCATCCTTCATTAGTGATGCTTGAGCTTCTAGGTTTCAACTGCTTTTTAGAGAAAATAATTATATTTCAAAATTTTATTTTGTCATAATTCCTTATATCACTTATTTATCTACTTCTATAGTGGGCTCAACATCAACTTCTTTAGTTTTGTCTTTTTCTAGCCATGTCATGCCCAAAAGATTGACAATTTGACCCCATGCTTCATCATAAAAGGAATTTATTGTCTTAATATCATATTCAATGACCTTTAGCTTATTTATATTCTTTTTTAATGTTGACTCATTCTCATTGGTGAATATAATAACGTTTTGGATCAATTCTTTCAGTTGTAATCCCAAATTTTCCCAAATTTTGCTCATCTTCTTCATTACTTTAAAATCCCTCTATATTCTATGTTATGACATCATCTAAATTATTTTCTGTAATAGACTCCCCAATCAATACATATTCTATCTTTCCTTTGCTATCTAATTCTTTGGATAATTCTTCAATTTCTTGCAGGATATTTTCCCAATAAAGCTTCTCACGGATGAAGGTGCACAATTTTTGGAAATTTTCCCTATAATCATAACTCTACCCATTGTAGTTGAAACTTATTTGTTGCCAATATGACTATATTCTTCTTCTTATTTTATATATACAGGCTTGATATCTAATGCATTTTGGTCTGCATTCTGTAACAAAGTTTTTGTATTTTTAGTTACATTCATAACTTCTACTAAGTCTTTGAGAATTTTTGGCAAAGATTCAGATTCCTCCTTCATCTCTTTGATACGTTCCTCTTTGTATCCTTTGACAAAGCCAACACTAAAAAAATATTTTTTAGTTTGTATTTGAGATATTTCTCCTTGTAACTTGTTCATTTCAACTTGCAATTTTTGATTTACAGTTTGCATCTGATATCTTTTAGACTAGAGAATTTCTATTTTGGCACTCAATAGTCAATTTCTTTGGTGTAAATTCTTCACTGATGCTACATGATCCTATGCTTGCATTTTAACAAATATCAAAGGATATTTCTAATTTCATATAGAGGGAACTTGAGTAGTGGGGTCTATCTGCATTGATGTTATCTTTTTCGTGGGTATCGATGCTTCTATTATCATCAAGGGCTCAAATGAAGCTTGAGATCCACTAGTCTCCAATACTTTCATCGTATACTACATTTTTCTAGGGTGTCTTACTTATTCCATTTCATGAATTTGTTCTTCACTAGAATAAAAAATTATAGTCTCTTGCCTTCTTGTAAGAGTGAAACTCTTGGATTGTGTAGTGCCTTCAATTTTTCTCATCTTATGCTGTGGATATGTGGATGGATCTTTAGCTACTAGTTTATATTCTTGAAACAAGTTTCTCATTCATCCATCTAGCATGATTCTTCTTTGCATGATTCTAGAAATTAAAATTTCTTCTTGATTGACTTTTATTGACCTAGGCCTTATTTTTGGTATATTTGTGACTATTTGGTGCTTTTTCCTGGGGTCCATTATTGTTTGTACCATTTCTAAAAATTCAAGCTAAGAAATTTAGAAGAGAAGGTGACCACTTCTTTCCCTTTACTTGTATCTTTAGAGGTAGCTATGGGTAATTCTATTGATGATGCTTCTAATTGTGCAATAGTAGGTTGTACAACTTCCATAACTATTTCAATCTCATCAAGTCTTTGTTTTATTGCTTTTAACATTGGATCCTATAACTCCTCAAGAGGGAGAGGGGGAATCAATGGTGCAAAATTTTCTATCGAGTCTTATCTCAACTTAATCATTTATGTAGAATATTAACCAACCATTCTAATTTTGAGTATGATCTCTTTTATTTGCATACATGTTCCACAAATCAACCAATAATTGTCTTCTTTCTATGGATAGGAATAATTTATCTTCAAAATTATATTTTCAATGTGTAACCATTGCAATAGGTATCTTATCAGTTGCATTTTTTTTATAATATCCAAAAGGATCATAGGGCTACAAGGTTATTTAAAAAAAACCAAACATATCCATATTTTCTAAAGCATCAATTAAACTGAGTTGTCTCTTATAAGAGTAGTACCCCATTCTACAAGGGAAGCCTATCCAATGGAGCTTTGCTTTGTGTCTATCCACCATTATTTTAGTTTCCTCAACTATCTATATTATAATTTCTAAAGCTGCAATTGACATGGGGTAGTACTTTGGTAGTGCTTTGGGGGAAATTTTAGCTTCATAGATTTTGATGAAAGTAAAATTTTCTATAAAAAAATAATCTCTTGCAATTTTTTTTTTCAAGAATGAGGCTACCCCTTTACCCATTAATTTTGGTTTGTAGCCATAGAGCCTCATATATTTCTAGGAGGAATTCACTGATAAATTGAGTGTGGTTGTACCAACCCATATGTATCCATGGAAGTCTATCTTGCACTACTTCTACATAAGTCCCTCCCCACTTTTTTATCAAAGGCTTGTTCATGTGTTCAATAATCAAATGAATAAGAAAATAATAATGTGAAAATTACAATATTATTTCATTTTTCTAGGGAATGGATCCCTGTAATGCTACAAGCTTTCTATCCATTATATAACTCAATTCATGCTCCTATGTATACATAGTAGGTTGATTCCTTCTATTGCATTGGCTCACTACATAAAATACTTCTCGAGCTACCCAATTTAAATCCCATTCTCCAATAATTATATTTATCATATCAGTGTAGTCTCTAACCTAGGGATGTAATTTTAACTTATGAATAGGGAAGATATATGATACTTGTGCACTATTATTAAAAAATATGGGATAAAAGAAAGTACAAATAAGATGATGAGATTGAACTTCCAGTACCTATCTATCTAGAGGGAGTGTTACTTTGTCCAACCCAAATTGCCTTGTAATATTTTTAGGGATAATCTTGAAAGCTAACCTATTGGCAAAGTCTTTGAATGCTTTGGACTGAGAATCATAAGACACAGTGAGCCATGATAGGAGGTTTGAGGAAAAATAAACCCTGGGGTATATTAATTTTTCTAGATTGTAAATCCATCGGTTACAATAGGGGCTCTTTAAATATCTATCCCTCCATGCTTAATCAAACAAATCCATTAATAACAAGGGGTAGTGACTGTAAGTACATTTAATCTCTTCATAGGTAAATATCACATGTTATTCTATCTGCCATTGCTGTGCTAGCATAATTTCTAAATTGGGACCTGATTATTTTACAAATACATCTATGTCAATAGTGGCCACTTTTATTTTGATCTCTTGATAAGGCATGTCATTAGTTAGCTCTTCAATTTTTGCTACAACCGGTGAGGGAGAAGCCTGCTGCACTATGTTAGAGGAAGCCATAGTTGTATTATGTACTTCTTTTATTACTACTAGAATGCATTATGATTTTCTTACGTCTTTGTTATTTCATTGTAAGTGATGGATAGTAATAGTAATTCTTAAGCATATGAGGTTTTAATAACTCAACTAAACTCTTTGAATCATAGAATATATTTTTACCACTTTTTAGCCATGTCTTCACCAACTACTTTTAATGGTTATGGTAGCCCCATTAAGCTTCATGATTGGCCTATTATCTATGTTTGTAGGTGAAACTAAGAAATAGGTTACTTTTTATAGATATCCTTCTAAACTATTTGTCAGACTTTGGCATGCACATCATAAAAAATATCAGTTTTGGCCCCATCTACCATAGTTGTTAGTTTAAAAGAAAATAAAATTTCATTATAAAAGTACTTACAAATCCTTCCCTCATGTTACAAATCCTTTGTCTTAATCTTCGAGAAATCTTGACCATTTGCTTATCTCCCACAAAGTCACCCACGACGTTCATCTTGAGCCTGTGCAATTTAATATTGGTGGTTCAAATACTTTTTATTTAATTATGGGCCCTTTTAAACTTTTGACAATGTTTAGGCGAATGATAATGTGGAAAATTTATAAAATGAGGCCATTTTTTTACATTAAGGTGGCATTTACATTAGACTTTAGCATATTAAACTTCATTTGTTGAGCCAATGTGAACCTTTGGTTTTTCAAATAATTCTCATTGAAATGACCCAGTTGGGCTAAAATAACCTTACAAAAATTATTAAATTGGCTGCACTTTGATCAGGCCAATGGGATATCATCAATTGAGATGACCGTCCTATGGGATGTAGTTAAAAGTCATGGTTGACCAATATGTGCAAAACCCTTTATTTAACAAAAAAAAGGGTAAAAATCACACCAATGGGATGTGGTCAGGTGACATAGCTGACCTATGGGATTTTTTTGGGTGACATAACCAACCAATAGGAAGTGGTCAAAGCTAATTTATATTTTGATCTTTAAAATTTGTGGGGGAGAATATTTCACATGGAACCAACTCTTTGAAGACTTAGGAATTATTAAAATCATTTTCTTTTATAGTCTTTGTCCAATGGGGTATCATCAACTAGGAGAGCCAACCAATAGGAATTCATCAAGTGATACATCTGACCAATAGGGAGTTGTGAAGGCTTTTCAAAGGGAGAAGTATATGTTAGACACTTAACATTTATGAAGGAGGAAAAATTTACATATTGGTGACACCTTTGGTAGTCTTTAGGGCACAATAACAAACAACGACCAATAGGGGGTGAGCGGTTAAGTCATCCAACCAATGGGGTGTCATCGGGGGAGATGGCCAACCAATGGGACAAATTTGCCTAAGCCAATAGGTTTTAAATGGTGGAATTAGGTATCTCTTTTAATTTTGAGAATGACGGGGAGCAAAATTTTTTTTTGGGAGATAAGATACTATAGCATTAATACCGAGTTTTACAGGTTGACCCAAAACATTTTACAAAAATCAGCCTAGTGTTGTTGATGAACATGTCCTTACTAAGGATCCTATTTATGTAAAATCTACATGCCACCAAAGCCATTACATCCGGTAAGGCACATAGCCTATTATCAAAATGAAACTTCCCTTACAAAATTTTGGGTATACCCCAAGAAAACACACCTGCATCATAATTACAAAAAAAGAAACAGACATAGATCCTTTCCTTGAAATAGTGGAGAAACAAAAAGCTGCAGACACACATAGTAGAGTACTGAAAAAAACTCCCACAAGCTATGTATTGACAGTTACTCTTAATAATTATTTGGTAATTGCTTTCTTTCGTATATGACATGCTTTGGGACCACATCCCGTCTTGGCCAATTAGCCTTGGAGAAGTGAACTTGCTACCTATATTTATGGCGATGGCTATCTGGTGGTCCACGTGGCTATGGTTCGAAGTATTATATTGTCATTTATTTCTTGCCCTGTGATTATCAACCAACCTCAAATTACTAAGACAACTAGGAGCTATGTTAACAGGGAGTAAAAATTATATGGTAAAGACTTTCAACAATTTTGGGTACAGGGAAACATTTATTATGCATCCAATACCCTCAGAATTTACTTCTTTTTTTTTAGCCATGGAGGGTAGTCGGGTAGGATAGCTGACTAATGGGGTGCAACTAGACATGATAATTGACCAATGAGGTTTAAGCGAAAGAGTTAGGCAAAGATGATTTATTAGCTTTTATGAAATATGAGACTTCCTAAAACATAAATGAAACACTTCAAGACCAAAAAAAATGGGGGATATTTATTATGTAGTGATGACCCTTAGGATCCTTAGGAATGGGTAAATTTACTTGTTTTAACCTCTGACTAATGGTACATCATCGGGCAGGATAGTCGACCAATGACTTTTAAGGAACGAACTTAGGAGGTGGTCCAAGGTTGTTATTTTAGGAGCAAAAAGAGAAATATTTTAATGTGGTGAAGACCCTTGCCAAACATAAATTTGGCCAACTAATGGGGTTTAATCACTCGAATCAATCGAACTCACCCACACCATTGACTTTTCTAGCCAATTGAATTGCATTGAATGGGGCATCTTACCAATGGGATATGAACTCCCTACATGGCTATGCCAATGGGATAAGAGCAGAAGTGATAGCTAATAAATGGGATTTAATGGCTGGACTTAGGTGAGACTTCTTTTAATTTTGGGGACCAAGTGAATTAGGAATTTCACATTAAATAAATATTTTAGACTTCGGATATTAGACTCAATGGGGAAAATTAGATAACACAATCAATAAAATAATAATAAAATAAATGACTCAAGTGAGGATAAATGACATTGAGAACATACATAAGATATATTTGGACCAATGGAACTTAATTCATGATTCAACCAACCAATAGGATATTGTTAGATGATACGATCGACCAATGGGATGAAATTCAATGGTACATCCAATTTGATAATGAAATTTTATTGCTATAAGACTTAGGGAAAAGTTTTAGACTTTGGACTATGCGAATATTATAAGCGGATGACCATGGACTTTACATTTAGGGGATGCGTAGATGGATACATTTAGCTTTAGGACTTTGAATTAGGTGGAAATGAATTTAATGAAATTCTTTTATGGGACTAAGGTATAGCGCAAGGGGTATAAGTGAATAATAAAGGGGATATCTAGTGATGGTTAATGTATGAAGCAAATGGAAAATAATGGGGGAAATAAATGAATTAATGAAAAATGGAATGGAAATATGATTATGGTGAGGTATTTAGTGGTAATGAATGGGATGTGAAACTTTATGAAATAGCGAGTAATGGATGAATGAATTTGGGAAGGAGATCCTTTCAAAATTTAACTTTTTTTTTAGAACCAGTATGACACTAACCTAAATCTTCTTTTTTGACAATGCAGACCCCTTGGACTAATGTAGCTTTCACATGATATTGTAATTTTTTTTTTTGAAATAACCATTATACCCTAAATCACATAGACATTAAACCTTGACAATTTTAAAAAAATATGGGTATGGAGTAGGTAGTCCAACAAGTATGGTTAGAAAAGGGTTGGCCAAAAATCAATTTCTTTACATGGTAGGTTATGCATAAGAGCTTCCTTACTTATGATAACTTACAAAAAAGGGGTTTTTAGGACCCCTCTAAATGTATCATGTGCAATACCCAAGAATATATAATATATCATTTGCTCTTCTAGTGTGACTTTACCTTGAAGTTATGGAACCGATGAGTTGATCTCTTCTATTGGTAAAATTAGATGCTCTAAGCAACATCATGCTCGATACCATGATATTTGCTATGATCTACTCTAATTTTTGAGGGCAAAATAGTATACTGATAGATATTTTTAGATCTGTGATGGAGGTTGAATCCACAAATGGCCTTATGGGTGCTATGTCAAATCTTAAACTATGGTCGCACTCAACAAAAAAATAGCCACATATTGGAATTCCAAGGTGCAGTTTACATCTGTGAGATCACCTGCAATACTGGTGAGATTGTCCCTCAACCATAGAAAGTTGTTTGTAAAGTTTAAGACTATATATTTTTTGTCTAAAGCCATCAACCCAAGATTTTTTATAATAGTTTCTATAATGAAAAATGCAATCTCATTGCTTGGCACCCAATTTTTTCTCCAACACGATGCTCAATGACCATAAAATATTATAAATGCACTCGACATCAGTATCTTCTTGATATAAATATATTCTCCATGATGAATCCATTCTTGAATCTATTATTAGCCTAATAACACTTGCTAATATCTGCATTGACCAGATTTTAGTTATTTAAGTCAAATGTTGTCAGTCATCAATGTTGTAAAGCATTGTGCTCATTTGTGTAGAGGAGCTTTTGCACTCTTGTAGGACCTATAGCTCATATATCAGGTTCCCCATCACTGGTGAGGATTATATTTGGATTTGATTCATGATGTTCTATTTTTTTTTTCTTTTGTATATTTATTAGACCCACTGTACTCTTGAGGTTTGTATTTTTCCACCTTATCATGATACATCACCTAAAACTTGCATGCCAGATATACTCAAGGTTTTAAATATACTAAAATTGGTTCTTCACTATGTGTGAGAAATATATGGGTAGCGGTGGAGGAAGCGGAGGAGGAGCAAAAATGGTAGGCAAGAATTTTGAACCAACGAAAGGAGAAGATCTAGAGGCAAGGCAGAATGCTGTAGCTGGAAAGGAAAAGGATTCTCTGTCAACTCAGTTCAAAAAGGCTAAGGTACAGATCCTTCAGATAAACCCTTAAACAAAGGGTTCCACTGGGGTTCGGGAGCTGGCAACAAGGGCCCAACCTTTTTGGAAATGCTGAAAGGGAAAAATAAGGAGCTAGTCAGTGAACTACCGCCCCTAATACCAAATAATAATAGGTTAACTGCGCCAATGGAGATTATGGAAAGATTCTTGGATATGGAGGCATCATCCTTAGTTGGCAAGTTTTTGGGAGGAAGGCCGGATATTGAGACTATTCGCTCATGGGCTGCGACAAAGTGGAAAAATTTAGGAAGCTTAGAAATTGTAGCCATGTCAAGAGGTTTTTTTATGATAAGACTCAACAACAAAGATGATGCAGAGTGCATCTTGACAGGAGGACCTTGGTTTCTAGGAAGGCGTAGCCTCTTTCTAAGGAAGTGGGGGGAGGATTTCAACCCTGAGAAGCAGAACATTAATATAGCACCCATTTGGGTCCACTTACCAAAACTCCCAACCCAGTTTATTAATGAGTATTGGCTTAGTGGTATAGTAAATATGATAGGAGAGCTCATGGAAATAGACCATTCAACCCAGGAAAGAACTAGACTGACACATGCCGAGATCTGTGTAAATGTAAACTTGGATTCTGATCTGCCTTCTCAAGTGGAACTAGCATATGGAGAGTTTCTAAGGATTTAGCCTATGGAGTATGAGAACAAGCCAACATTTTGTAGCGTGTGCAAAACCCAGGGCCACATTCAAGCCCAATGTCTAAAAATAACTGCAAATAAGGAAGCCACAAGCAAAGGTTTTCTAGGGAAATCTAATGGGAGAGGGATCCCAAAGTTTCAAGGATCACATCTTAACTTGGAAGGATACAGACAAGTTAAGAATAACCAGGCTGACCAAGCCAACACAGAACTGGCAAAAATCTAGGAGAAAGGAAAGCAACATAATGAGGGAGGCAAAAATCATAAGGTATGTAATAAATATCCCATCTTGAACATGTTTGATATCCTAGCAAATATAGAAGTTGAAAAAGAAAATAGTAAGGATGATACCATCAGTGTCAAGTTTCCTGAAACCCTAAACTCCCCATCCAAATTGGGACCATCCATAGTTATGACAAAAATCCTCAAAATCTATGCTCAAAATGAAGAAAAATTGCCAGGTAATTTCATTTTAAACATGGAAAAAATAGAGTCAAGATTCGAAGTTGTGGAAATAAGACGCAGGAATGTAGCTCCTAATCTGGTAGTGGAGCAAATTATCCCTTATTAGATGAGCCCAACAGTAAAAGGTTCCTTGAAGGAAAGCCCCCTATTTAGGAACCATATAGGAGAGGTGAACCAAAACAAGGTTGAGGATGAAGAGGGAATTGAAAACCCCAAAAATGAGGAAGAAGGTTCAAGCCCTAGACTATCACAGTATATGCCCCCTCATTTTAGTCCAAAATAGACTAGAAGCACCACCAAGCCTCTGATAGATTATGGAAATGAAAGAAATAAAGTGAGAATATCTATAACATAGCACTATAGAATGAGAATCAATGAAGAAATTGCTAACATAAAGTAAAGAACATTGTTACAGCAAGCTATTCCTGGCCAGGATAATAGCAAAATTGACAAACTCCCTTTGGCTTAGGGAAGGGGGCAGGAAAAAAATATCAAATAATCTAAATTAAGGTTCTCTCATGGAATGTGAGAGGCCTAGACGACCCACCAAAACAAAGGATGGTGAAGTCTATAAGGAAGGATTCAAATCCTACTATCATTTTTCTTCAAGAAACCAAAATAGATGCGACACAATCAGCACTTATAGCTAGAAGGATTTGGAAGCAAGGGGAAGTGGCCTTTCAATAGGCGAGAGGAGCATCTAGGGGCCTCATGATCTTATGGGATCCTATTAAAATAGAAGGAAGTATTATTCAGGCAAATGAAAGAGTCTTAAGCGTATTATTTCATGATTTTGATACTAATAATAATTGTATTATGTCAAATGTTTATGCCCCCACCTCTGTCCAAGGGCGGTATGAACTGTGGGAGTTTTTGGGGCATTTGGGCCAAGCTTTTAAATACATTCCTTGGGTGATTTGTGGAGATTTCAATACCCCCCTTTACCCATCTGATAATAAGGGAGGATCTAGGTCACCCTTAAGGAGCATGGAGGACTTCAATGAATTCATTAACACAAATGAATTGATAAATGTAAGACTAAAAGGAGCCAAATTTACATGGAGTAACAAGAGGATAGGAAGTCAGCTGATTCAAGAAAGGTTGGATAGGTTTTTTTATCCAAGGAAGCTACAACAATGTTTGGTGATTCAACATTACAAGCCCTTCCTAAATGTGCTTCAGACCATAATCTTATTCTATGGGAGGCATTTCAGGCTAAATCCTTTAAAAATCCATTCAGATTTCTATCAATGTGGGTTAAACATCCAAAATTCAAGAAATGAATAGAGGAATGGTGGCAGCAACCTATCCAGGGAAGTGCTTCCTTCAAACTATCTCAAAAACTTAAGATGGTGAAAAACAACCTTAGAATATGGAATAAAGAAGTCTTTGGAAATATTTTTGAGAATAAGAGAGAAATGGGGGAAAAAATGAGAATAATAGAAAACAAAATCCAAAATGGAACCTATGATGAGGCGACAAGGACTGAAGAGAAGAAAACCCTTTGTGAGTTTTATAATATTTTAGCTTGTGAGGAGATGTACTAGAGGTAGAAATCAAGGGCATTATGGCAAAAGGAAGGGGACTCTAATTCAAAGTTTTTCCATGTTACCACATTGGGCAATAGAAGCAACAATAATATTAGAAATTTAACTAAGGTGGATGGATCCTCAACTCAAAACATTCAGGAGATCAGGGATGAGGCTGTTAATTTTTTCAATTCATTATTGGGTGAAGAACGGGCCTGTAATGCCCAAGCAAAGAACTCTCTCCTTCAATTCATTTCACAACTCATTGATGAAATTATTAACGAGTCTCTTACAACAGATTTTTTAGACAAAGAGATCAAGGAGGCTTTGTTTAACATGGATCCTGACAAAGCTCCTGGGCCGGATGGGTTTTCACCGTAGTTTTTCCAAGTTTGTTGGGATATTGTTGGAGAAGAAGTTATTGCTGCAATCAAGGAGTTCCAAAGTTAAAATCATATTCCAAGGGGTTTCAATTCAACTTTCATTGCTTTGATCCCTAAAGGCCCCAACCCCAAGACTATGGCTGAATTTATACCGGTTAGTCTATGTAATATATCCTATAAAATTCTGTCTAAATTTTTAGCCAACCGTTTGAAGAAATTTCTACTAGTTATCATTGATCCAAGTCAAGGAATTTCTGTACAAGGAAGATCAATCTTAGATGGAGTTATTACTATTCATGAGGTTCTTCATACAACTGCTTAGACCAAAAAATTAGTCATGGCTTTAAATTTAGACATGAAAAAATCTTATGAAAAGATAAATTGGGAATTCCTAGAGGCAGTTTTATTAAAATTTGGCTTCAACATGAAATGGGTCAAGTTAATAAGAGAGTGTATTTCTAAGCCTTGTTTTTTAGTTTTGGTTAATGGGTCTACTGCAATATTTTTTCAAAGTAAATGTGGTCTAAGACAAGGAGATCCCATAAGTCCTATGATGTTCATCATTGTAGCTAAGGCCTTGGGAAGAACCATTAAGGTAGTAGCAGTAGTTGGACTCATATTAGGTATTAAGGCCACGTCGCTAACTACCTTGGTGACACATCAACAATTTGTTGATGATATTTTGCTACTGACTTTGGATTCTGTGGTTGAGGCAAGAAGGATTAAAAATATTCTCATAATGTATGAAGAAGTTGTTGGACATAAAGTGAATTTTGATAAGAGCAAACTTTATTTCATCAATACCCCCATTCCTAGGCAAAACAAAATAGCAAGGATCATGGAATTTCAGATTACATCCCTTCCCACCTCCCATTTAGGTCTTCCCCTATTTACGGGGAAACCTGAAGGATCAATGTGGAACATAGTTCTGGAGAGGATCCAAAAAAAGCTAGCATGTTGGAAAGGACATCTATTATCTCAAGTAGGCAAGCAATTTTAACTATGGCTTCACTTCAAAGTATACCTGTTTACTTTCTATCAATATTCAAAGCTCCCAGCAAGCTGTATCACAAAATTGAGTAGGTTAAAAAAAAATTTCTCTGGTCAGGGACTGAGGATAAGAAAAGGATCCATTTAGTAGGTTGGAACAAGGTTTACAAACCTAAAGTTGATGGGGAGTTAGGATTGAGGAGAGTTTCTCATCTCAATACAGCTCTGTTAGCCAAACAAGCATGGCGGTTATTGACTAAGATCTATAATGAATGGACTGCCATAGTTAGGAGGAAATACCTCCAAGGTGTGAACTTCCTTAATGACAACTTAGCAAGCAGGGGGTCTAATTTTTGGAAGACAATCCTCACGAGCAGGGATCTTGTCAAGAAAGGTCTTAGATGGATTCTAGGAAATGGGCAAATAATAGACTTTTGGAAGGATCGATGGGTGAGAGCTGAGGAGTTATCCCAGAATCCTCATTTGGCTAGGATTCAAGAGCATATGGAGCAACATATTGGAAAGAAGGTTGCAAATTATATGTGGCAGGATATAAATATCAACAGGTGGAAACACATTAGAGTACAGGGTTTTGAAGTAGAGTCTGAAGAGCTTTATAACATTTTAACTCAGCAAATTATTCCCTCTGGAGAGGATGAAGATCACATTATTTGGGCTGAGACTGAAAGTGGTGACTTCATAGTTAAGTCTACCTATAATTTTCTTCTCAATGTGGAAGGTCAACAATTTCAACCGAGTTTGGTTTGGATCAAAGACTTAATTCCTAAAATATCCTTTTTTTCATGGATGGTGATTCAAGGAAAAATCCTCACTATGGACAATATGTTATCCAAAGGTATGGTTATTTCTAACCATTGCTACATGTGCAGGGTAGGATGGGAGACAACCCAACACTTGTTTCTGGAGTGTCCGATAGCAGAGTCCATCTTGGATGAACTTTTCCAAGCTTTTAGGATCTCATGGGTTAAGCCTGCTCTTATATCTGAAGTGTTCCATCAATGGCCTCAACCCTTTAGTAGCCTAATACTTAAGTACCTTTGGAAAATCTGTTGGCATCATTTTCTCTGGTAGATTTGGCTAGAAAGGAACCATAGAGCCTTTAAGGATACCATTCACAACCCAAAAACCATCCTCAATAGGATTATTGTCTTTGCAAAAGAAAACCTTAGCACCTTAGTGGATGAGAACCACTCAATTCCTCCCCAAGAAAAACAATTAGCTCGGGACTTAGGTATTGATGAAAAACCTTCCATTCCTTTGCCCAATCTCAAAAATGGGATTTCTTGGGAGCCACCCCCCCAGTGTTGGTTTAAACTAAAATTTGATGGTGCAGCCAAGGAGAACCCGAGAAGAGCTGGAGATGGAGGAATAATTAGGGATCATCAAGGAAATATGGTCAAGGCTTTCACTGAACCATTGGGAATCAGAATTAATAATGAAGCAGAAGCTAGAGCCCTTTGGAGAGGGTTGTAAGTAGCCCAAGCAACTCAAGGTAACTTGATTATTGAAGGTGATTCGATGAACATCATCAACATATTAACCAATGGCAAAAAACCTCCATGGAGAATCAAGGGAGTCATCCATGAAGTGAGGATCCTTTTTATGGCAATACAAAATAGGAGGGCTCGTCACGTGTACCATGAGGCCAATAGGTTAGTTGAAAAATTAGCCAACATAGGTGTTGATGTTGGTAGTTTGGTGACATGGACACAAGGTGTGCCACGTGAAGTGGAAAACATTATTAGTCATGAAAAGAAACCTACTCATTAAGGAGAAAGATGAATGGGTGTTCTTTCCCCATGGAGCTGGTAATAACTATGGGGTTTCCTTCTAAATCATACCAAATTGGAAATGAAGGTAATAGGGTGTAAGACTTGGAATATTCTGACAGAGAATAGGAAATGGGCAAGCAACAGGTTTCACAAGTGCAAAGTTCCAAACTTCAATTTCCTGTCAATGTAAGTAATGTTTACAGTTATGTTTTGGTATGGGTGTGCCTTGTTAGTAAGGTGTTGTAGGAGATTCAACACAATTTCTGGTAAGAAAGTTTCAAGGATGACTAGGATCTACAATCTCAACAGAAGGCTGGATATTGTAATAGGTTTTGGGTTAACCTGCAAAACCCGGTAATTAATGAAGAATTTTATTTACCAAAAAAAAAATAGATGGGTATTATTTACTTCTACTCCTACCACATTGACTGCTTCAATCACCCCTTCATCAACGTATTTCAAACCTCCAAAGGTAAGGGTTTCTTGGACCATCATCCATTTAGTTGTAGATCCCCAACACTCCCTTGTAGCATCAAGTTCATGCTAGGATTATAATGGATGCTTTGCAGTGGACTACATTTGGTGTAGATTGTCCATGATGTCTTGGAAAATAAAAAATAAAAAAAATGTGGGTGGAGCAATGGAAAATAGAACCATTTAGAATTTTTGAAGTACTATACAATACACAATAGCTATGGGAAGTAGTTTTAGAGTGGAGTGAGTAATTATTTTTCTAAATGAAAGACAACATGAAAATGGCCCTAAATAAACCCCAATCATAGTAGGCTGAGGGAAAAAATATTTCATATCTAATGAAGAGGGCCATTTAGCTGAAATGATAGATAGATTAGAGCCACCACCATGTTGTTTTTGGTGAAGGAGACTGGAGATATGTGTCTTGGACTAGGAAAACTATTAAAAATAGTTGAAGAAACTAAGTTGAGTGATGGTAAATATAGAATTAGCTTATGAAGTTAACAAGAAGGATTGTTGATAATTCACTTATCATCACTACAATTGCCATAGAGGTTCTGATCTACTGGATGCAGATCTCCTCACTACTACTATGTCCAATCAGATAGACTACGAGAACTAAGCAAAAGTGAATTCCCTAGTTGAGCCACACATGGAGGGTCCAATGCACCTACAAAACCATGGGATTTAACTCTTTTCCAAAATGGTAATGTCATGGAGCTGGTTAGGATTTGTAAACATGATCCTAACAATCTTGATTTACCACCAAGAGCTACTACTTCAAGTGATACATGTCCATAGTGTTGTTCATGAAGTTGTTCACCAATAATATAGACTATTGTGGAATTTTTTATTTTAATATTGTTGGTCCCCATTTGGATGGCATACAACAACGTGCCAAAGTACATTGATTGAACTTCCAATACCAAGAGAAAAATAGGGGACCACCCACATGCTCCAAAAATAGAATAGTGGAAAACTTTGATGGTCGAAAAAATGAACTCAAATTATGAATTCTGATGTAGGAGCATCTGATGGCAGTAGAGCAATCTTGCATCAACAAAAAAATTTCTAAGTTTTTGCCTTGATGACTTGATATCACGACAGATAAAAGTGTCACGATATTGCGACATGTCGCATTTTCGTGACTCAAGAAGGAGAGAGAAGGTATGGAGCAAAAATGTCATGAAATTGTGACATGTCGCATTTTTGCGACTCAGGAAGGAGAGAAAAGGCACGAAGCAAAAATTTCATGAAATCGTGACATGTTGCATTTTCGTGACTCAGGAAGGAGAGAGAAGGCACGGAGCAAAAATTTCACAAAATCATGACATGTTGCATTTTTGTGACTCAGGAAGGAGAGAGAAGGCGCAGAGCAAAAATGTCACGATTTCGTGACATGTCGCGAAATTGCGACCGAAAGAAGACAGGAAAGGCATGAAGTAAAAATGTCATGATTTCATGACATGTCGTGAAATCATGACCGAAAGAAGACATGAAAGGCACGAAGTAAAAATGTCACGATTTTGTGACATGTCGTGAAATCGCGACCGAAGGAGTAGAAAGAAAGCAAGGAAGGAAACTGTCGTGATTTCGTGACCCGAGAGGCGAGGAGGAGGCAGCAAGGAAAGATGTCATGATATCGTGACATGTCGCATTATTGCGACCAAAAGCCGAGAGAAGGCTCAAGAGAGAAAAGTGTCGCGATATCGCGACATGTCACATTTTCATGACCAAAAGTTGAGAGAAGGCTCAAGAGAGAAAAATGTCACGATATCGTGACATGTCGCATTATCGCGACCAAAGGACAAGAGAAGGCGCAAAGGAGGAAAGATGTCACGATATCGTGACATGTCGCATTATCGCGACCAAAGGACGAGAGAAGGTGCAAAGGAGGAAAGATGTCATGATATCATGACATGTCGCATTATCGTGACCAAAGGACGAGAGAAAGCATGAAGGAGGAAAAGTGTCGCGATATCGCGACATGTCACATTATCGCGACCAAAATCCGAGAGAAGGCGCAAGAGAGAAAAGTGTCACAATATCATGACATGTCACATTTTCATGACCAGAAGACGAGAGGAGGTGCAAGAGAGAAAAGTGTCGTGATATCATGACATATCGCATTATTGCTACCAAAAGGCGAGAGGAGGTGTAGGAGAGAAAAGTGTCACGATATCGTGACATGTCGCATTTTTGTGACTCACAAAGGGCAGGAAGGCCGAAAAGAAAAAGTTTCATGATATCATGACATGTCACATTTTCATGACTCAAAAAGGGGCAGGAAGGCAGTGAGGCAAAAATGTCGCGATATCGTGACATGTCGCATTTTCACGACCAAACAGAAGGAAAGAAAAGGTAGGCGGTTACAGGGGCCGTTACAGAGGAAATGATCGAGCGGTAGGTATACCGAGCGTCATCATTGTTTGACAGGTGGACAGAGTCTATAGTGGTAGCATTGGACAAGCACGTGGCACCAAGGTGTAGGGAAAGCCGATGAAGATCAAGAGTCGAAAAGAAAGACATTTCAAAGCCAAGACAATGAAGAGGCATGGGAAATGAAACGAAGGGTCAGAAAAGGGAGACGGAGAGTCATGCTAGAGATTTTAAAAGGGGAAGTGAAGGCATGCATAAGGGGTTGGAAACGGCTGAGACAGAGTTGCAGACGTGAAGGCCAGAGGGCCATTTTGGACCTGTTTGAGCTGTTTTCTTTTGAGGTCGAAAAATAGCGAAGACAAAGTTGCAGTCGAGAAACTGCGGAGACAAGTTGCAGACTTGAAGGCAAGAGGGCCATTATGGACCTGCATGGACTATTTTTCTTCCAAAATTGGAAAATTAATGTAATATAAAAGTTAATAAACTATCTTTCTATAAAAGAAGTTTATTTGGCAGAGTTTGCCATTTTTGTAAATTTTTCCAAGTTTAATGAATGAGAATTTTTGAGTATTTGGGCTAAGCAATTTTGGCTCCCCCATCAAGTGGTATCAGAGTGAGAAGTTCCTGAGCATGTAAACAGATCACCGAATGTGAGGCAGTTTGCACTAGGATCTGTGGAAGATCGAAAGTTCCTGAGTATGTAAAAAGATCATCGAACATGAGGCAATTTGCACCAGGATTTGTGGAAGAGCGAAAGTTCCTGAGTGTGTGAATAGATCACCGACAGTGAGGCAGTTTGCACCAGGATCTATGGAAGAGTGGGAGTGCCTGAGTGTGTGAGCAGATCACCGAAAGTGAGGTAGTTTGCACCAGGATCTATGGAAGAGCATAGGGTTCCTAAGTGTGTAAACAGATCATCGGATGTGAGGTAGTTTACACCAGAATCTGTGGTTAAAGTTTGTGAGAGAGAGTGAGGAAGAATGCCTCCACGAAGAAACCGTGGTGGTGGGAGAAATGTGGTACCTGAAGAAATATTTTAGAGCTTTGCAGAGGCAAGTGCAAGCCCTGCAAGAGGAGTTGTGAAGAGAAGTAGTCCAAGGAATGCTTCTGAGTTGAGAACGATGGATAAAGGAGAGAAGAGCAGTGCTGAGGCTGAAGATTTTGCAAGTACTGAGATGTTGGAAAAGAAGGTGACAGAACAGTACAAAAGTGAAGGTCACTTCTCAATCCACCCCGGTTGTTTGATGTAGGAGCATCCGATGGCAGCAGAGCAATCTTGCCTCAACAAAAAAATTTCTAAGTGTTTGCCTTGATGTCGCGATATCGCGATAGAGAAAAGTGTCACGATATCACGACATGTCGCATTTTCATGACTCAAGAAGGAGAGAGAAGGCACGGAGCAAAAATTTCATGAAATCGCGACATGTCACATTTTCATGACTCAGGAAGGAGAGAGAAGGCACAGAGCAAAAATATCACGAAATCATGACATGTTGCATTTTCGCAACTCAAGAAGGAGAGAGAAGGCATGGAGCAAAATTGTCACGAAATCGTGACATGTCGCATTTTCACGACTCAAGAAGGAGAGAGAAGGCATAGAGCAAAAATGTCATGATTTTGTGACATGTCATGAAATCATGACCGAAAGAAGATAGGAAAGGCACAGAGTAAAAATGTCACGATTTTGCGACATGTCGCGAAATCATGACTAAAAGAAGACAGGAAAGGTGTGGAGTAAAAATATCATGATTTCGTGACATGTCATGAAATCGCAACCGAAGGAGCAGAAAGAAAGGAAGGAAACTGTCACAATTTTGTGACCTGAGAGGCAAGGAGGAGGCAGCAAGGAAAGATGTCATGATATCATGACATGTCACATTATCGCGATCAAAAGCCGAGAGAAGGCTCAAGAGAGAAAAGTGTCGCGATATCGCGACATGTCGCATTTTCATGACCAAAAGTTGAGAGAAGGCTCAAGAGAGAAAAATGTTGTGATATCGTGACATCACATTATCGTGACCAAAGGACGAGAGAAGGTGCAAAGGAGGAAATATTTTGTGATATCATGACATGTTGCATTATCGCGACCAATGGACGAGAGAAGGCACAAAGGAGGAAATATGTCGCGATATCGCGACAAGTCGCATTATCACGACCAAAGGACAAGAGAAAGCATGAAGGAGGAAAAGTGTTGCGATATCGTGACATGTTGCATTATCGTGACTAAAAGCTGAGAGAAGGCGTAAGAGAGAAAAGTGTCATGATATCACGACATATCGCATTTTCACGATTAGAAGACAAGAGAAGGCGTAAGAGAGAAAAGTGTCGTGATATCGCGACATGTCACATTATCACAACCAAAAGGCGAGAGGAGGCACAGGAGAGAAAAGTGTCGCGATATCGCGACATGTCACATTTTCATGACTCGCAAAGGGCAGGAAGGCCGAAAATCAAAAGTGTCATGATATTGCGACATGTCACATTTTTGTGACTCAAAAAGGGGCAGGAAGGCAGTGAGGCAAAAATGTCATGATATCGCGACATGTCGTATTTTCATGACCAAACAAAAGGAAAGAAAAGGTAGGCGGTTACAGGGGCCGTTATAGAGGAAATGATTGAGCGATAGGTATACCGAGCGTCATCATTGTTTGACAGGCGGACAGAGTCTACAGTTGTAGCACTAGACAATCACGTGGCACCAAGGTGTAGGGAAAGACGACGAAGATCAAGAGTTAGAAAGAAAGATGTTTCAAAAGCCAAGACAACAAAGAGGCACAAGAAATGAAATGAAGGGTCAAAAAAGGGAGGCGGAGAGTCACGCCAAAGATTTTAAAAGGGGAAGTGAAGGCATGCACAAGGGGTTGGAAACGGCTGAGACAGAGTTGCAGACGTGAAGGCCAGAGGGCCATTCTGGACCTGTTTGAGCTATTTTCTTCCAAGGTCGGAAAACAACGGAGACAGAGTTGCAGTCGAGAAACTGTGGAGACAGAGTTGTAGACATGAAGGCAAGAGGGCCATTTTGGACCTGTGTGGACTATTTTTCTTCTAGAATTGGAAAAGTAATGTAATATAAAAGTTAATAAACTATCTTTCTATAAAAGAAGTTTATTTGGCAGAGTCTGCCATTTTTGTAAATTTTTCCAAGTTTAATGAATGAGAATTTTTGAGTATTTGGGCTGAGCAATTTTGGCTCCCCCATCACATTCTAAAATGTGTTTATTTCACATGGATCACATGAAGGCACTTTTAGCCTTTTAAACTTTGTTTTTCATTATATTTAATGTAAATAAAAAAATAAAGCAGGGTTGGCCTATTATCTTTTGATAATGTCTAATATATATAATAACCACAAGGTGTAAAGTAGAAAGAATAAGATAACAAACTTCTCCAATAACTCTAAAATATGCTATTAATAGAAAATCACAAAAATTTGGAACTAATCTACTAATGCATACTATGAGCAATACACATTCGATACCCATTGCAATACTTTGTCACATATATAATAGTAAGTGACTCTTCATATGGTGCACTCTTGACCTTCACACTTCTAAACTATTCAGCTCCCTATTCTATGGACTCATGTACACATGGACTAATGTGCACATTTATATTATTGAATATTATGCACACTTGTGAATTTATTACATTACATAAAGTAAAGCCTAATCTAAGACATGTACCAAATAATGTAATATACTCCAACACCCCTCGTATTACATTATTTGGTTATTAAAGACTTTAGTCTTCAATATGGATCTTCAATTTGATTCTTCAATATACCTCCTGTAGATTAAGAGCTGGACTATACTTGTATTTGTATTCTTTAGTTTTTGTTTTGGTTTTCCTTCTTCTTAGCTTGATCTTACATCTTTTCCTATTTCTCTATATTTTGTATTTATGTTCTTCAGTTGGTGAAACAACCTTAATGTGATGGGTTAATAAGTCATCACAATATAAGTTTGAGTTCAAAAACCCTTTGCTGTTGACTTTTTTAATTTTTGTTTCATTCCTTTAAAGAACTCATAAGTGACAAATATCAAATAAATAATTAAATATTCTTCTTATGAAACAACAATTAGATTTTTTTTATTCCACCAAGTCTTGAATAGTGTCTTATGAATATGACCAATCACTGTCATAAAATTCCCTTATTTAGCTTCCTCCAAGAATAAGGAAAAACTTGCTTTCAAGTCTGTAGATAGATTTTTGAATTTGTCAAAGGTATCTATTAGTTTTTGTGAGTAGAACCTCAATTCATGAAATAGTTCCTCATTATTTTTTATTGAATCCATTTCTAATTATTTCATCCATATTGCATCAAATATTTTAATTTTGTAGATTCTCTTTTTGAATTGAATTCTTTATGACTCATACGTGATGAAAAATAGACAATATTTAGTTAAAAATATAAACCCTAAATTTATTAATTCCTATGATGATTTTGAATTCCTTATAAATCCAAACTTAGAAATTTAGATAAACTATATTTACAATTATATAAGTCTAGTTTGATGTAGAAACCCTTATTAATCCTTCTTTAATTAAATTGCAAATATCCCAAAACTTGTTTTATAACTTCAAATGATTTAAATTACAAAACCTTGCAAATGCTTCTTAATATCTTCCTTCTAAATTTTAATCCTCAATAATATATGTCTAAAGTTAAGTATTAGATTATACCTGTTAAAAATAATTGCTTTCAACCTTACGTATGCTCTTGTTTCTCCTACTCAAATATTATGAGTAAATTTAATAAAGTGTATTACCTTCACCTTGAAATAGATAATCCATTGATAAAAAATCTTGACCTCTTTTTGAGTCTTCTATCCTCTACGTACATTTTTGGATGATGCTTGCTACCTTATGGTGTATGTTGATCTATTTGGAGTGTTTATTTCCTTTGCTCTAGCTTCAATGTCTTTGCACCTCAATGATCACTATAAAATCTAACTTCAACCTCCACACTAGTGCCTTGAATTTTCTACCTCAACCTACCAAGTGTAATCTTCCCTTTCACTATATCCTATCGGTAATTTTGCATGCTCGTAAATTACCTATGCATGCACTACATTGCCATTACTATGGTCCTCCTTTAATCAATGTCTAGTGGATGTATTCCTTTGAACTAGCACCAAAAAATATTTGACCTTCCTCCTTACAAGTGCCACTTGGAACTCAACATATTCAATGCCCTTTGAAATGCTTCTCCTTCCTGTGCATTGGATGTTACTTTTGCAAATGCTTTGGTTTTGCTTTCCACTTCTTCAATGTGCAACCAATAACCTTAATTTATTCCTCCACATGGTGTATGCATGCTTTATAGTGGATGAAACTTGTGTCTTCCCTTTGAACCCTAAATATTCCTATACTAAATGTATTCATGTTCTCCTTCACAAAAAAAATTGAATACAACTTGCTAGGTCATATATGAACATCTTCACTTTGTCTTCCCTTGTGATATCTAATGACTTTGATGTGATAGTAATCTCCTTAAACTTTATACAAGCTCTTATATGATGTAGCGATGCTCTACTACATGATTATGGATTCTAAATTCTACCACGATGATGTTTAATGTGTCTAACAAAAGTAAATTTCCTTCAATAAATGATTGCTATTCCTTGAGCAACTACGATGCTTGACTCTTCTTGTTTTGCTCCTTGACTAGTATCTTTAGACACTAAAATAATCCACCTTGATTTCATAACTCTTAGTTTATTTTCACTATTGCACTTATGTAGATAATTTTTTTCATCTTAATCACTATAGCATTCACGAGCTATATCATGCTCTTCTTATTTCTCCTTTAGATTAAGTTCAAACTATTTTATCTTTGCAAATAATAAGACATAAGAACTAATACCATATTAACTAAATAACTCTTTAAGCTCTTATTTTTTCAAAATTTGAGTATGATGTAGATAATAATATGATGCTCTTAATGTAAAGCTTTATTTTTAATGTATAGATAGTAAACTTATATTGCACCAATACTGCATACCTTTCTAATGTTTATTTTATGATTTCACTGGTTATTAGATTCACTCAACTAGCTATTTTAACTTGTAAATTTTTCACCTCTATTTTCCTTCACTTTTCTGCTCTAAGCTTACCAAATATGTAGCCCTACTTGCTGCTCATCTATCCCCTTATTTACTATTAAACAACACTTTTCAAAACTGCCCCAAAAATCTCCAAATTTGTAGATATTTATCTCCCTAAAATTTTGTCCACAAAATCTATTTTTGTTGCTTTCAATATCCTCCAAACCTGATCTCTAAAAATATGAAAATAGCAGCTATTAATGCTGTCCCAAATGGTGTTATAAACCTACAACTCTGCAGCCAACTCCTTCCTTGTTTTTCTATCCAAAACCTACAATTAAAGTCTATAGAATGATATATTTTGTTGTTGTTTCAACACCTTCAATATCCTATCCATAGGCACTCTAAAATATGCCCAAGTATTCTCTAAATCATAGCTCTAGGTCTCCTTCACTCTGTTCTCCTGCAACCCTTCAATATATGCTCCACTACGTACAATATTCTCCTATCAAGATAGCCTTCAAAACTCTATGCTATCCTTATATTTCTCAAAATTTGGGTTCTTTAATATTCTCTTCTCCGACAATATCCTTGTTGAATTTTTTCTTCACAAATGATCTCCTATGTTTTCTCCTTTCTCAATAATCTAAATGTATTGAGATATTCAAATCCTTTCTTCAAGATTTGGCAAAATTCTTGCCAAACACTTATTCCTTTTGAGATTCTTGTTGGATGGCAACAATTGTCCCAAAAACATATTTATCATAAACTTCTCGTTGATTTTGATCTCTTATCATAAACCTTCTCCAAATATCCTTCACTGGTAACTTTTGCAACTCTACAAAGTTACTCCTTTTTGCAATTTTCTACTTATTGCTTTCTCCAAGATGCCTTTAATGGTTACTTCTCCAAATCTACAACAAGGCTTTCTCTATCCTTATTATTCTTCTTATAAATCTCTTGATACCACTTTTCTTGGCCTTCTAATTATACAACTCTTTAACTTCTCTTCTCGAATATCTACTGAAATCTTTTCTTGGTTATCTCAATCTCCCAACTATGGGAATTTTGCAATGATATCTCTTTATTGGATCTCAAAAATCTGCTATTCTTCAATCTCCAGAATATTTCAAGTCTTCTACTCTTAAAATATGCAATAAGACCTATTATTTGGCCTTCTCTATCTCTAATATATAATTTGTAATGATAACCTTCTGCATGGATATCTTCAATATCCAATCTGCAATCTTCTATCTCCAATATTCTATCTTCCAAAATTGGAAGTTCTTCAATATGACCTCTTTCGGGTCTCTTCAACTTCTCCAATATGTAGCTATCTTAAATCTACAATATTCTATGGGGACTTCCTTCTCGAGTATCCTCAATATTCAATCTCCAATGGGGTCTTTGCGTTAGACCTCATCACTCTTCAATCTCTAGTTTTCTACAACAAAGAATTATTTTCTTCACAAGGAAAGCACATAAAATTTTAAGCAACAAAGTTGAAATTATTCTCTATATATTGTAGGAATCTTCTCAACTTCTGGGTATTAATTTTTTGCAATCATAAACTTAGATAATATAACCAAATATAATAGAATTTCTATAATTCTAAAATAAATAAATTTCACTAGTTATTCTCAAAACTAGTGGAACAAATTATGTGTTGAGTCCTAGTCTTCACAAGTTCTTCTACAACCCTATGGAAAGACTCTAGCCAATCCATAATTTGTAGTCTCCTTAAATATACCAACTTCTCCAATATGACCTCCTTATTGGGTCTCTAAATTTCCTCAATCTCCACAATATCAAGGTTTGACTTCAAGACCTAAAATCTCCTTCTATTTCAAATTTTTCTTGGAGTAGAAAATATCCAATCTTCTTTGGTTTCAACTTCCAGATATAATCTCTTCACCTTCACTAGTTTCTCCTTTGTAACTTCAAAATGCTATGTAGTTTTAATCCTTGCAAAAAATCTCCCTATCTCCTATAAAAATCCCTTGTGTCTTTGATACCACTATTAGATTTTGATAATGTATAATATTTATAATAACCATAATATGTAAAGTAGAAAGAATAAGATAAAAGACTTCTACAATAACTCTAAAATATGCTATTAATAGAAACTCACAAAAATATGGAACTACTCTACTAATGCATGCTATGAGAAATGCACCTTCGATACCCATTACAATACTTTGTCACACATATATAATAGTATGTGACTCTTCATATGGTGCACTCTTGACCTTCACACTTCTAGGTTATTCAGCTCCTTATTATATGGAATCACGTACACATGGACTAATGTGCACATTTACATTATTGAATATTATGCACACTTGTGCATTTATTACATTACATAAAGTAAATACTAATTTAAGACATGTAAAAAATAATTTAATATACTCCAACATGGCCCAAGCATTATCATCCCACATTGCATATGGGAGGGTTAAGAAGAAGGTCATGTAATGTTATTTTTAAGCATTGTAATATATTGAAGTAAAGTTCTTAGAATATTTCTCTGTGAGAAATAATTGAAACATTGTAGAATATTTTACATTTAATTTTGTTTGAGGTAAAAATGCCCTCCATTTTATCTTCCCCATCCTCCACTTTGGAATTGTATTTTATCTTAAGGATCAATTTTTTTGTATGGAGTGCATTTTCGATAGAGACAAACACTCCTCAACACTACAAGTGTGCCTTATAAACACACTTGTAATTGCTCAAATTCTTGTAAAGATACATTTTTAGTGTAGACCAAAACCATCATACATTAAATGAGTTTTTACATAAGGGAGGAACATACTTAACAACAAAGTGAACCTCATAAGTAGTGATCTACTCTATAACACCTAATGGTTGTTATGACTGGTTATCCTTTCAAATCCTATAGGATGATAAGATTACAATAAGGACACTCATAGTTATTAAAGTAAAGTGGGACAATATTATTTTTTATTAAGTAATCAAAGAGTACTTATTCTTCTTAGACCCAAAGGATGATCCCGAGGCAATAGACCCAGAGGTAGATCTAGAGGCAAAATGGTCCAAAGGTATACCTAGAGGTAAAAGACCCATAGGCAAACCTAGAGGCAAAATGATCCAAAGGTAGACCTAGAGATAATATACCCAAAGGTAGGTGCAAATTTATTTACCTAAGTAGGATCAGCCAGATCCATGAGCTAGAGTAGCTCAACCAAGAAGCAAAGAACCAAGTGCTAGAGCCAAATCTAAGAGAATAATTTTATTGTTCTCTCTACATTAAGGTGGGATGGTAATATATGATGTCCTAAATAATGTAATAAAGGGGGATGTTTTTTTAATAAGATGATAGAAGGGGTTTTGAAAGGGTCCCCGAACCTTTTACAGGGTAAAACTACTTCTCAAAAAGTAGGGGCCAAATTGGCCAAGAACTCATGAGGCAAAAACAACAAAAGAAACCCAACAACAACACTAGGAAAGACTTGAGGTAAATGTACCTCCAAATACCTAGGAGAAACTAGCACAATAAAACCAATAGACCTACCCTCAAACCAAACAGGATAAACAACCAAAAAATAAAATAATCCCATGCAGGGAAAACAATGCCCAAAAAGGGCCAAAAAAGATCTCCTTGAAGGCAGAAAATATTAATATTAGTTCCTGAATATTTGTCCTTAGTGTACCCTGCATCATCAGTCATAAGGGAAGCATTAACACAACTGATATGAAAGTTATTTCACCTACTTCAGTACCCATCTCCTTTGAGCTAAACACCCCAGGGAGTAAATGTAAAATAAACTAATCTTGTTCCCCATTTCTTTTGGGTAACCTTGTATCCTCCAGTTTTCTTAGGTCCTCGAGGAAATTCTACCACCAAACATAAAAGCTAGTTTTCTTCACTTTGAATTTTACCATGAAGTTGGAATATTTATTACCTTCTCAAAAGGTATGTTGAAATATAACTTCCTTGAGAGGTTGAGAATATCTTCTAGCTTCTAGAATCATGTTCATAGTAGAAATATTAGTTGGGGGTGTCCCTTCATGTGGTTAATGGTGACAAGAGAATCACCTTCCACAATCACTTTTTGATGACCTAAAGGACTAATCAGTTGGATGCCCC
This sequence comes from Wollemia nobilis, assembly GCA_028583015.1. Lineage (NCBI taxonomy): Eukaryota > Viridiplantae > Streptophyta > Pinopsida > Araucariales > Araucariaceae > Wollemia > Wollemia nobilis. The sequence goes on along the minus strand of JAQPPZ010004560.1, from coordinate 358,543 downwards.
GATAAAGAGCCCTGAATTTAGAAAACTGACTAGTGTTAACTCCTAGACATTCAAAAAACACCATTAAAATTTCACCCATGTGGTTTCAAATAATACCTCCAACTTTGGCTCTTCCTAGGTTGCCCTTCAAGGCACCATCAAAATTTAACTTGACCTAGTCAGAAGGAGGAGGCTACCACATGATACCAGATCTAGGGTTGGCATTGGTAGGGATCATAGATCCTATAAAACCCAATGACCATTCCATATGAATCTCAATATCCTTAGAATTACCCTTAGGATAACATAAATTCACATTCTCCATTGTGGTAGCAATACTTCTGGAATAGATAAAGTTGGTTGAGGAGGATACATTATTGAATGCACGTTGATTACATTCCTTCCACACTCCCCACCATAGGTGAGCCAAGCTAAGGTTAAAAAATTCATAGGGAAGCGAATGGGGAAGACCATTGAAGGAGAAGATCATAAAGAAAGAGGGGGGAAACCCAAGAGAGACCCAATAAGGAAAAAAAGAATCAAAGACTTCCCTAGAAAACCTATAGACATTAAACAAGTGCATTGGAGTTTCCTCATTGACCCCATACAGGTAACAATAGTTGGGGATAATCATTCCCCTAGAATGAATATTATCAAGGGTAAGCACCTTGTTCTAAACTGCCAACCAAAGAAAGAAACTAATCTTAGGAATCATCCCTTTGCACTAGACCAAATGGCTAGGGAACCACATGGGAGCAGGATCCACCAATAGGTTAAAAGAATATTTTATCAAAAATAAACCTGATGGATCTACCTTCCAATAGAATGAATCTTCTTCCACTCCAAACTTAAGAACATACAAATTTAACTGGTCAAAAATGAGATTGAGCGCAGAGCTCTCCACCTAGGATAACTAGGGATGACATAGGGTTTTCCAATTCCTACAAACAAGGGAGGTAACAATGAAGTCTAACACTTTAGAACCAAATAGTCTTCTGCAAGCTTCCTCAACAACCACCAGCTCTAGGGAGGAGGCTAAAGGATAATCAAGTAGCCAAGGATCATTCCAAAAGTCTACCTTTTGGCCATTTCCAATCATCCACTTCCCCCCTTTGGTCAGCAGATCTTTTGACTTACTTACATTCATCCAAAAGGTTGAGCCTTCAACTGGGATAGGTTCAAGAAGAAACTCATTGTCTGAGTTCATGTATTTAGCCTTGAAAATATTAATCCATTCCATATTTTCATTTTGAACTATTCTCCAACCTTGTTTTACGATTAGAGATTTATTCATAAGATTAGTCTTCCTCAATCCCAATCCCCCACAACCTTTACTGCTACAAACTTGATCCCATGCCACCAAATGAAATCTGTTTTTTTCCTCAGCTCCAGTCCATAGGAAGTCTCTTTGAATTTTCTCTATTCTTTTTATAATTTTACCAAGCATTTGAAACATGGACATGAAGAAAATAGGTATGCTCTAAAGGGAAGTTTTCACCAAGAGTGCTTTCCTATCCTAGCTGAGGATAGCTCCTTTCCAACCTACCAATATGCATTGGATCCTTTCAACCACTGGTTCCCAAAGAGTAGACTTACAAAAACCTTTGAAGAAGGGTAATCCAAGGTAAGTGGAGGGCAAAGAAGCTATTTCACATCCAATAATATTGGAAATATTCCTCTATCTAGCCCCAGGAGTGTTTAAGAAGAAGATTTTACTTTTTAAGTAGCTAACATGTTGCCCTGTTACCTTTTAAAATAAACTCAAAATAGATTTAATTGCTTGATCCTGATGGACATAAGCCAAGAAGGAAAGTAACGTGTCATTTGTGAATTACTGGTGTGAGATGGAGGAAGATCTTAGGGCAGGTTTTATGCCCACAATATCAATATTTACAAAAATGGATCACCCTTGATGAATTCCCCTGCAACTGCTGAAATATATAGTAGGAGAGCCATTAATCAAGACTGAGTATTTGACTAAGGATATGCACATTTTGATGATGGCTATCCATTGCTCATTAAAACCAAATCTCCTTAGAACTTCCAATAGAAAATCCCAAGAAACCCGATCATAAGCCTTACTTATGTCTAATTTGAGAAAAGCCCCCACTCTCCCACTTTTATCCATTGAATGAATAAGTTTTTGGACAGTAATAACCCCATCCAAAATATGATGACCAACCACAAAACCATTTTGAGAATGAGTCAATGAGGAGGGGTAGAAGAGGTTTAAGTCTGTTGGCCAAAACCTTGGTGAAAATATTAAGAATGGTGTTGCACAAGCTAATGGGGTGATAATCAGAGAAATTTTTGGCCCCCACAGACTTGGGGATGAGAACCAAAAAGGTGGAATTGACATCCCTTGGCATCACCACTGAGGTTTGAACATCCCTCAAGGCTATACAAACCTTATTCCCAATAACAGACCAAATTTTTTGAAAGAATGTTGGGGGGAAACCATAAGGTCCTGGGGCTTTCTAGACATTCATCGAGAACACTATAGTTCTTATCTCCTCATATTGAAAGGGATAATTTAAAGAGATATTCATGGAATTTGAGACCAAGCTTGGAATATTTCTTAGAAGGCTCTCTGCAGCTTTAGGTTCACCAATAACTTGCTCACAAAGTAAGGTCTAAAAAAATAAGATAGCTTCATTTCTTATTTCAAAAATATCCTTTGTTAGGGTCCCATCATTTTTTCTGATTTCTATGATTTTGTTATGATACCTATATCTCAAAGTAGAGGTATGAAAGAATTTTGTATTTTTATCTCCTTCTTTGAGCCATTGGGATCTAGATTTTTGCTTCCAAAAAATATCTTCCCTACTTAAAATGTTGTGAAAATCTACCAGGGTCTTTAGTTCCAAGGTTTTAACTTATTCCCCTTGATGGAGCTTTGGATGACTTGAAATTGTTTCTTAATCTCCACTTTTAAAAAAAATATCTCCAAACACCTATTTATTCCAATATTTTAGGTTCTTTTTGATAAACCTAAGCTTGGACATCACCTTCTCAATAGGCATACCTAGAAATTCAATAGACCACCATTCCTTAATGTAGTTTTCAAGCTCAGAGTGGGAGAACCACATGACTTCAAACTTGAATGGCCTAGGAAAAAATGGAGGATAGGGGGATTTTTCTAGGAGGATGGGGTTGTGGTCAGACCCCACTTTCGGGAGAGTGCATAGGGTTACATCTCCAAAAAATGTAACTGCCTCTTTCGAAATAAATATTCTATCTAGTCTGGTTTGAATATGTTGATCTCCTAACCTCCGATTGCTCCAAGTGAATTTGGAACCTTTGAGATCTAGATCCATGAGTTCTTGGTGTTGAACAAAGTTAGCAAAATCCTCCATCCCTTTGGTAAAGGAGGTATCACCCCCTAATTTATTATACTGGTAAAGTGCAGTGTTGAAGTCCCCTACCAAGATCCAAGCCTCATGCTTAAAAACATCCCTCATGCCCTCTAAGGATGACCACAAATGTTCTCTATCTATTCTAGAGTTGGGTGCATAAACATTAGACATCACCCATCTAAAACTAGTTTCCTTACAATAGAACATGATGTTGATAACTTGGTTGGATATAGAAATGATGGACCCAGATACTCTGCTAGGATCCCAAAAGCAAGCAAGACCACCTAAAGCCCCTATGGCCGAATTAGCCACCACCTCCGCTTCCTTCCAAACTATATTTTGGATTGCTATTAACTTACTGTTCTCCATTTTAGTTTCTTGAAGAAACAAAATAGATGGGAAAATCTCTTTTTGAAGGGACTTTAAGGTCCTTTATTTTGAGGTCCCATTGAGACCCCTTATGTTCCATGACATGACTTTCATTTATGGTTACCCTTCTTCTTGCTTCCAAAATATTGAGTCGAGTGGTAAAAGAATTCAATTTTCAACTATTTACCCCCTTTATCATTAATATAATCAAAGTTTAAAAGGATCTGGGAGTCATCTACCATCTCTACCTCAACTTCTAAAGCTTGGCAAGATTTATTAGGGGGTCTTCCCACTCTGCATTCCACCCCTACATCCATATATATTTTTTGACTTCTCATTTTAAGGAGGGATCCTTTCTGAGAGAGAAATTCCTCCTCTTGGCTAGGGAAGGAGTTAGACAACTGAATATCAATTGGACCAGAGTCCAAGGATTTTAAACTTTGATTAAGACAAGAAAAATAGTTTTCAATAGGAATGTAATAATTAGAAAGACCCAACATGAGGGTTACCTAGTCCATTGAGAGAAGCACCTCTACTAAATATTTTTTCAAATGTTCACCTCTCATCTCAAGAACCTAGGAATTAGGCGTATTTAAGGTTGTCTTGTCACCAAGAGATATTTATTGGGCTACCATATCTATCAGTATGGAGATACCCAAGGCCTCATCACTCTCAAGAGGAATTTATGAACCAGACCCTTCCACCAGACAAGAATTATCCATAGCATTCAATTGAATAGGGGTTTTTTCCAAGCCTTTTCCATGAATGGTTTACCAATTCTTCCCTCCCTTATTTTGAGTAGAATTCTTAGGAGGGTAGCGAGCTTCCACATGACCAAATTTTTTGCAAGTAGTGCACCAAAAATGCCGATTTTTTATATTCAATCGTTTGAACCCTTGTACCTTCAACTGCAACCAGTTTAATGGAAAATGGGAGATCTGATTTGGGGTTGGCCATAACATAAAATGAGCAAAAATCATTATTTTTTCCCTTGGTACTTGGATCGATCAACACCAGGTACTTGGATCAATCAACACCAAGTTTCCAATGTCCTTGGCCACTACTCTCAAGATATCATCGTTCTAAATATGGTATGGCAAGCTCGGTAGATGTACCCAAAGAGGTAGAAGCTTTATTTTTTGGGTACTAGGGTCAAATTTTACCCTCATTATTGGTAAAATTATCTCCTTTTACCATAAAACCAAGGATCCTATCTAAGAATACGCTTGGAATAATAAAAAAAACTAAGCTTAACAATAAAAAAAGGATTTGGGGATAGCAATAATGTCTAGATAGCCACGGGGTATCCATATAGAAATCACTCATATTCTTATAGAATCCATGTCAGGCCTGGTACCCTAATTTTTTTGACCAAATTCCTAGACCCATCACTTATTGTGGAAGAACACTAGGGACATGGAATTCACCCAATATGGGAAAAATATAAAAAAATAAACTTCTAATTAGCCATATTTACAATCTTGAGATACCACCACCAAGGCATAAGATACCCCAGGGTCAAAAGGGAGCCCTTGCATTGAGGCCCCACTAACCACTTTTCCATCCAACACCTCATGACCACCCAGGAGGTTTATTTTACCTTCATATGATGCTTCAACCTACATATCCTATCCACCATCCAAATCCTACACATTCTCACTCTGCTCCTTCACATTCCCACACTACTCCATTTGAAAACCCTAGCTATTCTCCCTGGAAACACTAGCTCTACTCCATGGGAACCCTCAAATGTCTAAAATATTATTTGAAAAGAATAGTTATTTTTATCTTTCACTGTCTTCATGTGAAAATATCCAATAAAGGGGGATGTTAGGATAAAATAATTATTACATTATTTAGTTGAGATATATTCTATCTAGAAGCTCACGTTGATAATTTTAGTGAGCTATAGTTAGATAGTTGTTAAGTAAATTAGATTAGATGCTTGATTGTTATAGGTTAATCTTATCCTATGCTTATGTATAAAACTAGATATGTATCAACTAAAATTATCTGGTTCTGCCAACATCTTCAAGGCCTATCTCAACCAAAAGTTAACACATACTAATATATGTGAGGTCTATAAATGAATAAGGTTAAAAATAAATCTGTTCAATTGGTTTGGTATCTAGGGTTGAGATTTATTTAGTGGCACATATGGCTAGAAAGAAATTCTAAAATTTTTAGAGAGGAATACACTTTGATAGAGCTAATTTGGAAAAAATATTAAACAAGATGATAGAAACAACAAAATATCATGTTAGGGAGCAAGAAAATCAATAGGATCATAATGTTTCCATAAGGTAAAATCATGTGGCTTGGTAACCCCCACCCCTAGGCTAGGAAAAAATAAACACATATGGAGTAGCCAAGAATAACCTAGGAGTAGTGAGCATTGGTTTCCTTAGAAGATACTACAAGGGGAAGGTTCTTCATTGGGAATTGGAAGGCCTAGGAGTAGCAAAAAATAATGAAGCAAAGTCTTTGGCAATCAGATAGGGCTCTTGTTGGAATATATTACATTATTTGGTACATGCTAATGTACCACCTTGGGTACATATTTAGATTAGGAGAGTGTCCTAGATTAGAGTGTGAGTATTTACTTTATGCAATGTAATAAATGCACAAGTATTATTAGAGTGTGCAAAGTATTTTGGTAATGTAAATGTGCATAATAGTCCATGTGCACATGAGTCCATAGAATAGGAATATGAAGAGTCTCTAGAAGAGTGAAGGCCAAGAGTGCTCCATATGAAGAGTCACATTCCATTATATATGTATCTATGAGTGTGAGTGTGAGATATGGATTTGTAGAATGAGAGTGTGTGGAAGTATGGTGTATTTGAGTTCTTTATTCAATGGAGATACAATTTTTATGAGCATTTGTTAATGGAAATTCTATGAGTTATTGTTGAATTTATTTATGAGTTTTATATGTTTAGAATATTACCATTATCTTATATTTCATATTGCAACTTTATTTTAGATCTTGTGGTCATTTTATCTTAAGTATCTAGCATCAAAAGCTAACAGTGGTATCAGAGCTACAACAAGGTTTTGTCTTGCACAGGTTTTAAAGTTGCAAAGGAGATTTCCACTAGTTAAGGAGAAACCAATGAAGTTGAAGAAATTACCTCTAGAAAAGAAAACTAGGGAAGATAGTATTTTTCACTATGTTGAAGGAAAACCAATGAAGTTTGAAGATTTACCTATTCCAAGAGAAAATTTGAAATAGAAGGAAATTTATAAGTCTTGAAGATAGACCTTGATATTGATGAGATTAAGAGACCCAAGAAGGAGGTCCTATTGAAAAATTTGATAGATTGAAGAAGATTCTAGATTGCTATTTGGCTAGAGTCTTTCCATAGGGTTGAAGGAAAACTCGTGAAGACTAGGATTCAACATAGATTTCTTTCCACTAGTTTTGAGAATAACTAGTGAAGTTTATTGATTTTAGAATTCTAGAAATTTGAATGTATTTGGTTGCTACTATCTAAGTTTTTTGTTGCAAAAAATTAGTTCTCAGAAGTTGAGAAGCTTCCTACAATAGATAGAGAAGAATTTCACCTTCGATTTCTTGAAAGTCTATGTGCTTTCCTCGTGTAGGGATTAGTTTTGAGTTGCAGAAAAAGAGTAGACATTGTAGATTAAGGAGGTCCAAGAAAGAGGCCTTATTGAAGATTGAATATTGTAGACTGAATATAGACATTGAAGATTGAGGAGACCCATGAAGGAGGTCCCCATAGAATATTGAAGACTGAAGATTGAGGAGACCCAAGAAGGAGGTCCCCATTGTATATTTGAGAAAGAAGATAGAGGAGGACTAAGAAAAGGTCCACTTGAAGAGTTGTAGAATTTGAAGACCCAAGAGAAGAGGTCTCAAACAAATTTGAAAGAAGAAGAAGAAGAAAGGCTAGAGAAGCCCTATTGAGAAAGTTGAAGAAGTGGCCATTGGAGGAGATTTGAAGAAAGTTCATGATAGAAGATTGCAAGCAAGGAGAAGCTCTTGATAAGAAGAATTTGGGACAATTATCACCATCCGACAACAAGCCCAAAAGGAAGAAGGATTTGACAAGAAGTTTGCCAAATTTTGGAGAAGATTTTTGAAGATCTCAAGACATTCAGATTCTTGAGGAAGAAGATAGTGGAAGAGATCAGATTTGAAGTCAGAATTTGACAAGAAGATTGAAGGAGAAAGAAATATTGAAGAGGCCATAATTTTGAGAAGTTTGAGGACAGCCACAAATATTTTGAAGGCTGATTTGCAAAGAAGTAGGTTGCTGATTTTTGAAGCAGAAGTTGAAGGGTCACAGGACAACAAATTGAAGAAGGCATAGAAGCAGAAAATTGGAGGAGTTAGAAGAAATTATTGGACAACAAGATAAGGAGGAGAAATCAGATTTTTTGAAGCTGCAAAATTGCAGAGTTTTGGAAAGAAGATAGGTAGGAGCACTAATAGCTGCAAGTTTCAGAGTTCGAGAGAATGAATTTGGAGGAGATTTGAAGCCACAAAAATCAGATTTTGTGGGCAGCATTAGAAGAAGAAAAGAGAGCTGCATTTTGGAGAAGTTTGAGGTAGATTTGAGAAGAGCTTTGGACAACAAAGCAAAAGAAAGAGGAGCTGCAATTTCACCATTTTAGGGCAGCAAACTTGGAAAGCAAAAAGGTAGCTATAAAAGTGTTTTCTTAAGGCATAATAGAAATTGTTTTAATAGCTACATATTCAAGTTTCAAAGTTATCAAAAAGGAAGTTGAAATAGAGTGTTTCCAAGCTAAATAAGGAGATGTTGTTGCCATCTTAGAATCTAAAAATATAACAACAAAATATAGGAGTTAGAGATTGCATAAAGAAGGAGTAATAAGGGAAATAATATATTATTTTAAAAAGCATAATTTAAATGTTGCTTTTGTAAGCATTATTGAAGGTAGAGCCAACAAGTAAAGAGGCTACAAAAGAGCACTCAAATATTGTGCAAATTTTATAGGTTTTTGAAGGAGGTTAAGTTTGAGTTTCATCTTCAAAACCTGCACAAATTTTAGATCTAAAATTCAGAATAGTGAGTACCAAAGAAGGAGCATAAGCACTTGAAAAACAATGTTAAAGAAATCCAATGAATCAACTCACATAGTGAAGAAGCTAAGTAGTATCAAGCCAAGTTAAGGAGAAGAGTTGCAGGTCAAAGAGTGGTAGCAAAAGAAGGAAGGAATAGCAGCCATCAAACATGGAAGGAAAGACCACCAAGTGAGTGGAGAAACCACCAAGCAAAAGAAGGAGAGCCACCGGTTTGAAGTTGAGCCACCATGGAGAGCCATCGATTTGAAGTTGAGCAGAGCCACCTTGGAGGAACCCATGGAGCACCATTTTTTAGAGAGCCACCATTGAAAGGTGGAGCCACCAAGCCTAGGAGGAGGAATAAGAACCACTAGAAGATAGAGAGTCACCATGAGAGGAGAAAAATCATCGCTCACAAGTTTTAGAATGTAAGCAATAGAAGAGACATCATTCAGACATCGAAAAGGCATAGAAGGAAATCAAGTGTTTGAGTTTTACAACTGCCATAAGGAGAAGCAAAGAGTTGGCATCCATAATATTCAATACAGAGGAGACTACATTGCATTGCTTGATTGGGAAGGTAAAATATGTTACACAGGCAACCAAGTATTGAGAGAGGAAGAAGAATGCAACCAAAGAAGAATAGAATGTTACCAGGAGCGTGAAGTATTGAAATCATCATTCATAAGGTTGGATTGAATGTTGTAAGACTATTCATGCCACTTGGCACATGGAAGGAGGAATACCATAAGTCATTAAGGAAGAAGAATCATTTTAGAATGCGTTATTAAGTGTGTACACAACTATTGAAGTTAGAGAGAGACATTTGGTACCATTTGGCACTTGATATTCAGCAAGCCAATCATCATTGGAGGAAGGTGCAATGTCTAGGAGTACTTATTAATGCATGGGCCAAAAATAAGTCTGCACCACTACCACTACCACTACCACTACCACTACCACTATCACTATCACTACCACTTCTACTACAACAACAAGGCTAACGTATTTGAGTTTTAAATTTGAGCACCTTGAAAAGCTTGGGAGGATAGTTGACCAATCAAAGAGGAGAGAGAGAGTTGATAGGAGTAAGAGCTCCATACGTATAGCAGAGAAGGAGTGCCTCAAGATTGGAGGTAATTTATTTTATTTGAAATTAATTATATGCCCAAGATAGGAGTTATAAGGTTGGATGAAATTATTATTTTCTAAGGTTAAAGTGAAATGATTTTTATTTACTTGATTATTGGAGAGATAAGATATTGAAGTAATATTTGAAACCTTAGAAACCTGATTATTGCTATTTGAAAGTTTTATGAAGATTTTAAAAATTGATTTGAAGAATTGAAGGAATTAATTTGAGGTTTTGTAATTTGATTATTTGAGTTTACAAAACAATTTAAAATATTTGCAATTTGATAAGTTTGGAGAAATAAGGTTTCCTACATCAACTTAGAAATACAAAACTTGCAAATATCTTTTTATAGAATTTCTAAATTTGGAGTTATAAGGAATTCAACACCAACATAGGATTGAGAAATTTAGAATTAAAGAAATTATATTTTTTGAGATTTGGGAGATAAAAGGAATTCAACATAAGTTTTTGAAAAACTGAAAATTGCATTGATATTAAGTCAAAAAGTATTATTTGGCAAGTCTAACTAGGGAGATAAAAGGTTGCCAACTTTAAGATTAACAATTGAAAATTTTTCTTAGTCTATCATTCAAAACTAAGGAGAAAATAGTAGAGAACTTGAAATTGCATCAAATAATTGTTTGATAAACTAAACTAGGGAGCCATAAGGTAGTCAACCACAAAGGTCTAAATAATTGAAAGGTGTATTACTCAAAGTAAAAGAATTATGGATAAATTAGCATGGAGAAATATCATCATAAGATGCAAAGACAAAGTGCTCTTCATATTCATTATCAATAGTGTAAAGTGATTTCACAAAAGGATAATTCTATTACACAAGATGGTAAGGATATTTGGTATATTGACTCAAAGGCAAGTCATCATATGATAGGAAACCTACATTGGTTTGACTGTTTAGAGGTTACAAATAATTTTTGTCTAAAGATAGCATATGGAAAGAAATATCCAGTTCATGGAAATGGATGTGTAATACCTAGTGCATCTTACTCACATTTTATATTACATGATGTCATGTATGTACCAGGGTTGACAAAAAATGTCATTTCACTTTCTAATTAATTCAAAGTGGAAGAATAGTAAAATTCAAATATATGAATAGGAAGAATAAGTGTTTTATTAAAATTTTAAATGAGATAGAGGCTATTGGTTCAATAAAAAATGGAATATACTCTTTAGATTATATTGTTTTTTCACAAGAGCTTGTAATGGTTCAAGATAAATACTAATGTATTTTATCAGAGAGACTACAAAAAATAAGGAATCATTCTACTATGAAAGTAGATGGGGGAATACAAGATTTAGACAAAGAAAAGTGAGAGGACAAAAAAATATTGCACTACAAGGACATCTACAGATAAAAAAAGAATATGAACCTGGACAAGATGAAAAGTACCTACAGAATGAAGATCCTTGTTGAAGACTAAACTCTTCAATAACCAAATAATGTAATACAGGGCGGTGTTGGAATATATTATTTTATTTGGTACATGTTAATGTACCACCTTGGGCACATTTTTAGATTAGGAGAGTGTCCTATATTAGAGTGTGAGTATTTACTTTATGCAATGTAATAAATACACAAGTATTATTAGAGTGTGCAAAGTATTTTGGTAATGTAAATATGCATAATAGTCCATGTGCATATGATTCTCTAGAAGAGTGAAGGCCTAGAGTTCTCCATATGAAGAGTCACATTATTTTATATGTATATATGAGTGTGAGTGTGAGATATGGATTGTAGAATGAGAGTGTGTGGAAGTATAGTGTATTTGAGTTCTTTATTCAATGGAGAAACAATTTTTGTGAGCATTTGTTAATGGTATTTCTATGAGTTATTTTTGAAGTTATTTATGAGTTTTGTATGTTTAAAATATTGTCATTGTATCATATTTCATATTGCAAATTTTTTTTAGATCTTGTGGTAATTTTATCTTAAGTATCTAGCATCAAAATTTAACAACTTTCTCAAATCAATGATTGGGATAATGGAGTTCACAAGATCATAGTGGAGTTTGACTCTCAAATTTTGGTGGGATTGCTAGATGAGATTAGGAATTCAAGACCAAGTGAATGGCATATCAAGTATATGGTGAGTCAAACTAAAGCTATTTGGAAACATTTTGAGGATGCCATTCTGATTTATGTAGGTAGAGAGAAGAATTCAACAGCTATATTTTTATCAAAAAGATAAATGAGCATCTTGTTGGAAACTGGTTGAAATCTGATTAGAATAGGAATATTGTAGATTGAATGGAGGTGAACAAACAAGTTTTATTAATAGCCACTAGTGATTTATGAAATAAAGTGTATGAGACCAGGGTAGATGTTTATGATGATTAGCCTTTGGTCTGGCATAAGTTTATTGCTTGAAGTATTCTTAGTCCCAATTTGGGATAACTCCCAAAGTCATGGTAAAAGAGAAGTAATTTTGGGACCTTTGAAATAATATCAATAAAAAATGTAATAAATATAGGAGTTTCTACTCTTTAAATTGTACTAAGAAATTTGTGGTCCAAGGAGATATTAGAGTTAGTTTTATTAGGATCCTAGGATTGGCCAAAAGTGGTAGGCCAATTATTGTAACTTTGAATCTATATTTTTAATACAATTTTCACCTTTTTCAAAAATGGAGGATTTAATTAAAGAGTCATGGAGGGACAATGCAATAGTATGAGCTTTCACTCTTCTTTGTGAGGTCTAAGGTTCAAACTGGACACATGTGTGTGTGGGTGTGTGTTTATTCCCTATTGATAAGCTTAGCTCTCAACCTTATGATGGGTCATCATTGGAATGAGAATGCTCATCCTTGAGCATTAGTCATAGGGATTTATCACACTATCTAGATAAAAAAGAAATGTGAAAGTCAAGGGGGTGTTTAATAATTCAAAAATAAAGGTGAAGTGAAATCAGGAGTGTGTGTTTAATAATTTTAAAAAATAAATATGAAATTTGAGGGGGGGGGAGAGGGGTGTTTAATAATTAAAAAAGGCCCCCAAGGGCTAGGTGGATTGGAAATTTTCTGTCTAGACATGTATCTACCAAGAAGAGACCTAAGTTCAAACCTTGGGGGTATGCTTATTGTAAAGGTAGTAGTTTGATCTAAATCCTCTGAGTGCAATTTAGACCGATAATGACAATACAAATCCTGAGTGATCAATGGTCCCCCTCACACTAGGTCAATAATAATGAGGTGGTATAGGATTTTTGGGAGCAACCCTTGTGGTTTGAACCCTGCACTTGGTAGTTACTAAAAATAGTATGGATGTAGCCAACTCTCCTATGTATCAAAAAACAATTATTAAAAAATGTGAAATCCAAGGGTGGGTGTTTAATAATTCAAAATAATGAAATGTGAGATTGTGGAAACGCAAATCATAAGAAAAGGTAATAGAAAGACAATGTAGATGCTTGCTCTCTCTATTAATAATTAGATTAAATTTTATTTTATTTAATTATTACTATAAAGTAAGGAGTTGTGCCAAATAATATAAAAAACAACCCTAATTAATTTTGATAAATACAAAGGATAAAAATATTAGTAGATTTTATTTAATTTAATTATTGATATAAAGTAGGGAGGGAAGTTATGCTAAATAATTATAAAAAAATTAATTTATTCCAAGAAATATGCACGAAAAGAACAAAAATACATGAAAAGGGATGCTTGCTCTCTCTATTAATAATTAAATTAAATTTTTATTTAATTTAAATATTAATATAAAGAAGGGAGGGAATTTGCAATGAATCAAAAGAAAAAATCCTAATTAATTTTGGGAAATAAAATGTACCTTTTTGAAAGAGATATTTTGAAAACCTTTGTTTCTTTGTGAAAAATGAAAGCTTATTTTTAGGGCATCAAATATCTTTGTTAATTTCCACCAGTTTAGGAATCGTACTCTGTATAAATATTTAATAGTTGCAACAATAGTTCAATATTGAATTATTATTAGCAACATGAAAACAATAATAATTTATATTTTAATGCCACAAAAAATATGCAAATAACAAATCCACAAAAAAAAAATTAATGCAATAGCAAATCCACAACCACTCGGAGAGGGCAAAGTATCTTATGTGCACCAAGGTTGCTTAAATCCAAATTATTTGATGATCCAAATTAATAAAATATTCTTCTTATTTATAGATGAAACCAATATTAACTTAATCCTAATTCTCAAGGCTGACTAACTAAATTTATGTCCCAAGTTAATAATTAAAAATAATTAGCCAACATGGCTATATTGGGACCATTATAGAAGTCATATCAGTTTAATATCTTATTATCATAATTATAAATCAAAATTGTTAATAATTCATTATAAAAAAAATTAATATAGTGTATTTAAACCTTTTCATAAGAGAAACCTTTTAATATAATATTATTCAAATTATTTAATAATCAACGATACTTTAATTGAATTTTGATCTTGATTAATGTAATACATTGTATAGCTATGATTTGATCCCATTTAAATAATGAAATAATTTGCTTTCATCTCTTGAACTTAGACAATCTTAATTTTGTTATTTTATTAGGTATTATCATGTATTTTAAGTCTCTTAACATTTTAATATGATTGCTACACTATACTTCAAATTTCTATTCAGACCATGTTGCTAAGGTGTTTGATGAATAAACATATCATATTACATTATATTTTTAAAAACTTGCATATACATAGACAACATGCTATGTTTAGGGATGTTATGCTATATTGTTAGTCTAAGATATTAGGGACTAACCTATTGGTTAACCCTTGTAGCCTATGATGGGTAATATAATTACTCATTGAAGTGGAGAAAAAACTTTACTAACTAGATTAGTGTGGGAGAAAGTTTTTTCTTTATAAAAGAAAAAAAAATTATATTAGTTAAATTTGATGCTATATCAAGGAATACGTATATCAATAAACTAATTTCATTGTCTTATGGGGCTTGGCCTAATTGAGATAGACCTATGCATTCAAAGAAACACTTTCTTGTTTCAAGGTTTGACACAAAACTTGAGATAAAAATAAAATTCCTAAATAAGCTTATATTCTCGAAGCTTGGTTATGCTTAGCATATCATTCTTCATGTTATATTTCATTGATAGACTATTGATCTCTAGATGTGCAACATATTAGAAGTTTAAATCAATCAATGGAGTTATTTTATATTATTTTTTCTAGATAGAATACAAATATTATTGACCATAAAAACTCCTATTGATTTACTTATAATTTAGTATTTTTTTAGTTTCAATTAAGTTAAAAATTGTGGGTTTTTGCATATCATATAAGATCCTAGGTTGTAATACTCAAGCCTTGATTGAAAGATAATTATTTTAGTTCTCAAAATAATTAACTAATTTCTTATTGTATCATTCAAATTCTATCTAAAAATAAGTTATGGTAAGCCACACAATTTATTTCCAACGATTCTCTTGAGAGTGAGGGGATGCCTCTATAACCTAAACAACATTCAAATGAGTGATACAAGGTGGTAAAATTTGGGTTCATAAGAAATCCATCCTAAACTCATGATGCAAGTAAAATAATATATATAGAATATGAACAACTTTATCACATATTGATTATTTTTGGGGTAAAGGTGATCAATTATAAATCAAAGGATAATAATTTTTTTTATTGTGTGGTCATAATAGGGATAATATGAAATAGTACCGAACGTAAGACTACTAAAAAGGGATATCTTCAATAATTTTAAGAAGTTTGAACCACCAAATTTTATGGACTTTTAAAGGAAACATTGTTAGAGAATTTCTTATGGAGATGCAACACTATTTTAGGATGGATGACTTCACAAGTTAGGAAAAATTAAGGTGAGAACATTTTAGTTGGAATAATTTTATGCTATTTTGTGGAGGAATGAGGAATTGATGATGTGTTATGACCAAATTAATGTTATCTAGAAATTATTTCTTCATGAATATAAGTCTTTGGTCTTTATATAAATGCTGATAAAATAGTTTTAGAACCTACATCAGGTAAATAGTTAATAATGGAATATGAGAGGTTTTTAAAATATTTAAGTGATATACCATCTATAGGTTTAGTGAAGATTCACTAAAAAAAGCAAATCCTATCTCCAAAAGTTAATTTTGATCAAGAATGCCTACCTGAAACCAATATGAAGAGGGCCAACATATCTGCTACCTATGAAGCAACAAAATCTAGAAGACCATACAAAGTTCAACCAAGGAGGAGCAACCAGTACCAACTAATCCTAAGCCTAGAGCTTCCTTCACCACACACCCTTGCTAATATATTAGATCAACTCATAACTAGTCATCAATCCTTATAGGTGATAGTTGAGGAGGATCTTGGTGAAATAAGTACCCCCAAAGACCTTCTGATGATAGCTAATGAGACACTACTTTCGTTAAGGATTTGCCCCATATAATATCTATGGACCACTCTCCCACCCATCCAAAGGGAACCCAAGGCCTATATTTCCTCCAAATTCTTGGGTGACCAGGTATGAGGAAAGACTAGGGTAATCTAGAATGACCTAATGGGAAGATTTTCGTAGAAGCTCTTCTATCCTCAAGGAAGGCTTAAGGCCTAAAGGACTGCCCAAATCCTTCCACCTTGAAAAATTTCAAGTTGTGAGGCCTTGATCATTCTTCATGATTTCTTGGCCTCCACAAGGCTTGACATAAAATATGTGGTAAGAGAAGAATAGAGGGTATAAGAGGAGAATGCCATCTAATTTTTGGCACTATATCCCCACAAATATAAGGTGACACCCATGAACGTCATGAAATGCACTAATATATTCACCAAGGGAACTTGCCAAGAGCATGGGTGGGCGAGGATTCAAATATTGAAACCACAAATCCAACCCAAAGTGATTGGATGTAAGGGAAATAATGATGATCTAGTTCTAGTCTTGGTACTCCATAATCAAACATAGTTTCCCAGGCAATAGCTAAAACATTAAAGCAACAATAGGGAGGATGGTATAAGGGGTAACATAGAATCCAAAGCATTAATGATGAATGATATCAAAGGTATATTCAAAGGATATTTTCTATCCAATTATAGATCTCTAGAGCTTCTAAAGCATCCATCATTGACATTAACAAGCTCAAGAAAAACTTTGAATTCAAATTTTGAAATCCTAAATATATTTTGGAGGGATTTTCTTCCAATTTTTTCTTATAAATATCTCTCTTCTCATTGTATCATTGAGAGTCCTCCATTCTTCTAAGGGGTTATTTTCTTCATTCTTTCCTATGTCATTGTAAATCATCAAGAGTCCTCTATTCTTCTAAGGGATGATTTCCTTGCATAAATTTTCAAGAATTTTTCAAACCCTCTTCTCCCTGCATGTATGTAACCTAGATTTCACACTAATAAGAATTTATGACTACTTATGAAGTCCCTATCCTGATTTTGGTATGGGTGTCCTATTTTTCTATATGTTTTTAAGGGGACCTATGTTCCTCATGCATTGTCAATCACTGCACATGTGTTCACTTCAATACACTAAGGCAAGGGGGCTTTTATTATATATTTGGTACATTACCACTTGTAGAATAGAATAGATAGGTTTTGTTTCCTACACTTTATTTTCTTGTCTTTTCTTTATTTCATTTTACTTTTTGCAATTTATGTTTCTTCTTATTTTTGGTTTTATTTTACTACTTTCCTTTCACTGATTTTTATTTCTTTCTCCTCCTTTTTTACCATGGATTTCAATACCCAATAGAGTAGGAATAAATTATGAAGGAATAAAATATGAGCATTAAATATCACATGCAAATCAAGGATCCAATTTGAGGTAAAAAACCTTAGAGATCATTTTCCAGAGCCACACCCCATGCTTCCCTAGATTTCATAGGATTGCTACCTGCACATGAGGTGCATGGAATTGAATTAACTTGCTTGATAGAGGTAAAAGAGATAAAATTACAACCATGGGGGGTTATGGAACCTAAGGAGCACAAGGGGTCACTCTCGATCCTCAATAGCTTAGACTAGCATGCCTAATAGAACATGTACTAAAAATATCTATCCCCTAATTTAAAAGTTAGAAAATGGTTCTATTGAAGATCATGATCATCAACTTATTAAAGCACTCTAAAAATTCACTTGGTGACTCCACTACTAAAGAAATATCCAAAAGAAGTCACCATATCCAAACTCAAGTTATGATGAGGACCTACATTTGGCCAAGAAACAACCCCCACCAGGTGAATCCACTACAAAATGACCCAAATAAGCCATAAAGAAGAGCTTAATATCATGGTTTTGGTGAGTGAATCGATCCATATACTTCTAAAAGCATTAAATATATTCACCCAATAGAACCCAATTTCCACCAGTCCATAAGAGCAAAAAATAAAAGAATCAAATAAGGTATGGATGAAATATTTCCCACATGGAGGAGTCAAAGACCTTTGGTTATTTTGATCCCATACCAAATGTAGGATATTATTCCCATTTAGTATTTGGATTCTCTATCATAGTTTACCAAATAAGATGCCACCACTACATTGGAGCACTTGCACTATATTGAAATACACTACAATATACATAGCATTATGGTTCAAAACCTAGCCCTTAGGCTACTAGTGGCATATTTAAAAGGGAAAGCATGGGAGTGGTATGCCTCCTAACCTACACACTCAATAAGAGATTGGGAATAACTAGCCACCTAGTTTATGGACCATCTCAAAGAGAAGGGAGCCTTCCTACTGGATTGCATGATTAGCATCAAGTGACCTCTTAACAAGGTAATGGAGGACTTCAACACTTATTTTCACAAAATGTGGCAAAGAATCCTAGCCAAGTTCAAGCCTTCCCTAGGTATGGAAATCATATTTATCTCAAGTCTTTACATATATATATTTCCATAATGATCAAATCCCAGGGAAGAAACTTATTTCCAACTATATATTAGATCACCCTCAAAGTAAAAAATAATCTCATACTAATAGGTAGATTTCCTCCAAAGCCCCCAAAATGCTTGTCCCCTTTAAATTTGGTCCTGTTGAGTGGTATTTTCACCCGATTATAAAAACACACTCTCCGATAGGATTTGGGTTCTAAATCCTCTGCTTGCAAAGAAATTAAACAAGTAACTTCTCCAAGGTCTCCGCTATGTTAGAATTTTACATCTGTGTATTAATAATCTCAAATAAATATATTCAATAAAAATGCTTGGAACACCTCAGTGGTTGCAAGTAACTGAAAACAAGGGGCAATGTTGATTTATTTTACTATGAAACTTTAATGATTGTTCTTTGAACCCGAATAAAGCAAATGTGATTTGGTCCCTATATGACCATGTTGTAACTTCAAAGTGGAAATTGATAAAATGCCATAAAACAGAACTCCTTCAATGAAATTGGAATTTTCATGAAGGGAATGTCATCATCGGCTCATGAATGAAAAACAAAACTGAAAAATGAAATTCTGGCCCTGAAATGGAAATTTTCTATTTTCAGATTTTGGAATTTTTAGTTTTTTATTTTTTTTTTTTAATGCCTGTAAAAATAAAGTGCAGAAAAAAAATGAAAATAAAATGTGAAAGAAAAATAAAAAGTGCATTCAGTATGATGCTATCCTATTTTGACAAAACCGAAGCTAATGAGGTTTTTCGCATACAACCTAACCTATTGAACCTGCAAACTTGCACAATCCAGGTAAGTTAGGTGCTGTTTTCTGGGGTTTAAACTGTAATTTTCAGATTTAGACATTCGCATGAAGCAACCAAGAGAACTTGCATTAAACTTCACCTATAAGCCTAGAAATCTAAAAAGGGGAAAGATAAACATTCAATCTTGCATGCAAAAAATAACTCCTTCTTTCTTGCCAATGAGGTGCAACTCTCTAAATTTTCTGTATTAAAAATTGGTCATTATACAACAACAAAATCTCTGGTTTCCCAAACCCAGTCTATGGAAGAAAACAACCTCAAAGTAGGCCCAGAATGGCCCTCTAGCCTTCAGCACTACAACTCTGCTTACAACAATTTCCTACCCAGTCCAATGTAAAGGAAATATCTAGACAAAGTGGAAGAAAAACACCACAAAAGTAGGCCCAGAATGGCTTATTGCCTTTGGCTCTGCAACTCTGCCCGTAGTGGTTTTTTGACCCTTGTACCAATCTATGCTTCTGCTTTTATACTTTTTGGCAATGCTCTTTGTTTCACCCTGTGATGCTTCGCTTCATCTCCTAGATCACTTCATTTCACCTTCCCCGCCTTTTCATTGTTTTTGACTTTATGTTCGACATCGAGACGCTTGATCTTCTCTATGACCTGTAATGCTTCTGTAGCCCTTACACCTTTATGCCACGTGTTCCACACTTTTTTGCATGTTTCGTAATGGCCCCCTATAAATCATGACCAAAAATAGCATGTCGTGATATCACGACGTTTTTATGTATGCAGCTTTGCCCCTCTACCTGTATCGCGAAAACAAGACATGTCGCGATATCGCGACATTTTTCTGTCAGTAGCCTTGTTTGTCATCATGCATCGTGAAAATGAGACATGTCGCGAAATCATGACATTTTTATGTCAATAGCCAAGCAAATGCAACCTGTCATGAAATCGTGACATTTTTCTCTTTCGGGTTGTGCAGATGCAACCTGTCGTGAAATCGTGACGTTTTTCTCTTTCACTGTGTTTTGCTTTACTGGCCACGAAAACGCGACATGTCATGAAATCGCGACACTTTTTCATTCTGTTCACTTTGGTAGCTTTCTATCATGAAATCGCGATGCCTTTTCATTCCTTTCACTTTGGCAGCTTTTTGTCGTGAAATCACGACGCCTTTCATCTTCGTACCCCTTGGCTGCTTCCTGTCGCAAAATCGCGACGCTTTCTCTTTTCGTACCACTTGGCTGCTTTTTGTCACGAAATCATGACGCTTTTCATCTTCATACCCCTTGGCTGCTTCCTGTCATGAAATCGCGACGCTTTTCATCTTTGTACCCCTTGGCTGCTTCCTGTCGTGAAATCGTGACACTTTTCATATTTCGACCGCGATGGAGCAACATGTCGCGATATCGCGACACTTTCTTTTTCTTGCTATATTTTGCTCTTCCTTTGATTTTTTAGCATCTGGGCCACTGCGGTCTTCTTTGAAAGCATGCAAAAAAGGTGGGTCCCCAATTTTGGGGTGTGTTGTGGATCAACCACAACAAATGGTGACTCTGCTGTCAAATGCTCCTGAGCATTTTGGTGAGAACCCAACCTAAAATATAGAAGCTTAGATACAAGCGTCAACACATAAAGGATAAACTAATACCGATAGATCAAAAATACATGAAACATCAGAATCATTAAGTATCAGCTCGGTGTGTGCAATGTGTTTTCATTCCCTATCGCTTAAACTTGATCAACATTCCATTGTCAGTTTCACTTATGATTTGTATGCAAGGCTATGAATAATTTGTGCAGGATTTAATGCATGATGAAGATGCTAAAGATATAACAACCTGCATTGCAAAGGCTCAAACCTTCTAATATCATGAACAAACATATCAAAACTATCAAACCCTCTTAAGGCCAAATAAATATATGTATACTAAATTAATTTATTAGATCCCAAAGTTGGTTATGTGTCACTACCATCTTGAACCCATGTGCAAGTGTAAGTGAGATCAAAGCTTTGGGGAATCGGATTCCCAACCTAAGCGAGATGGGAGTTTAACCCTATTCTTACTACTCCAATTTGGAGTTCATTACCTCATCTTGAACAAAATGATTTAACCTGTTATGGATGAAATGGTCAGGCTAGTCTATCCATATGAGCAGTCAGTGGTCTTGTTTTAGACAAGACATGTTGCCACGCATGGGCATACTTAACCCCATAATCCATGATTTGGCTTCATTCATTCTTTTTCTTTTATTTCTTGGACCTTTGGGATGACTACCCATCCTTGCCAGGGACATGTAGTATGATCCCTCCAATCCAATATTAAGATGAAATGGAAAATATTATCTTTTATTTCTTGGATCTTGGGGATGACTACCCATCCTTTGTAGAGGACATGTAGTACGATCCTTCCAATCCAAGATTGAGATGAAATGGGAAAAATTAGTTTTACTTTTTATTGCTTGGACCTTTGGGATGACTACCCATCCTTTGCAGAGGACATGTAGTACGATCCTTCCAATCCAAGATTTATGATGAAATGGGAAAAAATGGAAGCTTTGGGGAATCGGATTCTCAACCTAAGCGAGATGAGAATTATGTCCTATCCTTACTACTCCATGTAGGTCAAATCAGAGCTTTGGGGAATTGGATCCTCAACCTAAGTGAGATGAGGATTTAACCCTATCCTTACTACTCTGATTTTAGGCTTTAAGCATTATGGGAGTGGTAAAAACCATTGTTTTAAGGATAATGTTGCATGATAGGACAGACATGAAATATTCTTTTCACCTCACCTTTTCTTCCAAGCATGGTTTTGACCATTTTGCTCAAGATTCTTTTTAATGTGCATAGAACGTGCTTGGTTCAAGATAGTTTGGACATCAGTTCCCAACCTTAGGATTTTTTATTATATGTTATAGAATAACCCTAAGAGGATTCGACACCTTCTCAATGATTGCACATGAAATGAAAATGTAACTAAGATGACATGTATATGCAATGAGGAATGTGACATGAGATATGAATGCACTGCTTCTTTTGGAATATATCATCTACTTTACCATAATGTGCAAAACTGACAACTTCATGCATCACAAGATTCAAACGATATTATTTAAATGTTTGTGTTACTTGTGGAGCTTTCTACAACACAATTCCAATGTTTCATATTCTCCTGATCTTAGGCATAAATTGACATCTCAAAAACAACTTTTTCATCATTTTTTTTTTTTTAGACAAACCAAACATGTCAAATAAACACACAACTTTAAATCATGATTAAACTAACAATCCCAAAAATGAAACTTGAAAAACACAAACCCAAAACCAAAACCAAAATCTATATACAAATGTACAATATGGTACAAGATGAAGCAAAGCTTGGATTATCACTTTCCTGGATCCCAAACATGATTAGAACATTTCAACAAAAATATAACATGATATGCATGCCAAATGTTGTGGGAATCCAACAAAAACAAGACTAGACCAAACAATGCAACCCATTTCAACTTTCCTCTCTCACCCCACCAATTAAATTTAGTTCCATTAGTATTCTCATAGGTGAGATTCAAATTTTCAAATTGATTAGACAATGATTGATATTCAATTTTATCTTGTCTATTCTTTAAATTGCAAGTTTCATCATTCCATTCATGATTTAGAAGTAGGCTTTCTTTATCCAAAATGAAACTTTGTAAGTAAGAGCCTATTTCTAAAAATTTTAAAGCCAATTCATCTTCCAAGTTTGTAGGCCATTCAAACTTGTGTAACAGTTTGCAAGCATCTAGGATATTTACTAAATTAGGATCATTAAAAGTTTTTACCCTAGATTCAATTAGTAATTGTTGATGAATTTGATTTAACAATTCAAGTGCATCAACTTCTTTTTCATTCATTAAAACAATGTTATCAAAGGTGTGATTAGAAATCATACCTTGTTTTTCATTCACCTTTAATGACATTTCATCATAAACATCATTCAAATTCAAAACATGGTCATACAAATTCTCACCTAAATCTTGGATGTTTGAACACAAAAGGTTAGACTCTACCTTTTGAACATTTTTATTTACCAAAATTTGGTGGGGATTTGCAATTCCTTCTTTTACCTCATGGTCTTCATATTCTTCATTGATTACTTGTTCATCAAACATACCAAAATTGGGCACCCAATTGAAAACATGCCCATCCTTTTCAACCCTCAAATATTTTTGGTCAAAGTGTATGTCCCATGACTCATCTTGATGATCCTTCATTTGAGTTGCTTCCAATTGATCAATCTCTTTGTCATTTGGTTCCAATTCTTTGTTCACTATCCATGGTATCTCTTCATTTGAATCCTCCAAATCATCATGCAAACTTGCATCCGCACCTTCAATGAATTTATATTCAACATGATCGAATTTTGCACCTTCTCAAATCTTGTGAATGTGAGATCTCCATATGATGTAGAAGGTTCAACATCCTGCATATCAAGTGAAATATGAGTTTCATCTATAGGGGTGTGAGAAAAGAATGCATTATCATATCTCCCCCAACCATTGTGAAAATTGTCATCCAAATCCATGGCATGAAATTCCATGATGTTTGTGGCATGATCTTTTGATTCATTCATAAATTATTTTTCTTCTTTGTCCTTGGCAATAGGATCATTATAATCTTCCAAAATTTGATGAGATTTGAAACCCTCTTCCAAAACATCCTCAAATTGTATAGGAGTTGTAATATCTTCCTTTGAGTAGGCAATTATGTTGTCCTGTATATCAATTGGCACACAAGTTTCATTAGTAGTTTTGGAGAGAGTGTAGTCTTCCCACTTCTTCCAAGCATCATAATAATCCTCTTCCAAAATCAAGTGGTGACGTTCAACTACTTCTTCAACATCCTCCAATTCATCAATGTGTTTCTCATCAAATTCATCTTCACCTTCCTTAGATGGTTCAATTATTTCCAAAAGTGGGTCATTTCTTGAATTCAAATTTGTAAGGCTATCATCGTCCAAATTAGTAACCCATGATTCAATTTTATCATAATTTGGAGGGTGAAGAATTTCTTGATTGTTAATTTTACACATCTCATCAATAGTATCTTCCAAGAACAAGTGGTGAAATTCTATCATATCTTCAAATTTATTTATTGATTTTCTTTCCATTTCACTTTCAACCACTTCATTCAATTCTATGGTGGGTTCCGTCCTATCACATATATCAAACATTGTTGAATTTAGAACCCCTTCATCCGGATAATCGTGTATCTCTATGAATGAGATCATTTCTGCATAATCCTCACTAGCGGATGTTGGCTTAGCAATTTGCACCTCCTCGTGGACTACATCTAAGGTGGTTGTAAAATTTGGATATTCAAATTCATCCCCTTGATCATTTACCTTAGATATCATTGGAGTGGAGGGTGCTATATTTGATGGTTGGTGTAGGTTGGCATCAATATCTTTAGAAGGACAATCTCTCATGTGAACATGTTGTGCCTTTTCTTCTTCAAGACCTTGTCGTTCTATCTCTTCTAAGATCTCATGGATTTTCTCTAGAGACAAACCACTCAGTTTTTCCTCAATGAGTGAAGCAAGTGTGGGGTGTATGGCTCCTAGGTATACTTCCATGGCTTCCTCTTCTAATGTGTTAAAATTTTCCCACATTTGGGAGTGCAACTCACGAAATATTCCATTGAATTGACTCAAGGATTCATTAGGCTCTTTACATATGGAGGTAAACTGATTTTTCAATATTTCTAAGTCAACCTGATTACCAAAATGATAAATATAGGCTGCTTCTAGTTGTATCCAAGAAGTCCTAACCTCCATGGGTAGTTGGCTATACCAAAAGAATGGTTTATCATCCAAAATGTATGCAAATAACTTACAAGCCACCTCCTCATAGAAAATCTGGAATTGACATAATGTATTCTTGTAGACATGTAGTCTTTGCAAGTATCCTAGTGGCACCTCTTGATTAAAACACCGTAAAAAATCCAATAACATTTTAGGAATTTGATAGGGTATCACATGTATAGACAAACCCTTATAATGATCCTCCATCGTAGATACCATTCTTTCTCTTAGAGATGCTATTTCAGCTCTTAGGGATACAATTTGCTCCTCAAATGTTGCCATTAGTGAAACTTAAAATGTATTTTTAGAACCAAATCTGTTGAATAGTCAACCTGCAATGTATAAAAAATCAAGTTAGCATCAACTAAGAGATGTATTCATTAAAATCAAATGAAAAGTAATTGCATGAAAACAACACTTTGTTAGTCAAAACCAAAATTTTCAAAATTAAATCAAATCACATTGTTTCTGTATGAACAATCAAAAAGCGTTAGAATGATATACAACATACCTGAATTGCTTAACATAAATAGAATAAAGTAAACCAATTCAGGCCCTCCTTTTAACAATCTGTCGAGTGTTAGAGGAGTAAAGATAACAATTAATAGGGCATGAAATATTCAAAATTTAAATCCCTATAGCACTTAAATCACCATGAAATAAACCAGTTCAGGCCCTCCTTCTAGCGCCAATCTATTGAGTGGTGTTAGAGGAGGCCGAAGATGCTAATCAAATGGACTTGAAATATTTAGCAATGTAAAGCTCTTAAACAATTATAAACCCGTAGCATCTAAAATCATGATAAAATAAACCTTTTCATGCCCTCCTTCTAGCGCCAATCTGTTGAGTGGTGTTAGAAGACTAAAGATAACAATCAGTAGGGCATGAAATATACAAAAATTTTAAATCTCACTAAAATAAACCCATCCAGCCCTCCTTCTAGCGCCAATCTGTTGAGTGGTATTTTCACCCAGTTGTGAAAACACACTCTCCGATAGGATTTGGGTTCTAAATCCTCTGCTTGCAAAGAAATTAAACAAGTAACTTCTCCAAGGTCTCCGCTATGTTAGCATTTTACATCTGTGTATTAATAATCTCAAATAAAGATATTCAATTAAAATGCTTGGAACACCTTAGTGGTTGCAAGTAACTGAAAACAAGGGGCAATGTTGGTTTATTTTACTGTGAAACTTTAATGATTGTTCTTTGAACCCGAATAAAGCAAATGTGATTTGGTCCCTATATGACCATGCTGTAACTTCAAAGTGGAAATTGATAAAATGCCATAAAACAGAACTCCTTCAATGAAATTGGAATTTTCATGAAGGGAATGTCATCATCGGCTCATGAATGAAAAATAAAACTGAAAAATGAAATTCTGGCCTTGAAATGGAAATTTTCTATTTTCAGATTTTGGAATTTTTAGTTTTTTATTTTTTTTTTTTAATGCCTGTAAATGAAAATAAAGTGCAAAAAAAAATGAAAATAAAATGTGAAAGAAAAATAAAAAGTGCATTCAGTATGATGCTATCCTATTTTGACAAAACCGAAGCTAATGAGGTTTTCTGCATA
This sequence comes from Wollemia nobilis, assembly GCA_028583015.1. Classification (NCBI taxonomy): domain Eukaryota; kingdom Viridiplantae; phylum Streptophyta; class Pinopsida; order Araucariales; family Araucariaceae; genus Wollemia; species Wollemia nobilis. The sequence goes on along the minus strand of JAQPPZ010004560.1, from coordinate 331,594 downwards.
CAACCTAACCTATTGAACCTGCAAACTCGCACAATCCAGGTAAGTTAGGTGTTGGTTTCTAGGGTTTAAACTGTAATTTTCAGATTTAGACATTCGCATGAAGCAACCAAGAGAACTTGCATTAAACTTCACCTATAAGCCTAGAAATCTAAAAAGGGGAAAGATAAACATTCAATCTTGCATGCAGAAAATAACTCCTTCTTTCTTGCCAATGAGGTGCAACTCTCTGAATTTTCTGTATTAAAAATTGGTCATTATACAACAACAGAATCTCTGGTTTCCCAAACCCAGTCTATGGAAGAAAACAACCTCAAAGCAGGCCCAGAATGGCCCTCTAGCCTTCAGCACTGCAACTCTGCTTACAACAATTTCCTACCCAGTCCAATGTAAAGGAAATATCCAGACAAAGTGGAAGAAAAACACCACAAAAGTAGGCCCAGAATGGCTTATTGCCTTTGGCTCTGCAACTCTGCCCATAGTGGTTTTCCAACCTTTGTACCAATCTATGCTTCTGCTTTTATACTTTTTGGCAATGCTCTCTATTTCACCTTGTGACGCTTCGCTTCATCTCCCAGATTGCTTCGTTTCACCTTCCCCGCCTTTTCGTTGTTTTTGACTTTATGTTCGACATCGAGACGCTTGATCTTCTCTATGACCTATAATGCTTATGTAGCCCTTACACCTTTATGCCACGTGTTCCGCGCTTTTTTGCATGTTTCGTAATGGCCCCTTGTAAATCATGACCAAAAATAGCATGTCGTGATATCGTGACGTTTTTATGTATGCAGCTTTGCCCCTCTACCTGTATCACGAAAACAAGACATGTCGCGATATCGTGACATTTTTCTGTCAGCAGCCTTGTTTGTCATCATGCATCGCAAAAATGAGACATGTCACGAAATCACGACATTTTTATGTCAACAGCCGAGCAAATGCAACCTATCGTGAAATCGTGACATTTTTCTCTTTCGGGTTGTGCAGATGCAACCTGTCATGAAATCGTGACGTTTTTCTCTTTCGCTGTGTTTTGCTTTACTGGCCGCGAAAACATGACATGTCGCGAAATCATGACACTTTTTCATTCTGTTCACTTTGGCAGCTTTCTGTCACAAAATCACGATGCCTTTTCATTCCTTTCACTTTGGCAGCTTTCTGTCACGAAATCGCGATGCCTTTCATCTTCGTACCCCTTGGCTGCTTCCTGTCGCAAAATCATGACGCTTTCTCTTTCCATACCACTTGGCTGCTTTCTATCATGAAATCATGACGCTTTTCATCTTCATACCCCTTGGCTGCTTCCTATCATGAAATCACAATGCTTTTCATCTTCGTACCCCTTGGCTGCTTCCTGTCGTGAAATCGCAACGCTTTTCATCTTTCGACCGCGATGGAGCAACATGTCGTGATATCGCGATACTTTCTTTTTCTTGCTATATTTTGCTCTTCCTTTGATTTTTTAGCATCTGGGCCATTGCGGTCTTCTTTGAAAGCAATGAAAAAAAGGTGGGTCCCCAATTTTGGGGTGTGTTGTGGATCAGCCACAATAGGTCCAATTCCCTTCCTCTCATCTCTCAAATCCAAATTCCCACTACTTGATACCAATGGAAGTTTTCCCCAAAGAGGACCCAAAGGAAAACCACTATCTGGTTCCAAAGGCTCACTTAGGATATCAAATTTTGAAGAAATAACACAAGGAAGAGTCATTGGACCAAAATAAATCATCACTCCAAGGAGGAACCAAAACCAAACCTAACAAAGGTTCCTAGGGAATAAATTTAAGTAGTGAAGAGAAGACGTTGGATACCATGAAACCACCCAAAAGAAAATTTCCAAAGCTACTAGGTGGTACCAACACCGATAATCAGGCTTCCCAAAAAATACTCAAGTCACAACCAAGGAGTATTAATAGTGAGAAAGGGTGATGATAGAAGAACCTGTGTGAGTAGGAGTAAGAAATTTTTGTGTAACTTTAAGGTATGGAGGGAAGTTAGTCCAAAGCTACAAAGTTTTCATAATCGCTATCTCATCCTTGCCTAAAGTGATGGCTCAGATATTAGGGTTTACCTAGAAACTAGCTAGGAAAGAAGTAGAATAAGTGGTAAAGAGCCCAATCTAGTAATAGACCTACCACAATAATACCACTATAGCTCTCCCCATGGGAAGCAACCAGAACAAAAAGAAGACCATATAGTTGAGTAAGCTCTCAAGAACCAATGGGTTGAAGCTTAGGTAGAGGTTTCTCCCTAGAGAATAATATGCAACAAGGATAAAGTGAAACCCACCAAGGCCCTAAAAGAAGAAAGGGTCCCAAATCGACCAAAGAAAGCACATGATACACAAAAAAATGATACCACATGGATGTCTAGGAGACCAATCCAATAAGAGTTTTGGAACAAATTGGCATAGGATGAATGCCTAGTTCCAAGGAAGACCCATCGACCCAATAGGACTTTATACATATAAAATTAGATTCACACACACACACACACACACACACACACACATATATATATATATATATATATTATTTTTTGTAGGCCTACCAAATTTATGTAGGACACAAGTGATTTTAGACCTATAGTAGGAGGATTAAAAATACATAAGTATGAAGCACCAAGTTGTCAAGATTAGGGTATATCTAAATACCCCCTCAAGATCAATAAATCCCCTTGTATATAGTTGAAGGACATCCACCACACCCAAGTAGGAGGAAGTTTGGAAGGTGATGATGTTCCCAAATCCTAGGTATGAGGGAATAGATCTTCAAGAAACCATCTATCATCAACCAATAAACAATATGGGAGTGAGCCTTAGAATCCATCCCAATGACATGACCTATAAATAATATGCACTCCTTCATAGTCTCTATAAGGTCCTGAGCAAAGTGATGTCCAACACCTTTCCTCTTCAAGCACATACCACTACTATAGAAGCCTCAAGATTTATCCCAATCAGAATCTACACCCAATGTATAAGGCACCTTCTTCTAGGTTCTTTAACTCATGCTAGCAAGAGTCCCCTTTGAGTCACCAAAACTATAGTGAAGATTCACTACAATGGAAAAATCTTACCTCTAAAAGGTAACTTTGAGCAAGAACACTAACTTGAAGCCAATATGAAGAGGGCCAACACCTATACTACGTACAAAGTAGCCAAAGCCAGAAGACTATCCAAAGTGTATCCAAGGAGGAACAACCACTAGCAACTAATCTTGAGCCTAAAGCTTCCTTCACCACACCCCCTATCAAAGCTATTAGACAAATTCATAATTGATCATTAGGCCTTTTGGTGATAGCTAAGGAGGACCTTGGTAAAAGAAGTTCGCCCGGTTCCATTCTAATAATAGCTAATGGGACAATACTTTCATTAAGGATCTACCCCATCTAGGATCTATGCACCACTCTCCCATCCAACCAAAGGAAACCCAATGCATTTCTTTCCTTAAAATTCTTGGATAATCAAATAAGAGGAAATACTGGGGTCATCTAGAATGACCTAGTAAGAAGAAGACCATAGAATCTCTCTTGTCCTAAAGGAAGGCTTAAGGCTCGAAGAACTACCCAAAGCATACTACCTAGGAAAATTTTAAGTTGTGAGGCCTTGATAGTGCTTCATAGTTTCTCCCCCCTACAATATTTGACCTAAAATATGTGGTAAGAAAGTAATAGAGGGCACAAGAGGAGAAGGCCACCTAGTTTCAGGCACCATCTCCCCACAAATAGGAGACACACATGACTTCTACTAAATGCACTAATACCTTCACCAAGGGAACTTGCTAAGAGAATATATGAGCCAATATTAAAACACTAGAACCACCAAACAAACCCAAAGTGTAAGGGAAATGATGATGATCCAATTTTAGTTTTGGTACCTCATAACTATATGTAGTTCCCCCAAAAAAAATTAAAACATTAAAGTGATGACAAGGACATCCTAAGGGGTAACATATGAATTATCTTAGAGATATAATCAAGGATATTTTCCATCTATCTATGGATTTTTAGAGCTTCCAAAGCATCTATAATTGATGTCAACTAGTTCAGGAAATATTTTGAATTATATTGCATGGATTTTAGAGGGATTTTCTCCCCATTTCTCCTTATAAATATGTCTCTTCTTCTCATTGTAAATCATCGTGATCCCTCCATTCTTCTAAGGGGTGCTTTCCTTCATTATCCCCTATGTCTTGGTCTAGATTAACCCTTAAAAAACTAACGAGGGTGTTTTCATACCTCTTCTATCTACATGTATGTAACCTGAAGTTCACACTAATAAGAATTCATGACTACTTACGAAATCCCTAACCTAGTTCTAGTGTGGGTGTTCTATTTTATTGTATGTTTTTAGGGGGACCTATGTTCCTCATGCACTATCATTCACTCCAAATTTATTCACTTCAATCTATCAAGGCATGAGGGGGCCTTATTATATCTTTGGTGCATCACCACCTATAGAAAAGGCTAGATAGATTTTATTTCCTACACTTAATTTTCTAGTATTTTCTTGCTTTCATTTTTTTAGGTACCCAAGATAAGTATTTAATATTATAATATTGTGTTAATATTACAATATAATAATATATGTAATTATCCTGCCTATATGGATAAGTGGGAGTGGTAGGTAGTTGGACATTATAAATGTGGGACAAGACTCATAGAGGGAGTATAGAGAAGAAGAATATTGTATATGTCTTATATTGATATATTTTAAGGAGTGGCTTCTTTACAATAAGGACCATTATATGGTGTTCATCTACCTGAAGGGTTTAATTATGTTTTTGAATAAATTGGAGTTATATCTATGTTCCATTATAAAAAATTTATTGTGCTTAAGATTTACAGATGAATGTTGTTATTTCAGTAAATGTAAATAATATTTCTATAATAATGAAGGAGGTTCATAATGAGTGGTATTCAATCCAGGTTCAAATTTATAAATCTCTATGCTTAATAAGCACTTGAATTAGGCTAATAACCTCTTGAAATATTGGGTGTAAGTCTCAAGTGCTTAACTAGGGGAAGCACTCGGGCTAATTATTGCCCTAAAACTCATTTTGAGGAATACCCCAAGAAACCCAAAGTAACTTGTTTGAGTGCATCTCCAGTAAAAAGGGTCAATGGCCCCACATTGTGTTAGTAGTATTTTTACCCTATGAAAGTATACAAAGAGTTATCATTTAGAGGCAAAACCATGGATCGTTTCTCAGCAATTATTTCTTAGAAAAATATTTTTGGTAATTAGAGAGTGGTACTTGCTTAGAAAACCTTTGTGGCTAGTGAGATTTACCTCACACCACTAAGAAGCCAAAGTATGGGGCCCAATTTGCTGCTAAAATTTCCATAGAAGTGCCATATATTCATCAACAATAGCTTTGATAATAGCTTACATAGCTTCACAATTTCAACAAAGTAGATAGTTACAAGTGAATACTAAAAATAACCAATATATAATTGGTAGCAGTTTACAAAAACAAAAAGCCTATAAAGACCAAAATAAAAAAGAAAAAATAGTCTACAAAAGAAGTAGTTATTAGTTGTTCGTCTAAGTCCAAAAATATCTATTCCATAGTTGAGTAGTGCTCTGTAAATAAAAATTAGCTCATAGATCAATTTTAAATTAGCTTACAAGCTTCTGCTTGATGATGAGGATTTTGTCCTCCAAAAGGACTTAGTTTGGATAAAAAATTTAATTCCAAAAATTACAGTCTTTTCATGGCTAGTTATCCAAGGAAGAATTCTAACCATTGATAATATGATGTGTAAAGGTATTTGTATCACTAATCGCTTTTATCTGTGTAGGGCTAATTGGGATACCATTTATCACATTTTCCTTGAGTGCCCTTTTTCCTTGACTATCCTAACTAGGGTTTTTTAGGCCTTCAATATTTCTTGGGTTAAACCAGCCATCGTACTTGATTTGTTCATCCAATGGCCTTACCCCTTTTCAAGCCAAATACTTAGATACATGTGGAAAATTTGTCTCAATCACTATCTTTGGAAGGTGTGGTTAGAAAGGAACCATAGAGTCTTTAATGAGTCTATCCATGATCATCAAACTATCATTTCCAAGATCCTATCCTTTGCCAATGAGAATGTGAACCTTATCCATTTTGATAGTTGTAAACCTCATCTATAGGAGATCATGATTGATCAATATTTAAGCTTAACCTTGTTAGATGAGTCTGTGCCTAGGGTAGTCAACCCCAGAGCCAATGTTAAGTGGTTCCCACCTCCTACGGGTTGGTTTAAGCTTAATTTTGATGGAGAGGCTAAGGAAAATCCTGGCAGAGTAGGCGCTAGTGGCATTGTGCAAGATCATAATGGGAATATGATGCTTGCATTTTCTAAATATTTTGGAACAAGGATGAACAACAAAGCTGAAGCTAGAGCTATGTGGAGAGGCCTTCAAATGACTCAAGACTTAGAAGGCAATTTGATCATAGAAGGAGACTCTCTACATGTTATAAATCTCCTCAATAATTGGAAAACACCTCCTTGGAGGATTGAAACAATTTTTTAAGAGGCTAGGATCCTTTTCTAGGGAATACATGATAGAAAAGCCCAACATGTATTTCGAGAAGCTAACAAATTTGCTGATAAGCTGGCCAATTTGGGTGTTGATGATGACGAACTTTTCAAATGGGAACGCGGTGTCCCGAGTGAAGTAGAGGAGCTTATTCAACAAGAATTCCAAGAATGATAGTCAAATTTACCAATAGGAAGGCACTGTAAGTTCGAAGGTTATGAGTATTCCCATCTATTTTTTGAAATGGAATCACAATAAAAATTATCCGAGCTGTCAGTCTTGGTGGATGCTGCTTGGAAATACCACAAAGACTAATGGGGAAAGTCACATGTCAGATAACATGGCTCCTATTCATATTGGTAATTTGAGGTTGGTTGATAATCACAGGGCAAGAAAGAAACGATAATATAAGACTTCAAACCAAAGCCACATGGACCACCAGATAGCCACAACCATAAATCTAGCCAACAAGTTCACTTCTCCAAGGCTTATTGGCCAAGATGGGATGTGGTCCCAAAGAATTTCATATACAAAATAAAGCAATTACCAAAGAATTATTAAGAGTAACTATCAATACAAAGCTTGTGGGAGTTTTTCAATACTCTACTATGTGTGTCTACAACTTTTTGTTTCTCCACTATTTCAAGGAAGGGATCCGTGTCTGTTTCTTTTTTTGTAATTATGATGCAGGTGTGTTTTCTCGGGGTATACCCAAAATGTTGTATGGGAAGTTTCTTTTTGATAACAGGCTATGTGCCTTACCGAATGTAATGGCTTTGGCAACATGTAGATTTTACATATATAGGATCCTTAGTAAGGATATGTTCATCAACAACCCTGGGATAATTTTTGTAAAAGGTTTTGGGTCAACTTGTAAAACCCGGTATTAATGGTATAGTACCTTATCTACAAAAATATATATATATATTAGTACTTATAAAAAAAAATTATAGAGGAGGTCATTTTTAGTTGCTAGTCTAAATGTAAAAATACCAAACCCAGATTTGGGTAGTGTTTCATGAAAAAATTCTATAGAGCATGTTTTTTTTAGTTGTTGGAAGTTCATAGTTAATAATTGTTAATTTTAGTGTAAAAAATAAAATAAAAAGAAGAAAAATTTCACAATGTAGTATCTTGTAGTTTTGTGGTTGTCTGTAGAGTAGCAGCCACAATTTGGTAGCAATACCAAAATACTTAGTCCATAATTTGGTAGCAGTTAAAAATAAATGTGGGGCTACAATTTGGTAATTGTTTAGAAAAATTAATAATTTCATAGCTTGGTAGCAGTCTGGAAGTGCAATTCCATTAAAAAAAAGTCTATAGTTCAAAATAATATGAATTTTTTTCAATTTTGAAACTTTTTTTAGGGGTTTGAGGTCATGGAGTTGCCAATATTCATTGAAAAAAATATATTGATGTTCAATAATGGTGGATGAAGTTTAAATATCTATAATTTGATGATTATTATTGGTAAGTCTACCTTGGAAAATTTTAAGACAAAGAAGTTTTTATTAGTAGGTAAGCTTTATTAAGAAAAAATAAAATTACACTTGGGACGAAATGGAGAAAGTATTTTTGAGTCAATGGGACCAATATAATAAGATAAGTAGTTTGAAGGTTATCATAAAAGTCTATGTAGAAGAAATGAATAGCCATAAAAAAGAACAAAAGAAAATTCAAAGAGAGCTAATTTATGAGAAATTAGTGAAAGGAAACAACAATGATGATAGTGTCTAGACAAAAGAAAACACAACTTGAATGCCTGAGGAATCAAATAGTATTTGAAAGGATCTATGCCTACCATAATGCATAGAAGAAATAAATAAAATAAATAGATAAACCAACAACTATGTAGAAGAAATAAACAAGTAGATAATTTATGAGAAATTTGCAAAAGAAAAAAAGGGATTATAGTGTATAGACTAGAGGAAGCACCAAAGGCTATGTAGAAAATTTTAAACATATAAATAAGTTGACAGAAGAGGTAAGAAAACTTTAGAAGGAACCAAAAACAATGAATAAAGGGGACATGATAGAAGAAAAAAAAAATGACAACATGTAAGTTGAAAGAACCACATTGTTGGTATCAAATATATCAAAGAGTGGTGAGAGAGATTTGTTCAATTTTAAAAAGTCTATTTTGCAAGTTCATGGTTGCATATATAAGAAAAATGTTATTATTTATATAAACCCTAGCAGTAGATACCATGTCATTAATATGTCTTTGGCTAAGAGGTTGTAGGTCCAGGAAAAAAAAATCAAAGACATACAACTTGAGGGTACAAATGCTTAATTTTTTGAAGATCTAAATATCACCATGGACAAATATATTTTACAATAAAATTTTTATGCTATTGATATGGATTACGTAGATATTGTTCTTGGTTATCCTTGGTTAAATTCTTTGGGTATTGTTAATATCAATATACAAAAGAAGTTCATGAATTTCTGATACAGGAAAAAAATAACAATAAAATATATTTTCCAATGTAAGAAGCAATAATCCAAGGAAAAACAAGAAGCATTTATAGTAGGGGAACAAGTCAAGAAACCCATAGAATAATCATAAGTTGAATCTATGGAAAAAAAAATAGCCTAGGAAGGAACAACAACAAAGTTCCAAGAAACTATGTCAAAGATCAAGGAAAATTTGAAACAAATTGAAGAAGTAAAAGAACTTGAAATAGAGATGGAGGAGGCAGTTGTATTATAAATAAAAGAAGAAGCGAAAGCATAATCCAGGGATAAATCAAAATATGAGAGCATGATAGAGGCACATAAAAGAAAAGAAAAAAATACTAAAAAATTAAAGCTAACAGAATATCAGTTTAAGGTTGCAAAATATCGTCACCCACACCACTAGGAGCGAGAAAAATATTGGAGGCATGGCTTAAGGAAATAATATTATGGTTCTATTTAGAAGAACACCAATTATGGAAATATTTGGAATGAAAACATAGTGACTAGTTTTAGAGTGGAACAACAACATCAAGGAACCAATAGATCTAGCATTTGAGTTGCTAGAGTAGAGCAACAAAAACGTGGAGCCAACAAAGAAATTATGGATACTCAAGTGACAAACGCAAACATGTATGGATGAAAAAAGTGATATTTATTATTAGCAGAAAGATACTTCCAACACATAGAACCAATGAATTACTTCAAATATTTAAATGGTACAAGAGTATATCAACATCAATGAAGACCATTTCCAATCAAAGTTTCACTGGGATAAATGGATGATCAAGATCGATACCATTTCATAGCAAGGCTTAAAAGATCATGTTGTCTAGTCTCTTATTATGTTTACAGGACAAAATATTTTGTAAGGGGGATGGAATGTTAGGTACCTAAGATAATTATTTACTATTATAATACTATTAAGAGAAGAAGAATATTGTATATATCTCATATTGAGATATGTTGAGTGGTGTCCTTCCAATAAGGAGTATTGTATGGTTTTGTCTTACCTCAAGGGTTTTATTATATTTTTGAATAAATTGGAGTTATATCTATGTTTCATTATAAAATTATTATTGTGATTAAGATTTGCAGATGAATGTTGTTATTTTAGTAAATGTGAATAATATTTCTATAATAAGAAAGCAGGTTCATAACATATTTTCATTTTATAATTTATGTTTCCTATCATTTCTTGCTTTTCCTTTACTATTTTCCTTTCATTGTTTTTTCTTTCTTTTTCCTCCCCTTTTCCCTTTGATCCAAAGACTCAATAGAGTGGTACTAGAGTAGGAAGGAAGAAAAGACAAGCACTGAAGATCGCATCCAAAGTAAGGAGTCAACCATGGGTAAAAAACCTTGAGGTCATCCGATAAAGTTGTGTCCCATGCTCCCTTAGACTTCCCAATACTAGCACCCTCCACATGAGGCATAGGGTACTGGACACACCCAATCGATAGAGGTAAAAGAGCTAAAACCGCAATCATGGGGGTCATGGCACTCGAGGAGTGTAAGTGATAAATGGATTTATCACTAGTTTATAATTTGCTATTGATTATGTTGTTAAAGGAATCAATATGTCCACTTGAAAAGAAGATTATAGAATAAATTTGGTGGTTGTGTTAAAATTATAATCTGATTCTTGGCCAAGGATAATATTGTATGATGTAATATTGGATAGGCCTAAGGGAATTCATTATACAATGTATTGAATTTATTATAATATTTTATTATGTAAGCCCTATGGGCATTTTTTAACCTTTATTGTTAAACCCATCTTATAAAATTTTAATTAACCTTAAATCCCTTCTTGTTATGTCAACTTAATTTAAGTTCATTTTATGTATTTGGGGGTTTAGTATTGGTATAAATAGCTCCCACCACTCCTCATTTCATCACCAAAGTGTTGTGAATCTTATCAATGGATAATACAATGATCATTTATGGTGTATGTGGGTGCCCCCTAATTTTTGTTTCTCTTTTTATTTCTTTCATATTTTTATGCTTTATGTATAATATTTGAGTGTATGGATTGCTTCTATTCATTTTTTAAAAATATTATGAATTTTGATATTGTATCAAAGTAGGTATGAAGTAGAATTGCTTGATTACACAAAAAATGTTTTTGGAGCCTTTTATATTTCTTACAAATTCTAGTATGAGTCTATCTTTGAAGTCTCATAAGACTTTTCTAAATAAGATATTAGAAGTATTTTTTACCCTATATTTTAGTTTTATCCTTCCAAGACTATTGAAGAAAAACCATGCTTTTTATCCTTAAGAAGATATTTAGAATTCAAAAAGGGGAAGATAAGTTCTAATATAAAATTGATAGTTCAAAATATTAAAATATTGAGAGTTAGAGTCCCCTAGAAGTAGAAGTGAGCATGCAAAAATTTGAATTTAAATTCATCTCATTTCCCACCTTTTAGCTTTGGTTTGATGCATGAGAAAAAAATATGCATAGCTCCCTTATATAAGGAGAAGGGACATGCTCCTACATGAATGGCATGGATGTCATTGAAGCTAGAGGAAGGATATATAAGGTGCTTTATCCCTATGAGGTCAAGTTCAAAGCCTTTCATGCATCATTTTTAGTTGAAGAGGATGAAGAATTCTTGGTCAGTGAAGTCAAGATTGTGATATTGAATTTTATCATTGTTATCTATAGTACTACCATTATTGTGGCATGGTAGTTGGTTCTAAGGTTGTAAGAGTGGGGGATGTAAGGTCAAATCATGCATGTCACTTTTTCCACTAAAGACCCAACTAATATTCCATGAAATAGTCAAATTTTCTATCACAAACTAGTGCTATAGATAGATATAAAATATGAGGTATTTAGGAACATGGGGTGTTGTGTTCAAATAAAACAAAGGATGAAATTTTTTTTGGTGATAGAAGAAATTCCTTTTAATAAGTAAAGGTATTTTCTACCTAAAAGTAGTCAAGGAAAGTTTTCCAATGTGTTGTTTGTCACATAAGAGAGGCCATAATTTAAGCCTTTCTAATGCTTTATGACTATTTTATGAAGGATGTTTCTTCAATAGATGTGGTGGCTTATGCAACCAATTTTAGATCCACAAATAATATTTTTTGTATACAAACAACTTTTGCACTAATAAAAATACAATTTTTATCATAGTTGCATTGGAATAAGGATGTTTATGTGGAAAAAAAGGTGAACACTAGCAAATAAAACAATGCTTAGTGGTAGTGAGTGATTGGATGGTACTTTACTAAGGTTTAAGGATTTAATTTTTAATTTTTTTAAGGTCCATTAGGAAAAATATTTAGAGGCCATAACTTTTGCATATAAACGTATTTTGAGCCCATTTTTAGAATCACATGACTTTTCAAGCTCTATGCACTAGCGGTATCAATTCATAGATATAATCTAGTGTTAAGTGTCAAATTATGTAATATAAATCATAAAACCCTAATTTCATATCTTAATGAATAAAATTATAGTATTTGGTCAACCAAAATGATTGGATTATTACATAGTAATAAGCTATGCTACATATTTTAAGAAGATAAAATAATAGCCCTTGATGAAGAAACCCACCACCAAAGAGAAGAAGAGGCTTTTGGTCTATTTTCATTTCTAAATGAACCAAAGTTCCTTTTCCACATCAAAAATGAGAGAACCTATCAAGGTATGGTCAAAATTGTATGAGTTATTTGGAAAAGTTATTAATATTGAATTAAATAACCTAGAATTAGAGCTTTTCTTTCTTAGATTACGTAATCTTGATAATTTTGCGGACTATACTATAAGATTCAATGCATTGAGATTAGATATTGCATATTTTGAGGGAAAAAAGAAAGATTATGTAGAATTTATGAAGATTGTCCTTGCTAGATGTTGAACCTCATGGTTCATATGGTTCTTATGCATTTGGAATCTCAAAATACTCTTACTCTTGATCATTTTTTTTTCTCCTAGTTCTTTTCTAGGTGGTAATAAGAAATAATGGTGGCACTTCACAAATTTAGGAATATGTAAAAGAATTAAAATCTAAAGAGAATAATACCTAGGGGCCTAAGAAGTAGGATATGTCATTAAATAAGTCAAATAACATCTGTGGATTCTACAAGAGGGAAGGACATCGCAAAAATAACTACTTACTATAATTGTAAAGCATTAAAGTTGAGTTCTTGAAGATAGGTGGACATCATCCATACGATGAGGGAGATTCTAAAGGATCTTCCTCAATTGTAGAGGCCTACTAGAGTATGATAATATATTCATATTTACTTATCTCTATGATAAGTAAATATTTACTTATTCATATTTGTATCTCTCATGATAATATATGACATCCCATTAGAGGCCTCTTCATATTCCTAGAATATTTACTTTCATTTTGAGAGTAAATAAACTATAGAGGCAAATGATAAGTGTGGAGAAATATTCCTTTATCAAGAATGTAGTGTTTCTAGTGTTTGTTGGCTTGCATTAATACATATAATTCCTTATCATAGGTGAAGTAATTTTGTTTGGATATAGAGAAAGTTTTAAAAATATAAGCCGCTAAATTACCTATTTGACTAAGAATTATCACAAGATATGAATCTTCTTTCTCAATTTTGAAAGGCTAAGAGATAGACTAATAGGAAGATAAATGTAGAATAAAGTATGTGTTTCACTATTTTGAATGTTACTTTAATATGTATATGGCCCACTAGAAAGGAATATTGGACCTTTTAAATTTATGTAATAGTGAATAAATATTATAATAATCAAGTATGAAGTTATGATAGAAGTTGGTAATGTCAGTAAAGCTCTCTAGCATAGTGATAGTGGAAGGAATTGAACACTTCAAAAGAATATCTAATTTAGCCATATCCACATAAAATACTTGAGGTTCAATGATTAATATAAGATAGGATATGTATATATAATTGTAGACACCTAAAACACATCATTTTGAGGAGACTACCTATATGGACACCTTTTCAGGCCATATGACCCACCTTGGGTAGCTTTAGGACTTAACAGTTTTTTTTACCATTGAAACAAGAGCAAATTATATTTTACAACCTGGATCATCCTACCTAGGGATAGCTTCCAGAGGTCACCTTACCCTAGGATGACCAATAGTCATGACTACCCTACCATGGGACAATCATACCTGCAACAAATAAAAGTTGAGCACTGAGCCATGGTTCAGGTAGTTACTAGTGCCAACTATAGGTAACGATACAATGATTATCAAGAAGTGGTTATGCTTCTTGATTCCAAAAATTTTCTTGGATTCTCAAAAAAGCCTTAGAATCCCATTGGGAATTCTATTTAAAGACACTTAGCCTTTATGAAAAATATAGCAATTTGATGATAATGAAGTGCTATCGGATTGAATACCAGAGATATTCTACTCTCATAAGCAACGAAGTGTTGCTGGATTTCAGTCATGGAGCTTTCAATTGCAACAATGGAGTGTCTCAAATCTTGAAGACCAAATTCAACACTCTTTCATCATCAACATCCTTATTTCATGCCAATTTTTGTAATTAAATCATGCTTCAAGAGCACAACCCTTGAACAATCAATTTTGCAGATCAATCCTGATGTTTTTTGCATCAGCCACAAAAGAATTCTTCCATTGTTTAGTGGCCATCTCATCCCAAGATAGTCCATAGGCACCACCATCCAACCCAAGGATGATCATTAGGCTATACCACCCTACCTCAGGATGGCCTCCTAGTGATATATGTTTTACTATTTTTCTTAATTACAGTAGGATTAGCAACATTCCATTTATTTTCTAACATAGTTTAATTCAATTTATCATGCATTTGTTTATCGAATTTTAGCATTTCTTTTTAGTTTCTTTATCATGAATAAGGGCCTCATCATGAAAGGCTCCACAAATGCTACTAATATCTTTTGAGTGTTCTTGTGTGTAGATTTTAGGTCTTGGTAGGAGCTATCAACATAAATATTCATCACATTTACATCATACCTTGCAGAGGTCACAAGAAAATCCTCCCCAAATCAGTTTTGAGGGTGCAAATATTCTACGTGTTACACCTACCATATTTCTTGATTGTAAAATTGTATCAAATTGGTATCAAATCCCTCAGAGGGATATCATTGTAACCTCCTTTTCAAGGACATGATTCAATATTAATGAGAAGGGCACCATTTCTTTATTTCTTGTCTTTATCTTGATGGTTACATGATTTTGTTATTCAATTTGATTTCATATAATTGCATTAGGTGTACGATTTTTGCATACTACAATGGTGATCACGATGGTGGGACTCTTTCCACATTTTATAATATCACTACTAATTACCTATTTTCTTGATTTTCTTGAATTGTAGGTACCACCATCCTTAGCTAGAATGGTCAGTAAGCACAACCATATCACCCCAGTATGACCCATAGTCATAGCCATCCTACCTAGAGATGACCCCAAAGAAGAGTTCAGAAAGTTCAGAAACAACACCTTCATTAGATGTAGGCTTCACCTGTAAGTTTTCTATGTCCCTATTTTTCCTGCTATTCAGTAAATAAATGTAAAAATTTCATACTTTAGTAGAGAAAATACATAAATATTTCAATTTTTAGTAGCTTGTTCATGACCATCCCTAGGTCATATGGCCCCTATTTTTATCCATTCTAACCCTAGATGGTCCCTCTTTCTGACCACCCCTGTGTAAGATGGCCTCTACTGTAGACCATCCTACATAGATATGACCTCTATCTGCTTGTTGTGTGGATTGTGTGCTTGCTACCTATGCAAAGGCTGACATCATATTAGGGTTCTGCAATTTTAGATTTCTGAAACTAAAACATTTTTACTTAGGAATCTAAAAAATTAAACATCATTTTATGCATTAGCAAAAAGATATTGAATGCTCTATGCTTGCATTTATTTTTGCATAAAATAAAATGAACCCACACACACCACACACCATATTAAACATCAATGAGTTGGAATTCACACCCAACCATTGATCAAGACCAACAATGGTGGCTTTCATCTCCACCTCATTGGCTTGTATGTTGTTATTTTGTACCCTATTCTTGGCCAAGGCCAGTCCAAGAACCTTCATAAGGTGAGGACTGGTAGGACCTAGGCTCCCTCATCGAGTTTGGACTTCATCACCAAACCTTGGTGGGTTTCATGGCTTGGACTTCATCACCAAGTCTGTGTGTGAGAGCATACATGTGAAAACCCTTAAACTGAGTAATATCATCAACAAAAGCAAAAACTTGAACAAGAAAGCAAAAACAACAACAAATCAAAACACACCAAATAGTCTAGGACTCACAAAGAAATTTTTAAACAAGATAATAATTTTGTATACTTTGTTTATTTCCTTTATCTCTTATGTCCATGGTTGCTTAATCAACACATAATAATCACTCATGTAGCCATGCTCAGTCACAAGTTGATGCTACAAAGAATTTACAAGGAGGCCCATAATGCCTTCGCTATAGTCCAACCAACTTGATCATGCCTGAACGGTGGCCTAAAAACCATTATGATGATAATTCCACTCATGGGGGATCCGACCATCGAGGTACCCCTACCAGGAGGACACCTATGGGACCTCCACATGATCGAGAAGATGATATTCTTAGACCACACCCATATCATGCTATTTCTAGATAGGATCCACCCATTGAGGGGCCAAGCAAGGGTGTGGCATGAATCTGTGTCCCCAATCGATCTACACATCCATATGAGCATGGGGTGGGATATATGCCTCTACCTAGCTTATATGAGTGAGCTACTCCACTCGATCATCCCTAGATGAGTAGGAATTTTAACCACATAGATATATATGGTGATCATGCTACTCATAGAGTGGTCTCTTTCATTCATACCCATTATGAGGATGAGCGAGATGAAGACCTAGTGCACCCTATCCTCACATGCAAAGAGTGTTCCATGTGGACACGCCATACTCCCGCACCATCTTTGCATGAAGGTGACACTCCTAGGGTTGAACATCGAGTAAACATGGCTTCCCTAGATCATGGGAAAAGGATAGCTACTCCTACTGCACTCATAGAAAGAGCCAAATCCCCTCGTGTTGATACAAGAACCCATAGACCCCACATAGTTGATCGAATAGATCAGTTACCTAGGCCTAATACTAGTCAACGAGAGCAATTACTCCAAATATAGTTGGATGATTTACAAAAATATAGAGAGTACCTAGACCAAGAACATGTAGAACAACAAATACTGCACCATCAGAGGTTGTATGAACATAGATTGCATGAAGAAAGGATTCATGAATAAATATTGCATGAGGAGAAATCACATAGGGTATATTACGATGAAATATCTATACCTAGTACATATAGGCAATAAACTAACCCAAGGTACACTCCACAACATTATGAGTTACCTCCTAGGCCGATGGAAAACCATCCTCCTCCTGCATCTATTCATCATTCTTAACCGTGATAATGTCAATTGCTAGATCATCCAAACTATGAGACATATGAAGAGCTAGAACCTGAGTACCAGGATCAAGGGTATCTTGAGTCACTTTATGAAGATGTGGTTGATGATTACATTCTACCACCTCGGTCTAATAGAAATCTTCCACCTCCACCTCCTAGGAGACCGATTCAAGAGAATGAGATCATATCATCTCATGCATATAAGGTCCTTACGGAGTGAATTAAATCATTGGAAAAGCAAGGGATGGGCTACCAAAATCCAACATTGCGTAAACTATGCAATCAACCCCTTCACCCATTAGTTCCTTGTCCTCCTTATCTAGAACATTTTGAAATACCAAAACTGGATAAATTTAAAGGAGATGACGATGCACAGGAACATGTAACAAGTTTCATGAACCTTTGCTTCCAGCTGCAAGATGATGATGCCTTGTTGTTGAGAACTTTCTTAATAACACTCTCTGGCATAACTTTAGAGTGGTATAATCAATTACCAAGACATAGCATCTCTAGCTTTGAATAGCTAGCTAACACCTTTTTAGAATGCTTCTCATTCGACATCAAAAAGAAGGCCAACCTAACTGACTTATCAAACCTTCATCAATTTGATGATGAGCCAGTTATGGATTACAAAAATAGGTGGAGAAAGGTAATGTCTAAATTACCTTTCACTATACTAGTTTTAGAACTTACTTGAATGTTTACAAAAATTTGCTCGAAACACATCTCACTTCTTCTTCAATTGCAACAATACCAAACATTTGAGGAGGCTTTGGTGCAAGCCAAAGTTATTGAGGACATAAAGGTCCAAGAGGGGGATATAAAACTCTAAAAAAGGAGTGGAACAAAAACCCTCGGAACAACTACACTCAGCAGAAACCAACTCTAGTCAATAAAATTGTTTTGAATGTTCCTAAAATAGAGAAAGCACCCCAATAGCCTAACTATCAAGCTCAACCCCCTCCAACGCAATATAATAATCAGCACCAATGGAACCAAGCGCAAGATCTACCACGCCACACTACTCACACTTATACACCACTACTTGAGTCTTTGGCATCCCTTTTCAATCGTTTATGTGAGGCAAAGGCCATTACCTTACCCAAGATCCGCTTGTTAGATCCTGCCCACCCAAAACCTAAGGGGTATAAAGAGGATTTGTATTGTGTTTATCACCGATAAAAAGGTCACGATATCCAAGCGTGCTATGGATTTAAGAACCTGATACAAGATATGCTAGACAAGAACCAATTACAAATCGACAACCCTCTTGCCCCTAACAATCAACAAATGGATATTTTTAAAGATCCCTTGCCCACTCATGAGGTCAAGGATGATCAGACTAGGCAAGTCAATGAAATACATATGGATCCACCCACTCATGGATTCGTAGGTATGATCAACATCATGACAAGAAATAGAAGGTATGATCAATTCATGCCACCTACAACACCTATCTAAATCCCTTCTATACCCTAACCCTTGCCGGCTCAAAACCCTGTTCAAGGTCCACCACCTCCATCGATGATAACAATCAGGAGCAGGCTTACACAAAGCCTACAAATGACATCGAAAACAAAGCTTTCCATATATGAGCTTATCCAACAATCACCTAGACATAGGGAAGCTCTCATGGAAATCTTAAAATCCATTGAGCTTCAGCCCCAGGACCCTAACGCATTCACAAGCTTTGTAGGGCATGTGCAAAAATGTAAGGAGCCTTTGGTAACCTTTTATGATCATGAAATAAAATAGGTACCTACAAATGTAGTGGATCCCCCATTACATATTATCGCTTGTATCAATAGGATCCCATACAAGTGAGTATTGATTGATACAGGTTCATCAATCAATATAATAACACTGACCACTCTGGAGCACTTGAGCCTTCCAACATCACACATTATAGCATCTACCTTCATGCTATGAGCATTCAAAAATGCTTTATGCTCAATAGTAGGCACAATAGTCCTGCCTATCCAGGTGGGACTAAAGATAATTTTTGTATTGTGCCATGTGCTAGAAGGAGCAATGCAATATAATATATTGCTTAGTCACCCTTGGATCCAGGATATGAAATGTGTTCCTTCAATATTACATCAATGTATCAAATACATACATGAAGGACAAGTTCATGTGGTCCCTTTGGATGATGAGCCATTTAAGTACGTAAATCATGTCAGTAATCCAAGGGATTTTGTTCTACCCTCCATGCATCTGGATATCCAACCAAGTTCCCTATCAAGCATCCAGAGTGCCCACCAAAATCAACACCTTATGATCCACCCACTTCATTACCACCACCTCCACCTACACCATTGGTTTCTCTAGATATTCCATCTTCATCATTGGGTCCCCTGATCAAACAAAATTTGAATGCACCTATGGATAACATTCCAGCAGTCATCCCCAATATTTTCATGATAGAAATTTTGATTCCTATGGAATAGGAAGAGTTATCTACCACAAATGATGACTTACCTCAACCTACATCCCTTACATAATCATCAACATGATCCTCACCATAAGTGATAATTCACTTGTTCAAGCTAGGGCTCACAAAATATTTGGTGCAAAATGTTACATTTACACCAATTATCGAGTCCACACAGGCCATGGGAAGACCTTGTGTCCCCTTCTTTCCAATCAGAATTGTCGTAATCTTAGGTATACCACCTAATAAAATCAACTTCATCTATGGGGATTTAAACCAATCCACAAATTAGTCTCCTATGATTAGCCACGATAATGAACCATTTGTAGGAAACATATATTACATGTCAAATCTAAATTTTTCTCTGAGATATTTCTACCATTGCCATTGGCACAAAAATAGCTTAGGTCATTATGAGCAAGGTCTCAGAACACCCTATTTACTGCAATACCAATTACCCATAGATAAATTTAGTTTAGGGTATTCCATCCGCATGTTGGATGAGCTCTTGGCTGACTCCTTACAATGCCTAAGCTTAGGTTTTAGGGAAGACATTGATGAAAATGAATACGTTGACCCTAGCCATTCTCATCTATTGGGAGATCATCTCCCAATTACAATGGTCTCTATCAAGCCTCCTAATTCTATTAGTGAATCATCTGAAGAGACCAACCAACAAGAGGAGTCCGAGCTCGATAATAATCTTGAGAATGATTGGATTGAAGAAGATGACAAATATGAGGATGAAATAGAAGTAGCATACCTAGGTCCTCACTACTTTCATCGCCTTAACAACTATAGAGGAGATGTCGATCCTGTTAGGCCCCTTATTAACCTAGATGATATCTATCATAGGGTGTTTCCTCCCCCACCTAACTGGAGGTAGCTACTACCACTAGAGGACCCAATCATCTTATCTACTCCTAGAGTAGATCTAGAAATCCCATTTCCCCCTAAACCACATCTAGCATATGTAGAGCCATCTATAATCGATAGGTTATCCCCACACGATAATGGAAATTACCAACCATCCATAAACATGGTTTCCATTGACCTAACTATACCTCTTCGTAACCCCAGTGACCCTTCAAAGCCTTTGCACCTCAATCATGAGGCAATTGATTTTGATCATGCCACATCGCCACCATCATCCTCGAGGAGTTCTTCCCATGTGAAGAGATGCTACAACCATTCCATTTCTCTCCAAGGCCAACTCAAGATGTCTATCATGTTGAGGTTGAATCTGACATGATAGATCCTCCAAATCCAGTGGATGACATCTACCTGATCCCCACACCTCATCAACTTGAGGAGGGATCTCATATGTCAATTGAGGAAAATTTTGATGTAGATATTGGTAATGACCTTGACAATCCTAAGAAAGTAAAATTGGGATAGATTCTATCTCTTGAAGAATGTGCCATCATCTCAGCTCTATTGAAAAAAAAAGTGACATGTTTGCTTGGTCATATAAGGACATGTCGGATCTTGATCCAAATCTAGTCACCCATAACCTTACACTAGACCCAAATATTAAGCTAGTCAAGCAGAAGCTTAGAAAAATGCATCCAAAAATCACCTTAATGGTGAAAGATGAATTACAAAAATTATTGGATGTAAAATTCATCCAACCGATTGATTATCCTGAATGGGTATCTAACATGGTACCCATAGGAAAACCTGATGGGAGGATTCATATCTATACAAATTTTAGAGATCTTAATAAAGCGACTCCCAAGGATGCATTCTCCTTGCCTAATATTGATGCTCTAGTAGACGCAACTATTGGTCATGAAATGTTGTCTCTTATGGATGGTTTCTTAAGCTATAATCAAATTTGGGTCAAGCTCGAAGATCAACATAAAACAGCCTTTACCATTCCATGGGGAACATTTTGTTATAAAGTCATGCCATTTGGCCTTAAAAATGCTGGTGCAACCTATCAGTAGGCCATGACATACATATTTCATGACTATATGCACAAAATATTAGAATATTATATAGATGATTTGATCATCAAATCTCTCTTATGTGAAGAGCATGCAAACATTTTACGAAAAGCCTTTGATCCCTTAATAGAGCATAATGTTAAGCTAAATCCTAAAAAGTGTTTTTTTAGAGTCACGTTAGGAAATTTTTTGGGATTCATAGTGTAGACACCTAAAACATGTCATGTCTAGAAGACTACTCATATGGGCACCTTTGCAGACCATATGAATGATCTTGGACCTTTCCAATACTAAGAATTGATTCTAATTACTCATTTTAGGTAATCTAGGCCTATGCAGCCTTAGATATTGATGGCATCAGTAGCTAAGATCCTAGCCATTGAAAATTAGAGTGTCTAAGCATTAGCCACACCTATTGATAGTAGCTAAGGGTAGCCTTCCCCTAGTCACACTAAGTGAGAGCAGATAGCCCTATAAAAAACTTGACATCCTTGAGCCGAACAAAATCAGTTGCAACAACTCAACTTGTAATGGTTTTGGAGTGGTTTTGGACTACGAATATTCCAGAGGGTTCCTCCCAACTGCTTATACCAACTAGTTCTTGATCTTGGATTCCTTGAGAATCCAAGATTGGTATTTGAGAAAGTCTATTTATAGAACCCCCAAAGAGGTTAATGATCTTGAATTGAATACAATTAAGCCCTACCAAATTGTAGAGCCATTTCATATCACTTGATAAGTAGTGAGATGCTACCCAATTATAGTATGACACCTGCATTTGCAACAATGAAACTTATGATAGATTGATGAGAAAGCTTGTCATTCAACATCAATCCATCACAAATTCAAGATATTTCAATCACAAATCTATGTTTAGACACCCAAGAAACCCTTGACCATCAATTCAATGAAGGAATTATGCATCATCAAGCTTGATTTCAAGAGCAGAACACTTTCCCCATGGCCATTATTTTCAACAATGGCCCATAGGCTTAGTTGCTGCATTCAATAGTGGCTAGCAGAGCCAGTTGCTATGAGCTATAGTGGCCAGGGTTTGATATGTAAATTCCTTTGATTTAGCCATAGATTTACATTTATTAGTATGCATTTAGCTTAAGTTAGCATAGATTAATCACATTTCATACATTTATATGGTTTATTCGTAGTTTCATAGGCATATTTGCTTTCATTTGTACACTTCATGTTTTCCTTTACGTGCTTTCATATATTAGGTCCCTTTATGCTTAATTTTCAAGATTACATGCATATTTAGGTTCCTTTATATGTTTCAAGCTTTGCTTCATGCTTTATTGTTAATATTTTAGGTAAATTTATGCATATTTATGTATGTTCATGCATTCTTTACATATTTGCTCTATTTCATGTAAATCCTTGGAAATCAGCCTCATCATGAGAGGTTTCATGTGCTACTAATGTGATTTATTGATTCTTTACATGTAGGTAGCAAATATATTAAAGATAAAGCATATTTAATACTAATCCTCTTTATATTTGAGGAGGCATCTTAGTAAGCCCTCAAGCAAATTGGTGTTAAAGTAAAGACCATTCAAGTGCATATCTCCCCGTTGAGGGGCTTCAACTATTGTAACATTTGTATCAATTTGAGAGTTACTCCCTAAGAGGGAGAAATTGTAATCGAGCTTTATCATTTTTAATAAAAGAGCACCCCCGTTTCTTAAATATCTTTTATTTGTGCAAATTATTTCTTGATTTCCTTTGTCAAATTGTTATATGCTTGCAATAGTGTAGATGCATGGTTTTTACCTTTATACACATAGTCTCCATGCAAGGTATCAAATTAGATCCTGCAAAGGTTAAATTTTTTTATAAATGCTTACCCCCACTAACCTTTAAGAGCTTCGCAACTTGAAAGGAAAATTTACATCTATATGATGCTTCATAGCACCATTATCGGATAAATGCCAACCCTTGAATTGATTATTTGATGCTTCATAAAACCATTCAATTGGGATGAAATATGCTAGAAGGTCTTTGATGAGATAAAATAATATCTAGCATCACCACCAGTATTAGATCCACATCAACCAGGTGTTGTTCTTTTTGTATATTTTAGCCATTGATTTTGCTTTGGGGATCATGTTGACCCAAAAGAACAAGGAAAATAAGGAATAAGCTATGTACTATATTAGTCACACCTTGGTTAGTTATGAGCTTAAATATGCATACATTGAGAAGATCTGCTTAGCAGTGGTATTATCCATAAAAAAGATTCACCACTACATATTAAATCATACAATGTATGTAATCTCAAAAGAAAATCCTTTGTGGTATATGATGAGTCACACATATCATAATACATGAACTACAAAGTGTATCATGCTATTGATAGAATTCAATCTTGAATTTATCGATAAAAAGTCAATCAAAGGTTAAATCATAGCTTTTCAATTAGTAGAGCCTCCTCTTCAAGATAATAAGCCTCTTATAATTGAGCTACCCAATGATGCAGTGTTCACATTATAAAAACCACTCGAATTTGAAGAATTGGATAACAAAGTAGACATGACTTTGTTATTTTATGGTTCAAAATGTGATCAATGGGATGGTGCAAGAATCATGTTTTTTACACTGAAAGGAGATCCTATACCCTTTTCTTTCATACTCGACTTTCCATGCACCAACAATAAAGCTGAATACAAGGATCTCATATTGGATCTCTAAACAACTATCATCATGAAGATTAAAAGGCTTAATATCTTTGGTGACTCCTTGCTCATAATTAACCAATTCAAAGGCATTTATAAATGTATATTTACTATATTTAAAGCTTACAAAGATCTTATGGACAAGTTACTAGCCAAACTAGAATGGTATGACATCAAGACAGTCTCTCGTACATCCAATAATTTTATAGAAAACATGGGTTCTTTGGTATTCTTGAAGAAAATAAGCTTATACTGAGAGGGGGAGGGTGAACAATATAAGACCACTTTTTAATTTTTCTTTCTTTAACAATATTATCCAATATATCAATGGAAATATCAATAGTAGTAATCAAAGCAATGTACAAATCACCACACACAATAGAGACACCAATTTAAAATGGTTCACCCAATGTGGGCTACTCCATGAATAAAATCTTTCACTAAAATTTTCTCAACAAATATCTTGGGAATCCTTCCCTATTACAATGTTTATGGACCTTTGTCCAAAGGAGACACCAATCCCCTAATAAATTTTATGGATACCTATCCATATGAGACACCAATCCTCTTTGTTGGTTTATGGGCACCAACCCACAAGAGACACCAAGCATCTCTATTAATTTGTGGATATCTATCTATAGGATAACTCCTTCTCCTCTTCTCTGGTTTGTGATCTTCTAGAATACTACTACCTCCACTACACTGGTTTGTGGATATCTCTCCATTTAAGACCACTATCCTCACTTAGAAGACCTTTGTCCTCACTGCCCTGGCTAATGGATCTCTATCCACTAGAGACTATTGTCCTCTACTTTATCACCTCCAAAGCTTACTCTCAACTTTGCTCAATATTTATGTCAAATATGTACTAAACATAGTCCTTTGGTCTAGCACAAATCTACTCACAAGTTTATCTATAGTCTGGCACAAATCTATCCTCAAATATGCACCAAAATATGTCCTCAATTCTATCCTCAAGCCTTAACACAAATCTTGATCTAATCATAAATCAACTCTTCTAAATCTGCCCCAAACCTTAAATCAAGGTTTAAACAAATCAATCAATCAACTTTGCTCTCAATTATTCTCAAATACTTGCCTCAAATCTATCTACAATTCCTCTCAAGAACTTGTCCAATCTACTCAACAAGTATTCACCAAGACTTACCTCAAATCTACTCAACAAGTCCTCATTAGAACTTGTCCAATTTGCTCAACAAGTCTTCACTAAGACTTACCTCAAATATCCTCAACAAGTCCTCACTAGAACTTGTCCAATATCCTAAAACATTCTTCACTAAGACTTACCTCAAAATTTCTCAACAAGTCTTCACCAAGACTTACCTTAAATTTTCTCAACAAGTCCTCACTAGAACTTGTCCAATCTACTCAACAAGTCTTCACCGAGACTTTTCCAATCTGATTGTAATCTTCCAAAAAAACTCACACAAATCTATCCTTAAGCTTTCACAAAAGCTTACTCAACTCTGTCCTTAAGTTCCCTCTAGGACTAACTCAAATATGCCCAAAATATTTCACAAAAGCTTGTTAAACTTTGTCCGTAAGTCCACTCTAGGACTTACTTAAATATTCCCACAAGCTTTCACCAAACATTTCTAAAATCTATCCTTAATTCCACTCTAGGACTTACTCAAATCTACCCACAATATTTCAAAAAGCTTATTCAAATCAATTGCAAAAACTTGCATACACAACTCAACCTCTTTCAGAAAACCTCTTCAATCACACAAACAAGTTTCACTCAGATACTTGTTTAACTTACAGAAACATATAGATAATGGTTAGAGACTCAATATATTTCACACTCACGATATTCTAAATCACATTCATTCTCTTTCAAATCAATTTAGAATAAAGAAAAATTTGTTTCACAGAACTTGAACTATCACTCCAACACTTTCAATCAATAATGCTCATCAACTTCAACCAACCATTCACTCAATGAAACAAAACTTGCTTACAAAACCTAAACAAGTGTTTCACAATGCTTCCAATAACTCACACAATGGAACTCAAGCCTTAGAATAATGTTCTCTATCCACTAAATACTAATGTTCTTTGCTCTATCACCTCCAAAGATTGCTCTTAGTTCTGCTCAATCTCTATCTCAAATTTGCACTAAACACAGTCCTTCGATCTAGCACAAATTTGATCACAAGTCTGTCTCTAGTCTGGCACAAATCTATCCTCAAATCTGCACCAAACTCTATCCTCAATTCTATCCTCAAGCCTTAACACAAAGCTTGATCTAATCACAAATCAACTCTACTATATCTTCCCCAAACCTTAACTCAAGGTTTGAACAAATCAATCAATCAACTCTGCTCTCAAGTCTTCTCAAATACTTGCCTCAAATCTATCTACAAGTCCTCTCAAGAACTTGTCCAATCTACTCAACAAGTCTTCACCAAGACTTACCTCAAATATTCTCAACAAGTTCTCACTAGAACTTGTCCAATCTGCTCAACAAGTCTTCACCAAGACTTACCTCAAATCTGCTCAACAAGTCCTCACTAGAACTTGTCCAATCTGCTCAAAAGTCTTCACTAAGACTTACCTCAAAAATGCTCAATAAGTCTTCACCAATACTTTCCTCAAATCTTCTCAACAAGTCCTCACTAGAACTTGTCCAATCTGCTCAACAAGTCTTCACCAAGACTTGTCCAATCTGATTGTAAGATTCCACAAAAGCTCACACAAATTTGTCCTTAATATTTCACAAAATCTTAGTCAACTCTGTCCTTAAGTCACCTCTACGACTTACTCAAATTTTCCTCACAAGACTTCACAAGATCTTGTCTAAATATGTCCTTAAGCTTCCACTCTAGGACTCACACAAATCTATCCATAAGATTTCACAAAATCTTCCTCAACTTTGTCCTTAAGTCCCCTCTAGGACTTACTCAAATCTGTCCACTAGCTTTCACAAAAGCTTATTCAAATCAATTGTAAAACTTGCATACACAACTCAACTTAACCTCTTTTAGAAAACCTCTTCAATCACACAAACAAGTTTCACTCAGAATCTTGTTTAACTTATAGAAACATATAGAGAATGGTTAGAGACTCAATATGTTTCACACTCACAATATTCTCAATCACATTCAATCTCTCTTTCAAATCAATTTAGAATAAAGAACAATTTGTTTCACAGAACTTGAACTATCACTCCAACACTTTCAATCAATAATGCTCATCAACTTCAACCAACCATTCACTCAATGAAACAAATCTTGCTTACAAACCCTAAACAAGTGTTTCACAATGCTTCCAACAACTCACACAATGGAACTCAAACCTTGACTCAAGATGATTCCAAAATCACATAACAATGATACTCATGTTCTTTCACAAACCCTAACTCAAGATAGTTCTCAACTTCACATAACAATGATACTCATGATCTTTCACAAACCCTAGTTCAAGATAGTTCTCAAATTCACATAACAATGATACTCATGTTCTCTCACAAACCCTAGTTCAAGATAGTTCTCAATTTCACACTCAAATGATCTCATGAACATTCACCAATCATGCATATGAAAAAGTCACTCAAACATTTCCAACAATCCTTTTCACTCCAACTTGCACTTCACAACATTCAACAAAACAATATTTCACTCACAAGGATGATATGCCCATACCTTTTGTTTTGAAGAAGATTTGACCTCAAAACCTGTCTCAATCACAATCAACCTCTTTGCCAATCTCAAAGGTTAGATAACAAAAATCCTTCTCAAAATATTCACTCAATTATTTCCCTCAAAATTATTTCACCATACAAAAATATTAAATCTCAAGTACACCTTATAATATCCAAACTTCAAAAATAATTAGCAAGGATTCAAAAATTTACTTTCACAATAAATTCCTTTATGCACCTTATTTCTCCTCTCAAAATAATTAACACAATATAGCTTTATTTCAAAACACAAAATATAATATTCCTTGCATACCTTATCACTCCTACTTTATAAATTCTAACCACCAAAATCAAAATAAAATATTTTAATTTTATTATCCCTTATATCTCCCTCAACAACTCACAAACCACCTTTTAATTTCCACACTATGCAATTTTTGAATTATCAAAACCTTGGCAAATTAAAATGTGAGAAGCATACCTTAATTTTATTCTGCCCAACAAAATGACCATGGTGAAGTTCAAACACACGACCTCACCTTACCAAGCACCCTAACACCAAGCATGTCCACCAACTGGGCTACGTGCCCTCACGAAATCAAAAGGGTGCACGATTCCCTTTTGTCTTATCTCTTCTCTGACTCGACGTAAACAAAACAAGCCTTCCCCCTTTGCAAAAGTTGATTGCGTGGATCGAACCCATGATCTCGCGCTCATGAACGTCCTAACGTAGCCCTCGGCTGCCACTTGCACTACCAAGCACCTTGAAACTTGGTTGGTGCTCCCCTTCTCTTTATTGCCATGTCTGCCCTCTAAACCTTAACACACGTGAATCTTCTTCTCCTCCTTTAATGAATGCAATGCAC
Source organism: Wollemia nobilis (assembly GCA_028583015.1). NCBI lineage: Eukaryota > Viridiplantae > Streptophyta > Pinopsida > Araucariales > Araucariaceae > Wollemia > Wollemia nobilis. The sequence continues at coordinate 302,575 of JAQPPZ010004560.1, read as the reverse complement.
GATTTTTAGACTTTGGGTATTTACAATTCGCATGGATGATTTTTGATAAAACAAACTTTCCCCCTTTTATACCATATGCCACATTGTCCAACACGTCGACGAACTTAGGAAATTCAAATTTAATTATTTAAACTTTTGGCGCCTTAATTAATTATTTAAATTTAAATTTTAACCTATGGTTAAAATATTTAAATTTAAATAAATTAAACCATAGTCTTCAAAATCTGCCAAATGGGTCTTTTGGAGGATTTAAAATTTGATAACTCCTTGGCCCTCTTTTTTCTTCAAACCAACCTGTAACCCAGAATATTATAATATTAAATATTATAATATTATTATTTCCTTTTAAACTGCTTCTCCTTCCTTGGTTTTTTTTTTTTTTTGGGTTTTTTAGGTATATAATATTTAAAATAAATATTATTTCCTATTCCTTTAAACCTCTTCTTTGCCTTTTGGAAAAACCACTTGAAGACATTAATGACAATGAAACTTGGACATCAACCTCTTGACATCAATGACAACAAAACTTGCTCATATTTCCAAAAATCTCCCCCTTTGTCATTGATGGCAACCCATTTTCCTTTTACCATTTCCTTTACCTCTTTCAGTTCTGCTCCCCTTGAGAACTTCTCCCCCTGACTGAATGCTCTCCCCCTAACTCAAATCTCTCCCCTTTTGATATCAATGGCAAAGGGCCACCTTTGGGGCTTGGGGCTAAATATGAGACTCTTAGCTTAGCCCCTCCCCCACCTCCTCTCTTGAGGTGGTTAATTTTGGGGTGGGAGTATCTCTACTCCCAACATACACTGATCTTTACCTTTGTCCACCTTCTTCCTCAAATGATCCTTCTGATTCCTCTGAATGTTCTTATTCCTTCTTGTCTCTGGAAATTATGCTCTACACCACTTAGCCATATGCCCAACATTATTGCACTTATAACACTTAATTTTGTGGTTCCTTGAAGGTGCAAATATCTTGAAGTTTCTCCTGGTGAAGCCATATCCATTCCTATCATGAACCCTGCAATTAACTACCTTATGACCAAACTGATTACAAGAGTAGCAATACCCTTGGAAGAGATGCCTGTTTCTAAAGTTTCCATATTCCTGTATTTCATGTGTCTTGCACTGTGTAGCCTTGTGCCCAAACCTATGACATGAGAAGCATTGTCCATTGAAGAAACCTTGCCTTGACCCCATTGGTCTCTTAGTCTCTTCTACCCTGTGTTGTTTCTTGTTCCATCTGTTCCTCATTTGTGCATTGTTCCTTTCCTTGTTGAACTTTCTATTGTCCAACTTATCCTCAGAAGTCTCACTCTCTCTTACACTCTCTTCTTCTAAAGCTTCTTCTTCTTTGGAGCTTGAGATTGACTCCTCTCCTTGTTCTCTTTGTACCTATTCAAAACCAAGTCTTGTCTTGTTTGATGAAGATCTTTGTACCTTGATAATCTTATCCAAGGTCTTTGAGCTTCTCCCAAACCTGTGTAGCTTATTTTTAGACTCTTTTACTTCCTTCCTTAATGAGGCTACCTCATGCTCTAATATTTCACATTCTAAAACCTTTACCTCTAACCTCTCTTTAAATCTCCTTGTCTTAGCTATTGAGTTGGTTAGATCTTCTATAAGCTTTCCTTTCTCTTCATCACATTCTTGAAATTGAAGCTTGAGTTTTGAGTTCTACTTTCTTACCTTCCTTAATGCATCAAGGGAAGAGATAAGCTCACCCTCAAGATCAACTTCTCCTTTCTCTGATTCTACCTCTTTAATATCATCTTCATTCCTTTATGATTTATCTTCAATAGGACCATCTTCTTCTTCTTCTATTGCCAAAAGTAGACTTTCTTCTTTTGGACCTTCAAGAGCATCTTCATATTCATCTTCACTGAAACTGAATCCATTCCTTGTACAACTATCCTCAAGATGACCAAAGTTACCACACCTAAAACACTTGAGAATTATTGGTGCCCTTTTTCTAACATCTTCTTTTTCTACTATTAGAAAAATAATTTCTTCTTCTTCATTATCTGAGGACCTTTCATCACTGTCACTTGAACTCTTACTTGCCTTGTCTGCATAAAAACTCTTCTTATGCCTTTGGAAAAACTTATTTCCTTGCTTGCCTTGTCCATCCCTGCTTTTCTTTTGGTACTTGTGTTTTCCTGTTTCCCTATTCTTATGATCCTATTTTTCATCATCATTGCTACTTCCATCCTCTAGACAATTAGATGCATAGTGACCATATTTACCACAATTAAAACACCTAACTGATTTCATACCTTTATACTTTCTTGAGTCCTTGTTCCTTCTACCATAGTTTGCTTCTTCATCACTGGATAACTCATTGCTTGAATCTGACTTCTTACCCTTTGAATTCTTTGTAACTTTAAAGGTTGCTTCTTTCTGGGGGATAGACTCCTCTTTAATTATCATCTCAAAAGTTGTGATAATTCCATGTAGCTCATCCCTTGTCAAAAATTCAATATCTTTTGACTCTTCTATGGCTGAAATATTTTCACTATACCTCTTGGGGAGTGACCTTAAAATATTGTGACAAACATCTGTTTCTTCAACTCTAAACCCAAGTCCTTGCATGGAGTTAACAACCTCATCCACACGAAGTAAGTATGAAGCAATATCTTCCTCATCCTTCATTTTTAGGTCTTCAAATATTTTCTTGTGATTTAGCAATTTTGCCATCTTGACCTTTTTGTCTCCCTCATATATACCTTTCAGCTTATCCCAAATATCTTTTGTTGATGTGCAATGCATAACTTTTACAAACTCTATTTCACGCAAACCATTTAAAATTCCATTCATTGCCTTTGAATTATTCAATTGTAGGAGCTTACCATATTTATCTGTAGGTGGAGTAGCTAGCGGTATGTATCCATCCTCAACTGCTTGCCATATATCATTTCCTAGTGCCATTAGGAAAATATTCATTCTCACACTCCAAAATGCATAATTATTCCCATCGAACAATGGTGCCTTATTTCCTAAAGATCCACTTTGAGAATCCATTTGTGTTCTTGTAAGATTTTCCTTCAAGTTTTTAAACTCTTCCTAAGGAACCCGCTCTGATACCAATTGAAGAACACAAGCTTATACTGAGAGGGGGGTGAATAGTATAAGACCACTTTTTACTTTTTCTTTCTCAAACAATATTATCCAATATATCAATGGCAATATCAATAATAGTAATCAAAGAAATGCACAAATCACCACACACAATAGAGACACCAATTTAATGTGGTTCACCCAATGTGGGCTACTCCACGGAGAAAATATTTCACTAAATTTTTCTCAACAAATCTCTTGGGAATCCTTCCCTATTACAATATTTATGGACCTCTATCCAAAGGAGACACCAATCCCCTAATCAAGTTTATGGATACCTATCCACAGGAGACACCAATCCCCTTTGTTGGTTCATGGGCACCAACCCACAAGAGACACCAATCCCCTCTGTTGGTTCATGGATCTCTATCCATAGGAGAAATCCTTCTCCTCTACTCTTGTTGGTGATCCTCTAGAAGACTATTGCCTCCACTGCATTGGCTTGTGGATCTCTCCACTAAAGACCATTGTCCTCACTTATAAGACCTCTATCCTCACTACCTTGGATAATGGATCTCTATCCACTAGAGACTACTATCCTTTGCTCTATCACCTCCAAATATTGCTCTCAGCTCTACTCAATATCTATCTCAAATTTGCACTAAACATAGTCCTTCGATCTAGCACAAATATGCTCACAAGTCTGTCTCTAGTCTGGCACAAATCTATCCTCAAATATGCACCAAACTCTATCCTCAATTCTGTCCTCAAGCCTTAACACAAAGCTTGATCTAATCACAAATCAACTCTACTAGATTTGCCCCAAACCTTAACTCAAGGTTTGAACAAATCAATCAATAAACTCTACTCTCAAGTCTTCTCAAAGACTTACCTCAAATATATCTACAAGTCCTCTCAAGAACTTGTCCAATCTGCTCAATAAGTCTTCACCAAGACTTACCTCAAATATGCTCAACAAGTCCTCACTAGAACTTGTCCAATCTTCTCAACAAGTCTTCACCAAGACTTACCTCAAATATTCTCAACAAGTCCTCACTAGAACTTGTCCAATCTACTCAACAAGTCTTCACCAAGACTTACCTCAAAACTGCTCAACAAGTCTTCACCAAGACTTACCTCAAATCTTCTCAACAAGTCCTCACTAGAACTTGTCCAATCTACTCAACAAGTTGTTGCGGGTCAAACAAGGTGAATGGTTTCCTATTTTTGTCACATGCCCGTGCATTTAATTATCAACCCAGGGAGCTTCGTAAACTTGCGAAGAGTCGGAATTAGGTTACTACAATACCACTGGAGGTGAATCTGCTAATCCTACATTTTGGGGGGTGTTCTTGAAATGGTTTGTCAATCATTCCCGCACTCCTCAATGATTTACGTAAGAAGAACAAAATTAAACCTACAAAAAATAAATCATGTACACATTCCTGAAAATAAATCTACTGCAAATACTGGAACTAGCAAACTAATGAACGTTCTTATGAAAGCAATAAACTAATTAAAATAAATAAACAAAAAGGAAATGGGGAAGAAATACTAGCTTGGAGTGGGCCCAGGCTCCAGTAGCTTCTTCTCGATCGAACACGCGCTTAGAACTTCTGGAACTTTAATATATTCATCAACACACTACAATTTATCTCTGTACGTCTAAATGGATCTTTATTTTATTTCTATATATTTCTCAGAACGATCTGCGTGTGTTTATATAACACACCCGCAAAATTTTTACAGAAGTAGTTACAACAGTCGATCTATCCCAGACTAAATCAAGATAGTCTGGTAAATGCAATCGACATCTGGCATTCTGTTCTAATGGCGGTGTGTTCATTGTTCGGTTCATGCTTTTCCTGGCATCAGTAAGACATTTCGATACATTGGTGCAATCTCCAATTTAGCTCTGCATGATGCAGAGCTGGAACTGCACCAGCCACTACCATCCACGTCATTCAAATCTGGTCAATGGGCAAAGAATCAGTGGCGCCTTCTGGTTGTGGGGAGGTGCTTGCCTTTTGCTAGCGCCTTTCGACTATGGGGAGGTGCTTGTCTTTGGTTGGCACCTTTCGGTTGCAGGGAGGCGCTCATCTTCGGTTGGTGCCTTTCGACTACAGGGAGGTGCTCGTATTCAGTTGGTGCCTTCCGACTGTAGGGAGGTGCTCGTATTCAGTTGGCACCTTCCGACTGCAGGGAGGTGCTCGTATTCAGTTGGTGCCTTTCGACTACAGGGAGGTGCTCGTATTTAGTTGGTGCCTTCTGACTGCAGGGAGGCGCTCATATTCAGTTGGTGCCTTCCGACTACAAGGAGGTGCTCGTATTCAGTTGGTGCCTTCCGACTACAGGGAGGCACTCGTGTTCTCTTCATTAACCCCCGATGAAATAAAGTGCCAGGTCCATCAAAAGGACCTCGACCGTTCCAAATCTAACTAAATCAACTGCAATTCCACAAAACATACTAAAAACACACAAATTAGATAACACGCATAATTATATCAAATATCTATATAATCATTCATAAAAGTATGCAATCCTTATTATACAGCCGCATATTGATCAAAGAAATATGTACAAAATATGAGCATTTTTGGTGCTCATCATCCCCCCATGCCTAACATATGCCATGCCCTCGTGGCATCCAAGCTGCAGGTAGCCCTCTGACTTTTCATCGTCACCATCTCTTGGAGGATTTTTCTACCCTTGCGGCCCGAGTCTGTCTTTTCGTGCTAGAATTTGAAGGTGTGGTTCGCCTTTGCCTATGGGAAACTGCGGCTGTCAATTGTCCTCTTCTTGTTCTGGCTGCTACTAGTGGTGGTCTAGCCAGCATTGTTCCTGTCGATTGAAATGCAGCTTTGGAAGCTTGCCAGAGGTCGGCGTCTGGAGGTCTGACCACTGCCAGAGGGATATCCGAGTTATCCCCTCTAGAAGGCACTACTTGGGCCTTGTATAATCCGGCCACTTCAGGGGTAAGCCCTACATTCTCCTTTGCAATTGCATAGTGGCCTCCAATTGTGGGCCATATACTCCCCACCATTCCAAGTACTTCCTCATCATGGAAGGCCACCCTCGGGATGAACCATAGATGTCCCAAAACTGGTTGTCTTCTATTGGATTGACGTAGATGCCAGAATCTCCTTTTACCCTCGAGGATGCCTTCCTGGCCTCCTTGGCTACTTTCATTTCGTTGCACCGCTGCTCAAAATATTTTTGCCTTTCGACGAATGGTTGCATGTCCCATTCATCCTCTTCGGAGTCGATGAAGGTCACTTTTGCCTTCTGTCGAGCCGTCCTGGGCCTCTTTGCCTTGGCTTCTACAGAAAATGTGGTGGCTTGGATAGGGGTCTCTCCTTTCTCCTTCGGGGACTTCTCCTTGCTCTAAAGGATCGGTTGTGCTGCTATCTCCGGGGGTGATCCTTCGTTCACCTGTCTACCTGGTGTCGACCCCTCAGGCTCTTCTCCTTCTTCAGGCCTAGGGAGGTCCTCCTTATCCTCTGGTCTTATCTGTTGTTGGAGACCTTCGTCCTACTCTGTGTCACTCAGGACAATGACAAGGGGCATGGTAGGACTTCTTTTCTTTTCACCCCTAAAAATAGAGGAATCCTCCCCTACCTCCGGGCTGCTCTGTCGGGCGTCCGATCGAATCTCCCCCGAAGAGAATACTCATTCGGCAGATGTGGGAGAGTTCATCGACACTTCTTCTGCCCAATCAGTCTGAGTGGACGCCTCCTATCTTGTTGTTCCTCTATCCTGGAGCATTTGATTTTCCTCCTACAACTATCGGACCAGCTGCTCGAGCTGAGCAATTCGCCTATCTCTTTCCTCCAATTCCCTTTTATGCTGGTTCTAGCAATCTTCCAGAATCTATTGTGCCATCCAGCAATTGGTTTGCCATTCGAGCGCCTCCTCCAAGGCCGCATCGATCTGATCGTTACTCTTGGAAGTTCATTAATTCTCAAAGGGTTTGGGCGGCAACGTCTATCTCCGGGTCACTCTGTCCTTCCTCCTCATACTCGGGCACTGGGGAATGCTCTGCTCCTCCTAGAAAATAGGGCAACGCCAATTGCTCGATGTTTGTTATCTCCTCTACAGGGGATGCTTCGTCTTGCCCTAATTCGGCAACCGCATTGTGTTGCTCTATTTGGCCGCCATCTCCCTCTGCGTCGCGGTTCTGTCCTTGTGCTTCTGCATGGCGGACCAATGCCGATATCAGCCCATGGTGGGCTAAGGCAGATGGTGCCCCCTTCTAGTACCGAGCCGCTTCATCTTTCAGAGCATTCGCCAGGTAGAAAGGTATGTTTAATTTCCTCCCATGCACTAGGTGATTGATGAAGTGCACATGATTAATGTGCAGATGGGTATACTTTCCTGTGCATGTGAAAAATCGAGCAATCTACTCGAACATCTTTCGCATATTCATGGGGAGACTATTTTTGAGTAACCCCTCCCTGTCTATCTGCACATTTCCTCCTGGCAGTAGTATTTCGGCGTATAGTTTTAACACTCTGCCCTTGTATGTACATTCCCCCATGAGAGGCAATCCAGTTGCACTGTGAGATGAACTCAGGGGTGACTAGAATTTCCACCCCTCGTACTTGGGCCGCATCGCCCCTCAAAGAGGTGGCGAATTCTCTAGCTGCCTCCACGTCCTGGCCCTGACTGACCAGGGTGCAGTATTCGAGCCACCCCTCGGCTTCGAATTGGGTCTTCACTACCCCTCTGATCCCATCAGTATCACTGGGTTCATTCTTCTTGATCGCGTGGTTCTTGGACCTTCCTCCCATGGCGCCTTCTGCTGCTGTATATTTTTTTCTGTCCTTCCTTCTTCAGGAAGGCACCTTCTTATAGAAAATACGCCTAACCCTAGCAGTTATGGAAGACGCCCTATCATTGGCACACGATTTCGGCTATGGGGGGATACGATCTCTATGATGGCGGTATCTTTTTTGGTACTGCATATTTATAAATAATTATATAAATGATTTGATTTAGTATGCGTGTACCTGATTCATCATTCCAGTCATCATGGTAGCCACTGATTTGCTGACTTGTGACACGAGGGAGGGGTATGGTCCTTTGATGCCGCTCATTCGTGCGATGCTTCATTCCGCTCGAGGCATCCGATAGATGTAAATGTTGCACATGGGAGGCATTCTTTGGTACCTTTCCCATGTGGATGGTGTCCTTGTAGTGCCTTTTCGACGTTGTCGATGCTCTTCTTCGAATGAATGCGCCTTTCGATGCTACGAGGTGCCTCTGATTGGTGGGAGGCACTTTTGCTTGCATGCGTCTTCCCAATGTGGGAGGCGCCTCCTTCTGGTTCATGCCTTCCCGATGTTGGAAGGTGTTCATCTTGATGAATGTGCCTTCCTGATGTTGGAAGGCATATTCGACTGGATGAATGCACCTTCTTGATGTTGGAAGGCGTCTCGATTGGATGAATGCGCCTTCTTGATGTTGGAAGGCGTCTCGACTGGATGAATGCGCCTTCTTGATGTTGGAAGGCGTATTCGGTGATGAATCCCTTCTTATTTAAGCGTCTCGGTGTTTTTTTTTTTTTTTAAGACTTGGTGCCTTCCTGCCACGGAAGGCGCCTACATATGTATATATATTTTTTTCTTTTTTTCTTTTTTTTTAATAGAACTTCTGAATGGATGGAAGGCGTTGTCTTCCGATTTGGTGCCTTTCGGATGCAGTAAGGTGCCTTCTTCTGGATGGGCGCCTTTCGGGTGCAGTAAGGCGCCTTCTTGTGGACTTGGCGCCTTCTTCTGGATGCAGTAAGGCGCCTTCTTCTGGATGGGCGCCTTTCGGGTGTAGTAAGGCGCCTTCTTGTGGACTTGGCACCTTCTTCTGGATGTAGTAAGGCGCCTTCTTCTGGATGGGCCTTTCGGGTGTAGTAAGGCACCTTCTTGTGGACTTGGCACCTTCTTCTGGATGTAGTAAGGCGCCTTCTTCTGGATGGGCACCTTTCGGGTGTAGTAAGGCACCTTCTTCTGGACTTGGCACCTTCTTCTAGATGCAGTAAGGCGCCTTCTTCTGGACTTGGCGCCTTCTGGATGCAGTAAGGTGCCTTCTTCTGGATGGCGATTTGACTGGAAAAAGGGTGATCAAGCCTTCCTAGTTTTTCATGCTGCCCAGATTCTACCTACGAGCCGGTGTCGGAATGCTGAGCCGAATCAGGCCTGGTTTCCCAGATACCTATCCCTCGTGCTGTCAGGTCCTCCACCTGCAAAAAGCAACCGAAAAAGAAAGGAAAATAAAGGCAGTTAGACGTGTTCCATGCCTGTTAGGCCCTAGATTAGGATGCCTACAGCTTGCATGCGGGCGTCGTCCCTGCAAAAACACACATTACAAAAAAAACTATATTAACTAAAAAATTTGGGTGAGCACTTTCGTGCCCACCATTTCACCTATGAGAGTTCGGTCTAGATCTAGCAAGATGGGGTCTCCCCCATGCCTACTCTGGATTCCACCTGTAACGTTTTGGATGTATTATAGGGGCGTAGTCGGTGGCCATTGACTATGAACATGGTGTTGCTGCCATCAATTGTCTTAACGTGCACCGCCCCATTCCTAATGAGCTCTGCCACCTCATACGGCCCCATCCACCTCTGCATAAGTTTGCCCTTCCTTTCTTGGAATCGAGAATCATACAACAGTACCCATTCCCCTACCTGGAACTTCTTCAGCTTGATGTGGTTATCATGCCACTTCTTTCTCTACTTTTGTATAATCTCTGTCCTCTGTAAAGCATCCAGTCGGATTTTGTCCAACTGATCTAGCTGGCGAATCCTCTATTTTTGAGCTTCGTCCAAGCTCAAATTTAATTCTGAATCCGTCCTCAGAGTTTTGATTTCAAACTCGATGGGCATCATCACATTTTTTCCATAGACCAGTTGGAAAGGTGTGCATCCTGTGGTGGATTTCCACGTGGTGTTGTATGCCCAAACTGCCTCCGGCAACCGTGTGGCCCAATATTTCTTGTGTTGCTGCATGGTTTTGGTCAGGATGTTTTCTATCTCCCTGTTTGTCACTTCTACTTGCCCGTTCACCTGCGGATGGTAGGGCGTGGTTTTATTGTGCCAAACTCTATACTGCTCCATCAGCTCCTCAATCAATTTGGAGGTGAATTGGGGCCCTTGGTCTATTGTTATCTCCCGAGGAACCCCAAATCATGTGAAAATATGGGCAAATAAGAAATCGGTGACCGTTCTTTCCTTTGAGTCCCTTAATGCCTGCACTTCCACCCATTTGGTGACGTAATCCGTGCAGACCAGAATAAACCTCCTTCCCATCGAAGGTGGATTAAATGGTCCCACGAAGTCCATGCCCCATTTATCGAAAGGTTCCAGGTGTACCTGGGGCTGCAGGGGCATTTCATCTCGGTGGGTTGGTCTACCCATCCTCTGGCACTCGTCACACTTGCTGGTATATGCTACCGCGTCCTTGAATAGAGTGGGCCAAAAATACCCAGCCTGCAGGATTTTGTAGGCAGTTCATTTCCCTGCAAAGTGTCCTCCGCATGGCTCATCGTGACATGCCTTGAGCACTTCTGAAAACTCCTGTTCTGCTATGCATCTTCTTATAATTTGGTCCCATCCTATTTTAAATAGGAGACCATCCATCCAAAGGAATGATGCGCTCTTCTCTATGACCGCCTGCTTTTCTCGGTAGGAGAGAGCAGGTGAGGTCCTTCCGATGGCCAAGTAATTGGCTATGTCTGCATACCACGGAGTTTGTTCACTAATAGCGAATAGATGTTCATCCAAAAATTGATCTTCCACTGCTTGATGATCTGCTGGTATCAATCTGGATAGAAAATCTGCCACGACGTTGTCCTTGCCCGGTTTATCGACTATAGTGATGTCGAATTCCTGCAATAGCAATAGCCATCTGATAATTCTGCCACCAATGGTCGGCTTGCTCATCAGATACTTGATAGCCACGTGGTCCGTATGGATGAAGACCTTGTATCCCGTTATATAGTGGCAGAATTTGTTTATTGCATGGACAACTACGAGGAATTCTTTTTCTGTCACTGTATAGTTGAGCTCTGCTCCCGCCAAGTTTTTATTGACATAATAGATGGCATAAAATTCTTCGTCGTCTTTCTGCCCGAGGACTACTCCGATCGCACCGTTAGATGCATCGCAGTAAATATGGAATGGTATGGCCCAATTCGGTCCTCTCAAGACCGGTGCAGATATCAATTTTTCTTTCAACAATTGGAACGCTTCTTCGCAATCTCCCGTCCAATTGAACTCTACGTCCTTAGAAAGTAGGGTGTGCAGTGGTTTGGCAATCTTACTAAATTTGGCGATAAATCGTCGGTAGTACCCGGCTGATCCAAGGAAACTTCTTACCTCCTTCTGCATTCTGGGGCTAGGTAGGTCTCTGATGACCTCGATCTTCCTCTTGTCTACTTTTATTCCTTCCACAGAGAGGTGGTGTCCCAACACGATGCCTTCCTGCATCATCATAAAACATTTTTCATTACTTAGGGACAAATGATTTTCCTTGCTCCTGTCGAGCACTCTTTCCAGATTTGTCATTGCCTCCTCGAAGGTTTCTCCATAGGCGGTGAAGTCGTCCATGTATACTTCCACCCCGTCTCCTATCATATCAGAGAATATGCTAAGCACCGCCCTTTGAAAGGTGGTCGATGCGTTGCATAGTCCAAAAGGCAATACCTTATAGGCAAACGTTCCCCATGGATAGGTGAACATTGTTTTATCTTGATCTTCTTCCCCTATCTGGATCTGGTTGTAACCACTGAAACCATCCAGAAAGGAGAAGTATTTTCTTCCTGAGAGTGTGTCCAAGACCTGATCGATGAACGGGAGTGGGAAGTGGTCTTTCTTAGTCACCTTGTTCAACGCCCGGTAGTCCACGTAGATCCGCCATTTCCTATTCTTTTTGGGGACCACCACTAATGGTGATACCCATTCACTATCAAAAATTGGATATATGAATTCGACAGCCAGAAGTTTGTGCAGTTCTTCTCTGACAATGTCTTTCATTGTTGGGTTCATCCTTCTCTGTGGCTGCCGACTAGGAGTTGCCTGGTCATCTAAATAAATCCGATGGGTACATATTTTTGGGCTGATGCCATGCATATCTACGTAGTCCCATGCAAATGCTTGCTGGTGTTTTACCAGAAGCTCTTCCAATTTTTCTAGTTGTGTGGGCGTCAACCTGCTGTTGATGTTTAATATCCTCCCTGGCCCAACGTGTATTTGTCGGATGTGCTGATCTTGGGCGCCAGTCAATGGTGATCCAGGTGTGGGGGTGGACGATTCTCCATGGAGAAACTCCATGATAGCACCATCCTCGTCCTCTTCTGCCACCTCCTCCAAGGTCATCATCGACTGGATTATGGACAACTCCGTAGTTCCATGCTCGATGATCCTGGGTTCTTCTTGTCGAGTCCATAGACTGAGCTGGCGATGAAATGGTCAGCCTTTTGACATTTTTCCCATTGGAGATGGTCATTAGCCCATCCCAGTAGCTGATGTAAGCATCAGCTGTTGCCAGCCATGGCCTCCCCAAAATGAGTGGGTAACCGCCCAGCCTGGTCTTGGTTTGCAAAACTAAAAAATTGGCTGGATATTCCCATGCACTGACTGTTACGATCACATCTTCCAGCATCCCTTCCGATGACATGGTTGATCGATCGGCTAACTACAACACTGTCATGGTTGGCTTCAGGTTCGTGAGCTGCAGCCTCTGCATGGTCTCTTGAGGCATCACGTTGATGGCTGCCCCGAGGTCAACCAATGTGTTGGACAGGGAATGTCCTCCAATTTTTATGGTCAGCACTGGGCTGCCTGGATCTGCATACTTCGGATGACGTGTTCCACCCATCATTAGATCTGCCAGTTTACCCATGACGTTGATAGTCTGGGTAGCTTTTCATCCCGGTCTCCTTAGACACATTTCTCTAATTGCCTTGGTGTAAATGGGGACATCTCGAATTGCTTGAAATAATGGGATTGTCACCGTGAGATTCTTCAAGCTCGACAAGATGTCAAATTTTGGCTGTGTTGTTTTTCTTTGTTCCTGTAGCCGGCTAGGAAATGGAGCCTCCGCTCTCTCAAGTGCTTTTCCCTCTTCTACCAGAGGTGTCTCCTCTATTTCTTCCTCCTCTTCTACCAGTGGAGGTGTCTCTACTATTTCTTCCTCCTCTTCTACCAGAGGCGGTGTCTCTACTCCTAGCTGCCTACCTGATCTAAGCTGAATATTGTACATATGATACATCTCACCTTCTACGTTGTATGCCGACTGATTTACTCTGTTGTTCGGGTTTGTTGTCGGTTGTGTTGGTAGCTACGCAGGTCTCGCTACTGGCAATGCTGGTAAGTTCTATTGGATGTGAGCAGGTGCTGCACTCTATGGAGTCTGATTCCATGCATTGTGGCCTCTCCACTACTGCCCAGGATATGGATATGGCATCCATGGCTGCTGATTCAGAAATGTTGCTGGGGGTGCGTTAGTCCAGGGTGATGGTCCCCACCACCCCATATTAGGTGGTTGAGGGGGTCCTTGGTGCATGTATGGCCCTCCCCCATATGATGGCATTCTGGTTGGTATATTCCCCATGGGGGGCTATGGCCAACTCTTCCTATTGCCTATGAAGTAGGCCTCCGTGCTCTCAGCCGCTTCCTGGTTACTGGGCAGTTGTGGGCACAATCGAGTTTTATGATTCAGCCTACAAACTGTGCATACTCTGACCTTGTTTTCTGGACATGCATTCTTTGCATGCCTTCCTCTACATTTTGGGAAGAAATAGGCTAATGCTGCATCATTTTCTTGTTTCTTCTTTTCTAATAGCAGCGTATCCATCTGCAGTGCTAGAGATGAGAGCATTTCGCTCTTCAAATCCTCCAGCATGTTGCCTATTTCTATTTTGGTGACTGAAGCAGTCGCCTTCATGGTCCTGGCGATGATTTTGCCTCGCCTTCTCGAGTAGTTCCGGCATAATTTCTGGATGTCATCCATAGCATGCTGATAGACATCACCTCCAGAGATCATGTTGAGAGCCTCCAGTGACTCATTGGTAAGTCCCCTCAAGAAGATGCTTTTGAGGGACTTATCGGATAGCTTCGAGTGAGGGGACCATTGAAGATTAAAGCTGAATCTCTCCCAATACTCCTCGAGAGACTCATCTTCTCTTTGTGTCATGCTCAGGACCTCCTCCCTGGAGTCTCTTGCTCTCCCAAAATCTTGATATTGCTCTAGAAAGAGCTTCTTCATCTGGTCCCAGGTGGTGATGTGTTTGTCTCCCAGACCGATGAACCATCGCAGAGCTGCATCGTCTAATGTAGAAGGAAATAATTTCAACTTTTGCGTGTTTGATTTGTAATCCATAGACCTGCACAAAACATCAAACTTGAATAAAAATAGGTCAGGGTCCTCAGTCGGGTGTCCTCTGAAGGACGAAAGGTGAGCAGGGGATATGTTTTTCATTTTGGTATCTCCTACTCCCTCCTCTATTGGGAAACTAAAGCCAGATGAGACTTCATCGTTATCTACCATTTTTTTGGGAAATGTGGTTTCTAATGCAGCGTTTATGGCCTTCCGATCATTTAAAACTTTTTGAGTCAATGCTCTAAGGTTGTCTGGCGAGATCGTCTGATCCTCCACAGCCTTCCACAATAGGGCTTCCTCTAGAGGAGTCCTATTAAACAGGGGATTTATGATGATTCGTTCATCCCCTTGTTGATGGGATGAGGTGGCACTTTGCACAAAGTGCGGTTCCTCACTCCAATGGACTGCTGGTAGGTCGAGCGAGTCTAACTCAAATCCAAAATGCTCGGCTGACTCAGGTCCTGATGGATTAGTTCTTATAAAGTGACCGTCAGGTCCTCTTCTTCTCGAAGAACTCATACAAGGTCAGATGGAAGGTTTCAGGGTATTGTAAGTAATCTAATTAAGACTCTTCCTCGACAACGGCGCCAAAATGTTGTGGGCCAAACAAGGTGAATGGTTTCCTATTTTTGTCACATGCCCGTGCATTTAATTATCAACCCAGGGAGCTTCGTAAACTTGCGAAGAGTCAGAATTAGGTTACTACAATACCACTGGAGGTGAATCTGCTAATCCTACATTTTGGGGGGTGTTCTTGAAATGGTTTGTCAATCATTCCCGCACTCCTCAATGATTTACGTAAGAAGAACATAATTAAACCTACAGAAAATAAATCATGTACACATTCCTAAAAATAAATCTACTACAAATACTGGAACTAGCAAACTAATGAACGTTCTTATGAAAGCAATAAACTAATTAAAATAAATAAACAAAAAGGAAATGGGGAAGAAATACTGGCTTGGAGTGGGCCCAGGCTCCAGCAGCTTCTTCCCGATCGAACACGTGCTTAGAACTTCTGGAACTTTAATATATTCATCAACACACTACAATTTATCTCTGTACGTCTAAATGGATCTTTATTTTATTTCTATATATTTCTCAGAATGATCTGCATGTGTTTATATAACACACCCGTAGAACTTCTATTACAGAAGTAGTTACAATAGTCGATCTGTCCCAGACTAAATCAAGATAGTCTGGTAAATGCAATCGACATCTGGCATTCTATTCTAATGGCGACGTGTTCATTGTTTGGTTCATGCTTTGCCTGGCATCAGTAAGACATTTTGATACATTGGTGCAATCTCCAATTTAGCTCTACATGATGCAGAGCTGGAACTGCACCAGCCACTGCCATCCACGTCATTCAAATCTGGTCAACGGGCAAAGAATCAGTGGCACCTTCTGGTTGTGGGGAGGCGCTTGCCTTTTGCTAGTGCCTTTCGACTGTGGGGAGGTGCTTGTCTTTGGTTGGCACCTTCCGGTTGCAGGGAGGCGCTCGTCTTCGGTTGGCGCCTTCCGACTGCAGGGAGGCGCTCGTATTCAGTTGGCGCCTTTCGACTGCAGGGAGGCGCTCGTATTCAGTTGGCGCCTTTCGACTACAGGGAGGCGCTCGTATTCAGTTGGTGCCTTTCGACTGTAGGGAGGCGCTCGTATTCAGTTGGTGCCTTTCGACTGTAGGGAGGCGCTCATATTCAGTTGGCGCCTTCCGACTGCAGGGAGGTGCTCGTATTCAGTTGGCACCTTTCGACTGTAGGGAGGCGCTCGTATTCAGTTGGTGCCTTCCGACTGTAGGGAGGCGCTCGTATTCAGTTGGCGCCTTTCGACTGCAGGGAGGTGCTCGTGTTCTCTTCATTAACCCTCGATGAAATAAAGTGCCAGGTCCATCAAAAGGACCTCGACCGTTCCAAATCTAACTAAATCAACTGCAATTCCACAAAACATACTAAAAACACACAAATTAGATAACACGCATAATTATATCAAATATCTATATAATCATTCATAAAAGTATGCAATCCTTATTATACAATCGCATATTGATCAAAGAAATATGTACAAAATATGAGCATTTCTGGTGCTCATCACAATTCTTCACCAAGACTTGTCCAATATGATTGTAAGATTCCATAAAAACTCACACAAATTTGTCCTTAATATTTCACAAAAGCTTACTCAACTCTATCCTTAAGTCACCTCTAGGACTTACTCAAATATTCCCAAAATATTTCATAAAATTTTGCTAAAATATGTCCTTAATTTCACTCTAGGACTTACTCAAATTTACGCATAAGCTTTCACAAAATATTGCTAAACTTTGTCCTTAAGTACACTCTAGGACTTACTCAAATATGCCCATAAGATTTCACAAAAGCTTATTCAGATCAATTGTAAAAACTTGCATACACAACTCAAATTAAACTCTTTTAGAAAAGCTCTTCAATCACACAAACAAGTTTCACTCAGAATCTTGTTTAACTTACAGAAACATATAGATAATGGTTAGAGACTCAATATATTTCACACTCACAATATTATCAATCACATTCAATCTCTCTTTCAAATCAATTTAGAATAAAGAACAATTTGTTTCATAGAACTTGAACTATCACTCCAACACTTTCAATCAATAATGCTCATCAAATTCAACCAACCATTCACTCAATGAAACAAAACTTGCTTACAAATCCTAAACAATTGTTTCACAATACTTCCAACAACTCACACAATGGAACTCAAACCTTGACTCAAGATGATTCCAAAATCACATAACAATGATACTCATGTTCTTTCACAAACCCTAACTCAAGATAGTTCTCAACTTCACATAACAATGATACTCATGATCTTTTACAAATCCTAGTTCAAGATAGTTCTCAACTTCACACTCAAATGATCTCATGAACATTAACCAATCATGCATATGAAAAAGTAACTCAAACATTTACAAAAATCCTTTTCACTCCAATTTGTACTTCACAACATTCAATAAAATAATATTTCACTCACAAGGATGATATGCCCATACCTTTTATTTTGAAGAATATTTGATCTCAAAACCTATCTCAATCACAATCATCCTCTTTTCCAATATCAAAGGTTAGATAACAAAAATCCTTCTCAAAATCTTCACTCAAATATTTCCCTCAAAATTATTTCACCATACAGAAATATTAAATCTCAAGTACACCTTATAATCTCAAAACTTCAAAAATAATTAGCAAGGATTAAAAAATTTACTTTCACAATAAATTCCTTTATGCACCTTATTTCTCCTCTCAAAAATAATTAACACAATATATATTTATTTCAAAACATAAAATATAATATTCCTTGCATACCTTATCACTCCTACTTTATAAATTCTAACCACAAAAATCAATATAAAATATTTTAATTTTATTATCCCTTATATCTCCCTCAACAACTCACAAAACACCTTTTAATTTCCACACTATGCAATTTCTAAATTATCAAAACCTTGGCAAATTAAAACGTGAGAAGCATACCTTAATTTTATTCTGCCCAACAAAATGACCATGATTTAGTTTGAACACACGACCTTGCCTTACCAAGTGCCCTAACACCAAGCACATCCACAAACTGGGCTACATGCCCTCATGGAATCAAAAGGGCACATGATTCACTTTTGTCTTATCTCTTCTTCAACTCAGCGTAAACAAAACAAGCCTTCCCCATTTACAAAAGTTGATCGTGTGGATCAAACCCATGATCTCGCCCTCACAAACGTACTAACACATACCTCGGTTGCCACTTGCGCTACCAAGCACCTTGAAATTTGGTTGGTACTCCCCTTATATTTATTGCCATGTCTGCCATCTAAACCTTAATACATGTGAATCTTCTTCTCCTCCTTTAATAAACACAGTGCACGATTTTTAGACTTTGGGCATTTACAATTCGCATGGATGATTTTTGATAAAACTAACTTGCCCCCTTTTATAACATATGCCACATTGTTCAACATGTCAAAAAACTTAGGAAATTCAAATTTTAATTTAAATTTAATTATTTGAACTTTTGGCACCTTAATTAATTATTTAAATTTAAATTTTAACCTATGGTTAAAATATTTAAATTTAAATAAATTAAACCATAGTCTTCAAAATATACCAAATGGGTTTTTGAGGATTTATAATTTGATAACTCCTTGGCCCTTGTTTTTTTTCAACTCAACCTGTAACCCATAATATTATAATATTAAATATTATAATATTATTATTTCCTTTTAAATTGCTTCTCCTTCCTCGAGATTTCCTTTTAAACCTGCTTCTTTGCCTTTTTGGAAAAACCACTTGAAGACATTAATGACAATGAAACTTGGACATCAACCTCTTGACATCAATGACAACAAAACTTGCTCATATTTCCAATAATTCCAAATCCTATAGAACTCTTCCAATGATATTACAACCATCCATGTTAAAATGTTCTCATAGTTAATGATGTTGCGTTAGGATTCAAACAATAAAAAATCAGTTTACATGATTCAAATTGAACTGAATAAAGATCGGTTCTCCAAGGCACAATACTTTTTGAAATAAGCATCTTGGGGTCCTTGATTTCATAGGGTCCTTCAGATAATGGCATGACCATCCACCACAAGGTCATTTCTCAATATACATTTGTGCATGATGAGTCGCAATGGGAACAAGTTGTTTATTCAGTCAAAACTCAAGCTTATCAAGATTGGCTTGTCCAATTAAAAAATTATCTAAAACTTGGTAATATCCCTCCTAGATTATCATATGCTATAAAATTAGCATTTAAACAAAAAGTGACCAAGTACCTATGGTGGTCTTCTCCCTCTCAGAGCTATGATGGTCTTCTTCATTGTCTCGAGCCCTAAGAATCTGCTTAGGTAATCTCACATGCTCATGATGGTACCTACGATAGAGATTTTAGTGGTATGGCTATCATAAAGTGCATCCTTTGAATAGGTTATTATTAGCCCATAATGAAAAATTATTTTTGATATATCAAAAAGTGTGTAAAGTCTCAGTATTATACCAATCTCTCACACCTGCCATCTCAGGAATTACAATCGATTCAATCAGTATGGTCTTTTTTTCAATGGGTGATGAGCCTAAAAAATGCTCATATTTTGTATGGGTTTCATCGATTATTATGCGGCAATATATTAGGAACTGTGTACTTTTATGAATGATTATGTAATTATTTAATAGAATTATGTGTGTTATCTAATTTGTGTGTTTTAGTGTGTTTTTGTGGAAATGTAGTTGGTTTTGATAGATTTGGATCAGTCGAGGTCTTTCATGGACCTGGCACTCTATTTCTTTCGGAATCTAAGGCATGAAGGTAGGCGCCTTCCTCTTCAAGGAAGGCACCAACAGAAGGTAGGCACCTTCCTCTTCAAGGAAGGCACCAACAGAAGGTAGGCGCCTTCCATATAAAGAAGGCACCCGACATACTTAGGCGCCTTCCACATAAGGAAGGCACCCCATACAAGGCAAAGCACCTTCCGTATAGAGAAGGCGCCCACATCAGTAGGCACCTTCCATAGGAAGAAGGCGCTCCACATCAGTATGCGCCTTCCGCATACGGAAGGTGCCTATCAAAAGCACGTGAGGAAGGCACCTTCCTCATAGAGAAGGCACCTCCATTCTTCGCCAGTTGACCAAGTAAAGTGACATGGGTAGAGTTGATCGGTGTCGTTCTAGTTCCACATCATGCAGGATAATTTTAGGAGTTGCACCAATGGACGAGAACGTCTTACCTACGCCAGGTGAAGCATGCACCAATCAACAAACGTGCAACCATTAGGAACAAAGCCTATTTTTAGCAGATGTCGATTACGTTTACTAGACTATCCTAGTTTAGTCTGGACTGAACTACTATTGTAACTTCTTTGTAATAGAAGATCTGTGTGTGTGCTATATAAACACACATAGACCTCTCTGATAGATATCCAGAATCCATATTGAGAATACATTTGTCATTCTGAGGAGGTAGAAGCATTGTAATAATTCTTTTGCAAATACAATAAAGTTTGAGAGTTCCTAACTACGTGTTCAGCTGGAAGGGAGCTGCTGGAGCCTGGGCCCACTCCAAGCCAGTATTCCTTCCCTTTTATTTATGCTTTCCTAGATTAGTTTCCTGCTTTCATAGGTTTATTTTCTGCACTGTTATTTCCATTTTCGTAGTAGGTTTACTTTTATTATGCACGTATGAATATTTACATTCTCAGGATTTAATTATTCATACGTAAATTATTATGGTGTGGATGAATGATTGACAATACTTTAAACCCCCCAATAGTAGAATTAGTCGGACTCATCTCAAAGTGGGTATTGTAAGTGATCTTGTATGAGACACTTCTAAAGTTTACGAAGCTCCCTGGGTTGACAATTTAAATGATCGGGCAGTGACAAAATAGGAGCAAAATTCACTTGTGTTTGGCCCATAACATTTTGGCATCATTGTCGAGGAAGCACCTCTATTAGATTAATTGCAATACCTAAAAACCTTCTA
Source organism: Wollemia nobilis (assembly GCA_028583015.1). Taxonomy (NCBI): domain Eukaryota; kingdom Viridiplantae; phylum Streptophyta; class Pinopsida; order Araucariales; family Araucariaceae; genus Wollemia; species Wollemia nobilis. The sequence goes on along the minus strand of JAQPPZ010004560.1, from coordinate 281,630 downwards.
TCTGAATTTGTATGAGTTCTTCGAGAAGAAGAGGACCTGACGATCGGTTCATAAAATAAAGTCCACCAAAATTTGAGTCAGCCGAACATTCTGAGTTTGAACTAGATTCACCCGACTCACCACCAACAGTCCACTAGAGTGAGGATCCTCACCTTGTGCAAAGTGCTTCCTCATCCCATCAACTCGGGGAAGAACGAACCATTGTAAACCCATTGTTTAAGAGGACACCCTCAGAGGAAGCACTATTGTGGAAAGTTGTAGAAGATCGGACGATAACACCAACCGATTTTAGAGCCTTGACTCAAAAAGTTTTGAATGACCGTGAGGCCATAAGAACTGCATTAGAGACCACATTTCCTAAAAAAATGGCCGACGAAGAGGCTTCATCTGGCTTTAGTTTCTCGATTGAGGAAGGAGTAGGAGAAACCAAAATGAAAAACATATCCCCTGCTCACCTTCCTACCTTCAGAGGATACCCGATCGAGGACCCTGACCTATTTTTATTTAAGTTTGATGTTCTATGCAGGTCTGTGGACTACAAATCTGATACGCAGAAGCTGAAGCTCTTTCCTTCCACATTAGATGATGCAGCTCTATGATGGTTCATTGGTCTGGGAGACAAACACATTGCCACATGGGATCAAATGAAGAGGCTCTTTTTAGAGCAATATCAAGACTTCGGGAGAGCCAGAGACTCCAGAGAGGAGGTCTTGAGCATGATGCAGAAAGAAGATGAGTCTCTTGAGGAGTACTGGGAGAGATTCAACTTCAATATTCAATGATCTCCTCATGCGAAGCTAGCTGATAAGTCTCTTAAAAGCATATTTTTGAGAGGACTTAACAATGAATCATTAGAAGCTCTCAACATGATTTTTGGAGGTGATGTCTACCAGCATGCTATGGAAGATATCTGACAATTATGTCGAAACTACTCAAGAAGGAGAGGCAAGACCACTCCTAGAACCATGAAAGTGACTGCTTTGATCACAAAAATAGAAATAGGCAATATGCTAGAAGATTTGAAAAGTGAGATGCTTTCATCTCTGGCATTGCAGATGGATACGCTACTGTTAGAGAAAAAGAAGCAAGAAAATGAGGCAACATTGGCTTATTTCTGCCCAAAATGTAGAGGAAAGCATGCAAAGAATGCATGCCCAAAAAACAAAGTCAGAGTATGCATGGTCTGTAAGCTAAATCATAAGACCCGATTGTGCCCACAATTGCCCAGTATCAAGGAGGATGTTGATGTTACGAAAGCCTATTTTATAGGCAATCGAAGAAGTTGGCCACAACCCCCTATGGGAAATATGCCACCAATGCCATCATACGGGGGAGGACCATACATGCCACAAGGCCAGCCTCAACCACCTAACATGGGGTGGTGGGGGCCATCTCCTTGGTCCAATGCACCCCTAGGAGCAACATTTCTAAACCAGTAGCCCTGGATGCAATATCAATACCCTAGGAAATAGTGGAGAGGCCATGCTCCATGGAATCTAGCTCCATAGAATGTAGCACCAACTCACCCCCACAAAACCTATCAGCCTTGCCTATAGTGAGACCTACGTAGCTACCCACACAACCGATGACAAATCCAAATAATAGAGTAAATCAACTAGCATATAATGTAGAAGGTGAGATGTACCCGATGTATAATATTAGTTGTAATCCTATTCAGCTTAGATCAGGTAGATAACTAGGAGTAGAGACACCTCCATTGATAGAAGAGGAGGTAGATTTAGAAGAAACACCTCTTATAGAAGAGGTGGAAGAAGAAGTGGCTGAGAGAACAAAGGCTCCATTTCCTAACCGACTGCAAGAATAGAGGAAATTAATGCAATCGAAGTTTGATATTCTTTCTAGCTTGAAAAATCTCATAGTGACAATTCCACTTTTTCAAGCTATCCGAGACATCTCGATATATTCTAAAGCAATAAAGGAGATGTGCCTAAGAAATTCAGGATGAAGAGTGACCCAGACTATCAATGTCATGGGTAAGTTGGCAGATTTAATGATGGGCAAGATGTGTCATCCTAAGTACGTAGACCCAGGCAGTCCAGTGTTGACTATAAAAATTGAGGGACATTCCTTGACCAATACGTTGGTCGATCTCGGTGTAACCATCAATGTAATGCCTCAGGAGACCATGCAGAGGCTACAACTCATAGACCTGAGACCTACCTCAATGGTTCTACAGCTGGCTGATCGATCAACCATAGCACCGAAAGGAATGCTGGAGGATATAATAGTGATGGTCGATGCATGGGAATATCCAGTCGACTTCCTGGTTTTATAGTCTAAAACTAGGTTGGGTGGCTACCCGCTTATCTTGGGAAGACCATGGTTGGTGATAGTCGATGCTTACATCAACTATCATGATGGGCTGATGACCATCTCCAATGGATAGAATATAAAAATGTTGACCATTTCACCCCCCATGTAGTCTATTGATTCATTGGGAGAGTCTACGTTGACCAAGCACAAAGAGAAGGAGTTGTCCATCATCCAACTGGTGATGGCATTAGATGAATTGGTAGAGGAAGAATATGAGGATGGTGCTATCATAGAATTCCTCCAAGGAGAATCCTCCGGCACCATGCCTGAGTCACCATTAGCTGGCACCCAAGACCACCACATTCAGTAGATAAATGTTGGGTCAGGAAAGACGTTGAATATCAATAGTGGGTTAACCCCCACACAACTAATGGAAGTAGAAGAACTCCTGGTTAGGCACCAATGGGAATTTGCATGGGACTACTCGGATATGAAAGGTATCAGCCCAAAAATCTGTACCCATCGAATATACCTTGAAGAGCAGGTGACTCCAAGTAGGCAGTCGCAAAGAAGAATGAATCCAGTAATGAAAGACATTGTCAAGGTAGAATTGCAAAAACTCTTGTCTATCGGATTCATCTATCTAATTTTTGATAGTGAGTGGGTGTCACCACTTGTGGTGGTCCCCAAGAAGAATGGGAAGTGGTAGATTTGTGTGGACTATAGGGCATTGAACAAAGTGACCAAAAAGGATCACTTCCCACTCCCATTCATTGATCAGGTCTTGGATACACTTTTGAGGTGGAAGTACTTCTCCTTCCTGGATGGATTTAGTGGATACAACTAGATCTAGATAGGAGAAGAAGATCAGGATAAAATGATGTTCACCTGCCCTTGGGGAATGTTTGCTTATCGGGTATTGCCTTTCGGGTTATGCAATGCACCTGCCACCTTCCAAAGGGTGGTGTTGAGCATATTTTCAGACATGATAGGAGATGCGGTTGAAGTGTACATGGATGACTTCACCGTTTATGGAGAAACCTTTGATGAAGCAATGAAGAACTTGGAAAGAGTGCTCAAAAGAAGTGAGGAAAATAATTTGTCCCTTAGTAATGAAAAATGCTTTATGATGATGCAAGAGGGCATCGTATTGGGACACCATCTCTCCATGAAAGGAATAAAGGTTGACAAAAGGAAGATAGAGGTCATCAAGGACCTACCTAGCCCTAGAACCCTATGAGAGGTGAGAAGTTTCCTTGGGTCTATCGGGTACTACCGATGATTTATCATCGACTTTAGTAAAATTGCGAGACCACTACACACTTTATTGTCTAAAGATGTGGAATTCAACTGGATGGAAGACTATGAAAGAGCATTTTAGTCACTCAAGGAAAAGCTAATATCTGCACCTATTCTAAGGGGACCAAATTGGGCTATACCCTTCCATATCTATTGTGATGCATCCAAAAATGCGATTGGAGCAGTCCTCGGGTAGAAGGATGGCGAGGAATTTTATGCCATCTACTACGTCAACAAAAACTTGGCAGGGGCTGAGCTCAACTATACAGTGATGGAGAAGGAGTTCCTTGCAGTTGTGCATGCCATAAATAAATTCTGCCATTATATCATCGGATATCAGGTGTTTGTCCATACGGACCATGCGGCTATCAGGTATTTAATGAGCAAACTGGCTATTGGCGGAAGAGTTATAAGATGGCTTCTACTATTGTAGGAGTTTGACATAACAATAGTTGACAAACCTAGCAAAGACAATGTTGTAGCAGATTTTCTATCCAGATTGACACCAACAGACCATGCGATAGTGGAAGACCAGTTTTTGGATGAACATTTGTTCACCATCAATGAACAAACATCATGGTATGTAGACATAGCCAATTACTTGGCCATCGAAAGAACCTCGCCTGCTCTCTCCTCATGAGAAAAGTAGGTGGTAGTAGAGAAGAGCGCCTCCTTTTTATGGGTTGATGACCTCCTATTTAAAATAGGATGTGATCATATTATAAGGAGGTGCGTAGCAGAGCAGGAGTTCTCAGAAATACTCAAAGCTTGCCATGATGAACCATGCAGAGGACACTTTGTGGGGAAGTGGACTGCCTATAAAATCCTATAGGCTGGGTATTTTTGGCCCACTCTATTCAAATATGCGGCCACCTATGCCAACAAGTGTGATGAGTGCCAAAGAATGGGTAGACCAACCCATCGGGATGAGATGCCCCTTCAACCGCAAGTGCATCTAGAGCCCTTCGATAAGTGGGGCATGGATTTTGTGGGGCCAATTAATCCACCTTCGATAGGTAGGAGATTTATTTTAGTCTGCATAGACTACGTCACCAAGTGGGTGGAAGTTCAAGCATTGAGGGATTCAAAGGAAAGAACAGTAGCCGATTTCTTATTTGCTCATATTTTTACATGATTCGGGGTCCCTAGAGAGATAACAATGGACCAGGGGCCTCAATTTACCTCCAAGTTGATCGAGGAGTTGATGGAACAATATAGAATTTGGCACAACAAGACTACACCCTACCACCCATAGGAAAATGGGCAAGTAGAGGTTACAAACAGGGAGATTGAGAACATCCTAACAAAAACCATGCAACAACATAGGAAATATTGGGCTACATGGCTTTCGGAGGTAGTATGGGCGTACAACACCACGTGGAAATCGACCATCGACTTCACACCCTTCCATATGGTCTATGGGAAGAGTGCGATGATGCCCATTGAGTTTGAAATCAAGACACTGAGAACTACTTTAGAATTAAATTTGAGCTTGGAAGAAGCTCAAAAAGAGAGGGTTCGATAGCTGAACCAGTTGGATGAATTCTGAAGGGATGCTTTACAAAGAACGAAGATCATACAAAAGCAAAGAAAAAAATGGCATGATCGACACATCAAGCTGAAGCAGTTCTAGGAGGGAGAATGGGTGTTGTTGTACGATTCTAGGTTCTAAGAATGGAAGGGCAAATTAATGCAGAGATGGATGGGACCATATGAGGTGGTAGAGCTCATCAAGAATGGTGTTGTGCATGTCAGAACCATTGATGACAGCAATGTTGTATTGATAGTGAATGGCCATCGACTGCGGCCCTACAACACATCCAAAAATTTATTGGTGGAGTCTAGAACAGGTATGGGGGAGACCCCATCCTTGTAAATCTAGACCAAACTCTCAGCAAGTAAAATGGTGGACATGGAGGTGTCCACCAAAATTAGTTAGTTTAGGCTTGTTTTATTTCTTACGATGTGTTTTGTAGGGATGACGCCCGCATGCAAGCTGTAGGCATCCTAGTAGAGGGCCTACCAGGCATGAAATGCATCTAACTGCCTATAGTTTTCTTTTATTTTTGTTTGCTTTTGTAGGTGAAGGACTTGACAACTCAAAAAATAGGTATCTAGGAAACCAAGCCTGAACCGACTCAACATCCCGACACCTATGCACATAGTTTAGAAGCAACACCTATCCAAGCTCGGGCGAAGGCAACAAACTCTCCTCCAGGGGAAAATCACATGCCAGGCCTGGCAGGAGGATGCTGCGGCAACATGAAGAAAGTCTGAGGAGGCTTGATCACCCTTGCCTAGATGATCACGATGTGTTGCTAAGAAAAATACCTTGCAGAAAGCCTTCATCTTCAAAGCAGACTCTCCATAGGAGGAATGATGCCTTCCTCTTCGAAGAAGGTGCCTAACGAGGGTGGACGTTCCCATCGTGAAGAAGGTATCAAGCTGGAGGTAAGGCACCTTCCTTATAAATAAGGTGCCCCATAGAAATAAGGTGCCTTCCTTATAAATAAGGCACCCCATAGAAATAAGGTGCCTTCCTTATAAAGAAGGCAAATAAGGCATTCCTTATAGAGACTAAAATAAGGTACCTTCCTTATAAAGAAGATGCCCGTAGGAGAGTTCCTAAAAAAAAATGAAGGTATCATGAAGACGACATGAAAAAAAATGATGATCAAAGTGCCTTCCATTCTAGGAAGGCGCATCCATTTATTGGAAAATTTCTTTTAAAGTGCCTTATGGAAGGTGCCACACTTCTTCAAAAGTGCCTTCCCCAGGGGAAGGCACATTCTTCAAAAGTGCCTTCTAGGGGAAGGACAATAATCTTCAAAAGTACCTTCCATAGTGGGAAGGTCAATTCTTCAAAAGTGCCTTCCATAGTAGGAAGGTGACTTTTAAAGTGCTTTGAGGAAGGCAGAAAGAAGCACCTTCCACCTAGGGAAGGCACCATTCATTTAAAGCACCTTCCACTTCGGGAAGGCACCAAAAGTGCCTTCCACGTACAACCATGCTTTGGTTTCACGTGCACCTCGATTCGAATGAGATCAACACATGATTGGGTAGCACCTGATTACCACCAGACCCACGTGATGAAAAATCTACCCCAATAAAAAATTATGCAGAGTTACGGGGTGAGATCCTTGTACACACCTCAAAAATGATGGACAAATAGTTTTTCAAAGACCAATCAGGAGCCTGTCTTCGACATCGAACCTCGAACAACGTAGCAACGAAGTCCAACGTAATCCGCACATGTGAAATACCCATCCTCCATGTCATAGGTCGATGAATCACTACTCTCCATGATGCATGGAACATCCAATCAGGTACGCACATAATTTTAATTAAATTTTTATATAATCTTTCATGAATTATGCAGTACCAAAAAATAGCATCGCCATAAAAATCATGCACCCCCATGACCGAAACATCATGCCAATGATATGGCTCGAGAGGCATACCTTGCCAACCCCAAAATTGAATGCTAGGGTTAGGCACCTTCCTTATAAGAAGGCACCTTCCTGAGAGCGTAAGGTAGGAATAGAAGAGTGGTTAGGGAAGGCGCCATGGGAGGGTGATCAAAGAATCACGCCATCAAGAAGAATGAGCCTAGTGACATAGAGGGGATCAGGGGGGCGGTGAGGACTCAGTTTGAAGCCGAGGGATGGCTCGATTATTGTACCCTGGTCTATCAGAACTAGGATATGGAGGTAGCCAAAGAATTCACTACCTCCTTGAGAGGCGATGCAGCTCAGGTGCATGGAAGGGAGATCTCGGTCACCCCAAAATACATCTCCCAGGTGACCGGCTTGCCTCTCATAGGTGAGTGCACATACAAAGGTGGCATGTTGAAACAATGCACCGAATTACTGCTCCAGGAGAGAATGTGTAGGTAGAGAAGGAGGGGCTACCAAAAATTTGACTTCCCATGAACCTACGAAAGTTATTTTTTTTCACATGCACAGGGAAATATTCCCACCTACACGTTAATCATGTGCAGTTCTTAAATCACCTGGTGCATGGGAGGAAGATGAACGTGCCCTTCTACCTAGAAAATGCCCTGAAGGAGGAAGCGACTCGATACCAGAGGGGTGCACCTTCCACCTTGGCCCACCATGGGCTGATATCGATGTTGGTTCACCATGCAGATGCACAAAGGGAAGACTCCCATGTAGAGGGATATGGCGGCCAGGAAGGGTAGGAAGATTCTACCACTAGGGTAGATGAATATGAAGAAAGCCCCATAGTAGAGGTAGAAGAAATCGGGCAATTGTCATTGCTCAATTTTGTAGAAGGGGGCACTCACCCCTACCCAAATTCATAGAGGAAGGGGTATGGCTTGCCAGTGGTAGAGCTAAATTATGGCAACTAGAGCTAGTTCCTAGGAGGAAATGCCTATGGTGCCTACTCCTATCATCAGAGGAAGAGGAGGATGACTTGGAGGCTGGTCTCATAGCCTAGACCCTCCAAGAATTAACAAGCTGGAGCCCACAGGATGTTGGGACTTCTATGGGCATTAATCAAGAGGTTGACGCAGCCCTAGAAGAGGCCCTAGAATGGCAGACCGATTGTTGGATGGCCCAAAAAATGTTGGAGGATTGCTAGATGATGCATAAGGAAGAATTGGAGGAGCAAGCATGGAGAATAGCTCAGCTCGAGCAGCTGGTCCAGTAGTTATAGGAGGAGAATCAACAATTTTGGGCCAAGGAGATAGAGAAAAGGGATGCATCGACTCAGACCGATTGGGCGATTGAAGTCTCGATGAATTCCCCTACTTCATTAGAAAGAGTATACTCTTTGGGGGAATTTCGCTCGGATGCCTGATAAAGTAGCTTGAAAGTAGGGGAGAATTCCTCTATTTTTGAGGTTAATGGGGGAAACAGTCCAAAGGAGCCCCCTATTGTAGACCTGAGTGACATAGAGCCTGGTGTGGACCAGCAGCCATAGATAGAACTAGGGGTGAAGGAAGAATTCCTCGAACCTAAAGAAGGAAGGACCGAAGGACCTACGGGGTCAGCACCAGAACAACTAGAGAAAGGAGGGACAACTCTGGGGACATCAGAGCAAGCCCCTCATAATGAAGAGACACTCATCGGGAAGGAGGAGAAACCCCCTATTTGAGCCACCACACTTTCTACCAGGGCCAAAGAAAAAGGGCCCATGATGGCTCGAAAGAAGGCAAAGGTGACCTTCATCGAACCGATCGAGGATGAATGGGACATGCAACCATTCATAGAAAGGCAGAAGCGGTTCGAACAGCTATGTGAAGAGATGGCAGTAGCAAAGGAGGCTAGGAAGTCAGCCTCCAGGGTCTAGGGAGACCCGGTATTTGTGTTAACCCGATGAATGATGATCAATTCTAGGAGATTTACGGGTCATCCCGTGGATGCCCCTCAAAGATACGAAGATATTTTGAGATATGGGGGGTATATGGGCCTAAGTTAGAAGCCACTACCATTGCAAGAGAGAATGCAGGGCTTACCCCTAAGGTAGCCCAATTACACAAGGCCTAGGTAGTTCGACTCAGGAGGGATAATTCTGACATCCCTCTTGTAGTGGTCAGACCTCCAGATGCTGACCTATGGCAAGCTATAGAAGCTGCATTCCAGGCAGTAGGGACTACACTGGCTATACCACCTCCAGGAGCAGTCGAGGTGGGAACCTCGAATAGATGGAGCCAACGGATTGAGCAGAAGTAGATAATAGTAGCTGGCTGCCCCAACACCATAGCTCCACGTAGAAAAAGAAAGACCACACCTCCCGATGTCGGTCCATAGAAGAAATAGTCACAGGCCATAGGTACAACCAGATCCACTAGAAAATGGTGATGATGAAGAAGTATGAAGAGCTACCTATAGTTTTGATGCCACGAGGGCATGGCATATGTTAGGCATGGGGGGATGATGAGCCTAAAAAATGCTCATATTTTGTATGGGTTTCATCGATTATTATGCGGCAATATATTAGGAACTATGTACTTTTATGAATGATTATGTAATTATTTAATAGAATTATGTGTGTTATCTAATTTGTGTGTTTTAGTGTGTTTTTGTGGAAATGTAGTTGGTTTTGATAGATTTGGATCAGTCGAGGTCTTTCATGGACCTGGCACTCTATTTCTTTTAGGATCTAAGGCATGATAGGTAGGTGCCTTCCTCTTCAAGGAAGGTGCAAAGGTAGGCCTTCCTCTTCAAGGAAGGCACCAATAGAAGGTAGGCACCTTCCGTATAAAGAAGGCGCCCGACATACTTAGGCACCTTCCACATAAGGAAGGCGCCCCATACAAGGCAAAGCGCCTTCCGTATAGAGAAGGCACCCACATCAGTAGGCACCTTCCATAGGAAGAAGGCGCTCCACATCAGTATGCGCCTTCCGCATACGGAAGGCGCCTATCAAAAGCACGTGAGGAAGGCACCTTCCTCATAGAGAAGGCACCTCCATTCTTCGCCAGTTGACCAAGTAAAGTGACGTGGGCAGAGTTGACCGATGTCATTCCAGTTCCACATCATGCAAGATAATTCTAGGAGTTGCACCAATGGACAAGAACGTCTTACCTATGCTAGGTGAAGCATGCACTAATCAGCAAACGTGCAACCATTAGGAACAAAGCCTATTTTTAGCAGATGTCGATTACGTTTACCAGACTATCCTAGTTTAGTCTAGACTGAACTACTATTGTAACTTCTTTGTAATAGAATATCTATGTGTGTGCTATATAAACACACATAGACCTCTCTGATAGATATCTAGAATCCATATTGAGAATACATTTGTCATTCTGAGGAAGTAGAAACATTGTAATAATTCTTTTGCAAATACAATAAAGTTTGAGAGTTCCTAACTACGTGTTCAGCTGGAAGGGAGCTGCTGGAGCCTAGGCCCACTCCAAGCCAGTATTCCTTCCCTTTTATTTATGCTTTCCTAGATTAGTTTCCTGCTTTCATAGGTTTATTTTTTGCACTGTTATTTTCATTTCCGTAGTAGGTTTACTTTTATTATGCACGTATGAATATTTACATTCTCAGGATTTAATTATTCATACGTAAATTATTGTGGTGTGGATGAATGATTGACAATATTTTAAACCCCCCAATAGTAGAATTAGACGGACTCATCTCAAAGTGGGTATTGTAAGTGATCTTGTATGAGACACTTCTGAAGTTTATGAAGCTCCCTGGGTTGACAATTTAAATGATCGGGCAGTGACAAAATAGGAGCAAAATTCACCTATGTTTGGCCCGCAACAATGGGGATTTGATCTAATTGGGAATATTTCTCCTCCATATTCAGGCCATCACACATTCATATTAATGACCACTGATTAATTTACCAATTGGGTGGAAGCAATCCCTCTAACTACTATGACTAGAGCTTGTATTGTGGAGTTCATACTCCATAATATTATATGTCGCTTTGGTATTTCATCCAAAATCATATCAGATAATGGTACATCATTCAAGAACAAATATATGAGGGCCTTAAAATCTAAATTTAACATTCATCATAGCTTTGCCACACCCTATTATATACAAGCTAATGGGTAGGTAGAGGCCTCAAATAAAACTGTATTTTCCATATTGAATAAAACCATCAAATAAAAACCACAATGATTGGCACCTTCAACTGCCTCTAGATTTATAGGCTTATCAAACTAGCATTTAGACACCCACTAGGGTAACCCCATTTTTTCTAGTATATGGCATTGAGGCCATTATGCCCTTTGAATTAGAAATTCCATCATTGTGCATGTTATTGTAAGAGTTCATCAATGATGATACCTTGTGACAAGCTCACCTTGATCAATTGACCTTTCTTGATGAATGATGAGTTAATTCTCTTGAGCATCTACGCATTTATCAATATCATATTAAATAAGATCATGTTATAAAATTCCATTTAAGATACTTTAAAGTTTAATATCTTGTGCTCAAAGAGAACCAACAAAACTCAAACCTGCCACCTCAACTACGAGATAAATTTATGGCCAGTTGGTTAGGACCCTTTATCACAACAGAGAAAATAGGGCCAAAAACTAACCACCTAACTTTGATAAAAAGTGTTGAAAAACTCAAACCACTCAAAATTATTCATTTACAAGCATTTTATACCTTAAACAAAATCATAAAACAATCGAATTTACAAAAACAACAAAAATTATCAAAAAAATACCAAACAAATCAGAAAGCATAAAATCACAAAAATAATACAAAACATCAAAATACAAAAAACATTTACATTATGTTATCTTGCCTTTCATTGCATTCATTAATTAGTTGCATTAGGCATCTTCATCCATTGCACTTGCATTAGGACTAGTCGTGTTCACAATCTTATGAATGGCATCATGTTTGTATGCCAGTCATGAACCTCGAATCAACCTTATCAATCATCATCATACAAAATTTTATTTATGAGATTTTTCTTATTAAGAGGTCCTCATAAGGTAGGTTAGATACTGGCTAAATATTAGCAATAATATTTAGATGGACACTGGATATTTTATGCACACATTTTAGTTTATAAAAGCTTGCAAGGAAAACTCTTACATCCCACATATCACTATCATTCACATTTCTCTCGTGAGTAATTATGTTTTTCAACACAATTAATCAGTTGTTATAGGGTGTTTACTAGGGTTCTCAGTCATTCAGCCATCCCTAGTTCTCTATTCAAATTTTATATAAAGTTATCTTGTCTTTAGAAAGTAAGATCTTACTTTGATAGTACCATGCATATGTTAAAATCCCAACACAATTTTACACATTAAGATCCAAATTTGCATAAGGAAATATGACACTACAAAGTGATCCTTGTCACCTCAAGTGAAAGGTTTTATTTGTTCTTCTTATTATGTGCATGGTCTAGGATGCTAAGCATTGAAAAAATGACAAGATCCCCCTACCCAAACAATCCCTTTTCAATTCCAAAAAAATGAATTAATTTCCAAAATAGAACAGAAGAAATAGTGGTTTTCATCACTAAGCAAATCCCTTACTCTAAAAAAAAGTAGTTTTCACCACTATACATGAGCAAGTATCCCAAAAAATCAAAATTAAAGAAGGTGGTAACAATCTTGAATCCTTGGAGTCTTCAGTATTCAAAATCATGGGGTAAATTTCCATTACAACAATGGGTTGAATGAAACCCACTTGGCAATGGAGTAGCCTTACACATGGTGATATGTCTATCACATTAGTGACCTTATTTTATACAGACCAATATTAGCTTATGGTTGAGCTAGCTTTTGATGGTTTGTATTGCCTAGTAGTCTAGTCTAACTACATACAAACTTAGTATTAGAATGACCATAAGGTGATCCTCATTATAGTAATGGGTTGCATGAAACCTGCTTGGCAATGAGGTAACCTTATGCATTATATAAATACATTCATTGTGCATACATAGGGATATTTAATATCTCGGTCTTCTTAGAAGACTTATATATTTTAGGAGTCTTGTGTAGTTAGTATACAACTTTTGATCAATCAACTAGAATGTTTGAGTCTCACGAGAAACCCCAAAATCCCTTCAAAGCAACTAATCATCTCATCATCATACACAATTTTCTTTTGAGTTTTTGCTTATTAAGGGGTCCTCATAAGATAGGATAGATACTAGATAAATATCAAAAATTATATTTAGATGACCACTGACTATTTTATGCACACCTTTTTAGTTTACAAAAAGCTTATGGGGAAAACCCCTACATCTCACATATTTCATCTCATATACAAATGTATAACTTTCATGATAAGATTAACATTTTAATTCATGATTTTTATACAATCTATGGTGTTTTCCATAAATTTTTTAAATATAGTTAGATTCATTCATTATGTTTTAAGCGATTAAAACATACATCCATAATATGCATTAGAACATCCATATAAAACTAATGCATATCACACACATTAGATTTGTCATATCAATAACATGAATTAAATGCATAATCAAATAAAAAATCAAAATCATCCATATAACATTAGATACCACATCTATACATGCATATATCTAAGAATACATACATCTATACACCTATACATCTATCATATATGCATAATCGCATCCATCATTGCATTCATACATAAAAGTAGACCATAACAAAATATGAAACCATATGATAAGTCATAAGGCATGACAATCATTTATATATATATATATATATATATATATTCATAAGTACAAATTGCCCATAGGCTACAACTGTGTAGGTCCTCAGACCTCACACCTAAAAAATAGTTGATACATAAAGTAAATCACACAGGGCCTATACCCCTAGAGTCACCTCTGCATCTTTGACCTTAGCCTCATCCATACGATGCTACCTGGAGCCATTGGCCATTAATATATTTGGTCTATCTAAAAACCTATAACTAGGCCACACTAATGACTATCTTGACTCACTACATTGGATCCTCTAAGACCTTCCTATGATAGATCACTCAGGTAAAGTACTCCTAAGTAATGCCACTTGATCCTCTAACTATAAAATGTAAGCATCGTCAAACTAGCGTTGAACATCATACTCACCAAATAGGGCCCATAGTCTAGCCACCTTAGCCCACAACCCTGTAACATCCCCTATAGCATGTGTACCTACTATAACCTACCTCTGACCTATAGTCCCAGTGGCCAAATAAACCTATAAAGCATCCTTCTCTACTATCCTCATATCTCTCTATACTATGCAAGCAACCATCTGGGTCTGTAGAGTATCCCTCTATGTCATTACTCTATCCCTTTCAGTGGTCACCATATCAATCTTGGTTTAGGTGTTGACCACCTGGATCTTGAGGATATCCCTCTCTTCATAGAATCTCCTCCACTACTATTTCCCCCTGTAGACACCAAATTGCAACCACTAATACTCCATCCTAACCATCCCACCACCCACTTGTCCACCATACACCTTTCCCACCCTCAAAAGGCCCACTTTAGCCCTTTCCCACCATTTCCTAACCCAATTGGGTTTATTTTTATATTATTTTATATTATTCTATATTTAATATAATATTTTATATTATATTATAATATATTTATTATAAAATATGTATTTATAAACCCAATTAACCGCAATCATGCAATCCAATCTAATCTCCATCGTCTATCTTCATTAATCCATGCCACATCTAAAGTGTAATCTCAACCTTAGGATTTGATTTAATCTTAGCCATACGATTAAAAGTGTAAGTCTAAAACCCTAAGAAAACCCTAGGTTGGATTATAAGTAAGAGCATTTTGCAAATGCTCAAACCCGAGAACCCTGGAACCCTGATATTGTCATGTGCATCTTGAAGAAGTCATTGGTGAAGCCCTAGTGAAGTAGAAAGTGATAGAGCCCTAAAAATCCAAAGCCCTAGCTAGCCATAGGACTTCAACTATTCCAGTCGTCCCCACATCCATTCTCCATCACCATCGTAGTCTTCGTCCATCCGCAAAATTTGTCGTATCCTCTACGATATGCTTCTGCAGATATACCCTTACCCATAGGCTCCCTCTTGAGCTTTCCAAGCTCCTTGTAAAGCATTCAAAGTGCTCACCAGAGCTTGCTATATCCCATAGGAACTCTCCAGAGCCTATTGTATCCTATAGGTGTGCACCAAATCATGTTGTAATCACCAGGTGCATGCCCGAGTTTGCTATATCCTGCAAGTGCGCACCAGAGCCTATCATAATAACCAGGTATGCACCCGAGCCTATTGCACCACATATGCTACTACTGCTAGGGCATCACATCCATGGATCTACAACAAAACATCAATAAATAGCAAGGTAAATCCCCATTGGTTTTATTTCATTGTATAATCTATAGATTTTTGTATGCCATTTTATTCATTAATAGCTAGGGTTTTATTGGTAACTAAGGGTCTCACTCTATGGAGCCCTCATAGGTATTGCTAATCCCCTTGTTTTTTTGTGTGTATGTAGATCTACAGGTTCTCATTCAACATTGGATAGTTGTTGAAGCTAGAGTGGCCCGACATCGGATATCTCAGAAGCCCACTCATTATGTTGGGAGCGAAGCACATTGAAGACACTTCATTATTGTAGCTAGGGTTTTGAAGAACCCTAGCATCTTGTACATATTTGTATCAAATACTCATTGAGTATAGATTGTATCAAAAGAATTTTATTAGCTCCCCCTCATTTATTAAATAAAATTATCTATTTGTGCAATATTGTGTTTCTTTGGGTTATTTGCTTTCTTCATTGTTTAAGTGTCGTGTTTTCATCTTCACAAATGGTGATCATGGTGGGACCCCACAAGGTTTTCATTATTTAAAATTGATCTACCTTGCTAACTTGATTTTATTTATTTTTGTTATAGGATTTTCAAAATCACAGAAGTTGTCGATCTCGCTGCTAGGGTTTCTGGAGCATTTTGCAGCACTTTCATAGATTATGCAAACGTTCGACGGTGACTATAGACAACCACAGGTGCTCTACTGCACCTACATAGGTGTCCTTCTATGCCTACATAGGTTTCCATCCATGCTTGGTAGTGATTTGAAGCAAAGATAATTCTTCCAATATTTTTAGAAGTGTAGAAGTCATCGATCTCGCTGCTAGGGTTTCTAGAGCATTCTACGACACTTTCAGAGATTACGCATACATTCAACAATGACTATAGAAAACCATAGGCACTCTTTTGTGCCTACATAGGAACCCTGTTGCACCTACGAAGGTGCCCAACCACACCTGGAAATTATTTGAAGTAGAGATAAGGCTTCCAAGTAAGTCCCATAACCCCGGTTGTCATTTCACAATTTACGTATTCTGATTTTTTTGCATTTTTTCATTTTTTTGGGTTATAAAAAGAACTTAACACTAAGTAATCTGGGAAAGAATCCTTAGCAAATTACATTTAGGGTTTGTGTGAATTTAATTACAAAAAATTCATTTCTTGTTCTAAAGTTGTAGATTTAGGTGATTGTTTGCATTTTGAGTGCATATGAAATAGAAAAGCATCATAGATTTTGCATTTTAGAGTTAAATATCACTTTAATTTTGCATATCTAAATAGGAACAACATCTTGACACATAAAGTAATCTTGCACTAGGCTGAACCCTTTGGTAGAGAGGTTGAAAAACCCTTCGGTTGCTCTTGTAATTTTAATCACTTGTAGGCAGGGGATTTTAAGGGTGTACTCTATGCTCTTTAGGTGAAATTTGCATCTTTGTGTTGGCTTCTGATTTAGATCAGTAAATTTGGTGATATTTAATATTGTTTGCACACCATAGAGAACAAGAGATATAATAAAATTAATCACACACACTTGGATGGTTCACATTTTTAACAGTAGTGGTTGGATTTCATCACCAGCCATTGCTTGAGATTTGGTGACGGTGGCAATGATTTCTATCCACCAATATCTACCCTAGAAACCATAGGATTACCCCTGAGCAAACTTGTTGGAGTCATTACCAACAAGAATATCATTGCCCCATTCATCCATAGCTTTTTACCTTTGTTTTATTTAAGCAATATTAAGTTACATCAAAACACACAAGCCTACAACTCTAAAAAGAATCTCACATTAACAAAAGAAAATAATTAATGAACAAGGTAAGCCACACACGGTAAAACCTAGGATTGATTGTTTTCTTTACTTTAAATTTTGAAAAAGAATTTAGTTTGTGTGATTTTGATAAACTTTGAATCTTTGGTTTAACTACTTTATGGTACTAATGAGACAACAAAATAAATTAATAAACCAAAGTTGTTTAATGGAAAACATTTCCCATGCTCATGCTACTTCGGTAGCCAACCCATCCAGTATGGTTCAAACTACTTTGTATGGATCATCATATCCATCCCTAACTCAAGTAGGATCCCTTCCACACAATGTGGAGAAAGCCATCACCCACATTGACATGGATAAAGTGAAGGCCATCTACAAGTATTCCAACTATGTCTTAGAGCCCCTTAGCTAAGAGGATTTTGAAGAACTCGAACTAGCTATCGCCTGCCTCACCCAAGGACATCATAATTTTGTTTATGAATATGGTATGACTTCTTCCATAATCCAATCACAACCAAATATAAGTATTCTTAACACTCACTCCACATCCACCTATTCTAACCCCTTGTATGAGAGGTATGTCAATGCTACCTCACAAGTACCCAACCCCCAAGTTGTCACATCAAATGCAACTTGCTCCATGCCTCCATCAACTCATTCCATTCCTATGAGTCCACCCATCCATAGTCCTCATACATCATATCCTTTTATTCAATCACAATCATTTGCTCACCAAACCCATAATAAAATTCATTACATGACCCCTAATTCATCACACCTCCAACAACACTGTAACTAAAATACTTGAACACTTGCAATATAAAAACACACAAACACAAAGAGATTGCCCAAAATAATGAAATTCTTTATATATATTGACTCTTGCGATACAGATTTGCAATATTTCAGATTGCCCCAAGTAGCTTGGGTACAATGTTACAATCTTGGCCTCAATGTGATACAAATTTCTCTCTGGGAGTTCTCCAGATCTTTCGTAATGTACAATGCTCTCCTCGTATCCAGTTACAACTTCAAAGGGTGAGTGGGCTTTGGTATCCAGCACGGGACCACTCCAACTTTAGTAGCCTATCCAAGATACCTGTTACCTGCACACATGCAAACCAGCAAAGGGGATTAGTAGCACCCATATATTCAAGCGATAAATCCAAATGCTACACATAAACCTATTACTGATATGGATGAAAAAGTAGATAACACTAAACAATTAACAAACAAAACCTTGCTTAATACTCAAATCGCTAATATCTGTCGATGAAACCCATTTTTGTTCTCGGGACTGTGGAACCGTAGAAGCGTTGTTGTGGGCTAGAAACCATGGACCTACGGTTGTGAAACCGTGGATGTGTGTTTTTGATTGTGGAACCATGGACGGGCAGTTTTAGTTGAATAATAGATTGCCTCAAAATTTGAGCCAATGGTTAGAGTCAAGCTCACGCTCTCAATTTCTTGTTGGATCTAGATCTATTTCGATAGCCTGTCGGTATGCAGATTCAGCTCCCTTTGTTTGGTGGATTGATGGTGTCTTTATAGGCTGCCTAGGGCTTTGGAGGGAAATGTGAGGTGGCAAGCCTGATTTGCCAAGTGGCAAATCTGGACTACCAGGTGGAAGGGGCAGTTACAGTGAGTCACTCAATGTGGCTCACTTAACTGGGGTGATGTGGCTCCAAGTGGAGTGGGATGTGGGATGTTGTTTTATGTGAAGGGACAAGGGGACAAAAACAAAGGAGTTGTGGCATGGGTGTTGGGAATCTATCTCATGTGCAAGGACAAAGGGGACAAGAGTGGGTAAGATGTGGCATGGATGTTGGATGAAGTGTCCAGGACACATGTCCAATGGGTAGACAAGGTATCCTAGGGTGATTTTCCTAATTAAATAAATTAGGAAAGTATAATGATGTGCAGGATTTTATATCCCTAAATTAGAACTTAGGCATATATCTTTATTATGCAGGATTTGATGGTGAGGTGGTGAATGTGAACTAAAGGGTGCTAGATTTTGGTGTCTATAGTTGCCCCTTTTTGTACTACATTGTGTACAACACAATGCGGTGCAAAAACTAATGACATCTAACTTTATTGGACGAATGGGTTCACTTCTCTTTGACATACAGAATGAATGAATTTAAAATTTTTGATTTGTTTGCTTACCCCCTCAATTGACGATTGGGTAAAGGTTGACACCCATAAGTCAATTGATGAAATACGGATGTTGAAAGTGGGTTGTAATTGAATGATGTTGATATTGTTAATGAATTTTGTCTTGATTTCTTTGTGCCCCAAGCTTGGGATTATTTGTGTTCTTGCAATTTTGCTTTTGGTTTCATTCTTCCAGATGTCATTGGTTTATTGGTTGAAGTGATGAGTGAGATGGAGGTTGGCGAGGGGAGCGATGGTGGTGGCTCGGCTGGAGCAGAAGTTGGCGTTCGGTTTGCCGAGGTAGGCATGTTGCCTTATATATATATATATTGTTTTGCGTTTGTTTTTCTTGTTTGAAAACTAAGCGGGGCTGGTAAATTATTATTTTTTTGCTCATTAAGCGGGGCTGGCAATGAACTTTTTTTTTTTTTTTTTTTTTTTGTTTTGTTACCTAGGGTAGGTAAATTTTTCTTTTTTTTTATTACCCTTGTATAGGTAAAAAAAAATTGTTTTTGCTTTTATTACCTAGGGTAGGTAATTTTTTTTTTTTTTGTTTATTACCATGTATAGGTAAAAAAATGTTTTTTGCTTTTATTACCTAGGGTAGGTAATTTTTTTTTTTTTTTTTTTTTTTTTTTCTGGGGGGGTAAAAATTTGTTTTTGCTTTTATTACCTAGGGTAGGTAATTTTTTTTTTTTTTTTTATTACCATGTGTAGGTAAAAAAATTTCATTTTTGCTTTTATTACCTAGGGTAGGTAAATATTTTTTTTTTTTTATTACCTAGGGATAGGTAAAAAAATTTCATTTTTTTTATTACCTTGGTAGGTAAAAATTTTTTTTTTTTTTTATTACTGGGTAGGTAAAAAATTTTTTATTACCTAGTATAATAGTATTTTCCTAGGGTAGGTAATTTTTTTTTTTTTTTACAATTGGTAAAAAATTGTTTTTTTTATTACCTAGGGTAGGTAATTTTTTTTTTTTTTTTATTACCATGTATAGGTAAAAAAAATTTGTTTTATTACCTAGGGTAGGTGAAATTTTTTTTTTTTTTGCTTTATTTTTAGCATGTTGTGCTAAATTTCATTTTTTTTATGTTTTATTTTTAGGTTAAGCTTCTTGATGCTCGACATAGGTGGCCGAGGACCATTCGAAAAGTGCAGAAAGCACTTTCTGATGATGATTGGACTCTACTTCAGACCATTGGTTTAGATGGTTGTGGGCGGTTAGGCACCGTTCGAGCTGATGAGGATCTTCTTTCGGCACTTGTTGAGCATTGGGATCCAGACAGAGGCACATTTTAGCTCCCAACAAGGGAGCTGACTATCACTCTTGAGGATATCTACCATATCTTCCATGTCCCTATCGAGGGTCCTACCATTCATGTTGGCCTTGATAAGAAGGAGGCCCTTTTCCCTATGTTTGGTGAGATGTGGGACATCGATTGCAGTAGGGGCGACATTGCGTATCTAGATCTCTTTACAGCTGGCAGCTTGGGTGCATTGCCTACCTTCATGATGTACATTTTGAGCAACATGTTGTTGCCCAATTCCATGGGATCGAGGATCCCATGGAACCAGGTGTCTATTGTTCTTGACTTGATAGTATCTCATCATTGGTTAGCTTGGGCTCCTGCTCTTCTCTACGAGGTTTATAGCGAGCTCTATGAGGTGAAGAGGCATGGGCGCAAGGGCCTGGGCTATAGTTTGTTGCTCCAAATTTGGTGTTGGGAGCATGTTATCATTGGTCGCCCTACTGGTTTGTCATGTGGCATGGATGCCACCTCTCCCGGGCATACAGGTGGTTACTCAATGAGGAGGTCAGTCGATCTGCTATGAGTGCATCGGAGTTCAGAGATATCTTGAGTTCTCTGACTAGGGACCTGATGTGTTGGCGGCCTTGGAGGGGTTTGGATTGGGCGATGGATGTAGCGGAGCTTCGTCGCATTAGGCGAGGACGATGGGTTATTGGCGCCCATTTGAGGGATATGGAGTTTATCTAGTTCTCTCATGTACTATGGTAGTTTGGTCTCGTTCAGGATGTTCCGGATGCGCCTGTTATATACAAGTAATGGGGTGATGAGTTGGGGTTACCTGTTGCTCCTAATTTTTGGTGAGTCGATGATCCTATTGATGACTCAAACTTGGAGGTGCTTGACTTGGATGATGTTGGCACGACTATTGAGTATGATGCTTGGTTTGCGAGTCAGCCTTTGTGGACTCCTAGCATCATTGTAGATGATGATGGGAGTGATGATGATGTTGATGTGGGTGGATGGGTTCCTTGGTCGGTGAAGCATCGGCATGGTAGCTCTTCGAGAGTTGACACGGGCATGAACGTTCAGCCACCTGAGGAGGGTGGTGGTGATGATGATGAGGGTTTACCTCCTCGACGGTCTGAGGAGGAGTGGGGGATTCTCCAGGCTGAGCGAGATAGCCTAGATTTGGAGCTGGGTCGAGTGAAGGCCGAGTTAGCACGATATCAGGGTGAGGTGACTCGTCTTCAGGTTGAGGTGGACGGGCTATGGGTTGGACCTAGCAGCACTGTTGTGGCTGCTAAGGATGCAAAGATCACTAGACTCGGTGGTGAGATTACCCATTTACAGGGTGAGCTTTCTCGGTTGTAGTCAGGTGTTGGAGGTGATGATTCGACTCTAACTATTGCTTCTCTATGAGCAGAGATTTCTCAGAGGGTCACTCACTAGGGTGCTGATTTGAGGAGCCTACGTAAGTAGGTTGTCTACATTGAGATGTTGGAGAACATTCTTCATGAGCATCAGATTCCTTTACCTGTTCCTCCTTCATCATCTGCTGCCACTGCTACCCGAGGGACTGAGATGAGTCGTAGGACTCATCGTACTTCTAGCTCTCATGGGGCTTCTACTACGCAGGGTCCACGGAGGGATCCTGCTGGCACTAGCTAGATGTTGTATTTGCCTTATTTTTGTTTTTTGTATATTTTATCTTAGTATGAGCCTCAATGCTTCGATGTATACTACCTTTGGGCATTTTGTACTTTGTAGACTTTCATATTTATATATATATATATATACATGGCATTTTATTTTGGTATCCACATGCGTTATTTGTATATGTATTCTTCTTGTTTATGCTTTTTGCAATGTTTATATTATGCAATCTTATATTTCTATGTTAATGCTATGATAATGAATGCAAGTGAACATGTAAAATGCATTTTGATTTATAGTTATGTAACTGAATGAAGGTATGCATGGTGCTCATGTAATCTTATTTAGCTCAGAGTAGTTGACCTTTACTCATTCATATTTGCAATTGGGGGTTCCCACTTGATTATTCTTTGTGGTGATGTATGTGGTATGTATAAATGGTATGTGGATGGTGATATGGATAATGATTTTGCTTTTGGTATGTAACTGAAAATATTCTCAAATACTCAAAGAAGCTAGTAATGTTAACCATTTTTCTTGAATGTTATCTTACTTTCTTTAGGACCATATTGTGTGCAAGTGAAGTTCATTTTCTAAATCTTGCGTGTCGATGACCCTAAGCAATCCAGAACCAGTGCATGTGATTGTGATGTTTATTGCCCCATCTTGAGTAATTTTTGGATGGTACCTTTCTGGGTTTTCCTTTTTGGCTAGCTTACCCGTATGTGCGTTTAGAGGTCTCCCTCTTAAGAGAGAGACATGTCGCCCTGCATGAGTTTACTCCACTACCAGTCAAGCATCTATAGCCCCGGTGGAGGCTCACTCCATAGTCCAATGGTTTTGATATTTAAGCCTTTGTGATGACTACATAAATTTATGAGGGGAACATAGTACGATCTTTTTAGCTTTAGAGATATGTGGTGTGTGTTGTTAATTGTTTTTTGTGTAGAGTTTTGGGGAATCGGATTCTCAACCGAAGTATGATGAGAATGTTACCCTATCCTTACTACTCTACATTTATTTATATTTGTTGTTTCACTGTGGTAGTGGTGATAACCACTATTTTTGTTTTTGGACTATGTTGCGTGATAGGGTAAGCGAAGAATTTGACTTTTTTCGCTTTGAGGTTTACCCAAATTGGTGTTATATTTCTATTATTCAAGATGTTTTAAGATTTGTAAAAGTGTATTTGGTTCTAGATTGCTTTTGGGTCAATCTACCATACTCAAGATTTTCTTAATGTGATGAAAGTGCTTTGGTCCTAAAGAAAATTGGACACTTCATGAAGTTTGGTTTTTCACTAGACATGTTTGAGTGACTGAAAATTGTATGATATATCATATATGATGTGTATGATTTGTGAGTTGTAAAGAATCTTAGTTGAATACCCCCAATTCTTGGAATTTGTTTTCTTGGTCTTATCATCACCACTATTAAATATTACTGAGCAAGGGATGGGATGGATGCAACTATATATATATATATATATATATATATATTTTTTTTTTTGTATGAACATATAATTGAAATGCAAATGCCATATGAAAAATGCAATTTGAAATATGTCTATTTACAATGTGAAATGCATGCAAAATTGTAAAATGAAATCTTTTGTTTATTTTATTTTATTTTTTATTTTTGTTTTAGCCATGTACATATATATACATATATTGCAAGTCGTTTTATGCATAAAATGCCTTTAGGTGCATAATGTTCAGTGGCTCTGGCTCCAATTTCCCTTCTAAATTGGAGAGTCTGTACGTTCCTTGTCCCAATTTTTGCTTTACTATATATGGGCCCAACCAATTTGCTGCAAATTTATCCCTTAAGTGCGGTAAAGCATTGGTATTTTGTTGATTTTCTTTGAGCACTAGGTCCCCCACTTGAAATTCATGAGGATGGACTTTTGCGTTGTAAGCGCGCTTGACTCTATCTTGATATACTCATAAATGTTCTAGAGCATTGATACGTTTCTCATCAATAATTGTCAATTGGTCAAGACGCTCTTGTCTAGTTGTATCATCGTTCATGAATTCCTGTATCTCGATTCGCAAGGATGGTATCTCGAGCTCCAATGGTAATATTGCTTCCGCACCGTAAACTAGTGAAAATGGTGTTGCTCCCATTGGCGTTCTTATGCTTGTTCTGTAAGCCCATAGTGCTAAAGGGAGGTGAGTATGCCAATCTCGATGATTATCTTTTACCACTTTCTTGAGAATGGATATGACTATTTTATTTGTTGCTTCAACTTGCCCGTTTGCTTGTGGGTAATAAGGTGTTGAGAAGCTATGTAGTATTTTGAATTTATTGCACAATGCTCTAACATCCTTATTCTTAAATGAATTTCCATTATCAAAAATTATTTTTGAGGGTATTCCAAAATGATAGATAATATGCTGAAGTATAAACTCCGCTATTCGAGGTCCAGTCGTAGTTGTCATTGGAATTGCTTCCACCCATTTTGTGAAGTATTCTGTAGTAGTTATGATGAATTTATGTTGTCTTGATGAAGCAGGTGTTATTTTACCGATCAAGTCAAGGCCCCATTGTGAAAAGGGCCACAAAATTTGAATGGGTTGCAAATTTTGTGATGGCACATGGGTCAAGTTTGCATGATGTTGGCATTTTTGGCATCTTTTGACATATTTGCAATAATCGTTTTCCATTGTCGGCCAGTAGTATCCCATGCACAATATTATTTTTGCAATTGCCATTCCGCTAAAGTGACCACCACAAGTACCATCGTGGGCTTCTGATATTGCTCTTTCTACTTCAATTGGATTTAAACATCGTAGTAGTATTCCATCATAACTACGTTTATATAACACATCTCCAAGTAAAGTGAAATGAATGGCTCTTTGTTTGAATGTTCTTTTTGCAGCTCGTGTCATTTCCATTGGTAGTGTGCCTGATTTGAGAAAATATTTTATCTCATCAAGGTAAGAATTGTAAGGTTCGACATGTATCAAACAAACATTCTTCTCACCTATAGATTCTACTTTTTGAATTGATGGTTTAGACATTGTTGTTATGATTAGCGGTTGCATTTCTCCATGTTCATTTTTAGGGATGAGAGATCCCAAGGAAGCCATTGCATCCGCAAATCTATTTGTCGATCGTGGCAAGTTACTAATTTCATACCAGTCAAATTTTCCTAACAACTGTATCACTACTTCGTGATATCTCTTTAAGACTGGCTCTTTACATTGGTATTCTCCTTTTATTTGGTAGACAACCAATTGAGAATCACCAAAAATGCTTATTCTTTTTATTCCCATTGCTATAGCTGATTTAAGACCTAGTATTAAGGCTTCATATTCTGCATTATTGTTAGTGCATGTGAAGTCGAGTTTGAATGATAAAGGAATGGGTATTCCTTCAGGTGTGTAAAACACAACTCCTGCACCTTGCCCTTTTTTGCACTTTGATCCATCAAAGAACATTGTCATATCTGCTTCATCCTCAGGTGAAACTATTTCTTCTTGTTCTGTGATAGAAAACACTGAATCGTCGAGAAGTTCAATTATTAATGGTGTATCATTGTGCAGTGGAGCTTTCGCTAATTGATCAGCTATTACTTGCCCTTTTATGGATTTTTGACTTGTGAATTCGAGGTCGAATTTTGTTAAAAGCATTATCCATTTAGCAATGCGGGTGTTGTTGTAAGTGCGATTCATCATGTATCGCAAAGGGTTTTCTCTAGCTATAACATAGGTGGTATTGCTTAGCATGTAATGTCTAAGTTTCTTGGTGGCGAAAACCACTGCTAAGCATAACTTTTCAACATAAGCATACCTTGTTTCGTAACTTACCAATGTTCGATTGATGTAATAAACCGCTTGCTCTTTATTTTTCTCATTCTTTTGTGCAAGCATTGTTCCTAAAGCAAAATCTGTTGCAGAAATGTATAGGTGAAATGGGACTCCTATTTTTGGTGGTGTAAGAACCGACGGTGAGGCTAGATATTTATTTATATCATCAAATGCCTCCTGACATTTAGTTGTCCAAGAAAATATCACTCCTTTTTGTAACAGGTGATTAAAAGGCCTGCATTTATCTGAGAGTTGTGCAATGAATCGATGAATAGATTGGACTTTTCCTTGTAAACTTTGCAACTCTTTCAAGTTTTTGGGAGGTGACATTTCTAATATTGCTTTTACCTTGCCTGGGTCTACTTCAATGCCTCTCTTGGAGACAATGAATCCTAGAAGTTTTCTTGATGTTACACCAAATACACACTTCTTAGGATTTAACCTTACCTTATGTTCTATTAATCGATCAAATGCCTTTTCTAGCACATCTATGTGTTCAAGACGTGTTTTTGATTTAGCAATAAGATCATCTACATAATCTTCAATTATCTTATGCATATAATCATGAAATATGTACGTCATGGCATGCTGATATGTAGCTCCTACGTTCTTTAATCCAAAAGGCATCACTCTATAGTAGAATGTCCCCCAAGGCGTTGTAAACATTGTTTTATGTTGATCTTTGGGATTAATCCAAATTTGGTTGTATCCGGAGAAACCATCCATTAAGGAGAGCATTTCATGACCAGCACAGGAGTCTACTAATTGATCTATATTTGGCAAAGGAAAATCATCCTTTGGACATGCTTTGTTTAAATCTCAAAAATCAGTGCATACTCGTATCCCCCCATTCGGTTTGCGAATGGGTACCATGTTTGAAAGCCATTCAAGATAATCGATTGGTACTATGAAGTGTACATCCAATAACTTTTGCAACTCTTCTTTCACAATTAATGTGATTGTTGGATGAACTTTCCTAAGCTTTTGCTTGAATGGCTTGGCATCATGTGCTAGCGTAAGGTTGTGGACTACCAAGTTCGGATCTAAGCCAGGCATGTCTTTGTAGGACCATGCGAACACTTCCTTCTTTTTAATAAGCATGTTTATGATGCTTTATTTTTCTTCTACGGATAATTATTTTGCTATTTTGACAATATGGGGATTATCCACGTCTTCACTAAGGTTCACATCTATAGACTCTTCTATTAGCATGTGAGAACCTTCTTCTAGCTGATGCGGAGTTGGGATGAGGTGGATATCATCTGCCACATTTTCAAATGTGTCCGGGGTGTCCCCCTCTATCTCAGTTTGAAAAACTGAATTGTTTGATGATGAAGGTTGTTGCGAAATATAAGCGTTTGAAGCGCGCAACAACTCTTCGGATAGGATGAAGTCAGTAGTGGATGGTGGGGATGAAATCCTATCCATGGCTATGATACTGGTGTCGATATAGATCGGTTTTGTCTCATTATATGGATTGCGGAGTGGGGTGAGCAAATCAACATAAATCATGTTGACTTGATGGAAATGAGGTGGTTGCGATTCAAGAATTGATGACTTGTATTCTCTAGGTTGCAACTGACCTAATGTGTGTGATTGGTTTTGCTGTATGCTTTGCCAATGTGATGGAGGAGGTTCTGGTTCAGGACCCTCACGCTCTTTGTTTAGCCAAAAAAGTGTGCGATCTATTGGAAACTTCTGTTGATACCAGTTATCCTTCTGCATGGTTTCTCCATATATTATCTCTTCCTGAGGTTCTTCTTCTTCTTGATTAAACCATTCAGGACGTGCTTCATCTTGGAGCATTCTCCTAGCTTGTATCTCAAGAGCATGGTTGATAAACATCATTTCAATTTCATCATCATCACTGTCACTCATCTAGAATCCATTAGCGTTTGTATGAGGTCCTAGCATTAGTGGCTCAAGGTCTTGCCTAAGGTATGCTATCGTAGTAGGATCTTCATAATCTGCCTCTCGTTGTAAAGCTTACTCTCGAGGGTAAAAATTGTAGATTTGGTATCTACTTTCTAGTTGTTCATCCTCATCATTATGTTCATCCTCCTCTTATTCACATTCTATGTCTAGTTCTTGGAAAGCTTGATTAAGCGAAGAGCTTGTGATGGAAGGTTTATAGCCTAGACCGGAGCGGTCACTTGGCTCTCTATATTCTAGTTTAATAATGTGGTGAGGACCTTGTTCATGTCTTCCAAGTCCATATCCTTGCCAACTAACCCTTCGAAAATATCTGACTAGGAAACTTGGGTTCGATAGATAATCAATGTTTTTATTAAATTAACTTTGTAAATGGGAGGAACTATAGAAGTTGATGCCCTGGTTGTTGCCTCTCTGAATGATGGCAAAGTGATGTCTGATATATGCCTAGGTTTTGGTTATTTTGGGCTAGTGGGTTGTCAATTTTGATTGTACCCGCTTCCAATAAATCTTGCACAATTCCTTTAAATCCATGACAACCTTCAATATCATGTCCTCTTTGTCTATGATAGATGCAAAAGAGGTGTTCTTTGTAACCTTTTGTCTTTGGTTTGTTAGGATCATCAGGTTTCATTTCCAGTAAATTAAAAAGTTTTGCCGCATACAACTTCTAAAATACTAATGAATATGGCTCTTGTACTAGCGTGTAATTTATTTTTGGTTTAAAATGACATTGTTGCCTTTCCACAGGTTGTGTCTGATTTTGTGCCTATTGTGGGGGTGGAACCACTTGATAATTTGGTTGATGTGGTTGTTGTTGTTGTTGGGGTTGTTGGATTTGTGTTTGAATCAGTTGATTTGATTGTGGTTGGCTCAAAACTATCTGATTAACCTGTGCGGTCTTGGACTGACCATGGTTATTCCCCTTTTGATTCTTATTGTGCCACTCTTTCTTCTTAGGCTTAATCTCACCTTCTTGAATTTTGATTTCTTCAATCAGTTTTGCTTGGGCGAGTGCCTCATCGAATGTTCTATACTGTTGTAGCTATAGCAATGAAGAGATGGGTCTACCAAAACTCTTTGTGAACATTCGTATTATCTCTAGCATAGGGAGTGAAAATGGTAACTTGATCATGATTGATCTCCATATGTTGCCAAATTCATAGACTGATTCATCGTCATATTGTTTTAGGTAAATCAAATCAGTCAATGTTGTTTGTTTTCTAACATTTAGGGTGAATCTTTCCAAGAACTGGTCCGCTAGTTGTTCAAAGGTAAAAATACTTTGATGCGGGAGATGGTTGTACCAGTCTTGGGCTTCCCCCCTAATGTTTGAGGAAATGTATGTAATAGCAATGCATCACTGCTTTTGATTCTAAAGCATGCATTCACAAATCTTGTTACATGCTCTCGGGGATCCTCTTCTCCTTTAAATTCAAGCTTCGGTATTTGGAAATCATGTGGATATGGCGGTTCTAGTACCAAAGCATGAATAGGGTGATTGAGTAGTTGCCTTAAAGTTGGCTTTTGGTATTGCAAGCCTGGGGTTTGCATGGCAAGACTATCAATCTAACTCTGTAAAAATTGGTATCTAGGATCATCTACAGGACTGACACTCGAATGTACTTGATGCTGCTAGTAATGGGGTGGATTGTATGTAGGTTGGGGATGATAAGACATGTTTGGCAGAAATGTGTTATGGTATGGATGTTGAGGGATGTTATGATATGGATGGGGTGATGAAGGTATGATATTATGCTGACCTACTGCATTAGCATATGGGTGCGGTGGTTGATTGTGAACCACAGTGGTAGAGGGAGGACGCATTACCCAAGATGGATCTTGGATAAAGGCATTAGGTTGATGAGATGTAGGTGGAAGATTTTGCTCAATCCCTTGCAAATGTTGGTTAGGGTCAGGGTTCATGCTATGGTTAGCATTATCTAAAATCATTTGTTGCAACTGTAAGAAATCCTGTTGCATAGCAATTGCATTTGACATAGGGACTGCTACCTGTGATGTGGTGGACTGAGTTGGTTGTGGAACAACCATGGTAGTGGAGGTAGATGGGGGGTAAGTAGCAAAGGGTATCGCCACTGACTGTGGAATGGTATGAGATGTATGTCCTACAAGTGTGGATGGAGGAATGGATGTTGGGGCTTGTAAAACAATAGGAATTGTTTCATACAAGGGATTAGTGGTAATGGTCATTTGTTGTGATAATGTGGGGGGAATTTGGTTGGATGACAATGGTTGATTGGCTAATGCTACAACAGCCAACTCAAAGAGAGGATTGGTGAAAATCTGTTGTGACTATTGTGGATAGGCGAATATGGATTCTTGTTGTGATGAGGGTACGACACGTGATGGGATGGAGAGTGGTGGTAATTATGGGAAGACCATTCCAGCTGCATTCAAGTACATTCTAACAGTGTCCATATCTATCATGGTGACCTGACTGTCTACTGCTGCAGGAGGTTCACTCCTAGGTGTCTCAGGTATAGCTGTGTGAGTAGCTCTATGCATAATGTCTATGTCCATGTTGGGGGTATTACTAGAAGGCCCTATATCAAGACTCGAGGACATAGAAAGGGGCACATCTACTTGTCCCACCATCGAAGTGTGAGGGACATTGCTAGACTGGGAGGCCATAGGGGATGACCACTGACTTCGGCTTGACACTAATTTCTTAGCTTGATTACGAGTCACTACCATACGCTAATATGCTATCTATGTGAATGAAAAAGAAAGTACAATGCAATACAACATGCCAAGCAAATAAACATACAAAGTGTTTGACCCTAGTTTGCACTAAGTTTTTGAATTTTTTTTTTTGGTGTGTTTTTGTGTGTTTTTTTTTAAGTTTTTGAAGAGATTTTGTTCTTTTTGGAATAGAATAATAGAACTCAATGAAGATGGTGATTAAGAACACTAGCACCAAGCATGATTTCTCAAAAGAGGCTAGGGTACACCGCTTAAATCCCAGTGGGGGGTTCGCCTAGCTCTTCCACTTTGATTCAACAATCGTTCCAATAGTGGGAGACAACTTGAATACCAATGACTTATACCAGCTTAAAGAGCGCTTTTATCCTATCTACGGATGATCTAGGGGGTAAGCCGGTGGAAGGAGATGAATTCCAACGTCACCGGTCTGAATTGGGGGTTGGTGATGAAATCCAATCGGACCAATGTTTTAATTATACGTGTGTGTGTGAAGGTTTTATTTTCTATTGTGCGATGCAAATCTAACATGCAATTCTATTTTTATGCCTAATGCAGAAAGCAGGAAAGACATAGAATAGTAGACAAAATCATATCAGGGGTAAAATTGCAAATCTAGGTAAGACTCGGCCCAATTCTGTTTAACAGGGCTAACCGCGGGTGGGCGGTTAGTTATGGTAAACCACGGGTACGTGGTTTGCCAACCGCACATGCGCGTTTGGGAGATCCCAACCGTGGGTGCATGGGTCCTTTCTATCAATAGAACAAAAGCTGAATACAAGCCCAAACCCTAAAAAAGAAATACCTGGGTTATTTCTAACCTGGTACATGCAATATGATTATTCCCTACTATGCATATGCAGATTCTCATTTATTTTGCTTTGTTATTGTGTTTATGAATGCAAGATTTAAGTAGATTTTTCTATCCTAAGACCTAAATGCAAGCATTGGCATACAAAACTGAAACCCTTAATCTACTTAAATGCAACCTAAATCCAGAACTAAAGGAGAAATTAAAAATATGACACAGGGTACATACCTGTGTTCCTTTCGCTGCTCCTTCTAGCTTTCAACCATCGGTCCATGTTTCAACAATGCAACAACCACGAATGCGCATTTCCTCAAATTAGAAACTACGGATGTGCGGTTTCACAAATTAGAAACCATAGATGCATGGTTTCACAGTGACAGGTTAAGCACAATCCAGATTCGCCAACCCGAGATTGAATTCTCACGCATTTCAAATCATTAGCACCTGTACATGCAAACAAAGATTAGTAAGATTAAAATAAAGCAAGGCAAAACAAAATGAAACCCTTGGGAGGTCCCACCGTGATCGCCATTTTTGTAACTAAAATACTTGAACACTTGCAATATAAAAACACATAGACACAAAGAGATTACCCCAAAATAATGAAATTCTTTATATATATTGACTCTTGTGATACAGATTTGCAATATTTCAGATTGCCCCAAGTAGCTTGGGTACAATGTTACAATCTTGGCCTCAATGTGATACAAATTTCTCCTTGGGAGTTCTCCTGATCTTTCGTAATGTACAATGCTCTCCTTGTATCTAGTTACAGCTTCAAAGGGTGAGTGGGCTTTGGTATCCAACGATGGGACCACTCCAGCTTTAGCAACCTATCCAAGATACCTATTACTCGCACACATGCAAACCAACAAAGGGGATTAGTAGCACTCGTATATTCAAGCGATAAATCCAAATGCTACACATAAACCTATTATTGATATGGATGAAAAAGTAGATAACACAAAAAAATTAACAAACAAAACCTTGCTTAATACTCAAATCGCTAATCTCTGTCGATGAAACCCATTTTTGTTCTCGGGACTGTGGAACCACGGAAGCACGGTTGTGGGCTGGAAACCGTGGACCTACGATTGTGAAATCGTGGATGCACATTCTCGACTGTGGAACCACGGATGGGCAATTTTGGTTGAATAATAGATTGCCTCAAAATTTGAGCCAATGGTCAGAGTCAAGCTCGCGCTCTCAATTTCTCATTGGGTCTAGATCTATTTCGGTAGCCTATCGGTATGCAGATTTAGCTCCCCTTTGTTTGGTGGATTGATGGTGTCTTTATAGGCTGCCTGGGGCTTTGGAGGGAAATGTGAGGTGGCAAGCCTGACTTGCCAAGTGGTAAATCTGGACTACCAGGTGGAAGGGGTAGTTATAGTGAGTCACTCAGTGTGGCTCACTTAACTGGGGTGATGTGGCTCCAAGTGGAGTGGGATGTGGGATGCTATTTTATGTGAAGGGACAAGGGGACAACAACAAAGGAGTTGTGGCATGGGTGTTGGGAATCTGTCTCATGTGCAAGGACAAAGGGGACAGGAGTGGGTAAGATGTGGCATGGATGTTGGATGAAGTGTCTAGGACACATGTCCAATGGGTAGACAGGGTATCCTAGGGTGATTTTCCTAATTAAATAAATTAGGAAAGTATAATGATGTGCAGGATTTTATATCCCTAAGTTAGAACTTAGGCATATATCTTTATTATGCAGGATTTGATGGTGAGGTGGTGAATGTGAACTAAAGGGTGCTAGATTTTGGTGTCTACAAACACATTCAATCTCATCCATTCATTAATCCATTCTTAAAATCTCAAGTCACTCAACAAGCCAACAAAGGCTTACATTTAGACTGTCAACACACTAAAATTCTACAATAAATTTTAACTCGTCTCACTAACATTGAGTTACAATTGATTTGTCTTTAGTGTCATAAATCACAACAGTTGAAACATCCAAGTTCACAATCCACATCTCAGGTTTTTACACCTGTACCACAAATTCAAAGTCCAAAACAATTGGACACAAGCACCAAGCACCCCAAAAAGCCTCATTGTAACTACACAAGACTTTCAGAATCTTATGCAACCATTTTTCAAAGGCTTTATGAAGCACAAGAGATTGTACTTCCAAAAATAAAATCAAGTGATCCTAACAAGCAATATGCAAAGAATTACAAGAAGCACTTGTATTGTCCTTATCATCAACAAGCGGGACATGAAATCAACAACTATAAAGTATTTAAAATTGTTGTCCAAGACCTTATTGATCTAAAATTCTTCACCCCAAGTGGTCCAACTAACTCATATGATCAGGACATCGGTATCAACTCAATCACCAAATAAAGTTAGGGCTCTCAGGATATCACATCCTCCTAGTCATCCACATAATTCCAATTTTAAAAACCTCCAAAGGCACTTAAGCCCTTTGGTCACATTCAATTTCAAAAATCCCCAAAGGTCTTAACCCCTTTGGGGTTTTTTTAAATTGATATGTGACCAAAGGGCTTAAGTGCCTTTGGAGATTTTGAAATTGAATGTGACCAAAGGGGTTAAGACCTTTGGGGTTTTTTGAAATTGATATGTGACCAAAGGTCTTAACCCCTTTGGTCACATTCCAATTTAAAAAATCTCCAAAGGCACTTAGCCCTTTGGTCACATATCAATTTCAAAAAGCCCCAAATGTCTTAACCCCTTTGGTCACATTCAATTTCAAAAAAGCTCCAAAGGCACTTAAGCCCTTTGGTCACTATACTGACCCAAATTTTTTGTGCCCTTACCTTCAGGCTAAAGGATCCATGCCCGAAAGGGGGATGCGAGAAGGATGGAACAATACCTCGGACTGAGAGGCCCTTTGAAGGTCACGCCTCTCGGGGGAGGGGTATAAGGGTGAATTTTTGATGGATGGTGGGGTTCACCAGGAAACTTTGAGTGGCAGTTTCCATGCCTAGGTTGAGAATGGTTTTGATGTGTTCATTTTATACTCGATCATTCATAATCCTAGGTTGGCCAGAATGAATCTAAGCTATTCTATATGAAAATGCTGATTTATATGAATACAGAAAGCATGAATGAATCCTAGATACAAGGAATATGCTAAATGAGAAAGAATGTACCTGATTTCGGATGTCTGATGAAGATTCTGAAGCTTGTAGGAGTCCAGATCATCCTGAATATGATAGGATCATCTGCAATTGTACAGAATCATCCCAGATAATAGGCGATCATCTGAGATCAGACAAGATCATCGTCGATCTGACGAATCGTCATACGAATTCATCAAAAACCTGCAATCACAAAAATAGACACCAAAAACCAAAAATGCTACTACGAGAATAATGCAAAATGATAGAAATGATAGTATAAATGCCTAACTGATAAATCTGGATAGCATATTAAAGGAAATGCATTGTTTTAATAACTTATTTTAACTTTATCATGCATTTATGTTAAAATGAGGTGAACTCCAGGATGCAGAATGAAAATAATCAAGCTAATGCATAATAAAAATAAGGAAGAAAGATGAGAAATGCAAACTCAGGGCTCTGATTGCCCCCAATATGAACTACAGTCGAGATCACCTCCAATCGTACGAGATCATCGCCGATCTACGATAGGATCATCCGAAATCATCTGGAATCGCTCGCGACGATCCGAGCTTCCTCCAGCTGAAGCACGGTGAAAACCCGCAATGAAAACTTAGAACTACGAGTGCAAAGCTTACATGGTAGGGAAAATCAACCAGGGAAAGAGTTAGGAGGAGAGCCGAGTAGGGGATCCAGGGAGTCGGGGGATAAACTAAGAAAATCCCAGTTTATATAGGATTAGGGGAGGTTAGGAGGTTGGGGATCATCCCAATCTGGGAGATCTCCAACGGAGGAATCTCCAACTGCGCAGACACGCTTTTGCCCAAGTTGGAGAGGCTATTGAAACAGAAGCTAATTATGAAAATTTGGTTTTGGGACGAAATCGTCTGGACGTTCTGTTCCAGACGAATTCGTCCGATCTAGGACGATTTCGTCTGATCGGCGACGATATCGTCCAACGGTCAAAACAACTCCTAAAAATGGCACGAAAAATGGGGGGAGCGGTTAACGGGCGGTTTCGGGGTTAAAATTCAAATTTTTATCTTTTACTAAGGGTTTAACTGCGCCAATTTTAGGGTGCTACATTTTGCCCCCTCTTTAGCAAATTTTCCAAAGAAAATGCGTTAAAGACGAGTTCTCCACGCTTTACGAGAAAGCAAAAATTTACTCAATTTTTTAGACGACGATTCTAGGTCGAATCGTACGACTGCTTGCTATGGTGCCCCCTCCGTGTTTTTACCCAAATCGAACGTTTGAGGTAAAAGCACGAAAAAGCAAAATTTTAAAAGAAAAAGTTGTTTTTTAAATAAAAATAAAAAAATAGGGTAAAACCCTAATTCATTGTTACTGTTCATTTTTGCTGTTTTAGAGCTCTACAGGCAAAATGGTGGAAACAACGCACAGATCGACAGAGGTCCGACGCGGATTGCGGGTAAGGATCTAAACTTGATGAATTATGTTTTTAATTTGATTTGTGTGATTTTTAATTTAAATTTTGACTATTTTTGGGGCATCACGGCCATTTTTAGGCCGTCGACGACGTCGGGATGAAATCGTCCCAATTTCATCGAAATCGTCCCTAGATCACCGATTTCGTCTAGGGGCGAAATCGACGAAATAGGGGCGATCCCGTCCAACAAGGGGCGATCCCCAAGTTGAGAAATCAGAGACGATTTCATCCTACCAAGGACGATTTGACTCAATTTAGTACGATATCGTCCAATAATGGGCGATATCATATTTTTATGAGATGAAATTGATTTTAATGATTATGCACTAATGATTTTTGTTGTTTTATTGTTTATCTTGCAGAGGGGATTACTAAAAAGTTGAGAGTGGAAATACGAGGGGCTAAGAGATGATGTAGCCATGCTTGATCAGGCAGAGCGAGACCGACTATCAGAGGTTGGGCTACAACATGTGGCAGAGATGCCACAAATACCTACAGACATGGGGCTACTGACAGCCCTAGCAGAGAGGTGGTATCCGGGGTCATCCTACTTTCGACTATCGACAGGGGAGATGGCTCCCACTCTAGAGGATGTATGGAGGATTTTGAGGATCCCCATACATGGATGGTTGATGACTCCTACGGCCAATCAGGGCCATGCCATGATGCGACTATGCGAAGACCCTAGCTTCACCCTAGAGAAGGGCAGAGTGAACATCGAGACATTACGGCAGATGCCTGGGGCATCTCGATTGACTCAAGTTTTGGTAGGGGTAGTGGGTGGCTTACTGCTATGCCACCAGAGCGGATGCAGGTTACCATGGCTGCTCTCAGATGTGGTCTACGATATGAGAGACCACGACTACAGATTTTCTTGGGGCAGCTTTGTGCTATGCCGCTTGTATAGGATCCTACACGGGGTCGTATACAAGGGAGGTCGATGTCTGGTTTTGACATCACTACTACAGGTTTGGTGTTGGGAGCACATTGTGGTGCAGAGGCCGATAGGGCTTCCACTGATAGGGGTTGATCGGGAGAGACCCTGGGTTTTCTATTGGTGGCTCCAGAGAGGGTCACAGTGACGGATAGATCTATCGATGTCCCGAAGGTTGCTAGATGACCTCATCCCTGACCAGATCACCTGGAGGCCATGGAGAGAGCACCCAGGGTGGGGAGAGGATGGGCAGGAGTTGGCTCGCATCAGGCGAGTCTTCTGGCTGAGGATGGAGTGGGGAGAGGTAGAGCTCCACCGCTATGACCAAGTTTTGAGGTAGTTCGGTCTACAGTAGGGGATCCCTTCCCTCAGAGACTACGAGTACTCCTAGACTATCTAGGATAGTACTACACTGAGCGGGGCTCCAGATATGCAATGATTCTAGAGTCAGGATGCAGATGATGCCCCCATTCAGCTAGTGGATGGGGATGACGTTGGGGTCACAGATGGGTATGATGCCTGGTATGCAGGCATCCACCCTCCTCGGATGATGAGGGCATAGGGTCCGATGCACGCTATTGTGCGATGGATGGGGAGGCGGTGCCAGGCTACTATCGATGCAGCGAGGGGTCATAGAGGGAGGGAGCAGTGACGGTCTCCTCAGGAGAGACGTCGAAGAGTGCCACAGGCTCTAGAGAGACCATAACAGCCAGAGAGGAGGGAGGAGGGACTCCCTTCTCAGTAGAGGGAGAGGCCACCATCGCTCGATAAGGGCAAGGGTGTCGAGGTGGGGGAGAGCAGCGAGATGGTGGCTCTCTGGGCTGAGGTTGCCCACCTTCGGGCTCAGGTGCAGACACTGCAGGATGAGGCTACATGACTCAGGGCTCGGAGCGGAGGGGCGAGCACTCAGGATCTGGCATGGTCTATTGCTCAGACCACGTTCTACCAAGGATTATACTATCATATGGTTCTAGAGAACCAGAGGATACCATTGCCAACCCCATTGTGGAGCCGATCATGATGGGATCATCGAGGACATCCTCATGATCGACGGTGAGGACCCATGACATAGCACGGACCTCTATGGGACCACCTCCTCCACGTCAGGGTAGGGGAGGAGATGAGGCTGAGAGCTCGAGGGCTTCTCGAGACTAGCTATTATTGACTATAGACTATATATTTTTGAGAGGATTGAGTATGCCAGGGTATAGATTGTGGCATACCAATCCAGTTTTTATATGATGTACATATATTTTTGATATATATATATATATATATTATCTTTTTGTGATATGACTTGTCCATATGTTTTATGATGCTTTAAGTTTTGAATTGTTGATTGATTATTCATGTAATTATGTCGTTGGAAATAGTATAATTTTATGTCATGCCATAAAATTTAAATGAAATAATCTGATGTAAACAAATTGGTTGTTTGTGGTGTGATTTAATGAAAAATAAAGGGACTTCTAACAATAATTTCAAAGGACATTGTCATTGTTATATGACCATTTCATGGAGTCGCCGCTCGCTAGGTCGTCAAGCTAATCCCAGTATAGAAATATTGCTAAAAGTAAAAGAGTGCTTAAGAGACTGTCTTAAGACTTTGTGTTGTGATGATGAAAAATGATGATGGTGATAATTTGTTTTCAGATTGTCATGAAAATATTATGCATGAAATATTAGAAATATGATTTTTTCTAGGCATAAAATTCCTAAGTGTGATAGAAATTTGAACAATTGCCTAGGAATTATACCATCGTCGCAAAACTGAATGTTGACATAATGAAATGAAAATAGAAAAAGTGTTCGTTCTTTTTAAAGCACAATTGTGGAACATAATGATTTAAGCCATATGTTTTTATGAATTAAAATGAATGGGAAATAAAACTAGAACAATGGTTTGCGCTAGGCATAGAATTATAGGTATAGACTTATACCATCATCGCGAAATCCAAAAATAATTTTATTGCATAATTGATTTTTGATTTTGAGATAAACAAAAAATATATATAAACGTGACTTTATTGCTAGATTTTTGAATATGTTGTTGAAAGAAATTTTGGATTTTTGAAAACAATGTATGTAATTGTTTTTATACGAAACAAATGTTCTTTTAAATAAGAAGATGAAATTATTCCAAAAAGAGTTGCAAAAATATTTTAAATTATCTCAAAGACAAAATGTAGATTTATAAGGAACCCTCATGTGCATATGTGAGTTCATTGCTGATCTTGATTTATCATAATGATACAAAATCTCTCAAATACAAATGTGTGTGCAATTGTATTGTTCATTTACCAATTTTGAGCAAGATAATTTGATACAAGTAATTTGAATTAACCAAATAAGTGTTCGTTGACCATGATTTATATGCATGTAACCATACCAGACTACTATGTAAGTCGGGTCATCAAGAGCTAGCTGATCCATAAGCAGACATAGGTCTATACAAAAGAAGGTCGCTAATGTGACAGACATATCACCACGCTAGGAGTTACCCAAGGCCAAGCGGGTTGGGCACAAACCACCTGTTATGGGGCTTACCTCACAGTTTTCGAATAATTGAGAATTCCAGGGATTCAAGCTCATTCACCCTTCTTTTCTTTTCAAGGGGTAGGGAAAGGATTTTATTGCTTTTGCTTTTGCTTTTTCTTTTCGTCTCTTTTTTTTTTTTTGCTTGGAACTTGAGATAATGCTGAAATATTGCTGCGATGGTACAAAATGATATTTTTTTCTTTTTCTCATTTTCTTTGACTTTTCTTTTTCTTCCTATACTAGGGATACTTGCTCGGATTGGCTGTAGAGCAAGGGAATTTTATTCTAGGCAGGGGTGAGCTTGTCCTTTTGTCAATTCTCAAAGATTCTAGACCATGTGCATGATAGGATAGCAGGGGAAACTTTTCGCTCAAGAAACCACTTCTACTATGTAGCATCATATTGAATTTGCAATGAAATCATTTTAATGTGAAGAGATATACTTGGTTCAAGTAAATAACAAGATCAATTCTCTATGCTCAAAACTTTATTTAATTCAACTGTGGACTTTGATATAAGAGAGATTAATAATCATACCAAATAAAATCAAGATATTTATTCATGTGAGTGTGAAAGTGCGGGATTCCAAATAAATGCTAATTTATCCAAAATAATTGAAAATATGACTGCAATACTTCAAGAATTGACGGGTGCAAAAATATTTTTTGAAGATTTTGATGATTTTGAT
Organism: Wollemia nobilis; assembly: GCA_028583015.1. Taxonomy (NCBI): domain Eukaryota; kingdom Viridiplantae; phylum Streptophyta; class Pinopsida; order Araucariales; family Araucariaceae; genus Wollemia; species Wollemia nobilis. Next base: position 241,493 of record JAQPPZ010004560.1, on the reverse strand, counting down.
TTTTTTATATTTTGATTTTAATTTATGACTTGAAAGAAGAAATAATATTACTTTTTTTGAAATTTTTATATGGATGACTAAAATGAAACAATATGCAAAACAACAATATATACAATGATGAAATGACCAGATTTATGCATAATAGCGTTTAAGATGCATAATGTTCATAGGTTCTTTAAGATCTTTACCATCTAAGGTAGCTAATCTGTATGCTCCCGATCCGAATTTGGCAGTGATAATATATGGTCCAAGCCAATTGGGCTCGAATTTACCTTTAAGATCTTTAGTTGCATTAGTATTTTTTGATTTTCTTTTAAGACAAGGTCATCGATCTCAAAGGATCGATGATGAACTTTCTTGAGGTATGCTCGTTTAAGCTTGTTCTGATAGGCTCGAAGATGTTCCAAAGCATTGATGCGCTTCTCATCTAGGAGTTCCAAGCTGACTAAATCTGCCAACATGATATTCATCTCCTACTTCGAGTATCTTGAAGTAGTAGAGCCAAAGAAGGAACTTCTAATTCAAAGGGAAAAACTGCTTCAGCGCCATAAACCAAAACAAAAGGTGAAGTGCCCGTGGGAGTACGAACGCTAGTACGATAAGCCCACAGAGCAGGATATAATTGAATGTGCCAATCACGGCCAGATTTATTGACCAATATTTTGAGGATTTTAATTAATGTTTTATTAGATGCTTCTTCTTGGCCATTACCCTGAGGATAATAGGGAGTGGACCAACGATGTTGAATTTTATATTTTTGACATAATTTCTTGACATCTTTATTTTTGAAACAAGTTCCATTATCCGAGATGAGATTTGCAAGAATTCCGAACCTACAAATAATTTGATTAAAAATAAATTTGGAAACTTGGGTTCCAGTGCAAGAAGCTAAGGGCATAGCTTCAACCCACTTCGTGAAATACTCGATGGCGGTTATGATGAATTTGTGTCCATCAGATGACACAGGATTAATTTTTTTGATAATGTCTAAGCCCCATTTTGAAAAAGGCCAAGGAGATGAAATAGCCTACAGTTCTTGTGCGGGCGCATGGACAAGGTCAGCATGTTTCTGGCACTTGTCGCAATGGCGCACGTAATCATGTGCATCATTCTCCATGGTAGGCCAAAAATATCCTATCCTAAGGAGCTTCTTAGCAATGGCGCTACCACTAAAGTGTCCCCCACAAGATCCATCGTGGGCTTCACTCAAAGCTGATCTAGATTCTTCTAGATTCAAACATCTCAGTAGGATACCTTCAAAATATCTCCTATATAACGTATTGCCAATTATTACAAAGCGACTTGCTCGTCTACGTAATAACCGGTGTTGGTTTCTATTAAAACCTTCAGGGAAGGTCCCATTTTGAAGAAAATTGAATATATCAGTGTACCAAAGTTTAGGAGTAGTTTCATTGATTAGAAACACATCCAAAGGTTCTAAGCATGATTTATTTGAAGCGGGTTCCTAGAGTCGACGAATAATGATGGTAGCATATTCGTCATCTAACTCCAAGGGTAAAAGAGATGCAGTTGCAGCCATAGCGTCAGCCGCACGATTGCTAGTTCGAGGAATAGCTTCCAAGGTAACTTGATCAAATAAAGATATTAATTGTAATACATATGCTTTATATGGATGCAATTTATCATCTCTGGTCTGATAAACATCATTAATTTGATTTATAACAAGTTGAGAATCATCGAAAACTAATAGATTTTTAATTTTTAGTGCCAAGGCAGCTCGTAAGCCAAGGATTAGAGCTTCATATTCAGCAGTATTATTAGTACAAGCAAACGTTAATTTAAAGGACAGAGGTATAAGATGTTTCTGTGGAGATATTAAAATAATACCTGCACCAGCCCCACTCATGCATCGGGCTCCATCAAAGTATAAGGACCATTGCTCTGGATGGTCTGCCTCTAGTTTAAGGCATTCGTCAAGAAACTCAATGATGAGGGGATGGGTGGATTCTAAGGGTGCAGCAGCTAATTGATCTGCTATGATTTGACCCTTAACAGACTTTTGTCCTATAAACATGAGTTCAAACTCGCTTAGCGCAAGAACCCACTTTGTTGTGCGACCAGATAAATAAGGTCGACTCATGAGATACCGCAAAGGATCGGATTTAGCAATAACATAGGTTTTCTGACTGAGCATATAATGGCATAATTTTTGTGTAGAAAATATGACTGCTAGACATAACTTCTCTAATGCTGTGTAGCGGGTTTCATAACTAATTAAGGTTTGGCTGATATAATAATTAGCACGTTCTCTTTTCTCATCATCAAGTTGAGCTAACATAGCTCCTAAGGCAAAATCTGAAGCAAAAATATACAAGATAAATGGGTGATCAGGTCGAGGCGGTGAAAGCACAGGCGGGTTAAGAAGATATTGTTTGAGGAGTTCAAATGCTTCCTGACATTCGTTGTCCCAATGGAAAGAGACATCCTTCTTAAGAAGCTTAAGAAAGGGTCCGGTTTTATCCACCAGCTTATCGATGAAGCGACGGATAGCTTGAAGCTTACCTTGTAAACTCCGTAATTCAGATATGTTTGTGGGTGCGGGCATATCAGTGATAGCCACAATCTTGAGAGGGTCAATTTTGATGCCACGTAAAGAAACTATAACCCCCAATAATTTACCGGACTTAACTCCGAATATACATTTAGCTGGATTCAATCGGATAAGATATTCCCTTAACCGATTAAATACTTTTCTCAAGTCATCTAAATGGTCATCTTCTTCAGTAGAACGAGCTATAATGTCATCTACATAATCATGTAGTATATCATGCATCATATCATGAAAGATATAAGTCATGGCTCGTTGATATGTGGCACCTGCATTCTTCAAACCGAATGGCATCACTTTCCAACAAAAGGTTCCCCAAGGGGTAATAAAGGTTGTTTTAGCCTGATCTTCAGGAGCTATCCTGATCTGATTATAGCCAAAAAATCCATCCATTAAGGATATCATTCCACTCCCAGCAGTAAAATCAATGATCTGATCCATATTGGGAAGAGGGAAATCGTCTTTAGGGCATGCAACATTAATATCTCTAAAGTCTGTGCAAACCCTAACCTTAGTAGCTTCTTTCTTAGTTACTGGAACTACGTTCGAGATCCATTCAGCATAATCAATGGCTTGTATAAAAATAACATTTAAGAGTTTTTCTAACTCCCCTTTGACCAATAAGGCCACTTTAGGATGCATTTTTCTAAGTTTCTGTTTAACAGGTTTAGCATCCGGATGGACTACTAGGTGATGCATAACTACAGAAGGGTCTAATCCTGGCATATCTTCATATGTCCAAGCAAAGACATCTTCATATTCTTTAAGAAATGCGATGTATTTATCCTATTTTTCTTGACTCAATTCTGATCCAATGTTGATTATGTGAGGATTATCCTCAGTTCCAATGTTAACTTTTATGACATTTTCTACTTCCATGTGTAGATTTTTCTCAAAATTAGGTGGGGCGGGTGAAACGCCCAATTCTTGTAACTCTTCCAAGGTTAACTTGGATAATTCATCTTGAGGAGTCATGGCCTCAATCTGGGCTATACTAGGTATAGAGCCATCAAAATAAAATTCATGATGTAATAATTCCTCAATGGAGACATCATGGAAGATATCTCCCTCCAACTCATCGTCGGATTCAACGATCATCTCAGGGTAGGCTATAGATAGCATATTACATGTAAATGGCTTATTCATTAAATGCAAAGCATCACGTTTATCCAAATAATCTTGGTAACATATGAGATGGTCATCATCCTCAAATGGGAAAGGCTGGCCCTTACGAGGAAATAGGCCCACACCACATCGGGCAGGCCACGGTTCTACCTCAAAAGGTTCTTTCATACCATTTTGGAAAGGTCCCAAACCTTTCCCTTTATATCCCAATTTAAGCATTATAGATTTGGCTTTAATATACTCATTAGTAAAATAACATCGAGCATATCCATCATAATGAGTCTTGATGTTTCTGGGTATTCTACCCCGAGTCATATCCCTTATAAATAAAAGCACAGCTCCCGACTTGGTAAATACTTCCCATAGGCTGTGGGAGGCCCAAGGTATGAGGAGATGGTGGCAAATTATTTAAAATAAGGGAATCTTGCATAGCAGCATTCGTTTTCTCTGATATAAGAATTTTAGATAAATCGGGTAAAAGCTCGTCAGTAAGAGCATAAGAGGTAGAAGGAACATTTCCTACATCTTCTGGTGTGGAAACTATGCCTTTGGTGGATGTAGATGTTGTAGAGATGTCGATGGATGGGCCTATTATAGGTATAAAAGTGATAGGAGTAGAACAAGAGGCATTGGCTGTGGGATTAGGATCTTTCTGAGGTCCTAATGTGGTTTGTTTAGAGGATGGTTGAGTTGTATGTAGAGGTGGAACTGATGGAGAAGAAGTAGATGGCATTGTGGGTGTGTGTTTCACATGTTTAGATGGATAATGAGAATTAGGGTGTGTGGATGACAGAGCAGGGCAAAATTGAACTCCAACAGGTTCTGCCAAAGCACACATATCAAAGGGTCTAGGATCACCATGAATGGTAACCAACTGATTCTTAAATTCGAATTTAACACATTGATGTAAAGTTGAGGGAACGGCTCGCATTGCGTTGATCCAAGGGTGACCCAAGAGTATATTGTATGATGCAGGGCAATGTACAATAAACACGGTCGTATCCAAGGTTCTCGGACCAACCTGCAATGGAATGGTAATAACTCCACACGTTTCTTGTGTTTCGTCATTGAAGGCTTTTATGATCATATCAGTTCTTTTCATTTCATCACTTCTAAACCCAAATATTTGGTAGAAGTCAAAAGTGCAGATGTTTAAAGATGAACCATTATCAATCAAGACTCGTTTAACTGCTACATCTCCAATTAAGGCAGTAATATATAAGGGGTTATCCTTATGTAAACTATGTTGAGGTATGTCTCTATCCCGGAAGTCAATACAATCAACTTCACGAGTTATTATAGTATTAGCCATGGCTTCAGGTTGAATGTCTTGTGGTACCATCATCTGGCTTAATGTGAGCATTAATTCATCTCTATGGGTAGGAGAAGATCTTAAAAGGTCCAAAAGAGAAATTCTAGCTGTAATATTTGATAGTTGCTCATTAATATTATAAGGAGGTTTAGGTTGAACATTAGGTGCCTGATTCCCTTTATTAGGAACTTTCAAAACAAATGGAGTTGATCCATCGTTCTGCATTTGATCTTGTTGAGAGTTTTGAGCCTGTTGTCTAGTAACAGCTCCGATGGTACCCACAATATTATTCTGCGGATGATGAATGGGTCTTGGTCTAGCATTTATGGCTTGCTCATTAGAAAGTAATTGGTGAGACGATGGTCTAGTAGTGACTCTTCTTGGAAATGGTTCTTCTGGAACCATATAACTTGTGATGGGGAGAATAGGATCCGATTCATCTTCAGAGCTATTCGATTGATTTGATGTGATTTCCATATCACTCTCAGTCTCGTATTCTGTATCACTGAGATTAGGTGTCTGGATATTGTATAGAGGCCTAGTTGTAACCACGGATAAGGTTGTGTCAAATATTTCTGGCTCATGAGCAGGTAAATGCCCACTAATAGTTCCTACATATCGGGTAGGAGGGGGAACATTATGATGTTCAATTTGATTAGCCACTTCCTTGCCATGTTTTGGTAAAGGATGTTGAAATATGTCCAATGACTGATTGGCATTCTGATTCTGGTTTTGGGGGATGTTCTTTTGAGCATTATTAGGAGGATTTTGCTTAGGTTGAAAGGCTTGCACCTCCATCTCATTGTTATCAATCAGGTCCTGTATTTTATGTTTTAATATTTTACAAGAGTTGGTAGTGTGTCCAGGTCCTCTATGGAAGTCACAGTGTAAATCAGCTCTGTATCCGGGTATAGTTGGATCAGGTTCCCGGATAGTTGGTAATTGAATCAAACCTCGTTCTAATAATTGTGGGAGAATAGTTGATAAAGGTTGATTTAACCTAGTAAATTCTCGAGGAGGTTTATCAGGAGGTTTCAGTATAAACTTCTCCGTTGTCTTCGCAACATTAACATTAGCGATATTTCTATTATCAGTGACTCCATCACCCACAACTTGTTTATTTTTATATTGATTTCTGGATGTTTTCTCATCGTCTTTCTTTTTAAGTTGTCCTCTCCTAATGAGAGCATCTTCCACTCGTCTGGCTAAGTCTATAGCCTGATCGAAGGTGGTCAGGGTAGCAGTTGATAATTCGTAGGATAGTTGGTCTTGTAAATTATTAATAAAGATGTCCAACATCTCCCTATAAGGCAACACAAAGTGCAATTTTCCTATCAATTGTCTCCACCTAGCTAGGAAATCGGCAAAACATTCATCTTTGTCTTGTTTTAAGTTATACAAATCTTTAATGGTCACATGTCTTTCGATGTAGGCACTAAATTGATGCACAAAAGACTCAGCAGTTTCTTCGAAATTCCTCAAAGAATTAGTGGGTAATTGATAATACCACTCTAATGCCATTCCTCCTAAACTTTTTGGGAACATTTTTAGTAATAATAAGTCATCATGTGATATATCATGACATGCTATCCTAAACATACGAAGATGCTCTATGGGATCTTCGGTTCCTTTATATATGGGCAAGACAGGCATAGGAAAATGTTTAGGATATGGCTATGCTACAACTATAGGATCTAAAGGCTGACTACACATCTCTCGATAATTGTACGAGGGATGGTAGGGATCTATCTGGTCCATGCGGGAAACTAACTGTTTCACCACGGTTTCAAGATTACTAGTTTGTCCACCATATTGGTTCGGTGGGACATAGGCATGGGATTTATGAGTGTATGACGGTGTGACATAAGGATTAGATGCTATATTGCTATTATGCAAAGCGTTGGCAGGAAGAGTATTATGAAGAGGATTTGTAATAGTATTATGTTGTATCCCAGATTGTTGGTAATTGGTGTTTGGTTTTGTTTTGGGTTTTTGTTGATTTGAGGTATATTGCTCAATAGCTTGGCAAAATAGAGCAGTAAATGATGGTTTCTTTTGTGCGGGAATAGCCCTAGGCTTGCTAACAGGCACTTTAGATGGTTGGGTAACCTGTTGTTGTTGCATGTTCTGGATTATAGCTGCCATATCCAAATTGGATGGTCCAGCTTGATCACTCTCTTGATCAATAAAGGACAAGGGATTAGTGCGTGTGTGAAATACGTCTTCTAGAGTTGCTTGAGTGTCACTAATTCGATCCTTGTCCATATGGACTGCTCTATTAAGAACACCAATATTAGTATTAATGAACTTCCAGAATTGTTCCATGTTTTCAAAAGTAACAGCTCCTCCCGAAGACATTTTAGGGGATGAGGATCCTTCCTCTCTAACATTTTCTTCTTGTTCATTTCTTACAGCAAGCTCTTCTTCTTGCTGGTCTAGGATTTCTTCTTCCTGAACTTGATCTTCAGGAGGGACATCTGGGTTATTTAATGGTTTTCCTAGCCAATCTTCTTCTTCTTCAGTTTGTTTTCCATTCCTAAGTCTAGGCATTGTGCTTAAACTTAGATTTCAGAATATATATATATATATATATATATATATATATATATGCGATAGGTTTGAGAGGTATATATTTTAATTATATACCTACTATAAAAAAAGGAAATGTTTTGATTTTTTTTTGTTTTGTTTTTATTTTTTTTTTGTGTTTTATAATATTATTATAAAGATAACAAATAGCATTCTAGTTGCAAAAGGAATAACAATAATAAGAAGAATGACTTAGTTTTCTATAAATAGTTTATGGATATCGTTGATAGGATCAAGTTCATCAGGAGTCATGAAATGCTCCTCCTCAAATTGGAAATGGTTTTTCAAAAATTTGACAAAGTGTGCTATAGTAATATGATCTGCTTCATACTCGAACTTGTAGAGATAAATTTCATGGCAATACTCTCGATATAACACAGCTCTAGGAACTCTATTCCATATTTTTCTATCCGTAAGAATGACTTCTTGATCCTCTATACGAGATAGAAACTTATGTACTACAACTGCATTCTCAAGGTATTCCTCAAAGGTGTACAATTCTGAAGACACAAGTGCTCTTTTATCGGCTAACCACCTATGGCAAGCTCTCTGAAGTTCATGGTACAAAGTTACCTGATCAGGATCCAGGATTCTATCTAGGACAAACCTCTTAATTTGCCTAAGTTCTGTAGATCTGGATTCAATGATACCCAATCTCCTATCAAGTTCATCCCACAAAGGTTGGACCCTATTTGTTTGAGGTACTCTAAGTACCGAAGTAATCTCTATGGCCGTTAATTGATTTTCAACATTTATGGTGACAACTCGTCTTTTATTATAATCTACCATCTAAATATGATATGCAACTTTTAATTGTTTGTCTAATGATTCTAGATGTTTTTTAATAATAATTTTTTTTTGGATTGTTTTCAAAAGGTTTTTAGTTTCACGTCGGGTTCACCAAAATGTACTGACCCAAATTTTTGTGCCCTTACCTTCAGGCTAAAGGATCCATGCCCGGAAGGGGGATGCGAGAAGGATGGAACAATACCTCGGACTGAGAGGCCCTTTGAAGGTCGCGCCTCTCGGGGGAGGGGTATAAGGGTGAATTTTTGATGGATGGTGGGGTTCACCAGGAAACTTTGAGTGGCAGTTTCCATGCCTAGGTTGAGAATGGTTTTGATGTGTTCATTTTATACTCGATCATTCATAATCCTAGGTTGGCCAGAATGAATCTAAGCTATTCTATATGAAAATGCTGATTTATATGAATACAGAAAGCATGAATGATTCCTAGATACAAGGAATATGCTAAATGAGAAAGAATGTACCTGATTCCGGATGTCTGATGAAGATTCTGAAGCTTGTAGGAGTCCAGATCATCCTGAATATGATAGGATCATCTGCAATTGTATAGAATCATCCGAGATAATAGGTGATCATCTGAGATCAGACAAGATCATCATCGATCTGATGAATTCATCAGACGAATTTGTCAGAAACCTACAATCACAGAAACAGACACCAAAAACCAAAAATGCTACTACGAGAATAATGCAAAATGATAGAAATGATAGTATAAATGCCTAACTGATAAATCTGGATAGCATATTAAAGGAAATGCATTGTTTTAATAACTTATTTTAACTTTATCATGCATTTATGTTAAAATGAGGTGAACTCCAGGATGCAGAATGAAAATAATCAAGCTAATGCATAATAAAAATAAGGAAGAAAGATGAGAAATGCAAACTCAGGGCTCTGATTGCCCCCAATCTGAACTACAGTCGAGATCGCCTCCAATCGTACGAGATCATCGCCGATCTACGACAGGATCATCCGAAATCGTCTGGAATCGCCTGCGACGATCCGAGCTTCCTCCAGCTGAAGCACAGTGAAAACCTGCAATGAAAACTTAGAACTACGAGTGCAAAGCTTACATGGTAGGGAAAATCAACCAGGGAAAGAGTTAGGAGGAGAGCCAGGTAGGGGATCCAGGGAGTCAGGGGGATAAACTGAGAAAATCCCAGTTTATATAGGATTAGGGGGAGGTTAGGAGGTTGGGGATCATCCCAATCTGGGAGATCTCCAATGGAGGAATCTCCAACTGCGTAGACACGCTTTTGCCCAAGTTGGAGAGGTCTGTTGAAATAGAAGCTAATTATGAAAATTTGGTTTTGGGACGAAATCGTCTGGACGTTCTGTTCCAGACGAATTCGTCCGATCTAGGACGATTTCGTCTGATCGGCGACGATATCGTCCAACGGTCAAAACAACTCCTAAAAATGGTGTGAAAAATGGGGGGAGCGGTTAACGGGCGGTTTCGGGGTTAAAATTCAAATTTTTATCTTTTACTAAGGGTTTAACTGTGCCAATTTTAGGGTTCTACAGTCACATATCAATTTAAAAAATCCCCAAAGGTCTTAACCCCTTTGGTCACATTCAATTTCAAAAAGCCCCAAAGGTCTTAACCCCTTTGGTCACATTCAATTTTCAAAAATCCCCAAAGGTCTTAAGCCCTTTGGTCACATATCAATTTCAAAAAGCCCCAAAGGTCTTAACCCCTTTGGTCACATTCAATTTCAAAAAGCCCCAAAGGTCTTAACCCCTTTGGTCACATTCAATTTTCAAAAAGCCCCAAAGGTCTTAACCCCTTTGGTCACATTCAATTTTCAAAAAGCCCCAAATGTCTTAACCCCTTTGGTCACATTCCAATTTCAAAAATATCCAAAGGCACTTAAGCCCTTTGGTCACATATCAATTTCAAAAAGCCCCAAAGGTCTTAACCCCTTTGGTCACATTCAATTTCAAAAATCCCCAAAGGTCTTAACCCCTTTGGTCACATTCAATTTCAAAAATCCCCAAAGGTCTTAACCCCTTTGGTCACATTCAATTTAAAAAATCCCCAAAGGTCTTAACCCCTTTGGTCACATTCAATTTTCAAAAATCCCCAAAGGTCCTAACCCCTTTGGTCACATTCAATTTTCAAAAATCCCCAAAGGTCTTAACCCCTTTGGTCACATTCAATTTCAAAAATCCCCAAAGGTCTTCACCTCTTTGGTCATATTTAATTTTCAAATAGCCCAAAAGGTCTTAACCCCTTTGGTCACATTCAATTTTCAAAAATCCCCAAAGGTCTTAACCCCTTTGGTCACATTCAATTTCAAAAAGCCCCAAAGGCACTTAAGCCCTTTGGTCATAAGCTTCCAAGCTAGGGGGAGTAGAAAAACCTGTGCCAATGAACATCATACACTTGAAAGTGTTCCATGCTTACTGTGATTACTATATATGTATATATACATGGCTAAAAAAAAAATTGCATTCACATAGGCATGCTTTCATATAGGAATATTTACATACATTTTTCATGCTAGCATTCATACTTGCATTACATTTCACATGCATTCCACCATATTAATTTATTGTAAAAATTGCATTCATCCCATACCATGTTCAATGATCTGGCATAGTAATGATGATATGGCCATAAAAAAAAGTCAAGTTATAATGATTGGGGGTACCTAGTTTAAAAACAATCATGCAACTTTCACAAAAAAACATAAGCCAACAATACCTCATGTCAAAATCACAAAGCCTAGATTTTCAGTCACTCAACCATTACTAGTATAGCAAGCAACCTCCAAACGGATGTCCGATGTTCTTTGGGACCAATAACACACTTTACACACTAAGAAAGTCTTGAGCATTGTCGATTGATCATGAATACAATCTTGAACCAATCACATTCCATCACATCTTAAAAACATTATGAGCCAAGGAGGGTTAGTACCATACTTGGATAGTACCTTGAAGCAAAAACGGATATTCCTCACTTGTCCTATCATGCAACATATTCCAAAGCAAAAATAGTGGTTTTTACCACTACCACAATTACTCTCCAAACATAAGCATAAAAATATAGAGTAGTAAATATAGGGTAAAATTCTCATCACACTACGATTGAGAATCCAATTACCCAAATCTCTATATAGAATTAAAAAATTCAATCCCCACACCCTTGATCACTAAATTCATAAGGATTCATACTACACATCCCTAAGAAGGATGGGTAGTCATCCCCAAGGCCTAAAATATCAATCCCATTGGACTATGGAGTGAATCTCCACTAGGGAAATAGATGCTTGACTAGAAGTGGAGTAAGCTCATGCGAGGCGACATGTCTCTCTCGCAAAAAGTGAGACCTCTGACTGCACATAAGGATAAGCTAGCTTTGGGGTCATCTCCATAACAGGTCATGCCCAATTTACTCATAATGGTTTAATGAACTTCACATGCACACACACTGGTGCTTGATTGGATTGGGTCATTGGTTTACTCAAGATTTGGTAATTGAACCTCACTTGCACACACATTGGTCCTAAAGAAAGTTAGACAACCTTAGTGAGTTTGGTTGAAGACACTAGTATGTTTGAGTCTTTGAAAATATTTTAGTATTCCATATCAACATCCATATCTTCTTCCATATCAACATCCATATCTTCTTCCATGTCAACAACCATATCTCCATAGTAAGTCAAGTTGCAGAACACCACCAAATTTGGTACCCCCGATTGCTAAACAATGGACAACAAAAATGGCCAATAAAAATTCTGAACTATAAAGGATCATTCGAACAACATGCATTCCTCTTATATAGTTAGAATTCATTATACATTATCTTACATTAATCATAGCACATCATCCATTAAGTATTCTGTTAAAACATTTTCATAAAACATGCATAAGAAATTCATAAAACAAGCATTGCATTCACACAAAATACAACACAAAATTAAAAGCCATCTATGTATATATATTAAACTCACATATGCAAATATCTCTAGAAAGTTCAAACATCAGCACAACTTGGGGGTGTTCAAGGTTTCACACTTTTCCCCTAATCAAACATCAACACAACTTGGGGGTGTTCAAGGTTTCACACTTTTCCCCTAATCAAACATCAACACAACTTGGGGGTGCTCAAGGTTTCACACATTTCCCCCAATCAAATAAATAGGATCACAAATAGAGATTTCTCAAGGTTCCACACTTGCTCAACCAATTCAATAAACAATTCAATAATTCAATCACATAACATCATCAACAAGTCAATTGCTAGGTTCAAAATACTGCATTATTTTTCCAAAGGTTTCACCATTTACCTCTCATTCAAATAATCCACATCAACTGCTAGGTTCAAAATACTGTGTGCTTTTGTTAAAGGTTGCACTCTTTTCCTTGCAAATCACATCATCAACAAGTCAATTTCCAGGTTCAAAATACTGTGTTATTTTGCCAAAGGTTGCGCCCTTTACCTTGCATTCAAATCATCCACATCACTTGCTAGGTTCAAAATATTGTGTTATTTTATCAAAGGTTACGCCCTCTTCCTAGAATTCACATCATCCTAATAGCAAAAATCCCTTCATATTTTGGGAAAAAATAGATAACATTCACATTCAACATCATCCATTCATTTATCATTATGCAACATTCATAAGTGAACCTTGTATTTAGTGGTTTATCCTAGAAACCTGATGGTTGTAGAGACTAGTTATCCATGCAATATGGTATTACCACATTTAAAAAAATCCTTCATCTATTGGGACAAAAAGTATATCACACTTACATTTAACATCATCCATTCATTTATCATTATGCAACATTCACAAATGAACCTTGTATCTAGTGATTTATCCTACTTAACCTGGAAGATGTAGTGACTGGTTATCCATGCAATCCGGTAGGATGGATAGATTACCATAAGGAAACTTACATCATTGTAAAACCCTTCATATATTAGGGCAAAAATAGATACATCCATAAAAACCCCTTCATCTGTTGGGGCAAAAAAAGAATGCATCAATTACATCTTCACATTTTCCTAGCCTTACCCATCGGCTAAAAACATGGAGCTTCCTTGCCTTACCCATAGGCCAAAAACACGAAGATTCATTCAACATTTTTCATCAACATTTTCATTCACAAGTGAACCTTGTATTTAGTGGTTTATCCTAGAAACCTGGCGGTTGCAACGACTAGTTATCCATGCAATCCGGTAGGATGGATAGATTACCATAAGGACACTTACATCATCGCAAACCCCTTTATCTATTAGGGAAAAAATAGATACATTCATCAAATTCCCACATTTCAAAAACTCCTTCATTTGTTGGGACAAAAACATATCACACTTACATTTAACATCATCCATTCATTTATCATTATGCAACATTCATAAGTGAACCTTGTATTTAGTGATTTATCCTAGAAACCTAGTGGTTGTAGCGACTGGTTATCCATGCAATCTGGTAGGATGGGTAGATTACCATAAGAACACTTACCTCATCAAAAACCCCTTTATATGTTAAGGGTAAATAACAGACACAAATCATTTCATTTTCATCATAAAAAACCCCTTTATCTGTTAAGGGCAAAGAACGAACACAAATCATTTCATTTTAATCATAAAAAAACCCTTTATCTGTTAGGGTAAAAATAGATACATTCATCACATTTACACATTTCAAAAACCCCTTCATATATTAGGGCAAAAATAGATACACTCATCACATATTCCAAATTGCAAACTCCCCTCATCTGTTGGGGCAAAAATAGATCACATTTACATTCAACATCATCCATTCATAGGTGAACTCTACATTGAGCGAAATCATTGCACTTCTTCATCCAAAATTCTTCCATCACCATATTTCATCAATCATAAAATTTTTCAAACTTCAAGTAGCATGCAAGTGAACCTCGTATCTAGTGGGTTATTCTATAAACTTGGTGATTGCAGCGATAGTAATCCATGCAATTCGGTAATATGAATAGCCTATAATAAGGACACTTGACCATGATCATCATCAATTATCTCATTGTCCAAAATCATAATCACATTGGGAACTTCACATTTTGGAGTGAAATATTGCCAAGAACAATTTGCACAACTGCTATCATTGATGGCCTAGTTCATGAGGCTTAACACATGAACAAAAACTCAAATTTCATCATTTTTCTTCAAAAACCTAATGATAGACACTAGCTAGGATGATTAGTTCCAATTGTGAGAACAATCACTAGCAGGCTATCCATGGTTCCTTTTTTTTCTTTTTATTTGCATCATCATACTTGCATATCAATGGCATCAGAGAGCACACTATTCAATAGCATCGAATCACCCCCAAATTTTGGGCAACCATAATTTGATTATGATTTTCCTATGATGGGATACATCTTACATGAGAATGACATATACACTTGATAAAGACCCTTTTTCCACTGTTGGGGCAAAAATGGTATCACATAATTCATCATCCATGTCATCCACAAGCATCATGGTACTTCACACCAACCCCTTTTTCATCGTTGGGGCAAAACGGTCTCACATTTTACATCATTCATTCTACATCATTCATATCATCTACAATCACATCACATGTTACATCATTCATATCATCCACAATCACCTTTCATCACTTGCACAAGTTCATTTTCAATTGGCTCATGAGAATATTCTCATTCGCCAATTGAGGGGGTAAGCTACAAAAATTCCAAAAATTCTTTATTATTTGGTCTTCAACATAAGTGCTCAAATCCAACAATAGTGAGAAGCTACTTCTGCACCCATAGCCCAAGTAGGTGTCTCATGTTTTTGCACCATATTTTGTTTCATGCAATATGGTACAAAAAGGGGCATCTCTAGACACAAAATTGCAGCCACTAATACTCCATCCTAACCATCCCACCACCCACTTGTCCACCATACACCTTTCCCGCCCTCAAAAGGCCCACTTTAGCCCTTTCCTACCATTTCCTAATCCAATTGGGCTTATTTTTATACTATTTTATATTATTCTATATTTAATATAATATTTTATATTATATTATAATATATTTATTATAAAATATGTATTTATAAACCCAATTAACCACAACCATCCGATCCAATCTAATCTCCACCGTCCATCTTCATTAATCCATGCCACATCTAAAGTGTAATATCAACCTTAGGATCTGATTTAATCTTAGCCACACAATTAAAAGTGTAAGGCTAAAACCCTAAGAAAACCCTAGGTTGGATTATAAGTAAGGGCATTTTGCAAATGCTCAAAACCAGGAACCCTGGAACCCTGATATTGTCATGTGCATCCTGAAGAAGTCATTGGCGAAGCCCTAGTGAAGCAAAAAGTGATAGAGCCCTGAAAATCCAAATCCCTAGCTATCCATAGGACTTAAACTATTCTAGCCATCCTGACATTCATTATCCATCATCATCATAGTCCCCATCCATCCACCACATTCATCACATCCTCCATGATCTTCTTCTGCATATATACCCTTACCCGCAGGCACCCTCCTGAGCTTGCCAAGCTCACTACAGATACTACCAAGTTCTCACCAGAGTCTTCTATATCCTACATGCACTCTCCAAAGCCTACTGTATCACTTAGGTGCACACCAAAGCCTACCGTAATCACCAGGTGCATGCTCGAGCCTATTGTATCCTGTAGGTACACACCAGAGCCTACCGTAATAACTAGGTGCACGCCCGAGCCTGTTGCACCACATATGCTACTGCTGGTAGGGCATCACATCCATGGATCTACAAAAAAACATCGATAAATAGCAAGGTAAATCCCCATTGGTTTTATTTCATTGTATAATATGTAGATTTTTGTATGCCATTTTATTCATTAATAGCTAGGATTTTATTGGTAACTAAGGGTCTCACTCTATCTCACAGGTATTGCTAATCCCCTTGTTTATTTGTGTGTATGCAGATCTACAGGTTCTCATTCAACATTGGATAGTTGTTGAAGCTAGAGTGGCCTGACATTAGATATCTTAGAAGCCCACTCATTCTATTGGGAGTGAAGCACATTGAAGACACTTCATTATTGTAGCTAGGGTTTTGAAGAACCCTAGCATCTTGTACATCTTTGTATAAAATACTCACTGAGTACAGATTGTATCAAAAGGATTTTATTATCTCCCCAAATTTATTAAATAAAATTATCTATTTGTGCAATCTTGTGTTTTTTTGGGTTATTTACTTTCTTCATTGTTTAAGTGTCGTGTTTTCGTCTTCACACCCCCTACTAATCCAACTCTCTAGGACTATATCTTATACCCTCATTAATAATGTATGAGGGGCTCCTTTGGAACATCCTAGTAGATGCTAAACTATCATTTGACATGAGAATACTATAATTATTCCTACTCTATGTCATGCTACCCTACTAGCCATAATTTGTGCCTCATGCACCCTAGAAATGATACAACCTCTACCCAATAAGGGTAATCCAAGTAGGGTCTCCAAACACCTGATTTAGCCGTAATCCCACTAGATATCTAGTATAGTGGGATAACATACCTACATGAGGTCTGGTGTGACCTCTCTTCACTTATAACCTATACCTAGCCATGTATCCAATGTTTACATAATACAAATATGCTTGTGGTATAGGCAATCCCTTCGATTTATCCACTACAATGTGCTCCCATCCCCAAAACTGAAGTAGGAGACTGCAACGTGGGTCATGCTGACTTTAGTTCTAAATATTGTACAACTCATCATACAAGTATACCAATAAATTTCATCCCCATGTCATGATCATTGGATTCTAGATGTTGCACTCTATCAGATCCTATACCATGTCGAGGAGGTTCCATGTGAACATCACCCCTAAGAAGTTGGTTATCAAAATGTTGGATATCATGCACATCAGTAAAATTTGTCTACACATGAATACCTGTACTCAGTATCATGCATCAATGAGGACTCCATCATGTTCTATCTTCTACCTTGTAAAATTTGCATTTCTACCAAAAACCTTTTGGAATACTTCCCTTCACTATGCTAAGGGAGTAGCGACGATCGGGCGTCTATCAATAGGAATGTAAAATATCCTATAGAAATCCTCTAAGGTCACTATAATCTCATCAATAGGGATATTTAAGGTGTTTATCTAGCTATCCCACTAGTTAACGAAGTGGTAGACCTTATAAGACATAACTATTGTTAACTGAGCCACCTACTTAAGGCCAAGTACCTCAAGCCACTTCCAATCCTCATCGATGAGCTCAAATCATAAAGCCTCAAAAAAAGTCCACACTCTATGTTGAGCCTTCATCATATGAAGCTCAACAAGTGGTATCAATCAACAAATATTTTAAATTTCAAAAAAAATTCAAAAAATTTCAACCATTCTAGGCCATGACGGTCTGCAAGTGTGACCACCTCACCCTGGGACGACCGTCCCAATAGCAAAAAATTTGACTATTGAATATCAAAAATGGATGCCCTAGCCTATGATGATCCCTAACCTACCAAATGGAAACCATCCCTATCTAGGACGACCCCCACAATGGCACCAAAATGGGGGTCTGACCCCATACCAAATTCCAAATATTTTAAATAACCTACTCCTAAACTAGTCTAATCTACATTTCTAATCTAATGTGAGGTTCATTTCCAATAGTTTAATAAGGTTAAATTTTCCATGTTACTTAGTGAGGTTCATTTTAAATTATGAATTAACAAGAGAGGAACAAGGTTTCTACCTTCCTAGAACTGGCTCCTCCACTGGTTGACACCTTGGGTTGGTCCATGGTAGATTTCATTCAGGTTTTTAGTAGTGCTTCACTTCAAAAACTCTCTCCTCCACCTCATATCTCATTTTATCTCACTACCAACTATTCAAATGATGTCAAACATTTGCAAAATTTACTTTTATATTTTCCAAATTCTGAGACTATCCCTCTATGGGGTGGTTGCATTTTGGTACATTCGTCCTACCTCAAGATAGCCCTAGGATTTACAAAATGTAATCATCCTACCCTAGGATAATATCAGAATTATAATAAATTCAAGCATTATGTAATCATCACACACATCAACTGGGGCATTTGACAACATCTAATAGTCCATCTTAATCAAAAACCTCAAAAACACCAAAAAAATCAATAAAACAAAATCTCAAGTGAGCCTCATACCTAGTAATTTACCCTATGATAGTTGTAGCAACTTGCTATGCATGCAATCCGATCATATGGGTAGGTTACCATAAGGTCATTTGAACCAAAAATATCTCTATTAGATTATAAATAGTATTCTCTTAATTCCCTAAGAAAGCCATGTGGTTGGACTGCTCCATGGGATACATATATACATTTCATTCCCCTATTCCATTTTAGTAGATCATCGAATATAGTGATTCACCTCGAGATCAAATAAAATTGTTATTATCTCAATTCCTTAAGAAACCATATGGTTGGACCACTCCAAGGGATACAAATATATAATTACCAATAATAATAGAAATCATATCTATAACAATATTTTCCCTTTCACATTTTTAAAGGTCCTAATAAAACCCAAAATAAGTCATCTTGGTCAAGTGACTCATCACTTTCATCAATTTCCATCTCCTCATCGACTCATTGCTTGAGGGGGTAGTCATAATCATAAAATTCATAATCAAAATCAATAATCAAACACTCAATCATGCAAATTGCATTCGTCTAAGAATCATTGCCAAAAAACAATCATGCCCTTGCTTGGGGTAGACAACAAGCAAAAATTTCAACCAAACAAATATTTGGTATTCTTGAATCATGATGTCTGTAGACCCCTATGCCTACTCCATGGCTGAAAATTTTACCAAAAAACTCAAGTTCTTCAAATTATTGGAAGCAATGACTCAAATATGCATGCTCTTTCCATAAATTTGGGTATCTAACATTGATAATATCAACCTTCAATTTGATTTTAGGTTATTGATAAGCTAGTGGGGAAGTTTTTTTACTCCATACCCAATGGATAAAGGCTACACACTTAAAACCTTATAGATATGTATCATATGTAATATAGTAGTCCTCTTGATCTAAAATCAACCTAAGTGGATGAGATGCACCCTCAAGACCTTGGCCAAAACTGGAATACCTAGAATAACCTTTGTATTAGCCTTTGGATTAGGTTGGTTTCTATGGTACTATCTAAACTAACAAGGGTGTCAAAGGCTAAAGAAGTAATGGAAAATGGTTAGAAGCTAGAAGTGAAATTTGGTTAGGATTTAGCCACAACAAGAGATATAAGAGCATGAGATTCTCATTCCCTTAATTAAACTAAATTGCCTAATAGACTAGCTATATTTTGATATTGTAACACCCATCCTTGGTAGGACTTATTTTGATAATGACTCACTTATGGATGCATGGATATTTAATACATAGCTCTTTTGGGATAAGTGTGGTAGTTGCTATTTTTATTTTAGAATATGGTGTTGTTGATGCATTCATGGTTGTAGGACCAAGTACTCTCATAGGTGGAATGAAAATAGACAATCACCTAAGTTGAGGGAAATTTTAGGAAATTATGGTTGATGATTTATTTCATTGACATCTCGAGGGTAAGGTATACCCTTCATGCAGTTGTATTGGCATTTGCTTGCTATTTGAATATATTTTTGGGTAATGTGTTTTTTATAGGCAAGGGATTCATTCTTTGTAAGTAGGGGATAAAAAATAGTTATCTTAAAAAGTTACTTACTCAAGAATAAAACAATGAAATGTATTATTGATTTTCTTAATGCCAAGAAATTTTATTCTTCAAAAATAAAAGGGTATTAATGCATCTATTAATACTAATAATATTAATATCAGGGTTAATAATTAATATTAACCTTTGCTATTGAAGGTGGCCATTAATTTAATTAAAATATGGAATAAGAGAAGGATTCTTGTGAATGGTTTATTAGCCTCAAACATGGTTCTATCATAAATTTCCAAACCATAGAATAAGTATTCCTAAGAAAGTATGGAGAGAATAATAATGAACAATCTTTGTTGATAGAATTTGCTACTATAAACAAGAAAGAGAATGAAAAAATAGAATATTTTAACAGAAGGTTCATCAAGATCATAAATAAAATCCCTATTAGATTAAGACCTAATAATAGTTAATATATTTGCTTCTATAAGAATATTTTTCCTAGGGAATTCAATTATGAATTAAGACAATAACAAGTAAACACCGTCAATGAGTGCATGGATAAGGTTTTTTATATAGAAAGAAATATGGTTGATAGTGGAAATATGAAATCATATTCTTTAGAGCCTAATCTACCAGATAAAAAGCCCAAAAAAGTAAGAGGTTGACTATCCTTAAGAAGATAGAGCAAGATCCTATGGATAAGATAATTGTTGGTCTGGAAATCTATCTAATAGAAAGGTTGTGTGCCCATAGACCTTGACCAACATTGAGTGGCTCATAATATTTGGGGCTTCGATAGTCAAACTTCAAAGGACATCGGTCCCTATCAATTTTAAAACAACTATTCCTAAAGTGTGGGAGGGGAAAGGGTGCTAAAATAAACAAAAGGAGTTGAAGCTAGAACTTATGTTGGTGTAGACTAAGCAACATCAAGACATGCATAATAGAAGACTATGCAAATAAACAATAAATTACCTAATAGACCAACCAGTTTTACTATCAATCATAGAACATTTAGTTTCAATACAATGTAGCTTATCAGACTACAAATTCTAGAACAAGTGAATGAGCACAAGCATAAATTTAGAATTCAGAGTAAACACTATGAGCATTCAATAGGCTAAAATTAGAAATAAGTAGTCATCCATACATACATGTTCTACAAATAAATTGAACTAGAGGCCAAACAAAAATCACTTTGTATTAATATGTAAGTCTTTCATTCTTACATATGAATTGTAAAAGCCTAAGAGCCGACCATTTTTCCTTCTACATTTTAGTATATATAGAATTTTTTACAATCCTTCAGTTAGAAAAGCATAATTCACTTAGAAATAAATTATCATTATGTCAGAAGGTCTATCAACTGGTTGAACTACTCAAAGGTATGGATGCTCCAACTACCCAATCATGGTTTTCTGATGTGGACATGATCTGTGTCCTCTCGATTCATGTCCATCCTTTTTATTGCATTTGGTCCATCAATATCCACTAACATTTTTAGTTTAGCCACCCTCTGATTTGCATAATGGCTTATGTCATTAAGATATTTTGATAAGGTATCCTTATCAACAAGCATTATGGGATGAAGAATTTTCCTTTTTAGGTTGCAAGGTGGCTACCATATATTTTATGTACCTATATCGTGTGGAGGGGAAACACATCTTCAACACCCTAACAAATTTTGGCCATGTATGTTTCTCCTAGAAGCTTGAGTACTTAGCCAAATGCAATCATGTGACCTTTGGTAGTAAGAATGAGATTTCATACCCCATCGAGCTCTAGTTGGGTACACATATTTCAATGGCTTCAGCATTTGGCCATTTTGTAGTCCGATGACTTTTGATAATGGTTCAAGATTTGATATTCCACTAGGCTTCGATTAGGTACAAATATTTTGATTCTTTCCAGACTTAGCCATTTCCTCTATCTTGCTCCTTTTGATATTTTGATCTCTAGATGAAGAGTTGGTGCCATGTTGAGCTCTAACCATGTACAAATATTTCAATGTTTTTTATACTTAGCTATTTTATCTATTTTTCTTTTGCACGTGCTGAACCTTTAGGACTTTTTTGGTTTATGACTAGGTACAAATGTTCTAGTACCTTGGAAACTTGGCCAGTTTTCTACTTTTAAGAATGCCAAACTTTTGGGACTCTTCTGGGCTTCGGTTGGGTACAAATTCTTCAGCATTATTCAAACTTGGCCATTTTTCTCTAACTTGTTCTCATCATTTTCTAGCCTCTGCATGAAGAGTTTATGCCATACCAAGCTCCAATTGGATGTATTTGTTCTGGTGCTTCCAGCACTTAGTCACTTTCATACTTTCATACCTTCATCTAGATAACAGATTCGTAATGCTCCTTCAAGCTTTGGTTAGGCATCATCCTTATAGTAACTTTGGGACTTAGTCAAATTTTCTAGAATTTTGCCTTCCAGCAATATGACCAAGTGTGCACTTCAAGGTACTCCATCTGGGTATGACTATTTTAGATGTTTCATGCATTAGTCGATTTTTCCCTTAATCATATTCCAACATCCTAATGAATATTAGTGAGCCTTTTAGTTGTAACTATTTCTTTCTTCAGGTGGTATGATGGTCCTTCATCTCTAGTTTGGATTTCAGTCAAGTGTGAATTCTTCAGCAAGCTCGAAGGCTAACTTCTTCACTCATTTTTCATTTTTATTTTCTTTTAATAGGGCTTCTGGGCTTGGACTTCAAGTCCTTGCATCTTCATTTGGCTAGGATTGATAAAACCTTTGGTGATATCCAATTTTATTTAAAAAAAAAAATAAAATAAGTAATTTCTAATAGTTTAGTGTGGGTAGATGCAAAAAGTACCCATAATATTGGTGACTCATAGGGTATTTTCACTTTGTAGAAATAAGGAATCCATATGGTTGTATTTTGAACTTAACAATTTTTAGCAAAATAAAATGGAAGAATGGGATACAAAAGAAGTTTAAGAGGAAAGCAGCTGGGAGATGTTGCTAGGTAAAGAAGGGTGGTGGGTAACATGCTTGAATCTACTCACACAACAAGGTGGAAGATAATGGTGAAGCAAAGAAGAAGGACTAGGCATAGGAAATACAATGGAAGGAAATAAGAACAAGAATAGATAGGAGGGAAGAGAAGTAGAGGAGATATCAGTAGGAGGGATAAAAGTGCTATCAACTCAAGGAGTTAGTGATGTAGTTAGCCTACCAACAACAACAAAATGGTAAAAATAAAACACAACAAAAAATAAAAATAAAACTAGTAGATCCATGGGACACCCCCACAGAGTAGTAGACTAAATCTCTCATTTCATGGGATATCCCCAAGCATTGAACTCCCATAAAATTACTTTGTAAAATCTAGTCATTGCTTCCAAAATAGATAGATTGCCATGCATGGCTTCTATCCTTGGAACCTTTTCTCTTTTTTATGAAATTCAAAAAGAACTTATTCTACAAATCACATTTGGCCATGATATCCTTCAGTTGTGCTCTTGAACTCATCTTTATGTCAACAATGCTTCATTTGTGCAGTGCATGCAGTATTAAATATATTTCCAAGGGATAATTGTGCCATCTAGCACATGTAGGAATTATGTCTTTCAACTACATGCTTTTTCAAAAATATTTATCTTGATTTGAATTATCCTTAGACATTCCCTTTACGTCAACTTGAATCTCTTATTTTTTGCAACTTTATTTTTTGGTTGAAATCATCCCTTTATACGGCATGGTGCTTCACTTAGCTTGCACAAGTGGTGACAGTCTTGTTTTAAACTAATACAAATTTTTAGGTGCATCTCCTATAATTTTGTATTGGTCTACTCTTGGGAGTCAAATAAAAAACAATGGGAGGGGAAGAAACAGAGGAAGAGGGGGAGAAAGTGGCAAGATAAATACTGGTATAGCCTAGGAAATTCAATATTCCACAATTTTCTATGTCTTTTAATTAATACTATAATCCCTTTTCTACACCTCTTTTTTCTATGTACAGGATGATGCAAAATATTGTATACATATATGATCATCGTATTAACTTATTTACTTACCACATATTTATGCAAAAGTGTGGTGTGTGTGTCATGCCTAATTCAGGATACATCATGCATACTATCCCATGAATTTGTAATATCTTGACCATATGACACTGAACTTGAGCCTTTCTTTGTATTCAGTTTGCCCCATCTTACCATTATCATCATACACAATCATGTTCTAGTACGAAATTTATCCATGCTCTAAAATTCTTCAGTTCTAATTTGTAGCATCCTACGAAGCTGCTATATCTTCCAAATTATGCATTGATTCTTTTGATAGCATCTACAAATACTTCCCTACCTAGGGTTTCATCAAACCTATCACATATTTCTTGATTTCCTATCTGGTGGCTCTACTTAGGGTGGTAACCCAAGGATCATGAGAATCCTATTGTTCTGTACCCCATTGAGATTCAAGATCAAAAAATGAAAAATCATGCAAAGTTGGGTTAGTGTATTCACAAGGCTAATTTATCCTTGGACCTGTCAGGTAATCTAATTTTAAGCTTACATCAAGTATAGCTTCCCATGTTACACATGTTATTGATCATTTGATATCTTTAATATAAAAAGGATGCACCCCCTAACTTGATATCTTGATAATCCTCCCAACCCATGGAATTATTATTAGATCTTGCTTCTAGGTTATGCATTATTTAATTTGTATCAAGGCATGCTAGGATAAAAAATACTGAATAATGGGGGCATATCAATTATTACTATATCCTAAGTCAGAACTAGATATGGATGACCACATACCATGATGAGAATATTGCATAAAACTTCCACTTTTCTTAACCTAACCCCTTTAAAATGTACAAATCCAGGCTTCTCTATTTTTGGGCTCAGTCCTAAATTTTTACATATTTCTAATGGCATGATTGAGATTTGAGCCTTTGCATCCACTACACAATTGTGCAATATATGATTTTCTAAGAAAAGGGATAGATAGAAT
Source organism: Wollemia nobilis (assembly GCA_028583015.1). Lineage (NCBI taxonomy): Eukaryota > Viridiplantae > Streptophyta > Pinopsida > Araucariales > Araucariaceae > Wollemia > Wollemia nobilis. Next base: position 216,470 of record JAQPPZ010004560.1, on the reverse strand, counting down.
GGGAGAGGGCAATTTTTTGGGATAGTTTAGATATGAGCCTATTTTAGGTGACTCACTAATTTTTTATACCTTTTGACTAGAAAGATCTATCAGATTTAATTTCTTGGATACCAATAAATCTTCCCTAAATCTAGAAGGTGATGAGGGAGCCCTTTTGAAAAAATTGTGAAATTTCTCAACCCTTTCTTTTATCTACTCGATGTTAATACTTGGGAAGTACAAACTTTTTTAAGCCTTAATTCTTTTCTGATTTAGGAATTTTGTAGTTCATAATTGAGTGCTTGCTTGTATATCTTCATCTATTCTTTGATCTACTAAAAACTATGCATGGTTGCTAGTGAGGTACTCAATCTAGCTTATCTTCATAATATATGTATTTGCATATTGTTTCTACTCATTCATGAAAGTTAGTGCTACCACATTTTATATCAAAAGAACTGACTAATAATTATTGGGTTGCATGTATTATTAGGAATAAGGTTCCATCAAGTCATGGGGTTTAGCCAACTCTATTATTCCCCTTATTTTTTCCTCATGATAGATGTGATTACAATCCATTCTCCCTTGGATTTCTTCTTATGTTTATTTTATTTGTAAAAGTTGATATGTCCCACATGACTTTGCGTACTCTTGTATCTTAGGAGTATCTAGTTCATATTGCATAAGTCACATATTTATATCCTCAACTTCCTTGGTGATTTCTTGGATTTTCATTCTTAGTTGATATTTGGCTCACTGCTGATTCTTTGAAGAAGAACATGACCAATTATTTTTAGGATAGCACAATGAACCTAGTATTTTTACTTGTGGGAGTAATAAGAAGCCCGTGGATGGAGCTTCTGGGCATGTTACATTTTTAGGTGGGATTTTTTGGCCATAATAAATAGATTTTTAGCTTGTGTAGCTTTCTAAAAAAGGTAAGGGAACCTTCTTTCCTTGGATTGAAAAATAAGTATGCTTATATCAGGATGAAAAACTTGAATATAGTAAAGATATGCCTATGCAAGAGATGGTTGGAAATATTGCAAGATCCTATTCCATGTTCTTTTGAACTGGATATTGAAATCAACCAAACTCTCTTAAGGAGCTCATTTTATGAATGAGAACAAAGTAATCAAAAGAAAAGGACCTCTTGTATCATAAAAAGCATATATAACTACCTTTTCCAAATCAGCCCATGTGTGTATACTTCCTTGCTCTAGGGACTTATACCACAATAATGACTTCCCCTTGAGAGATAGAGAGCATTATGATCATCACATTCTTAGATGCAATGTTGTGGATGGTACCTAAGGAAAATACATCTTAATAGTACTCATATGCAGTATTTTCTACACCATCAAAGTTAGTAAATATCTTTAGATTAGCCTTGGGTGTTTCATGTGGGTATGAGATATCCAAAGAACCCACATCATTCCAATGGGGATAATTTTGTTGAACCATTGGTGCAATTGTGCTACTGATCTTTCAAGAACTCTAGATTCATTTTTAGGTGGGAGTCACCAAACAAGCATACTTACTCTGCTTATGATGTCAAGACTACTTGACAAATATTGAATCCTTTAGGAAATAATAATCTATGAAAAATTGTAAAGGCAAGTGATCATAGAGTCTCTATTTTGCATTTCAACAGATTTGCCAAGTGATTTCAATGAAAATTGATAATATATGGTATCACCAATCCCTGGATCATTCATGTTGTAGCACCACAGTCCCACTGGGTGTGCCAAAAACTATTGGTAGCATGATGGGATAATTCTTCTTATCAAATATTTTCTTAATCATAGATCTAGATTATACTCATAGCAAAGTAACCAGATGAATTTGGATGTGAATATTACAAAATAGAGTGTCACCAGGCTCTGTGTAACAAATATGAAGGGACCTTAGTATCCCACCAGGTATGCCAAAAATTGTTGATCTAAAAAATTATCTAATGTAAAGGTTATGCAACCACATATCTTGATCAACATTGAGTGATCCGAAATATTTGGGGCTTAAGTGGTCAATATCTAGATGATGTCAATTCCTTTGAAGTTTAATCTAATTATTGCTAAAGTGTGGGGGAAAAAGGATGTTGAAAGAAACAAAAGGAGTTGAAGCTAGAACTTATGTTGGTGCATATTAAGCAACATCAAGACACATGCATAATAGAATACTATGCAAATAAATAATGAATTACCTAACAGACCATACATTTTTTACTATCAATCACATAAAACTTAGTTTCAGTACAATGTAGCTTATATGACTATAAATTCCAAAATAAGTGAATGAGCACAAGAATAAATTTAGGATTCAAAGTAAACACTATGAGCATTCAACAGGCTAAAATTAAAAATAAGTAATCATCCATACATACATGTTCTACAAATGAATTGAACCAGAGGTCAAACAACAATCTCTTTTGTATTAAGATGCAAATATTTCATTCTTACATATGAATTGTAAAAGCCTAAGAGCCAACCATTTTTTCTTTTACATTTTAGTATATATAGACTCATGTACAATCCTTTAGTTAGCAAAGCATCATTATCTTAGCGATGGATTATCATTATGTCAAAAGGTCTACTAGTTGGTTGAAATACTTCGAGGTATAGATGCTCCAACCATTCGATCGTGGTTTGCTAATATGGTCATGATTTGTATCCTCTTGAGTCACGTCCACCCTACTACTTGTTGTAGACACCTAAAACATGTCATGTTTTGGGGAGCTACTCACATAGGCACATTCATAAGATTATATGACATAATATTAGACTTTCCAAGCATCAAAAGTGGTTCTCACAACTCATCTGGGGCATTATGAGCTCATCCAAGCTTAGCCACTCAAGACTGGAGCAGCTAGACCTTAGCCGCTCAAGCCTAGAGCGACCAAACCTTAGCTGCTATAGACAACATTGACTAGATCTTAGCCACTGTAGATGATAGTGGCTAAGCCATAAAAAGTATTTTATCGACAAATATGCCCAATCATGGGTGGAAGTGGCAGTCTATATGCAATAAAGGTGAGTGGGAGTAACTTTGCATTCTCTTTCATGGCCAATTCACATAGGAGACTTGAGTTTGCATTTAGAATTTAATTAACTAGTCTTTAAACATATAAAAGACAAAAAACTTCTCATGCTAACATTCACTACGCATGAGGGATTCAATCCTAGGGTTTTGAGCATAGACTTTAGGGTTTCACACACTTTAAAATGTGCAAGCCTAGAGCACCAAAGGATCAGATATCAATATCAGAGATTGAACTAAGTCTAAATTTGAGGAGATTTTTTGGGATTTGGAGAGCTTACCTTGGATATCACATTCATGTCAAAGCCCTAACAAATTGAAGAGCAAAGCACTCACCATTTTAGAACATCAGATACAATATTTGATCCATAGCTTTGGAGCAAAGAGAATGAGATTCATTTTAGTAGTCACTATCATTGGATAGTGGCCCACAGACCTAACTTAGGGTTTTAGACATTAGTTTCATTATTATATTTAGCATATCATTAGCATAGCATCATTTCATTCATTTTCATTTATAGCATTAGTTTCATTTGCACTTGCTTTCATTTGAGTATATTCATTGCTAACAATGTCATCTAGGGAGGCAATCTCAAACATCTAAGTTTGTGTTGTTGTTTCATTTCTCACAGGGCCATAGGCTCATTGAACAAGAGCTACAACATACGAGAGCAAAAGGATCCCTCTAGGAAATAGACCTAGAGAAGGAGGTATCTGTAAGCCCTCATGCATTTCCATGTGCGGAATCGATAAGCTTGTGATAGCGCACCACCCCTTTGCGAGGGGAAATTTTATCCACTTGTAACCTTATTGTATCAAAATGGGTATCCCTAATATGGATCGACATGTAATCGAGTTTTAATATGAATAAAGAGATCTATCTTTGTTACTTCCATGTTATATACTTTTTCATGGTATTTCATTTTATTTTGGGTTTAACACATTTGCAAGTAGAGTAAGAGTGGTGCGTGCACCCTGGGTTTGCTACAGATGGTGATCATGGTGGGACCTCCATTGATTTTTCATTTTTCTACCTAGATACTGAATTATATTTGTGTGCAGGCTTAGTCACTCTGGTCTACAGTGGCCAAAAATCAATCACTCTAAGCCACAATAGCCAATAGAGCCTTAGTTGCTCCTGCTAATAGCAGATAGAAACCAGCCACTCTGGTCCACAACGACCAGCACTGGAGTGTAGCAAAGGATAGAACCTTGGTTATTTGGGTTGTATTATAGGTTGGTATAACTTATCTGATATTTTATAGCTTTCTATTTGCTTTTGTGTGTCTAAAATAGTGAACTTAAAGCACATTTATGTTTAGGAATTGAAAGAATAAAAGAAGAAAGAATTAGGCATTTTGCATATCTTAGATCTTCTTTTATATTTCCACTAGGCGTTGCTAGGAACATTGGTTTATGCTTGAAAAGTTTGCCCTAGGATCCAACGTTCTAGACATTGTATGTTGTTTGCTTTCTTTGAGGTCTTGCAAGAGGCCATATTTGCACAAAATAAAGTGCACCCATACAAATCATAGTAGTTCATGCATCTTTCTAAATATTGAAATGTATTTTGCACTTAGGCATATAGGAAAGAGTCATTTTTGCTATATTATGCACTTTACTTCATGCAAGCTTAAAATGAACACCACACACACACATATCATTTAAAAATTGGGGAGTTGGATTTCATCACCAACCCTCAATTCAGTTTGGTGACGTTGGAATTCATCTCCTTCCACTAATTTTCCCCCTAGATTCTCCTAGAAACATATTGAAGAACTTCTTCATAGTGGCACTAAGTTATTTGTGTTCAAACTGTCTCCCACTGTTGGAATATTCATTGGTTCATAGTGGAAGAGCTAGGCAAACCCCCCACTAGTATTTCAATGGTGTACCCTAGTATCTTTTGGGAAATCATTTTTGGCATGAGTACTCTTGATTATCACTATGGATGAGTCTCCTCATTTCCAAATCCAAATTAAGAAACAAGAAATAACAAAAAATCAAAATACAGCAAATAGTTTTGGGCACACTTAAAATCGTAAGCAAGATAAACATTTGCTTGATATTATTTGCTCAACACAAAAGCTAAAGTTTCCAAAAATGATGGTCAAAACAATAAGTAAACACCCTCGGTCTAACATCGAAGAGGGATTTGAGGCAACTCATACCCTTAGGCAAAGCCATATTAACATTGAAAGACCTACTCGAAAGATCGTGAGACGCAGTTTCGTGAGTCTAAGAGGTGATAATTCAACCCTTGGGGAATCTCCTCGAGAAACCCCAAATAGGGAACCATAGCATGAAACTACATCTCATAAAGACAAAGGGGCCTCATGACCATAATTATCAAGGAGACATAAGGAAACCTTAAGGGCTTCCTCTAAACGCATAGAAACTTCTTAGAGACATGAGGAATCTTCAAGAGCTTCCTCCTCAAATAGACATAAAGAGGGTTCTAGACCTTGTTCTTCACACAGAGATGATGAGGTTTCCCCATATTCATCCTCATGGAGGGTAGAGAGGACTAAAAAACCCTCATCACCACAAAGACACAAGATTTGAAACATCTCAACATTCACATGCAATGCTTAGAATATATTAGCCCACTGAGGGGCAAGAAACTAGAAACACATCTAGTCATAGACATCAAACAGAAGATATTATGCAAACAAGAAGAATGATTCCATTATACTATGACCTAATTGGAGTGAATAACACCCTGTGGGATCAACCATGGAAAACAAGATAGTTGGATGAGTTGTATCCGTTGCACCTAAGGCCACCATCCATAACTGTAGCCACAGAGAACTCTACATACAAAAGTTCTTGAACTTTGACTTCTAAGCCCACTTCTCAAACTAGTGGTGTTGCAGGGTGACCCCATAGTAAAGATATATATTTTGACCATAGATATGCCCAACAATATACTAAACAAGTCACACTAGTTAGCCAAAGCAAAGAGATAGCAAAAATCTCTTCGAGGAATTTGTAATTCAAAACTACAATAATGGAGTCAGATAAGCATGATTCTTCTATGACCACATAAGTTAACCATGTGCGATAGTTAGAAAATGCCTCACATAAGGAGTGAGAGCTTTTAGAAGCTCTTGAACATGATAAAAAAAGAGAATATTTGTTACGCAAATATGAGCAATTATTAAGAGAGTAAGCTGAGCAGCTAGCTCGTAGCAACCAACAAGCAAATAGAGATCAACATGCTAAATCACAATAGAATAGGTGCACTAGACAAGAAAGTTACCCACACCAAAATCACCCTCCAAATCATGAGTGGAATCCAACTGGGGGGGAAATGGTAGACTTAATAAATTAGGATTAGGCATATCCTGTATCCCCTCGTAGGAGGGAATAAAATAGTGCAAATCAAATGGATAGAGTGCTATCTCCACCATCACCACAGTGGGGTTTGCAAGAGGAAGAACTCCTTGCTTCAAAGGCATTTTAAGAGCTTACTAAAAATATGAAAGCCTTTGAGAAATAAGAGGTTTTTGGGATCCAACCAACATTGTGAAAAATACACAACCAACCATTGTGTCCATCAGTTCCTATCCCTCCCTATCGTAAGCATTTTGAGATGCCTAGGATAGAGAAGTTTAAAGGTGAAGAATATGCACAAGATAATGTCACCAATTTCATCAATGCATGTTTTCATATTGAAGACAATGATGCTCTTATGCTAAGGACATTCATCATGACATTTTCAGGCACAACCACCCAATGGTTTAACCAATTGCCCAAGCATAGCATATCTAACTTTGAACAATTGGTGAATGCTTTTCTAAATTGTTTCTCCTTTGGTGCTAAGAGAAAACTAAACCTCTTAGTCTTGGCTAATTTAATACATTATGATGATGAACCAGTAATTGTTTATGGGAATAGATGAAGAAAATTCATGGTAAAGTTATCATTCTCCATTCCCACAACAGAAATCATCCAGATGTTTGCCAAGAGTTGTTCCAAACACATTTCCATCTTGCTACAACTACAACAATACCCCTCATTTGAGGAAGCTTTGGCACAAGCCAAACTCATTGAGGACATCAAATTAGATGAGGGAACCATAAAACTCCAAACCAAGAAGAAGAGAAAAAAAGACAAGAATGACAAATATAAGCAGAAGCAAGCAAACCCTGCCCTAGTAAATCAAGTGGTATTGGCTATGCCTAAGTATGAGGCTACACAACAGCCCCAAAATTATCAAGCATAACACCCACTAGCCAACTATGATCAAAATAACAATCAGAATCAAAAAAAGAATGCAAACCCCCTCGATATTTAATGCCATTGATATAATCAATGCAATAAATCTTTAATCAGTTAAGCGAGGTAGGAAATTTTAGATTCCCTGATATACCTCTTATATATCCCAACCATTCTAAGCCAAAATAATATAGGAAATATCAATTTTTCTTGTATCACAGGATACCAAAGCATAATATCGAAGTTTATGTTGGTTTCAAACATTAGGTGCAAAACATGATTGAGGCAGGAGAACTAAAAGTGGATAACCCACTAGCCCCTAACAACAGATATATGGGCATCTATAGAAACTCGCTACCAAATCATGAGGCCCCTAGAGAGCAAGGGGCCCAAGTTAATCAGGTTCAAGTTGATATACCTACCCATGGATGTGTTGGGATTGTTGAAATTGTTAATATAGCAACCAAGAGTAAATGATATGGTCAACCGTAACCTCTTGTAGCTCCTATGAATGTCCCAATTTCACATAGGTAGAGGCAGGGATAAAACAACCTTCCAAGTCCACCAACTTAACTTGTGGTGACTATCTAAAGTAGACTTGAGCAAAACTTACAAACAACTTCGGCTAAGATATCCATTTATGAGATCATAAAACAGTCCCCAAAGCACAGGGAGACCTTGATGGAGATTTTAAGGTCAGTTGAGATCCAACCACAAGATCCAAATGCATTCACCCATTTTGTAGGACAAGTACAAGAATACCAGGAACCTGTAATTTGATTTCTATGATTATGAGATTAAGACAGTACCTATTGCCTTACCAGACCCTCCATTGAATATTGTGTCATCAATCAATGATTTACCTTTTAAGCAAGATTTTATCGATATAGGTTCATCAATCAACATCATCACAACAATGACATTAGAACACCTTAAGATCCCCAAGTCCAACATTTTCCCAGGAGCCTATACATTAAGAGATTTCAATGATGCTTTATGCAATACTGTGGGAACGATAGTCCTACCTATCAAGGTGGGGCATAAGACCATCCCCGTGATGTGTCATGTCTTGGAAGGGGCCATGCAATACAACATCCTCCTAGGGAGACCTTGGATAAGGGACATGAAATGTGTTCCTTTGATTTTACACCAATGTTTCAAGTATGTGCATGATAACAAAGTCTACATGGTGTTGGCTTATGAGGAGCCATTCAAGTATGTTAATAAAGTGGATTTTCCAAGAGAATTTATGATTTCTTCTACTCACTTGTCTGTAGGACCCTCATATCTAGTCACACAACTGAGTAACAAAGACAAAGGGGTACAAAAAGACCCGTATGCATCAACACCTCATCTTGTGCACAAAGTTGCCAATGCTTCTAATCAACCATAAATGCCTAAACCGATAAACAATCAAAATCTAAAGGCACCTATGGTTAATGAAAATAAACTCAAGGAAATGCTAACCATAGCTATTGAATAAGGTCAAATTCCCATGGATGAAGAAGATAATCAAGACCAAGTCGAATATGATGACTACCACATCACTTCACCAGTGTCATCCATGGGGTCATCCACCTCACATATGATTATACATTTGAAAAGCACAAGGATAGGGGAGTATCTTGTGTAGAACATAACCTTTACACCTATCATAGAGTCTTCACAAGATATGGTATGTCTAAAGGATCTAAGACCACCATTAGAAACAATGGTTCCTCTTGGAATCCCTCCCAATCAGACAAATTTCATATATGCTAGACTAGACTACGCCCATAAGTCTACGAAAGAAAAATAGGATAATTATGAAATATTCACTGTTAATTTTTATTACCTCTCTAATCTTGAGTTCACTTTAAGCTACTTTGAATTCTGCCATTTGCATGGTTACGATCTTGGTATATATGAGCAGGGGCGTAGGCAGCCACTCAAGCCGCAATACCAGATTCCCACTGACAGATTTGAGGTAGGCTATCACATTAGAGGTCAAGATGACTCTCTAGTAGCAGCCTTAGATAGATTGAGCTTAGGGTTAGGAGAAGACAGATTTTATTTCTTACCACCCACTAAGTTCAATACTTATGAGCAATAGGCAAGTGGCCATGGTAAGCATATCGCCACCGGAGACTTATCATCCAAGACTCATAATTGAGGCCATCCCAGTGGGTTAAAACTCATGGTATGATGAGCAAGAAGAAAATGGATATGTGCCAAGTGATGATGAAGCACAACAGGGCTTGTCTTATCATGGACCTCACTACTTATGAAGACTTACTTGGTCCATCCACAACGAGAGTGGATACATATCAAACAAAAGTGACTATGAGTCAGAGGACTCAATAGAGAGAGCCTACTTAGGGGTAAGGCAATGACCCCATGACTTGGGGCAACATACTAATACAAATGGATTCTTCATAAGTGACAAAGAGTATGAGGATGAAATAGAGATGGCTTACTTAGATCCAAGACATGAGCCCCTCGTCTTAGGGCTGCACACTAATGCTAATGGCTTCTAGATAAGTGATGACAATTTTGAGGATGAGACTAAGATGGCCTATCTTGGACCTCACCATTTATGACAAGTCAATATGTTGGTGGAAATAGAAGTGAAACTTCATGCCATACACCCTGGCTTGCAATTTTTAGGGGGACCTGTTGACTTAGCTGTCATTCATCGCATGGTCAATCCCTCTCTACCAAAATTTAGGGAATTCTTAAAACCCAATGATCCTATTATCATCTTGGCTCATGGGCCAGATCTAGAGATTCCCATTCCTCTAGAGCCTCATCGCAAGCATGGAAGAGAAACCTCAGAGATAATATTTCACCCATGTGGTCCTAGAGATTTCATCCCATCCATCAATACAATATTCATTGATTTGACCACTCTAATTCATAACTCAGCCAACCCAGATAAACCTTTGTGTCTTGATATAAATACGATTTATTGGGATTGCGCTGATTCACCAATAGATCTTGAAGATCTTTTCTCTAATGAAAAGATGTTACAATTGTTTCATTTCACACTAGGATGTACCCATGACGTATTCCATGTTGGTTTGGATCCTGAGTTAGTAAGACCTATAAATCCTATCGATGGTATTCACTTGATACCCACACCTCACCAGTTGGAGGATGGATCACATATGGTTATAGAAGTGACTTTCTAAGTGGATATTAGCAACGATCCTACTCAACCAAAGAAAGTAAAGTTCTGAGAAAGTCTATCTCTAGAAGAATGAGCCATCATAATTCCTCTCATGAAAGAGAGGTCAAATCTATTTGCTTGGACTTACAAGGATATGCCTAGGATGGATCCAAAGTTAGTCGTTCACAACCTTTCATTGGACCCCATGAAGAAACCAGTCAAACAAAAGTTGAGGAAAATGCATCCCACTGTTGCTTTGATGGTAAAGAATGAATTGCAAAAACTATTGGATGCAATTTTCATAGTTCTTCTGGATGCAATCGTAGGTCATGAAATGCTCTCCCTAATGGATGGTTTTTTTGGATACAACCAGATTCGAATTAAACCCGAGGATAAATATAAAATCGCTTTCATTACTCCATGGGGAACATTTTATTACAAAGTGATGCCATCCGGTCTCAATAATGCTGGTACCACATATCAACGGACCATGACATACATATTCCATGACTACATGCATAAGATCTTATAATATTACATGGATGACTTACTTGCCAAGTCCCTGTTGCGGCAAGAGCATGCTGAAGTCCTTAGAAAAGTCTTTAATCACCTCATTGAGCACAAAGTCATATTTAATCCTAAGAAGTGTGTTTTCAACGTAAATTATGGAAAAAATTTAGGATTCATAGTTTCTAATAGAGGCATTGAATTTGATCTTATAAAGGTAAAAGCTATACTGGAAATGGCTTCCCCTACCAACATTAGAGAATTAAAAATCCTACAAGGCAAAATAGCATCCATAAAAAGATTCATTGCACAATTATCAGATAAGTGTCAACCCATGAATCAGTTGCTATGCAAGGATGTCCCGTTTCATTGGGATGGAGAGTGCCAACAAGCCTTTGTAGAGATCAAAACTTATTTGGCAACGTCGCCATTGTTGGATCCACCAAGGCCAGGCATACCATTCTTGTTATATATATTGACTACTAATTTTACTTTGGGCACCATGTTGGCCCAAAAGAACACATAAAACAAAGAGCAATCCATATATTACATTAGTTGCACATTGGTGAGTTATGAGCTAGGGTATGCGTATGTCTACATGTTGAGCCATATGATCCATGTTATATCAAAAAAAAATCCTTTGCAGTACATGATGAGCAAGACGTATCACAATATGCATACTACAAAGTGGATCATGCTATTGATAGAATTTGATCTAGAGTTCATAAGCCAAAATTCCATCAAGGGATAAGTCATAGCAGATCAATTGGTAGAGGCACCTCTTTAGGATAACAAGCCTCTCACCATAGAGTTTCCTAATGATGCAGTCTTTACACTATCAGATCTGCCAAAACTCGAAGAACCTAAGAAGTAAAGAGACATGTAATTATTCTTCGATGGTTCAAAGTGTGAACAAGGGGGCAGAGCAGGAATTGTATTTATCACACTATAGGTCGTTCCATTGCCCTTACTATTCAAACTAGACTTCCCTTTCACAAACAACAACACAAAATACGAGGCATTGATCTTGGGACTTCAAACAACCATAACAATAGGTATTAAAAGATTGAATTTATTTGGTTATTCCTTGCTCATAGTAAACCAAGTCAAAGGATTTTTCCAATGCAGGTGCCCACTCCTAAAATCTTACAAGGAACTTGTTGACACTTACCTAACCTAGCTGGAATGGTATGACATTGAGGCAATCCCTCGTACATCAAACAGATTTGTAGACACCATGGCATATTTGGGATCCTTAATCCCTTAGAATCCATTTACTAATTTCACAACCATTCATGTGAAAGTGATCATATTTTCTATAATAGAGTGCGAGGTTATTGAAAACTAGAGTCAGTCAACATGATCCAAACTAAGCCAAATCAGGATTGGTCATTCAAAGTTAGAGCCTTCTTGCAAACAACCCCTTAGGAATATTTGATCTCTCAAGGTCCTATGAAATGTGGAACAACCATTCATCATAGGGTTGCTTCCCAATCAGTGTTCTTAAATGTTGGATCATAAGAAGAGCATGGTGTTCTATCCATAGAGGTTGTGGATTATCAGGACTGGCTTTCCCAGCTACAAGACTTCCTAAAGCTCAGAATAGTACCTTAAGGTCTATCGCATATCGAAAGATGAACATTTAAATAGAAAGCAACAAGATGCATCTTTCTAGGATAAATCCTTTACATACGAGGATATGATAGAGTACTACTCCATTGTCTTGAGCCCCAACATGCATCCTAGGCTATTTCACAAGCTCATGATGCTACATGCAGAGGACATTTCAGTGGCATGGCCATCGTTAAGAACATATTGAGAATGGGTTACTATTGGCCCACCATGGAAAAGGACTGCTATGAATATGCCAAGAAATGCATTAAGTTCCAACATCATGCAAATCTCATGCACTTGCTATCACAAGCCTTGCAACCCATCTAGGCAACATGGTCATTATCATAGTGGGGACTAGACTTGATTGGGAAAATCTCACCCCCTTCTTTAGGTCGACACACATTCATCATAACAACCACTGATTACTTCACTAAATGGGTTGAAGAAATCCCCCTAACATCAACAACTGGACCAAGGATTGCGGAGTTTATACTCCACAATATCATAAGTCATTTTGGGGTCCCTTCAAATATAATATCGAATAATGGGCCATATTTCAAGAATAAAAATATGCGTGCTTTAATGAAAAAATACCATATTTAGCACATTTTTTCAACGTCTTATTATTCACAAGAAAATGGGCAAGCAGGAGCCTAAAAAAAATAATAGTCTCCATCTTGAGGAAAACAGTGCAATAAAATCACAAGGATTGGCACATACAGTTGCCTCTGGTACTATGGGCATACAGGACTAGTGTACTGATGCCCATTGGGGCAACACCATTTTCACTTGTATATGGTGCTGAGGCCATCATGCCACTAGAGTTAGAAATTCCAACTCCACCCATAGCATTGAAGGACTTCATAGATAATGATACCACATGGTAAGGTTGCCTTGATCAGTTGATGCTTCTTTATGAATGATGAGTCAATGCTTTAGAGCATATTCACATTTACCAAGATCACCTTGCATGAAAATACAATAGTAAAGTCCACTTAAGAGATTTAAAAATTAGGTATCTTGTGCTCAAAGAGAACCAATAGAATTCTAATTTACCGTCATACCTACTAGACAAATTCACAGCAAATTGGATAGGCCCCTACATGATTGCAGAAAGGGTTGGGCCTGAAGCATATCACCTAAAATTACTGGATGGTGTTGAAGAGCCTGAACCTCTCAATATCATTCACTTGAAGGTGTTCTACACATAAAACAAAATAAAAAATACAAAGAAATTTCAAATATGTCATAAAACAAAAAACACAAAAAAAATTCAAATATGTCATAAAACAAAAAACACAAAAAATATTCAAATATGTCATAAAAAAAAAACACAAAAAAATTCAAATATGTCAAAAACACAAAAACATTGTAAAGAATCAAAAATACAAAAAAAAAAAATCAAAAAACTCAATTCCAATCAAAATGCTCCAAGGGCATCCAAGTCGCTTGGTCAAATTCCAATCAAAATGCTCCCAGGGTATCCAAGCCACTTGGTCAAACTCCAATCAAAATACTCCAAGGGTATCCAAGTCGCTTGGTCAAAATCCAATTAAAATTTTCCAACAGTATCCAAGTCGCTTGGTCAAATTCCAATCAAAATGCTCCAAGGGTATCCAAGTCGCTTGGTCAAATTCCAATCAAAATGCTCCAAGAGTATCCAAGCCGCTTGGTCAAACTCCAATAAAAATACTCCAAGGGTATCCAAGCCGCTTGGTCAAACTCAAATCAAAATGCTCCAAGGGTATCCAAGCCGCTTGGTCAAATTACAATAAAAATGCTCCAAGGGTATCCAATCCGCTTGGTCAAACTCCAATCAAAATGCTCCAAGGGTATCCAATCCGCTTGGTCAAACTCCAATAAAAATGCTCCAAGGGTATCCAAGTCGCTTGGTCAAATTCAAATCAAAATGCCCCAAGGGTATTCAAGCCGCTTGGTCAAACTCTAATCAAAATGCTCTAAGGGTATCCAAGCCGCTTGGTCAAATTTCAATCAAAATGCTCCAAGGGAATCCAAGCCACTTGGTCAAATTCTAATCAAAATTCTCCAAGGGTATCCAAGCCACTTGGTCAAATTCAAATCAAAATGCTCCAAGGGTATTCAAATCGCTTGGTCAACTCCAATCAAAATGCTCCAAGGGTATTCAAATCGCTTGGTCAAATCCAATAAAAAATGCTCCAAGGGTATTTCATGCTACTTGGTCAAAAATAAAAAGCCCCAAAGGCACAATAAGCCCTTTGGTCACATTAATCAAAAATACAAAAACAACATAAAATCAAAAACACAAAAACAATTGCATCTCACGTCTTGCATTCACATAGTTGCATTACATTATCATTTCCATTACATTAGCATATGGTATGATCACAGTCTTACAAGTAATTCCACAGTTTGTATCATAAATCAAAACAAAATCCACCATCATCCATTCATTCATGTGTGTAATTATGTTTCTCAACACAACCATATCAAAGTTGTTATAAGGAATGGGCTAAGATTTTTTGGTTATTCAACCATATCTAGTGGTCTTATCAATTTTTGTGAAAATCCATATTGATTTGTAGATAATAAGGAATAGTCATGAAAACCTCAAATATTAAGAATCCCATCACTAATTGAAACACTAAAATCCTAGTTGGACAAGGGAAGATGAAAGCTGCATATAGGGTTCTAAGTTACCTTAAATAAAATGGGTCATCCTTGCTTATCCCCCTGTGCAACCGGTTCAAAGGTGTTGAGAATTGGCAAAAGGACAAGTCCTACCCTACCTAGAAATGAGTGATTATCATCACTGCATACATCCTTTGCTTACATAAAAATAAGCAAAATCCCAGAACAAAAGCCAAATCCAAACTCAAAATTCAAAATCATCAAAAGTCGAACATCAACAACCAAAGTCATAGTTCAAAATATCAAAATAAAAAAGCAAAATAAACAGTGATTATCATCACTACAAGAATCCTTTGCTCAAAATAAAACAAAAAAAATCAGTAAAATAAATAGTGATTTTCATCACTAGACATGAGCAAGTATCCCGAGTCAAAATGAAGAAAATAAGGGAATGGAACTTGAATCCCTAGAATTCTCAGCACAACTAAACCAAAAAAATGATGATATGTCTAATACAAAGGTAATATGTATTTTTGTATACCAATGTTTGAATGTGGATGAGCTAGCTTTAGGTAACCCAAGGTCACCTAGTGGTGTAGTCCAACTAAGTCCAACATAGGATAATATGAACAATTGAGGTTCCCCGATCTTAGCAATGGGCTGAAATAATCCCATCTGATATTGGAGGAAAATATTGCATTCTATCTAAATATATTCATTTGCACACACAGGGATAATGCATCCATAGGTCCATGATGAAAGCCTTGTTTCTTCAAAAGTCTAGTATGGTCAGTACACAACTATTGATAGGGTAACTAGAATATTTGAATCTCAAGTAAAGCCCCAAAAATTCTTATATAGCAAAAAATCATATCATCAATCATACCAACATTTTCCTTATAAGATTCTATAAATTAGGGGGTATCAGCATAGTAGGATAGATACCGCATATATATTAGAAATAATAACTACTTTATATCTTTTAATTTACAGAAACTTATCAAGAAAATACATACATTTCACACCATTACATCTCACATATGAATACTTAATCAATTCTTATGATAGGAGTGATTATTTAAATTCATTATTATTTTTTTGCTTTCTATGGTATCACCCATTAAGATTGTTAATATCATATGCATTCCTTATATTTTAAGTGATTAAAGCATACAGGTTCATTCATACCATACCATCACATAAGCTATATGCATACAATTAAAGCAAAATTAAACATGCATTTAACAATAATATTGCATCCATAAATATAGAAGTCATCAATCATCCATCATTACATCATAAAGCACATCATAAAACATATAAGCATTATTCATTTGCATATAACCATAAATCCATCATTAGATCAACTCATAATACATCACATCATATCATATGAACATCTACAAATATACACACATTAGCATCTATTTAAAATCCACATCATCATAAATATCATCTATCACCAAACACATACATACATCAATTCATCATCCATCGCATCATAAAACAAAATAAAACAAAAACATAAGCAATAAACAATACACATAATGAGTCATAAATCAAAGATATCATATAAATGTGTGTATCAGGTCCATAAAGGTACAAAAATGCCCATGGGCTATAGTTAGGTAGGTCAAGCTATAGCACCCTAAAATTGGCGCAGTTAAACCTTAATAATTACAATTACTCTAGTAAATATTCAAATTCAAATTTCAACCTCCAAAACCGCTCCCAAACCGCCGTTTAACCCATTTCCTCCTTTCCCACGCCATTTTTAGAGTTTGTTTTGTCCGTTTGACGATATCGTCTCCGATAAGACGATATCGCCTCAGATCGGACGATTTCGTCTGGCGTAGGACGTCCAGACGATCTCGTCCCAAACTGATTTGTGCATAGTTGGACTCTGTTCCAACGACGTCTCTAATCCGAGAGAAGCGTGTCTGCGCCGTTAGAGACCTCCCCCATTGGAGATCTCCCAAATTGGGATGATCTCCAACCTCCCAACCTCTATCCTAAGCCTATTTAATCCTAGGCCCTCCCCTTAGCATCCCCCTGGCTGAAATTCCCTGTAACTCGAATCCTACACGCACTAGACCATCTTAAATCACTGTTTGCATTCGCATTTTTTCAAGTTTGTTTGCAGGAACTTCATTGTTTTTCAGCCGAAGCAAGCTCAGTTCGTCTCGGACGATCTCGTACAATCTCGGACGATCTCGACCCAATTCGAGATGATTTCGACTATAGTTCACATTGGGGGCAATCAGTGCCCAGAGTTTGCATTTCTTCATCCTTTTTCCGCTGCATTATTCTGCATTTAGTTAATTCTATGGTTATTCTTTATTATTCTGCATCTTGGAGTTCACCCATGTAGCTTTAATGCATAATAAAAGCATAAATTGTCATTAGATCATTATAATGCATTCATGTTTTTGCTTATTATCATCATTTTAATATTGTTATTGTCATTCTGCATCATTGCCCTCTGTTGTCATAGTTGCATTCTCTGTATTTTGCATCTATTTTTCTGTTTGCAGGTCTCTGACGAATTCGTCTGATGAATTCGTCAGATCTCAGACGATCTTGTTAGATAGGAGACGATCCTGTCGAATTCCAGACGATCCTGACTGCTTCAAAAATCAGAACCTCCATCAGATATCCGGATCAGGTATGGTTCTTTAATCCAGCTTATTTTCCCTATTTTTTGTTCTAATCTATTTTTGCATTCATTTAGTCTGCATTTTCATAATAGAACAACTTATATTCATCTGGCCAAACCTAGGACTTGGATGATTAAGGCTAAAACTGAACACATTAAACACATTCCCAACCTAGGCATGGAAACTGCCATTAAACGTTTCCTGGTGAACCCACCATCCGTCGAAAAATCACCATAATACACCTCCCCCGAGAGGCGGGACCTTCGCAAGGCCTCTCAGTCCGAGGTACCGCGCCATCCTTTTCACATCCCCCTTTCGGGCATGGATCCTATAGCCTGAAGGTAAGGGTGTGAAAAATTTGGAGCGATACATTTTGGTGAACCCGACGTGAATGCATTTAAAACCTTTTGAAAACAAGAAAAAAAAAAAAAAAAACAAAAACATAGATGCATTTAAAATCATTAGAAAATACTAAGTTGCATATCATGTCTAGATGGTAGCTCCTAAGAAAATATTAGCAGTTACTATAAATGTTGAAAACCAATTAGCAGCCATAGAAGTTAATTCTGTGCTTAGTGTGCCTGAAATAGATAGAAACCAACTTCTGTGGAAAGAACTTGATAGAAGGCTAGGTGTCATTTCATCTAGATCAACCGAACTTAGACAAATCAAGAGGCTTGTCCTAGATAGAATCCTGGATCCTCATCAACTCGTCTTTTATCATGAACTTCAGAGAGCCTGCCATAGATGGTTAGCTTATAGGAGAGCTCTTGTGTCTTCAGAATTGTTCACCTTCGAGGAATACCTCGAGAACGCAGCCATTATACACCAGTTCCTAGGTCGTGTAGAAGACCAAGAGGTTGTTCTTACGGATAGGGAAATATGGAATAGAGTTCCTCGAGCTGTGTTATATCGAGAGTATTGCCACGAGCTTTACTTCTATCAACCGGAATCTGAGACAGATAATATCACTATAGCTCTTTTCATTAAATTTTTGAAAGAAAATTTTCAATTTGAAGAAGAACACTTCATGACTCCTGAAGAACTCGAGCCCATTAATGATATTTATAAATTGTTTATAGAAAACTAGATCATTACTTTCAGTATTAGTTCTTGCATTTATTGTGTTGTTTGTTATCTTTACAATATTATTACAAAAACAAGAAAAACTAAAAAACATAACAAAAACCAAAACATTTCATTTTAAATATTGTAGTAGGTATATAATTAATATATACCTCTTAAGCTTATAGCATATATATATATATATATATATATATATATTTGCTGAAATCTAAATTAAAGCACAATGCCTAAACTTAGGAATGGTAAACAAACTGAAGGAGAAGAAGAAGATTGGTTAGAAGATAAAACTAGAAACCCAAATGTCCTTCCTGAAGATCCAATTCCGGAAGGAGAAACTCTAGATCAACCAGAAGATGACCTAGGTGAAGACAATGAACAAGAAGAAAATGTTAAAGAGGATGGATCCTCATCCCCTAGAGTAGCTCCAGATGGAACTATTGCTTTTGACAACTTAGATCATTTCTGGAAATTTTTCAATAATAACATTGGCGCTCTTAATATGGCAGTTCGTATTGATAAAGGGCAAATTAGTGACACTCAAGCAGCCATGGAACATATGTTTGATGTGCACACTAATCCCTTGTCTTTCATTGATCAAGAAAGTGATAAGGCTGGACCATCCAATAGAGATATGGTCACTATGATTCAGAACATGCCAAAACAACAGGTTACCCAACCTCTTAAGGAACTCGTTATTGAGCCTAAAATCATTCCCACACAAAAGAAGACTTCCTTCACTGCTTTACTTCACCAAACTATTGATCAATATGCTTCAAGTAAACAAAAACCTAAAATGAAGCCAAACACCAATTTTCAACAATCTGGAATACAACATAATACAACTTCAAAATTTCTTCATAACACCTTTCCTACCAACAATTTACACAATAGCAATATAGCATCTAATCTCCATGTCCCTCCATCATATGCTCACAAATCCCATATCAATGCCCTACCGAACCAATATGGTGGGCAAACTAGTAATCTGGAAGCCATGGTGAAACAGTTAGCTTCGCGTATGGACCAGATAGATCCTTACCGTCCCTCGTACAATTATCGAGAGATATGTAGTCAACCTTTGGATCCCATAGTTGTAGCACAACCGTACCCTAAGCATTTTCCCATGCCCATCCTAGCCTATATATAAAGGAACCGAAGATCCCATAGAGCATCTTCGCATGTTTAGGATAGCATGTCATGATATATCACATGATGACTTGCTATTACTAAAAATGTTCCCAAAAAGTTTAGGTGGAATGGCATTAGAGTGGTACTATCAATTGCCCACTCATTCTTTGAGAAACTTTGAAGAAACAACTTGAATCTTTTGTCCATCAATTTAGTGCCTACATCGAGAGGCATGTAACCATTAAAGATTTATACAACTTAAAACAAGACAAGGATGAATGTTTTGCCGATTTCTTAGCTAGATGGAGGCAGTTGACAGGAAAACCGCACTTTGTGCTACCTTATAGGGAAATGTTGGACATTTTTATTAATAATTTACAAGAACAAATATCTTATGAGCTATCAACTGCTACTTTAACTACCTTCGATCAGGCTATAGATTTAGCTCGAAGAGTAGAAGATGCCCTCATTAGGAGAGGCCAACTTAGGAAGAAAGATGATGAGAAAACCTCCAAAAATCAATATAAAAACAAACAAGTCGTAGGTGACGGAGTCACTGACAACAGAAATGTTGCTAATATCAATACAACGAAAACAACAGAAAAATTTATATTGAAACCGCCTGATAAGCCTCCTCGAGAATTTACTAGATTGAATCAACCATTATCAACTATTTTACCTCAATTACTCGAAAGAGGTTTGATCCAATTACCAGCTATCCGGGAACTTGATCCAACTATACCCGGATACAGAGCCGACTTACACTGTGATTTCCATAGAGGGCCTGGACACTCTACCAACGCTTGTAAAAGGTTGAAACATAAAATACAGGATCTGATTGATAATAATGAAATGGAGGTGCAAGCCTTCCAACCTAAACAAAATGCTCCTAATAATCCTCAAAAGAACATTCCCCAAAATCAAAATCAAAATGCTAATCAATCATTAGACATATTTCAACACCCTTTACCAAGACATGGTAAAGAGGTGGCCAATCAAATCGAACATCATAATGTTCCTCCTCCTACCCGATATGTAGGAACTATTAGCGGACATTTACCTAATCATGATTTACAAAAATTTGACACAACTTTATCCATGGTCACAACCAGGCCCCTACATAATATTCAAACTCCAGATCCTAGTGATATAGAATCAGATACTGAAAGTGAAATAGACATCACTTCAAACCAATCGAATAGTTCTAAAAATGAATCAGATCCTATTCAACCCATCACAGATGCTATGGTTCCAGAAGAACCATTTCCTAGAAGAGTTACTACTCGACCCTCTTCTAATCAATTCCTCCCAAATGAACAAGCCATAAACGCTCAACCGAGACCAGTTCAACGTCTTCAATATAACATTGTAGGTACCATTGGAGTCGTTACCCGACAACAGTGCTCAAAATTCTCAACAAGAACCAAACCAGAATGATGGATCAGCTCCATTTGTTTTGAAAAATCCCAATAAAGGGAATCATGCTTCCAATGTTCAACTTAAACCCCCTTACAATATTAATGAGCAATTATCTAATACTACAGCCAAAATTTCCCTTTTGGATTTATTAAGATCTTCTCCTACCCATAGGGATGAGTTGATGCTTACATTAAGCCAAATGATGGTACCTCAAAATATTCAACCTGAAGCCATGTCCAATACTATCATCACTCGAGAGATCGATTGTATTGATTTTTGGGATAAAGACATCCCACAACATAGTTTACATAAGGATAACCCCCTATACATTACGGCCCTAATTGGAGATGTAGCTGTTAAACGAGTCCTGATTGATAACGGTTCATCTCTAAACATTTGCACTTTTGACTTTTACCAACGATTTGGCTTTAGAAGTGATGAAATGAAGAAAACTGACATGATTATCAAAGCTTTCAATGACGAAACACAAGAAACGTGTGGAGTTATTACCATCCCATTGCAAGTTGGTCCTCGAACTCTAGATACCACCATGTTTATTGTACATTGCCCCGCATCATACAATATACTCTTGGGTCGTCCTTGGATCAATGCAATGCGGGCTGTCCCATCAACTTTACACCAATGTGTTAAATTCGAATTTAAAAATCAGTTGGTCACTATCCACGGTGATCCTAGACCCTTTGATATGTGTGCTTTGGCAGAACCTCGTTGGAGTGCAATTTTGCCCCGCTCCGTCATCCACACATCCTAATTCTTATTTTTCATCTAAAACTGTGAAACACACACCCATAGCTTCACCTATTTCCCCTCCATTAATTTCATCCTCATATATAGATCAACAATCTTCTAAACAAACCACTCTAGAACCTCAAAAAGATCTTCAATCCACGACCTATCCTTCATGTTCCATCCCTATAATTTCAAAACCTATAGACCCATCTATTAACACTTCCACATTATCAACATCTATCATACCTTCCACATCTAAAGATATAGGGAATGATCCTTCTACATCTTATGCTCTTTCTGATGAACTTTTACCAGATTTATCCACAATCTTAATATCCGAAAAAACAAATGCTTTCATGCAAGATTCAATTCTTTTAAATAACTTGTCGCCATCTCCTCGTACTTTGGGCCTCCCACAACCTATGGGAAGTACTTACCAAGTCGGGAGTTGTGCCTTCATTTATAAAGGATATGACTGGGGAAGAATCCCTCGGAATATCAAAACTCATCATGAGGGATATGCTCGATGTTATTTTACTAATGAGTATATTAAAGCCAAACCCATAATGCTTAAAATGGGATATAAAGGGAAAGGCTTGGGACCTTTCCAAAATGGCATGAAAGAACCTTTCGAGGTAGAACCGTGGCCTGCCCGCTGTGGTGTGGGCCTATTTCCTAGTAAGGGTCAACCCTTTCCTTTTGAAGATGATGATCAACTCATATGTTATCAAGATTATTTGGATAGGCGTGATGATTTGCCTCTAAAAAATCAGCCATTTACATGTAACATGCTATCCATAGCTTACCCTGAAATGATTGCCGACTCCGATGAGGAGTTGGAAGGAGATATCTTCCACGATGTCTCCGTTGAAGAGATTTTACACAATGGATTTTATTTTGATGGTTCTATACCAACTATAGCCCAACTTGAGACCACTAATCCTCAAGATGAATTATCCAACTTAACCTTAAAAGAATTACAAGAATTGGGCGTTTCACCCGCCCCACCTAATTTTGAAAGAGATCTACACATGGAGGTAGAAAACGTCATTAAAATTAATATTGGAACTGAGGATAGTCCTCACATAATCAATATTGGATCAGAATTAAGTCAAGAAAAACAAGAACAATACATTGCATTCCTTAAAGAGTATGAAGATGTCTTCGCTTGGACATATGAAGATATGCCAGGTTTAGACCCTTCTGTAGTCATGCATCATCTAGTAGTCCATCCGGATGCTAAACCTGTTAAACAAAAACTTAGAAAAATGCATCCCAAAGTGGCTTTGCTAGTCAAAGGGGAGTTAGAAAAACTCTTGAATGTTGTTTTTATACAAGCTATTGATTATGCTGAATGGATCTCAAATGTAGTTCCAGTCACCAAGAAAGAAGCTACCAAAGTTAGGGTTTGCACAGACTTTAGAGATATTAACGCTGCATGCCCTAAAGATGATTTTCCTCTTCCCAACATGGATCAAATCATTGACTTTACTGTCGAAAGCGGGATGATGTCCTTAATGGATGGATTTTTTGGCTATAATCAGATCAGGATAGCTCCTGAAGATCAGGCTAAAACAACCTTTATCACCCCTTGGGGTACCTTTTGTTGGAAAGTGATGCCATTTGGCTTAAAGAATGCAGGTGCAACATATCAACGAGCCATGACTTATATCTTTCATGATATGATGCATGATATCCTACATGATTATGTAGATGATATTATAGCTCGCTCTATTAATGAAGATGATCATTTAGATGATTTGAGAAAAGTATTTAATCGGTTAAGAGAATATCTTATTCGATTAAATCCAGCCAAATGCATATTCGGAGTTAAGTCCGATAAACTATTAGGGGTTTTAGTTTCTTTACGTGGTATCAAAATCGACCCTCTCAAGATTGCGGCTATCACTGATATGCCCGCACCTACTAATATATCTGAGTTACGAAGTTTACAAGGTAAGCTTCAAGCCATCCGTCGCTTCATCGATAAGTTGGCGGACAAAACCGGTCCCTTTCTTAAACTTCTTAAGAAGGATGTCCCCTTTAATTGGGATGACGAATGTAAAGAAGCTTTTGAGCTTCTCAAACAATACCTCCTTAACCCACCTATGCTTTCACCGCCTAGACCTGATCGCCCATTTCTCCTGTATATTTTAGCTTCAGATTCTGCCTTAGGAGCTATGTTAGCTCAGCTTGATGATGAAAAGAGAGAACGTGCTAATTATTATATTAGCCGAACCTTCATCAGTTATGAAACCCGCTACACAGCGTTGGAAAAACTATGTCTAGCAGTCATTTTTGCTACGCAAAAATTATGCCATTATATGCTTAATCAAAAAACTTATGTCATTGCTAAATATGATCCCTTGAGGTATCTCATGAGTCGACCTTATTTATCGGGTCGCACAGCCAAGTGGGTTCTTGCTCTAAGCGAGTTTGACCTCACGTTCATAGGACAAAAGTCTGTTAAGGGTCAAATCATAGCAGATCAATTAGTTGTTGCACCCTTAGAGTCTACCCATCCCCTCATCATTGAGTTTCCTGATGAATGCCTTCAATTAGAGGCAGACCATATTGAACAATGGTCCTTATACTTTGATGGAGCCCGATGCATGAGTGGGGTTTGGTGCGGGTATTATTTTAATATCCCCACAAAAACATCTTATTCCTCTGTCCTTTAAATTAACATTTGCTTGCACCAACAATATTGCTGAATATGAAGCTCTAATCCTTGGATTACGAGCTGCCTTGGCGCTAAAAATTAAACATCTATTAGTTTTTGGTGATTCTCAACTTGTTATAAACCAAATTAATGAAGTTTATCAGACCAGAGATGATAAACTGCGCCCATATAAAGCCTATGTTTTACAATTAATGTCTCTATTTGATCAAGTTTCCTTGGAAGCTATTCCTCGAACTAGCAACCGTGCGGCTGACGCTATGGCCGCAGCTGCATCTCTTCTGCCCTTGGAGTTAGATGACGAATATGCCACCATCATTATTCGTCGACTCCAGGAACCCGCTTCAAATAAGTCATGCTTAGAACCTTTGGATGTGTTTCTAATCAATGAAACTACTCCTGAACCTTGGTATATGGATATATTTGATTTTCTCCAAAATGGGACTTTCCCCCGCCAATTCTAATAGAAGCCAACGTCGGTTATTACGTAGACGAGCAAGTCGATTTGTAATAATTGGCAATACTTTATATAGGAGATCTTTTGAAGGTATCCTATTAAGATGTTTGAATTTAGAAGAATCCCAATCAGCCTTGAGTGAAGCCCACGATGGATCTTGTGGAGGACACTTCAGTGGTAGTGTCATTGCTAAAAAGCTCCTTAGGATAGGATACTTTTGGCCTACCATGGAGAAGGATGCACATGATTATGTGCGCCATTGCGACAAGTGCCAAAAACATGCTGACCTTGTCCATGCGCCCGCACAAGAACTGCAGGCTATTTCATCTCCTTGGCCCTTTTCAAAATGGGGTTTAGATATTATTGGCAAAATCAATCTTGTGTCATCTGATGGACACAAATTCATCATAACCGCCACTGAGTATTTCACGAAGTGGGTTGAAGCTATGCCTTTAGCTTCCTACACTGGCACACAAGTCTCTAAATTTATTTTTAATCAAATCATTTGTAGGTTCGAAATTCCTGCAAATCTCATCTCTGATAATGGAACTTGTTTCAAAAATAAAGATGTTAAAAAATTATGCCAAAAATATAAGATTCAACATCGCTGGTCCACTCCCTATTATCCTCAGGGTAATGGTCAAGCAGAAGCATCTAACAAAACCTTAATCAAAATTCTCAAAATATTGGTAAATAAATCTGGCCGCGACTGGCACATTCAGTTATATCCAGCCTTGTGGGCCTATCGAACTAGTGTTCGAACCCCCACTGGAACTTCACCTTTTGTTTTGGTTTATGGTGTTGAAGCCATTTTTCCCTTTGAATTAGAAGTTCCTTCTTTGGCTCTACTACTTCAAGATACCGAAGTAGGAGATGAATATCGAGTCGGCAGACTCGACCACTGGAACTCCTAGATGAAAAATGCATTAATGCTTTGGAGCATCTCCGTGCCTACCAAAACAAGCTTAAAAGATCATATGCTAAAAAAGTTCGTCATCGATCCTTTGAGATCGGCGACCTTGTTTTAAAAGAAAATCAAAAAAATACTAATGCAACTAAGGACCTTAAAGGTAAATTTGAGCCCAACTGGCTTGGACCATACATTATCACTGCTAAATTTGAATCAGGAGCATACAAATTATCTACCTTAGATGGTAAAGAACTTAAAGAACCCATGAACATTTTGCATCTTAAACGTTACTATGTATAAATTTGGTCATTTCATCCTTGTATATATTTGTTTAAAATATTTCACAATCACTATTTTGTATTTCTTTCAAATTCAAATACACCAAAAACATTCATAATCATCAAAATCTTCAAAACTATTTGTTGTATTTATTTATGGCACTTGTTAATTCTTTCAAAAACAAAAAAATAATAATAAAAATAAAAACAACAATATTCTTGATTCTTTCGAAACCAAAACAACATAAAGAAGAAAGAGAGAATCAACATTCTCAAAACTTCTCAAAAAGTATTTCTATATATTTCTTCTTACAAATGTTGCAGTTATATATTTCAAATTATTTTGGATAAATTAGCATTTATTTGGAATCCCTCACTTTTACAAACACAAAAATAAATATCTTGATTTTTATCTGACATGATTACTAATCTCTCTTATATCAAAGTTCACAAAATTCAATTAAATAAAGTTTGAGCACAGAGAATTGATCTTGTTATTTACTTAAACCAAGCACATCCTTTCACAATAAAATGATTATATTTGTAATGTCCATGCTATGCTACATAGTAGAAGTGGTTTCTTGAGCGAAAAGTTTCCCCTGCTATCCTATCATGCACATGGTCTAGAATCTTTGAGAATTGGCAAAAGGACAAGCTCACCCCTACCCAGAATAAAAATCCCTTGCTCTACAGCTAATCCGAGCAAGTATCCCTAGCATAAAAAAAAAAAAAGCAAAGTTCCAGAAAAAGAGAAAAAGAAAAATATTATTTTATATCATTACAACATTATCAAGCAAAAATACAAGAAGAAAGCAAAAGAAAGCAAAAGCAAAAGCAATAAAATCCCTTTCCCTACCCTTTGAAAAGAAAAGAAGGGTTGATGAGCTTGAATCCTTGGAATTCTCAATTATTCGAAAACTGTGAGGTAAGCCCCATAACAGGTGGTTTGTGCCCAACCCGCTTGGCCTTGGGTAACTCCTAGCATGGCGATATGTCTGTCACATTAGCGACCTTTTGTACAGACCTATGTCTCGCTTATGGATTAGCTAGCTCTTGATAATCCGACTTACATAGTAGTCTAGTATGGTTATATGCATCTACATCATGGTTAATGAACACTTATTTGGTTCATTCAAATCACTTGTATCATATTATCTTGCTCAAAACTGGTAAATGAACATAGCAATTGCACACACATTTTGTATTTGAGAGATTTTGTGTATCATTATGATAAATCAAGATTGGAAATGAACTCACATATGCACATGGGATTCCTTATAAATCTAACTTTTGTCTTTAAGATACTTTGAAATATTTTTTGCAAATTGTCTGGAATAATTCATTTTCTTCTTTAAAGTACAGTTGTTTAGTATAAAGACAACTACATACATAATAGAAAAAATCAAAATTTCTTTCAAAACCATACAATCAAAACATACATATATATATATATATATATATATATATATTGTCGACTTTCACGACGATGGTATAGTTCTAAAACCAAAATTGGAATTTTATGCCTAGCGCAAGTCCTCATCTTCATATTTTCTGTTTATTAAAAATCAACCATGCAATAAAACTATCTCTTTTTTTGGATTTCGCGATGATGGTATAAGTCTATACCTACATATTCTATGCCTAGCGCAAACCATTGTACCAATTTTTATTCCCCATTTATTTGAAAATCATGAAAACCATATGACTTAAATCATTCTGTTATACAATTATGTTTTTTTAACAAAAAGCATGCACATTATCACTATTTCATGTCATTATGTCAACCTTCAATTTTGCAATGATGGTATAATTCCTAGGGAATTATCCAAAAATTTTATCACACTTAGGAATTTATGCCTAGCAAAAGTCATTTTAAAATATTTTCATGGAAATCTGAAAAACAAATCATCATCATCATCATCATTTGCATCATCACAACAAAGTCTTAAGACAGTCTCTTAAGCACTCTTTTACTTTTAACAATATTTCTATACTGGGATTAGCTTGACGACCGAGTGAGCGGCGACTCCATGAAATGGTCTATAATAGCGACAATGTCCTTTGAAATTATTGTTAAAAGTCCCTTTTATTTTTTTATCAAATCATCACATCATAAACAACCAATTTGTTCTATCAGATTATTTCATTTAAATTTTTCAAGCATGACATTTCAACCATAATATTTCCAACAACGTAATTACATGAATCATCAAATCAATCAATCAAAACATTAAAAGCATCATAAAAATACATAAGACACAAGTCATATGATCAAAAATATCTCATCTATATCTGTATCAACCATAATATACATCATATCAAACCCGAATCGGTATGCCACAATCTGTACCTCGGCATACTCAATCCTCTATCAAAAATAATAAATACTATATATCAATCTATGCAATGCAATCTATAGTAGCTAGCCTCGAGAACCCCTCGAGCTCTCAGCCTCATCTCCTCCCCCACCCTGAGGTGGACGAGGTGGCCCCATCGTAGTATGTGTGGTACTGCGAGTCCTAGTCATGGATCGAGATGAAGTCCTTGATGACCCAATCTTGATCGGATCCACGATGGTAGCCGACAGTGGTAATCTCTCCTCCTCTGGCACCATCTGGTGGTATAGTGTCTGATAAAATGTGATCTAGGCAATAGCCCGTGCTAGCTCCCGAGTGCTCGCCCCTCCGCTCCATGCTCTGAGGCATGCAATCTCATCTCTGAGCTGTGTAACCTCAGCTCGATGGCATGCAGCCTCATCCTGCAATGTCTGCACCTATGCCTGGAGATGGACTATCTCCGCTCGGAGAGTCACTGTCTCGCTGCTCTCCCCAGTGTCAACACCCTTGCCCTTATCGGGCGATGGTGGCCTCTCTCTCTATGGAGAAGGGGGTCTCTCCTCCCTCCTCTCCCACTGCCGTGGCCTCTACTGTGCCTGTGGTCTCCTCTACTCTCTCCCACCATGACCCTGGGCCGCCTCAATGGCCGCCCGGCACCGCCTCCCCATCCGATGCACAACTACATGAATCGGACCCTGAGCCCTCGTCATCCGAGGAGGGTGGATGCCTGTGTACCAGGCATCATAGCCGTCGCCTACCCCAGCATCGTCCCCATCCACTGGCTGAATGGGGGCATCATCTACATCCTGACTCCAGAAGCACTGCATATCTGGAGCCCCGCTAACTATAGTGTTATCCCGGACAGTTCGAGAAAACTCGTAATCCCTAAGAGATGGAATCCCCTGCTGTAGACCGAACTGCCTCAAAACTCGGTCATACCGATGGAGCTCCACCTCTCCCCTCTCCATCCTCAGCCAGCAGACTCGCTTGATGCGAGCCAGCTCCTATCCATCCTCGGCCCACCCTGGATGATCTCTCCAAGGCCTCCAGGTGATCTGGTCGGAGACAAGGTCATCAAGTAGTCTCCGGGACATCGACAGATCTATCCACCGCTGTGACCCTCTTCGGAGCCACCAGTAGAAAGCTCGGGGCCTCTCCCCATCAATCCCTATCAGTGGGAGCCCTATCGGCCTCCGCACCGCAATGTGCTCCCAGCACCAAACTTGTAGTAGCGATGTCATAACCAGACATCGACCGCCCTTGTACACGACCCCATGCAGGATCCTGTACAATCGGCATAGAACAAAGCTCCCCCAAGCAAACCTGTAGCCGTGGTCTCTCATGTCATAGACCACATCTGCCAGTACCCATGGTACCCTACATCCACTCTGGTGGCACAGCAGAAGTCCACCTACCACTCCGACCAAAACCCGTGTGAGTCTCGATGCCCCAGGCATCTGACGTAGCGACTCGATGTTCACTCCGCCCTTCTCCAGGGCGAAGCTCGGATCGCCACACAGTCGCATCATCACGTGGCCCTGATTGGCCATGGGAGTGATCAATCGTCCTTGTATGGGGATCCTCAAAATCCTCCATACATCCTCTAGTGTGGGAGTCATCTCCCCTGTCGGTAACCGAAAATAGGAAGAACCCGGATACCACCTCTCTGCTAGGGCTATCAATAGCCCCATATCTCTAGAAACTTGTGGCATCTCTGCCACATGCTGCAAGCTGACCTGTGCCAGCTGATCTCGCTCTGCCTGAGACAGGGCGGCCAAGTCATCCCTCAACCCGCCATATTTCCATTCTCTACTCTTTAGTAATCCTCTCTGCAACATAAACAACAACAACAATAAAAATCATTACTAAATCATTAATTAAAAATGCAAGTTAAAATAAGTTCAATTTTATAACTGATGATATCATCCACAATTGGACGATATCGTCCCCAATTTGAGCAAATTCGTCTCCGATTTTGCCAGCCAAAATCGTCCCCTTTTTGATGAAATCGTCCCCATTTCATCGATTTCGCCTCTGGATGAAATCGACGTTATCGAGACGATTTCGTCGAAATCGAGACGATTTCGTCTCGACGACGTCGACGGCCCAAAAATGGCCGCGATGCTCAAAAATCAAGCAAATCTAATCTAAAAAGCATTAAATTCTACAGTAAAGAATTCTAAATTAAGTTTAGATTCTTACCCGTAGCCCGCGTCGGACCTCTGTCGATCTGTGCGCTGTCTCGACCATTTTGCTTGCAGAGCTCTAAAAACTAGAAAAATGAACAGTAACAATGAATTAGGGTTTTACCCTATTTTTCTTAATTTTATTCAAAACACAATTAAAAACATTTTAAAATTTTTTGCTTTTTCGCGTTTTTACCTCAAACGTTCGATTTGGGTAAAAACACGGAGGGGGCACCATAGTAAGCTGTCGTACGATTCGACCAAGAATCGTCGCCTAAAAATGGGAATAATTTTTGCTTTCTCGTAGATCGAGAAGAACTCATCTTTAACGCATTTTCTTCAAAAAATTTGCTAAAGAGGGGGCAAAATGTAGCACCCTAAAATTGGCGCAGTTAAACCTTAATAATTACAATTACTCTAGTAAATATTCAAATTCAAATTTCAACCTCCAAAACCGCTCCCAAACCGCCGTTTAACCCATTTCCTCCTTTCCCGTGCCATTTTTAGAGTTTGTTTTGTCCGTTTGACGATATCGTCTCCGATAAGACGATATCGCCTTAGATCGGACGATTTCGTCTGGCGTAGGACGTCCAGACGATCTCGTCCCAAACCGATTTGTGCATAGTTGGACTCTGTTCCAACGACGTCTCTAATCCGGGCAGAAGCGTGTCTGCGCCGTTAGAGACCTCCCCCATTGGAGATCTCCCAAATTGGGATGATCTCCAACCTCCCAACCTCTATCCTAAGCCTATTTAATCCTAGGCCCTCCCCTTAGCATCCCCCTGGCTGAAATTCCCTATAACTCGAATCCTACACGCACTAGACCATCTTAAATCACTGTTTGCATTCGCATTTTTTCAAGTTTGTTTGCAGGAACTTCATTGTTTTTCAGCCGAAGCAAGCTCAGTTCGTCTCAGACGATCTCGTACAATCTCGGACGATCTCGACCCAATTCGAGACGATTTCGACTGCAGTTCACATTGGGGGCAATCAGTGCCCAGAGTTTGCATTTCTTCATCCTTTTTCCGCTGCATTATTCTGCATTTAGTTAATTCTATGGTTATTCTTTATTATTCTGCATCTTGGAGTTCACCCATGTAGCTTTAATGCATAATAAAAGCATAAATTGTCATTAGATCATTATAATGCATTCGTGTTTTTGCTTATTATCATCATTTTAATATTGTTATTGTCATTCTGCATCATTGCCCTCTGTTGTCATAGTTGCATTCTCTGTATTTTGCATCTATTTTTCTGTTTGTAGGTCTCTGACGAATTCGTCAGATCTCAGACGATCTTGTTAGATAGGAGACGATCCTGTCGAATTCCAGACGATCCTGACTGCTTCAAAAATTAGAACCTCCATCAGATATCCGGATCAGGTATGGTTCTTTAATCCAGCTTATTTTCCCTATTTTCTGTTCTAATCTATTTTTGCATTCATTTAGTCTGCATTTTCATAATAGAACAACTTATATTCATCTGGCCAAACCTAGGACTTGGATGATTAAGGCTAAAACTGAACACATTAAACACATTCCCAACCTAGGCGTGGAAACTGCCATTAAACGTTTCTTGGTGAACCCACCATCCGTCAAAAAATCACCATAATACACCTCCCCCGAGAGGCGGGACCTTCGCAAGGCCTCTCAGTCCGAGGTACCATGCCATCCTTTTCACATCCCCCTTTCGGGCACGGATCCTATAGCCTGAAGGTAAGGGTGTGAAAAATTTGGAGCGATACACAAGCCAACCTCAAAAATGAATCAGAAGAACACCATCAATCAAATACAAGAGTTGAGCCCCCAACATCACCTTCCCCAGCACTACCTCCCCTTGTGGTGGTGTCATGGGTTGAATGGTGTGAACCTATTGGTCTCTCTATTCGAGTTCGGGTCCTCTGGATAGGATGGGCAGAAGATTGCCCTGAGGTAGAGCTCTCATTGACCTGTGAACCACCTACATTGGGTGCCTCCCTAGGAATAAGCCTATGCCTCTTGATCTGCATCTAAATAGTGGTAATGTGACCAACATGCTCCTAAATCTGCCCCTCATACTCATCTAATAGTAACTATAGGCATAGAACCTCTGCCCTAGAATATGCCTCTGGATCCCCCTATGGTGTAGAAGGAGGGACAACAAACTACATCCTAGTAGTACTACCTCGATAGTAACCTACAAAGCCTGTATCTACATCGTGAGCTACTCTATGGTGGCATCCCACTGTGCTATGGTAGCATATCACTGCTACACCTAGATCTTGATCGACTGGAGCTTAGCCTCGACCTCATGCAACTATGCTCTTAGAGGAGAATATCTCTCCTCAGGATCCAGCTCCTCCTCATCCTCCTCAAGAGCCTCCTACTCCTTCACTACCACCTGCTCTACTGGCTGGCCCCATACCTCGGTCCTGGCTTGAAATTTACACCCTATTGGATCTACACCATCACCCCTGCCATCATCCTCGTGATCTAGGCTATCGGTACCATGCCACATATGATCCCCCCACCATTAAGTGTATGCATCTATAACATCCCTAGCTACTCTTGGGTCAAATGATGAAGTATCCTCCTCATATGAGAGCCCTATAATCTATCATGGAGGTAGATCCTTCTCTGCTATGAGGCACCTATAAAAAAATAGAACAAGAGGCACGTCCTGCTGTATCTTGTATTGATGAAGAACCTGAGAGTAGAAGAAATACACCAGATGCCAATATTATAGCCAAGAAACCATCGCTCACACCATGTATTAGTAGTAAAACTGGTCGGATCATCCCACACCAGGAACTCATGATATGGGCACCATATAACATCCTCGACCTATAGCTCATTGAAAGTAGCAGTATAATGGGCAAGCTTCCCTGCATGAGGATGAATCTTGTGCAACTCATGCTCTCAAGCCCATATAGTTACATAACATTACATCCACTCCTCCATAGTTATGATCACAAGAGGAAGACCTCTAGGATGATCTACCTTGATGTGCTCCCATCCCTAAACTTGTAGAAGCAAGATACAAGCAATGCCGATGCGACCTCATCGATGGATGTGGTACAACTCATCATAGCACTGAGCCAACAAAGATCTACCCCATGCATATATGATAGGATCCTCACTATCCAAAAAAGTCCTGAACCATCACCAAGAGGTTCCACGCGAACCTCAAACCTGAGCAATCTAGAATCAAGATATTGTTGATGACCATCAACAACACTACATGCCTCGTAGAGAAGACACCCTCCTCATACCACTGTGAGATGGACACTCCCCTATATTTGGTGTCCTTGAGAGCCTCTATAGAGTGCCATCTAAACACTTGAGTAAAAACAACAACCTGATCATTAGTGGCCAAAGAGACAATGGCCACCCTATCAAAGGGGAGTTGGAAGATCCTATACACATCTTTCGGCATGATGGTCATCTCACTGGTAGGAAAGTGGAAGGTATTGGTCCAAGGATCCCATCCATGGACCAAATCCATAAGGTAGGAATGATCTGCCATAATTATGGGTAGTCTGGTGACATACTGAAGCCCACGGGATTTGATCCAAGCCCAATCATCGTCATCCAATAGGGGAATAAGTGTATTCATGAGATTTTGTTCCCAAGCTCGAAAAATAAGAATCTAAGAAAAAGAAAATAAAATGAATCATAACTACAATGCATCTAAGGTGTAACTCACAATAAATATGAAAACGGTGCAAATAATTATGGGCTATCCTAATTCTAGGCAAAGGAATAGATTTGCACCTAATAAAACAAGTCAAAATTTCAAAAAAAATCAATAAAACAACCCAAAAAATTTCAAAAAAAAATAAAAAAATTCACTGTGTTCTTGGCCACTATTGCCTACAATGGCTAGAAATTGGCTGCTGGAGCTGACAAAGGCCAAGCCCCAACGGTCAATTTTTTTATCTTTGGGATTCAAATCGACCGTTGCCAGCAATAGCAGCCAAGTTGTAGGCCTTCCTGGTCGCTCTGATCGATAGCGACCAATGGGTAGTGAGGCAGATGTGTTGACCCTAGGCCAAAAAATACCAAAAACAATATAAGACAACAAGACAAAATGGGGATAAGCCCACCACATAAAAACTAAAACTAAGCCTAGCTACGAGTTTTGATTCGTTGTCGATAAGCTTAATGAGGTTAATTACCAATTATTTAATGTGGTTCAGTTTTAGCCAAAACAAAAATAAACAAGCAGGGTTAAGGTTTGAAGGAATACTCAAGAATCTCTGGCTCCTCCACTCGAAGATGCTTTGTCCCACGCAGCCATGATATTCCAAGTCATAGAAATGCTCCAAATTGCAAAATTCACTTTCACCTCAAAGCTTAAGAAGGCAAATTGACAATTGGCAAAGTGAAAAGACAAAACCCTAGGTTGAATTTTATATTGCCTTGGCCACTGCTAATGTCAGTGGCCCACATCGCTTGGCCACTCAAGACTATAGCGGCCAGGACCAAGCCTTTGGTGTTCACTGGACCTGACATCGATCGAGATCCTAAAAAAAAACAACCACATCCCCTCTGTGAGAAGGAACAAAAACATTCAAATAAGCACATTCTAAAGACTTATAGTCATCATAATGACCAAAATAAAATAAAAATCACATAAAAACAAATTCTCGAGTAAGCCTCGTATCCAGTCACTTACTCTATCAACTTAGTGATTGCAGCGACTTGAACTCCATGTAATTTGGTAAGACGAGCAAGTCACCATAAGGCTACTTGGGGCAAAAGCATTCATTTTGGAATCATGATGTATCACTTCAAACCCAAAAAATACCAATATGGTTAGACTGCTCCATGGGTACGATAAAATCATCTTCATTCCCTTGTGAAATAAAAAACACTAAGCCAAAGTGATGCAATATGAGCATAAACATAATCACTCATCCTAACTCCCTAAGAAGGCTATTGATGGCTAGACCGCTCCTCGGGATAGGGATGGATGGTTATCATAAATAATTGGAATCACACTTGGATGTGGATGGTTACATGATTTTGTTATTCAATTTGATTTCATATAATTGCATTAGGTGTACGATTTTTGCATACTATAGTAACAAGAATAATTTAAATTCACCAATGAAAGAAAGTACCATTCACATATTCCAATAATGTAATATGTAAATATGCAACAAAATCATAATTGAACATGAAAATGTATAGAGGAAGCTACATTTATATTAATATCAAAGGATTTTTACAAATTAGAGTTTGGTAAAATATCCCAAATCTCATTAAATAGATAACAAAGAGACTTCTTCATTCAAATGATGCAACAAAGAACCTCAACTCTTTATTCTAAAAGTAGTAACAAAGAGCCTCCTAGATTCCAATCCAGTTGCTAGAAATAATTTCAGCTAACTAGGTGCTTCCTTAGTAAAATTTGCATAGTGATGGAGAAGAATAATATATGGCTATGGGAGAAAAGATACATAAGGAGAATACAATAGAAAGGGACAAGGGTGCTTAGTTATACCTTTGGAAAAATTTGGCTATGCAAAACTTGATGTCCTAGTTTAGCTTATTTTGCCCTTTTTTATAGATTGAACATGGCCCATTCTATTGCAACTACCTCCATATGGACTATACACTTGGTTGTTAATACTCCTTTGATTTTTTTGTGGCTTACAACTAGATTATGGTTGTCCTAAGTTGTGTCATCTTAAAATTAACATCTGTATGATTTTCATCCTTAAGATATTTTAGTGGGCTACAACTATGCTGGATCTGGGCCTCACAATTGGTTGTCTCTTAACCATTGATTTCTTCTATGGATTACAACTATATTAGATGAGGGTTTTATAGCTAGTTGTTTTTGAGCCATTGAATTTCACTTTTCTATTGTTGCATATTTTCCTGATCCTTCTCTTGTTATTTTTCTTGTAGAAGGATTTAACTCGCCTTTTGATATTTCAATACAACTCTTCTCAATATCTTTTGCTTTCAATCTATTTTTTGGGGTTATTAACAGGGAAATCTAAACCTAAGCTTAATCACAAAAAGAAATGGTATATCTTATAGCGAAAATGGCTTATAGTGCATTATTATTCTATTATTATACAAAAAATTTATTCTCTTGACAAAATATGTACAGATCCTCATTTTATTCAGATTTCTAACTTGTCTTACCAACTTTGATTCATTATCTTTAGCACATTTAAAATTTTAAATTTTATGTGTAAACAAAAAATGAACAACACCAATACAAAAATAAAATAACAAAAGCACAATAATACCATAGAATGCACAAAATGAATAATTTTTATTGATATATGCAAATATATAAGTTGTACATTGAATTAGTGCCCCAATATGGGGTTACAAATGCTTTTGATATAATTATTACATATAATAGGGTTTCAAAACCCTAGTTCAATGAACATTTGGTGTCTTTTGGCTTATCCTTGATACAAACAAGTGTGTAGGTAGGCTTGTGTATCCCTACGGGACCATCCTAGATACAAAAGTTGTCAAAAACATGGTTCCTGCACATTTAAACAACAAATAACATAAAAGGGATTAAAATAAATTGTGAGGGCTCCACTGTGTGAGGCCCTTTGAATGATAAAACCTATAAAATTCTAAATGTTGCAATGGTGGACTATAAACAAATAATATAGAAACATAAAAATAAAGCAACTAATATCTTACCTTGCCAATGTTGATCTTTGATCTTGTGTCCATTGTCGATGGTCATGCAAACACCCAAAAGTATATGAGGGCTTATGGATTGCAAAATATACTATGAGAAACATCCAAAAGCATTCAGTGATGGCTATGAACACCCAAAAACATTCCAAAAATTCTCAGTAGCATTTTGGCAACTCTAGGTTGCATTTGGAGGTTAATGGAAGTGAGGCAGAACCAGATCTGGTCTATGAGGATTTTGCAGTGGATGTAATGGCGATGGTGAGGGAAGAAGGTGATAGCAAAGTTGCTAGGGCTTGTAAGTGGATAGGTATTCAAATTCATGAACCTTCCAATACTTCTAAGAGGGATTGATTCATAAAATGACTCATATTTTATAATATACCCTTGAACATGTTAGGGTTTCAATGATGCAAAATGAGCAATCAAAATTAAAACATGATGAAGGGTGGAGATTAAAATTGGGTAAGTGACATGGATTGATATTGATGGATGGCTGAGATATAGTCATGGTGGATGTCTAGGATTTATTCACATAAATACATATATATTTATTAAATATATATAAATATAAATATAAAATATTAATATTTATGTATATATTAAATAAATACATATACATATATATATATATATATATATATATATATATATATATATATATATATATATATATATATATATATATATATATATATATAATGGATGGTTGTGATTGGAGGCTATGAATGGATGACAAGTGGCTAGATTTTGGTGTCTACATTATGATACATAAAATTTTTAAAATCTGTCATGCCTCTACACTATTCTAGTGATAGTCCCACCTGGCCTAATTTATTATTTAATTCTTCTTCCCATACATCTTTCTCCTTAAGGATTTTGTCCCATTTTGGCCTTTCTCTAAGGATATTGAGACTTTCAAGAATTCTTGGTTGCATTTGAAAAATGAGCTATCTTGGGTAATGACTCGTTCATGTACCTCTTGATAATTTTCTTTGAAATCTTGAAAAATGTGTTGTATCAAGGCCACTCTTTCATCTACTTCAAAAGGATCTTCATGCTTTCAATTGAGGTCGTAAGGCTACTCAAATTCTTGAATATTTTTCCTAGTTCCTTTAGTTAACTCTACACTTATTCATACACTTGCTTCTTGTACTTCATAATAAAAGTTGAGTTGTCTAGTTTCTCTAATCACTATCTATGCTGCATTTTGTTCTTTTAGCTACTTAATTTGAGATTGTAGTTCTTATTTTTCTTTCAACATGTTTAATCAGATTTTAGTAATGTGCTTTCATTTGTGTTTAAATATTTGCCATCCACCATACTTCAAGATTGTTTTTGGGCTGATAATTTTTATTTATATCTTAGCTTTTGATTTTTCTCGATTTGGCTTACAACAATTTCCTTTAATCCTAGCTGTCGATAAATATATTTGAATAACTATAGACCATTTATTTTTGAATGATTAACTTTAGATCAAAATTTTTATTATTTTATTTAATCCATTGAAATATGATCAAATCTTGATTCAATCTTGGCTGCCCATATTTCATTTGGAACAAGCACAATTTGTTGATTTATTTCTAAGTCTAATCCTTTTGATTAAACTTAGAATAATGTTTTATTCTCAACAAACTGTGGCCATAGATCTAACTTCCTATGCGGATGCGGATCATTGATTTACATGCAAAGGGCTGATGTAAAGTCTTTATGACAAGATTAAATTTGTTCCATCCTTTCTCTATTATCGGCGTATTATTGATTTGATACTGACTTGATCTACATATTTTATATTTTATTACTATACAATATGAGCTACTTATATTTCATTGCTAATTAATCTAAACCATTGATTTTTTCCTGTGTGGAGTAGTATGGTCTGTTAAAAAATTTAGGCACTTTGAATCCTTTAGTTGGTAACCACATATATTTCAATTATTAACTTCCAAAGCAACACATACTATAGATTTTCTTTTCAATATTTAAGGTGCTTTTCACCAAACAATACAGACTATAATTTCTAGCCGCTTGGTCTAGTCAATGTGGGATTGACTCTAGTTAATGTGGCGCAATGTGGACCACAAATTTTTCTCTAAAGAAATCATTGATGATTGTGGACCACATGCTCTTATGAAATTTTGTAGATTAATGTGGGCCAATCATTTTTAGCTATTACATGTCATTGATTTCATTAGCTCCCACGAAGCGTAGATATTTTTTGGTGCATTACAGACCATTGATTTGAGTGTGCTACTAGAAAAAAATTAGTGGAATATATGTGGCTCATTCTAGCTTTAGATCTAATCAAGGGAACTCACACATATCCTCAAATTGATTGCAAGCCATTGATTTCCATGATATATCAAGGTACACCATAGATGATAATATAACTCAAAATACCTTTCTCTTTTCTTGGAAACTTATGAGTTTGAGAACTTTAAAATATTAGGATTATCCAAAGGTTCTAGGATTAATGTGGTCCCTGGATAAGAGGGAAAGATGCACACATATTAAACACGAACTCAACAGATAAGGAAAAATAATGAATTTTAATTTATGCATAAGGAATCAAATGGACCAATTTGAAACCATGACATTTCAATTGGGTAGGATATGGACTTTAGATGATGGGACTTCATGAATGATATTTCAAAGGTTAAGTGTGTTAAATGGAATGAAGGGTTGAATTTAATATTTGTGTATTTAAGGATATTGACACCTTAAAAATAATGGGGCTCTTCTATGGGGGACATATTAAGAATAGATAATTTAAGGGGTGGACCAAAGATAGTACTTTTGATGGACCAATAAAATTTAAAGGATATTAATGCTTAGAACATAAGAATTTACAACACTAATAAGACCTAAAAGGGGGAAAATTTGAAAAATCAAACTACACTAATGGACTAACGGATTTTTGAGGATCCAACATAGGCTCTGACTATGGGACAAGTAGAAAAAATGTAATTTAAGGTACTCAAGAACTCCAAAATATTTTAATTATAGCCTTAACCTATGAAACCCTTACTTAAATGACTCTAACCTATGAAATATCGACTAAAAATAAATAACTAATCAATACACACACACTTTTACCTAATGATCTAAGAACAAAATAGGGAATAATACCTTTTTTTTTAAGATCATACTTTTCTTGGCCTTGGTGCAGAGTGATAGACCTTAAGGTGTTGATCATTGATATCTCTAGAATCCAAGATCTATAGTTTGTGTGTGTGCTACCCAACTATATGAAAAATTTGATTAGGGTCAATCCATTTAGGTTTCCATTTTATTTTCTTTCGTACTGGGACTAAATTGGCTAACCAAGAAGAAAATTTTACTTTCTTAATTAGTTTTACATCCAATAATTTTTAAACTCTTGGATGTAGAGTAATATTAAACTTCCTTTGTTTTTACCAAAAATTTTTGTCATGTGCCCTTAAGTCCTTACAACACCAGGCAAAAAACATCTTTATTGATATATTGTTGTTTTTCATATCTTGATAGAGCCTTGTGTATATTATCCATCCTTGGTTGCTCCTGTGATATGATATTAACCTGATCTAATTGCATAACTTATGTAAGGTTCCCAATGATATATTCACCTCTTTCATTACATTTAACATCAAAGAATTCATCTTGAAAAGTCATGAAATTATTAATGTGTATATCATTTTGAAAGACCTGTAAATATAAAATATTATCTAGGATTGAGGCCTTGTCAATAGATATAATTGAGAAGCTATCTAAAAACCAAGTATTAATTTCTAGACTATATGTTCCAAATATATCAGGAATATGAGTTTGCTTTCTTAGAATGTATTAGAATTTTAACACTTTAAATTTTCTAATTTTATCCAGTACAACCTGCTTTAGTTTAGGATGATTGATTTATCACATTTTAAGCTTTGCATACTTGATGATTTCCAAATAATTGATGTATAACCTTTAGTTCTCCTGAGTCTTGACAATATATCCTCATATTCTACAATATTTTTGGTTCAAATAAATTTAATTTTTCATGGTATGCTAAATTAGTTACCATTTATCTCAGTTAGCTTCCCTCCAACCCTTGTTTTAGCCTATGATTTTGTACCATCATAAGTCATATTCCATAATGTGGTGGTTAAAATCCTATTAACCTCTACATAAACTTTAGCTTTCAATTCTAGATCTATATCTTTAGCTTTCAAGACTTCAATCAAGAGTGGTAAATGCCAAATAGGATATACTCCTAGTTCTTTTTCTTCAACAAATTTTATAATATTGACCATGCTATTCTTTGGCTATGTTAATTCAAGATATTTTTTGTTGAAATACTCTCCTATTAGAATGGCCTCTTCTATGACTTGCATAGGAATGGTGGAAAATGACCAATCTAGTTGAATTATACCTTCTAATTGTTTAGCCCAATGCCTAGATAACATGATAGAAATGAAAGAATCTACATCTACTATTGTGACATCCATAACTATTCCTTTCTTAGGATATTGGTCTAAAAATACAAGTAATATTTTATGATGCCAACACATGGAACTTGTTTATTATCCATCACAAAGATAGGAGGATACTTATTTGTACAATTTAGACCTATCGGTCAGCTACTTGCTTTGACATCACATTCATTGAAGCACTACTATCAAGCATACAATTATGAATGACATATTTATCACCATAATTTGATATATATATATATATATATATATATATATATATATATATATATATATATATATATATATATATATATATTCAAAGAAATATAGAATGGTCTTACTATAGATTGAGTTATATCCTCACTATCTTCTAGACTTAGGGACTTACTTGATTGTTTTTATGACTCATCAATTGAACTAAAGTTTTATAGACTTGATATTTGCATTAAGGAATTATCATAAATTATTTTTATTTTTCAATCTCTTATTCAACATCCAACCAATATTTCTTAACATCAATGATCTTCTCAGACTCTTGATTGACCAATTTTATCTATTGTTAAATCACTAGAAATGACTTTATTGTCATTTCTTCTAAAAATAAGCTTGTTGTCAGTTGGATATTTGTTTTCTCATTTAGGTTGCAAAGATTCAAAATTACCTCCTTTATCTCTTTCTATTCTTTCCAGTATATTACTCATAGCAAAACAAAATTGTCATTGAACTTAGTTGGCTAGTTATCTTATCAATAGGATCTTGCTCTATCTTCTTAAGGATAGTGAACCCTATTTTTTTGGGCTTCTTATCAATAAAATTATGCTATAAATAATATGGCTTAATTTTTCCACTATAAATCATATTCCTTTATATATAAATAACCTTATCCATGTACTCATCAATGGTGTTTACTTGTTCTTACCTTAATTCATAATTAATTCCCTAGGGAAAGAATTATTATAGAAGCAAATGTATTGACTATCATTAGGTATTAATCCTATAGGGATTTTATTTTTGATCTTGATAAATAATCCATTAAAAATATTCTATTGATTCATTCTCTTTCTTTTTCATAGTAGCAAATTTTATCAACAAAGACTGTTCATTCTTCTTCTCTTTTTAATTTCTTAGGAATACTTGTTCAATGGTTTGGAAACTAGTGATAGAACCATGTGTGAGGCTATTAAACCATTTATGAGCATCCTTATCTATATTTTGAAGGAATAATATAAGGAC
Source organism: Wollemia nobilis (assembly GCA_028583015.1). Taxonomy (NCBI): domain Eukaryota; kingdom Viridiplantae; phylum Streptophyta; class Pinopsida; order Araucariales; family Araucariaceae; genus Wollemia; species Wollemia nobilis. Next base: position 173,140 of record JAQPPZ010004560.1, on the reverse strand, counting down.
TAAATCTTCATCATCTACTTCTAGGCTATCAACGGCATACAAAAATCCCTAATATGGTCTTCACTAGTTACAATGGTATTTTATTAGAATTTTTGTAAATACTTACTGGCTTTACGAGGGAGAGGGTTTGGATTTTGGGATAAAAAAAAGGGTCTATATCTATTTCTTCTCCATTGATTGACATCCTAATTTAGTGGTGGATTGGCATTAGGAGTTTCTATATTTGCTACTTGGGTGCTAAAAACAGGGATATGGGAAGCACTAATACTAGGACTAGTACTAGAAGAGGTCTAACTTAAATTTGGACTAACAAAATTAAATGAAATAGATGGATTTATATGATATTTAAAAAATGCCTATGGATTTGGCAATTCAAGATGTAGATCCTTACCACTTCTTCTTGTGGATGCCAGATCAAGCTCCTCATTCTTTATTCAGGATTAAAATTATGTGTATAATCAAGTCAGAGTCACTAGCACATATGTGTAATATGGAACATAATCATTCACTCGCCAAGATTGCTTAGCTTAGAAGCTTGGAAGATGAAAGCTTGATAATGGTAGAAGCAGCAATTTCTTGCAAGATTCATGGATTTTGGACTCTCCCCTTTTAGAAAATCCAAATCTGATCATTCTAAAGCCTCTTACTAACAATATATTTGGAAATGAATTTTGTAACTTCATGGATAATAATCAAGAGAGGAAAGTCTAGAAAAGCATTCTCCTCAAAAAATTTAATGAAGGTAGGTGAGAGTTGCTAAAGATATTTTAAATTTTCTAAAAACCTATGTCATTCCAAATGAAAATTATGAATATTCTCCAATATGAAAAGCTAATGATGATGGTTGAATTTTAGTCAAGATGGCCTACTACATCATAGAGTATCATAGAGATAATGAGTACCTGACTAGTCTCATCTGGCTCAAACATCTTACCCCCAAAGTTACCTTCTTCTATTGGATGATGGCTTAGAATAAAATTCTCACAACTGACAGCCTCCTTTCCAAAGGAATGACCATCCCCAATAGATGTTATCTCTACAATTCAAATTTCTCATTTGTCCATCACCTCTTCCTTTATTACCCCTTTTCCCTAAATGTCCTCCACTCCATCTTATTTGTTTTTTGGGATTGCTTAGGCCCACCTCAACTCCATACTTGACCTCTATTTTTAGTGGCCCTCACATTTTGTTGATCTTCATTTCAAGTAATTTTGTTCATTTTGCCTCCCTAATTATCTTTGGGAAGTGTGGAGAGAGAGAAACTTTTGAATCCTTTGCAATATCTCCAAATATTCTTCTTTAGTTGAGATCCTTGTTCTCTTTGTCACAAAAGAAAACTCTCTCTCCATCCCCTCTTCTAACTCTCATAATCCCAATGTAGAGTTTAGATTAGCTACTTTCTTAAGTTTCTCCCCTCCCCTCCTTCCCCCTAATGGACCCTCTATTGATAGATCCAAAATCATGTGGAATCCTCTTGTGGGATGGATCAAGCTTAATTTTTATGGAATAGGAAAAGGCAACACAAGATGTGTTGAAGCTGGTGGTTTCTTTAGGGATAATCAAGGTAAAATTCTCCTCACCTATGCTAAAAATATTGGAATTCAAACCAATAAATTTGCTAATACAAGGGCCCTCTATCAAGGATTGTCTCTTCTCAATAGCCTTCCCTCAACAAACCTCATCATAGAGGGTGACTCCATGAAAATAATAAATTACCTCAAAGGAGCTCATGCCCTATCCTAGAGTGTCCATAATCTCATTGAGAAATCCAAAAAATATTTACAAAAACTAAAAAACCATGTCATTCAACACGTCTATCATGAAGGTAATAAAGCCATGGATGTCATGGCCAATTTGGGACTATCCCAAGATAATCTTCATATCTGACACAACAAATTCCTACAATATTTTATTAGGGACAATCACTATAGGAGTCACTCTTTGCTTTAATTCCCCAAGATATGTATTGGGTTTCCTCTCTCTGGGTTTCTCATTTCTAATGATGTGGGTTATCTCTTTACACCTAATTATTTGGTTCATTTTCCCTTTGCTTAGTCAATGGATTATCCCCTTTTTTATCCACATCACTTGATTGATTTATTGGTCCTCCATGTTCTTCCCCAATCCTAGGTTGGAAGGCAATCATACCCCATCACATCTTTTTATGTTTTTCCTTGTTGTACTTCTTTTCCATGCAACAATAGAAGCCTATTGTGGGGTGTTAATACTAGTAGATTGTTTGCAAGTGTTATACATTCTAGTCTTGTCCTCCTCATAATTGGTGGATTTTATTTTTACCTCCATGCTTAGCCTTTCATAATCTACCACCACCCACTTGGTAATCATTCCTAGTTATGCATTAGTATCTTCAATTACTCTCCTCAAGCCTTTTCATGGCATCCCCAAATCACCCATGCATTTTTGAGTGTATAAATTCTTAGGATACTCTCTATGACTATCATGTCTATTATTGGCCATCACAATGTGAAGTCCACCTCTTTCTCCTTTCTAATATCAATATTAGAGATGAAAAGGAATTTACGGTATGAAAATGATCAATGAATATAAAACCACTTTGATATTAGGAGCATTGGTATGCACAATGGATTGTTCTTGATTCTTCTAGTTCCTTGAACTAACAATATTTTAAGAATGATTTGGGCTTGGAATCTCAAAAAATATTATGGTAGATAATTTTGTATTGTTAGTGCCTTGTTTGTTGGCTATCTTTAATTTATTCCTTGGTGGTCCATGAAGAGTTGTGTTGCTATCCTTGGTCACCAATCCCATCCCCCTATCACTATGCTTATTTCCCCTACCACCATCCCCATTCCCCCTATCATCATCCCCTCCATGACCCTTTCCATATCCCTTTCTCCTCTTTGTTTTCTCCTTCTCTAGCCATGGCTAATTACAAATTTGAGCCAACGATTCTTCAAATGGATGCTACTATGGAGGAAATATTCAAAGACCATGGGATTTCATTTTTATAGAAGTTCAAAGGAAATGATATGGAACTTTCCTAGGAGTTGATCTAGTCATGGTATGACAATTTAGTGTTTATCAAAGTTCTAAAATTCATCATAACCATTGATCTATTAGTAGAATTTTTTGGGCTCCCCAATGATGGAAAAATTGTGCATCATGATAAATACTCCCTTGCCAGTGAATTATCCTTATTTTCTAAAAAATAGGAAAGGCTTCACAAAGACAAGGGTGGCATTATTAGAGAGTCTCTTCCCAAGCCTTGGAATAGGGTCATGGTGCCCATCCTTCAATACTTTATAGTGGATGACCCTAATTCAGTTCTTCAGAGATTCCATATCACCTTTATAAATCATCTTCGAGGCAATAAATTCATCAACATTTTAGAGTATCTTTCTAGATTTATCGAGTAGTCCATTCAAAATTTTAAGAAGGGAACTTCTTCCTTTTCTATCCACCAGGACCTTGAACTTATCACCTACAGACATGTCCTTCAAAGAGATTCTAATAAGGCAATAATCTCTTATATTGATAGACCTTTAGTTCCTTCCCAAGTGTCAAGTCCCTCTCATTATTGCTCTTGAAGATGATGCTCCAAATCCAACCTCTCCTAAGGCTAGAAAAATGCTAAAGTTTGAAATTGATGCTTTTGGCACTCCAACTATGAAATCTAAATCCCAATGTTGCTCTATCCACAACAAGTCCTAAACTGAAAAGTGCAAGTTTACCATAATCCTGGAGCAAAAGCCTAAATTTTTTGAGGGCTCTCCCACTAGGATTCATAAATTTAAGCACAAGGATGCTCCTATACGATTCTCTAAAAAATAAGCTCCCTGTGCATCTCCTCCAAACCATCCAATCATAGCCAATAGTTTATGTGTGTTTACTTCATCACAAATAAAGGATACATGTAGGAGCTAGATGATCTCATGAGCACAATGCCAAGAGCTACAAAAATGAATGCATATCTATTGCAATAGGCCACTATAATCTTGGAAGAATTTTGGATCTAGTTTGAAGGTGATGAACCAATGGAAATTTATGACTCCCTTGTTCCTAGAAATGAAAAATGATGGGTCTCCATTCCTTGGTTTTTGGTATGTAATCATCTCTTTGTTGGTTAAATAGGTCCTTCCTATTTTGGAGACCCCCTCTTTTGTGATCTTGTTGTTGTATTTCTCTTGGAGACTATCTCCCTTTCTTCTATTGTTGGATTCTCTCTTTTTGTATCTAGAATATGGCCTCCCTTGAGGATATTTTTTTGTTCAAGGTTCAGGGATCCTTTCAAAATCCCTTCCTCCAACCAATAAAAAAAATATTACTTAGCTTAGTATTTTCTCAATTCTCATAAATTTTACTCAAGGGATAAAGGGAATTATGGTTTTAAAAATGATAGAAACCCTAATGACCAATAAAACCCATGACCATTGGTTTTTAATTTTTGAAAAGTTAAATCAAGAAAAACCATGAAAAATTCAAAAGTACGTAGTCTTTGTTAGCAATAATACCAAAAACTGTTGGAGAAATTTTCTACATCCCTTAGAGATTGTCACATCACATAATTTTTTGAATCCAATTAGTATTGTGTACTTTGGTGGATCCACCTCTTTAACTCAGGAAAGAATTATATGATGACTTTTCATAGACATAGATGAGGTCTAACTTAAATTTGGACTAACAAAATTAAATGATACAAATAGATTTCTATGAGATGTGAAAAAAACCTCTGGATTAGTTATTTTAGAATGTAGATCATTGTCACTTATTGTGGATGCTAGATCAAGCTCTTTTCTTCAAGGTTTAAATTTTTGGTATGATCAAGTTAGATTCACCAGCACAAATGTGCAAGAAAGAACATAATCACTCACTAGTCAAGATTGCTTAGCTTAGTATTTTATCAATTCTCACAAATTTTACTCAAGAGATAAAGGGAAACATGGTTTTAAAAATTATAGAACCCCTAATAACAAACAAAATCCATGACCATTGGTTTTTGAATTTTGAAAAGGTAAACGAATAAAAACCATGAAAAATTTAAAAGTACGTAGTCTTCCTTAGCAACGGTACCAAAAGATATTGGAGAAAGTTTTTGTCTCTTAGAGATTTTCATGCCATAATTTTTTGAATCCAATAAGCACTATGGATTCTCGTGGATCCACCTCCTTATACGATGAATTCTAATAGATCGAGTTAGGTAAGGAAACTTTAAATGAAGCTTATGCTATAATTTAATTATGCTCAACTAGATAATAAAAGGAATGCAAAATATTTATTATCAAATATTTTGAACAAGTTCATAAAAACCCTCTAATTATACCCTATCAGTAGACCAGTGCCTTATCCATTATCAATTGTAGCAAAGATTTAAACACTTAATGAGAAAGAGTGAAAGAGAAATGAGTAATTGGGTCAGTTATATTCATTCAAATAATATAACAAGCTTAATTAAAATTCACTAGTGAAAGAAAGCTTCATTCACATATTCAAATAATTTAATATATAAATGTACAACAAACTCATTATTGAACATATCAATGCACAAAGAGGAAGTTGAATTTGTATTAATATCAAAGGATTTTTATAGATTAGAGTCTTGTAAAATATCCTAGATCTCATTAAACAGATACAAAGAGATTTTACATTCAAATGATGTAATAGAGAACCTCAACTCTTTGTTCTAAAAGTAGTATTAAAGAGTCTCCTAGATTTTTATCCAACTATTGGAAATAATCTCTGCTAACTGGGTGCTTCCTTACCAGGACCTGCACAATGATGGAGAAGAATAAGACATGGCTATGAGAGAAAAGATACATAGGGAGAATACAATTAAAAAATATAAGGGAACTCAACTATACCTATGGAAAATTTTGGCAATGCAAAACTTGATGTATTGGTATGGCTAATGTGGTTTTTTTTATATCTTGAAGATGACCCATTTTGTTGCAACTACCTCCATATGGTCTATACACTTGGTTGTATCTGCTCCTTTGATTCTATTGTGGATAAAAACTAGATCACATTTATCTTGAGTTGTCTTATCTTAAAATTAATGCTTGGCTAGTTTCTACCCTTAAGATATTCTAGTGAGCTACAATTATGTTGTATCTAGGCCTCATATTTGGCTATCTCTTAACCATTGATTTTTTCTATGGATTACAATTGTCTTGGATTAGGGCCTTACAATTGGCTATTTTTGAGACATTGAATTTCACTCTTCTGTTGTTGCATATTTTCCTGAACCTTCTATGATTTTTCTTGTAGATGCTTTAGCTCACCTTTTAATATTTCAATACTTCATTTATCAATATATTTTGCTTTTACTCTATTTTAGTTGGGTTATTAAGAGGGCAATTTGAACCAAAGCTTCATCACAAAAAGAAATGATATATCTTATAACACCAATGGCCTATAGTGCATTATTATTCTATTCCTCTACAATAAATTTATTTTCTTGATAAAATATGTACAAATGTTTATTTTATTCAGACTACTAACTTTTCTTACCAACTCTGATTCATTATCTTTAGAAAATTTAAAATTTTGAATTTTATGATACATAAATAAGGGCAGATTCTCAAGTTTCATTCTAGTGAGCCTTTATAACTATTATTCATCTAGTTTGGCCTAGAATTTTTAAGTGCTTCCATATTCGGATCCTCTAGGATATTCTTTCCATATAGAAAAATAATTTGGTAACTGTGCTTCGCTCATGATATCTCTCGAAGCCAGCTCTTGAAATTATCTTGATAAGGGCTTTAAATTCTAGATTGGATGCCTCTAAACTCTTCTTATGATAAACCCACTTGGCCTAATTTATTATTTAATTCTTCTTCCCATACATATTTTTCCTTAAGTATTTTATCCCACTCTGACCTTTCTCTAAGGTACATTGAGACTTTCAAGAAGGCTTGGTCGTAGTTGAAAATTGAGCTATCCTAGGTAATGCATTTTTCATGTACCTCTTGATAATTTTCTTTGAAGTCTTGAAAAATATGTTGTATCAAGGTCACTCTTTCATCAACTTGCTCTAAAAGAATCTTCATGTTTTCTACTAAGGCTGTAAGGCTACTGAAATTCTTGAATATTCTACCTCGTTCCATTTGTTCACTTTACACCTCATGCACTTGCTTCTTGCACTTCACAATAAATGTTGAGCAGTCTAGTTTCTCTGATCACTGTTTATTCTACATTTTGTTCTTTCAACTACTTACTTTGGGATTGTAGTTTTTATTTTTTTTCAATCTATTTAATTGAATTTTAGTCATGTACTTTAATTTATGTTTAAATATCTGTCATCCACCATACTTCAAGACTAATTTTGGGCTAACAATTTTTATTTAAATTTTAGCTTCTAATTTTTCTTGATTTGGCTTGCAAATATTTCCTTCAATCCTAGTTGTCAATCAATATCTCTAAATAACTGCAGATCATTACTTTATTAATAAATGATTAACTTTAGGCCAAAGATTTATTACTTTATTTAATCCATTGAAATATGGCCAAATCTTGATTCAATATGGGTCACCTATATTTCCTTTAGAGTAAGCATAGTTTGTTGATTTCTTTCTAAGTCTAATCCTTTATATTAAACTTGGAATATTGTTTTATTCTCAACAAACCATGGCCATAGATCTAAATTCCTATGTGGATGCGGATAATTGATTTAGATGCAAAGGGTCGATGTAAAGTCTTTATGATAAAATTAAATATGTGTCATCCTTTGTTATATGTGCATCATTGATTTGGTCTTGAATTGGTCTACATATTTTTTTCCTACTATGTAATGTGCTTTGATCATATTTCATTGTTGATTAATCTGAACCATTAATTTTTTCTTGCATGGAGCACTATGGTCTATCAAAAATTTTGGGTGCTTTGAATCCTTTGGTCGATAACCATGAACCATTCATTTATCAACTTAGTTACAACCATTGATCTAAACACTATGGAGCAAATAAAACCATAGATTTTATTTTCAATATTTAAGGTGATTTTCATCGAACAACATGGGCCATAATTTCTAGCCACTTGGTCTAGTCAACATAAGGTTAACTCTAGTTGACGTGTCACAATGCAGACAACAAATTTTGCTCTAAAGAAATCATAAATGATTATAGACCACATGTTCTTGTGATATTTTGTGGATTAATGTGGGTCAATCATTTTTTAGGTACCATGTGCCATTGATTTCATTAGCTCTCATGAATTGTAGATCTATTTTGTAATATTGTGGACCATTGATCTAAGTGCGCTACTAGGAAAAACTTAGTGGAATATATGTGGCTTATTCCAACTTTAGATCTGATCAAGGGAGATCACACATATTTAGATTGATTGCAGGTCATTGATTTCCATGCTAGATCAAGGTGCACCATATATTATGATATAACTCAAAATATCTTTGAATTTTCTTGGCAACTTATGAGTTTGAATACTTTTAATGGTTAGTATTCTCTAAAATTTCTAGGATTAATGCAGTGATGAGAGGGAAATATGCACATATATTAAACATGGACTTCACAAATAAGACAAAATAATGAATTTGAATTTATGCATGAGTAATCAAATGGACCAAATTTAAACTGTAATTTCTATTGAATGCGATATGGACTTTAGACAATGGGACTTCATGAATGATATTTCATGGGTGAATTTGATATTTGCATATTTAAGGAGCTTGAATATTTAAAAATTATGAGGCTCTTCTATGGGAGAAACATTAAGAATAAAGAATTTAAGGGGAAAACCAAATATAGGACTTTTGATGGACCAATGAAAATTAAAGGACCTTAATACTTAGAATATAAGAATTTACAACACTAATAAGAGCTAAAAGGGGGAAATTTTGAAAAATCAAACTACACTAATGGACTAATTAAATTATGAATTTGTGAACCCATTTTGTTTTTTTCCTTACGAGGATCAAATTGGTTACACAAGAAGAAAACTTTACTTTCTTAATAATTTTTGCATTCAGTAATATTTGAACTTCTAGGTGTACAGTAAGATTAAAATTCCTTTTTTTTTTTGCCTAAAAGGCTTGGCATGTGCCCTTAAGTTATTACAACACGAGGAAAAAACACATTTATTGACATATTGTTATTTTTCATCTCCTAATAGAGCCTTGTGTATCTTATCCATCCTTGGTTCTTCCTTTGGTTTGATATTAACCTGATCTAATTGCATAACTTTTATAATATTTCCAATGATATCTTTACCTATTTCATCACATTTAATATCAAATAATTCATCTTGAAAATTCATGAAATTATTAATGTGTATATCATTTTGAAAGACTTGTAAAGATACAATATTATCTAATATTGAGGCCTTGTCTATAGATATAATTGAGAAGCTATCTAAAAACCAAGTATAAATTTCTAGACCATATGTTCCAAAAATATCATCAATATGAGTCTTCTTTCTTGGAATGTATTGCAATTTGAACACTTCAAATTTTCTAGTTTTATCCGGTACAACCTGCTTATATTAATTTAGTTTAGGATACTTGATTGGTTGTATTTTAAGCTTTGCATACCCACTTATTACCAAGTAATTGATGTATAACCCTTTAGGTCTTTGAGTCTTAACAATAGAGCCTCATATTATATAAAATTATTGGTGCAAAGAAATTCAATTTTGTATGGTATGCTAAAGTAGTTGCCAATTATCTCAGTTAGCTTCCCTCCAACCTTTGTTTTAGCCTATGATTTTGTACCATTGGAAGTCATATTCCATAATGTTGTGGTTACAATCCTATCAACCTCTACATCAAATTTATCTTTTAATTCTAGATTCGTATCTTTAGATTTCAATACTTCAATCAAGAGTGGCGAATACCAAACATAATATACTCCTAGTTCTTTTTCTTAAATAGATTTTATTATATTGACCATGCTATTCTCTGGCTATCTTAATCGAAGAGAAATTTTATTGAAAGGCTTTCCTATTAGAATGACCTCTTCTATGCCTTGCATAGGAATGGTGGCAAATAACCAATCCAATTGAATCATGTCTCCTAATTGTTTATTCAAGGATAGAAAAAACAATCTTACATCTACTATTACGAAATCCATAACTATGCCTTTCTTAGGATATTGATCTAAAACCAAAAGTAACCCTTTTATGATGCCAACACATGGAAATTGTCTATATTCCATTATTTATATAGGAGGATGCTTATTTATACAAGTTAGGCCTAGTTGGTTAGCTACTTGTTTTGATATCACATTATTTGAAGCATCACTATCAAGCATACAATTATGAATTCCATATTGATCACCATAATCTAATGCATATATCAGAGAAATATAGAATGGTCTTACTATATATTGAGTTATATCCTCACTATCTTCTTGTAATAGCCCGCCCCATTGGACCTCTCTCATAGGCAACTTAATTGGTTAAAGGAACCAATTAGCATATGTTTAAGGGTCAAAGACCCTATTCACACCTATAAGTCTTAAGTGGATTAGGTGTGTAGGAAATAATTAGAAGGATTAGAAATGATTAACTACAATTTATATGGTTAATAGATTTTATTAATCCTAATCTAATATTAAATAGATGCTCATCGAAATGTGTCCAATACTAATTGGACCACATTGAGCATTTAAATATTTAGAATATAATATTGGGTAGTGGAGGATGACTAGGATCCTCACTCCCTATCCTTAACAACGAGTTGTCCAAATCTTATAAGACCAAACTAAATGCTCATAGAAGTGTCGCGTTATTGTTGGACCACACAAAGAGCATTAATGAGGACAATTAATGGAAGGATGACCATTCCCAACCACCTTGACCAAGTTTATTAATAAAATAATATGAGGAAGGAGGTTGGAAATGCCTATAAATAGAAGGCATTGGAGAGGAGAAGGGGGCATTCGAGGAGCTTTCTTTCAAGTGTTTTTTGCTGAAAATCCTATCGTCTAGGGAGTATGCTCTCCACCCTTAGGTGGATCAAAAACCAAACGATGAAAAGGAGTGTACCAATATTCACTTGATCAAAATGCTTCTTGAAGTTGAAAGAAAGAGTCTAATGCATTTTGAAAGTAGATCATCATTTGGAGAGCTTGTAGAAGGGTGAGTAGGAGATCACAGCTTGGAAGGATCACCATGAGAGGAGAGATCAGGTGATGTCCTTCCTTGATATAGCTTCTCTTACCACTAATTTGAGTAAAAAAATACATAGGTGGTATATTGTGATTTGCTTATAGATTCTTCTACTTGCTATAGATTAAAAATATCTTTGATCTTCTTATTTGGAGTTTATGATGAGATCTTAGAGTCACGATATTACTATGTTAGTTTGGTGGATGCTTTGTGGATAAGGTAGATATCTTGATCTACAAGTTTTAAGTATTGATTTGGAATCTATTGGATTTTAAATATGGATTATGAAAATATTATTAGAATCATAGTGGTATTGTTTATGAAGGTGTTATAGTTATGATAGCTTTCATGATCTACAATTTGTTGGGTCTGATTTGGTTTAATGGCTAGTTTATGAATTTTATGTATTGGGTAGATTTCCTCAACAATAAAAAGGAGGAAACTCTAGGCCAAATATTTCTAAATAAACCCCCAAATAGTGGTAATATAATATGTAGTATTACATGATACCATTGCATGGTAGTTATAATATCATTACATGATATAGTAATGAGATGGAATATAAATTATTGAAATAGAATACCACTATGTGGTGGTCATAAAAATATGGGTCCTACCCATATATAATATGGTGATAATTTAATCATTATAATACCACTATGTGGTAATAATGGGATATAAATGTTGAAAAACCACTATGTGGTGATAGTATAATATATGGTAATACCATGGGGGGATAAATAAATATAAACATAAGTTCAGGTAAAATACCATGTGGTGATAATTCTTGGTAGTAACTTTGTTGTAATACCATTGTGTGGTGATGATCTAATACATTTCATTCCCATACCTAAGAATATTAAAATGTATTTATAACCCTAGAGAGGGTGACATCACTAGCACCATCGTGGAAGCTCGCACCCTTTGTTTAGAGGATATTAACCTCTTTGCATGTAGATGTATTTAGGAGGTTTGACTCCCCAACGCACAATAAATGCGGGATAACCATCCCGGTTCATCGAAATAATTAAGAAACAAGGCAAAGATAGACATTGTATCTCGAATTGACTAGGTGATGTTTGCTAAAGCAAAACACTAAGTCAGTGCTTAAGATCTCTGAACCCTACGACATGGAAACCCCTACAATGATCTCCTACTAAAATAGATTGAATTCAGTGTGTAAGAAATGTATGGTCCGGTGTGGACTTGTAGGATTGAGATCTTGCATTTGAAAACCCTAGGCCACCCTAGAAACGATCTGTACAATCATTTTGTCTAATAACAAAAAATCCTGGAAGAATATGGGGATCATTGTAAAACATTTATCCCTCTTCGACGGTCAAGAGTTTTGGAAAGAATTAAAGTTGACTATTGCATCCAATGAAATGCACCAAAAAATAATTATCCCTATAACGATCGCAACTAGGAGGCCCTATGTTAACGCCTCGGGGCTGAAATAATTCATAACGCAACTCTTTAAGTGCGATCTAGAATTAGGATTTGGGATAAACCGACGAAGATTCTAAGAATGCCCTGATTGTTAAAATGATATAGCTATGTGATGTTTGGAACTACGATATCAGGCGGTATTAAGAAGTGTCTGACGACATTAGTTCAACTAGTTAAATTCCCTAACATTTTAAGGAGAAGACCAATGATCCAATTTTACCAAATGATACATGGATAATATCCAAGCTTTGTTGTAATGTCACATCATGGTGTGTTAATGCAAAACTTGGAGATTAATTGACCCTTGCCTCACCATGGCCCCCGAGCGACACATCCACGCTCAAGAAGCATGAGCGAGGAAATGGTTCCCTCAAACACCATCCCACATGGGACATGTGGAAAAGAGAATGAAGTTCAAAAATAAATTTGAAGTCCTCTCTTAATGTCCACGGTTGGATGGACACATTGGATAATGCATCGTTTGTTGATATGACAAGGCTAATTGGTCAATGCCACGTGTTGCGCTTGGGTTAGTTCGCTTAGTTGATTGTGTCGATTTCAGACGCCAACATATTTTTTTAATTCAACTTATGTTGGCTTGAAACTTCATATGTTCAATAAAAACCTTATAATGGGAGATTATCACCGATATGAATTAAATAATACCCATATGAATTAAATGGCAAGTTGTCTAAAGGAAGTAGATGAACACCATGGTCAAAGGTAGTAATTTGATCAAGTTCGTAGATGATTTTAGAAGGATATATTTAAATTAAGTCATTAATGAAATATGATCATTGAATAAATGGGTCAAAGTAAATTATGACCATTGGGGTCATAAAACTAGCAATCGTCTAGTTTATATAAGCAATCCTTCTAGCTTAAAGTAATATGAATATGTCCGACTCATATTCTAATTAATAGATAAAGGACATTTGGAGTTAATTGTGATCTCCAATTAAATAATATTTCATTCTCAATTAATGAAGGCTTCAATATAATGAGCCATTTGAGATGTTCAATTAAATGTATTATGGTTATCAACATAACGATAAGTCTCCCTCAATACTTTGACCACATTATAGTGGCATATTGGAAAAAGGATTAAATAGTTGATGTGATGTTTGGGTTTCATCCCACATTAAATACTCCTGAAAAGAGTATATGACTTTGGATTCAAATCTAAAGTCATTAAATGATATTTGCACACATGGAAAAAGATATGTTAGAGATTTGTTGAAAATCTCCTTAAATAATATAAATATTTTTGGAACTAATATTAAAAAATATTTAGTTGAAACCAAATAAAGGGGTATTAAATACTCTTGGAAAGAGTATTAGAAAAGTATGGAATTATTTGAAAAGATACATTTGGTTTAATTATATTTAAGAGGTTGGCTTAAATATAATTGATTGATGGAAGAATACTGGTGACTAGATTTAAAGGTACTAAATGATTGTCGATGGTACTTGAGAAACCTGGTTAAAAAGGGTGTTGAATCATTTAATATATATAATTAGATATTAATGGAATTATTAAAGAGGATGAATCATTGGCCTTCAAATTAAAGAAGGTATTGAATTATTTATTAAGAGAAAGCTTGATGAATTATTGATGTAATTAAATGATAATTGCATTAATAGAAGATTATAATAAAGTCTTTGAAGAGACTTAAATGATGAAAAATATTTATATCAATCTTGGAAAAATATATTAGAGATTCATTTCAAATCTTCTTAAAAGATAATAAATGCTCTTGGTAGGAGTGTTGGAAGATTTAAGTTAAGATTATATAAATATTCTTGGAGAGAATATTTAAAGACTTAGTACTAAATAAACTAAGTGATGAATATACTCTTGAAAGAGTGTTAGTAGATTTTTATGTGTATTGAAAGGTAATTTGGGAGAATCGATTGAGTGAAAGCTAGGATGAATCCTAGAAGAGATATTTGGTAAATTATAATGGGAAATCAGATAACTAAGAGATTTGGCTATTTGAAATTACTTGAGGTAATTCTGTTTAAGAAAGTTCTAATGAATTGGTGGCTTAAATTATTGGAAGCCTATCTTAGGTCCAATTGTAGAGGGCTATAAGAATAGTCAGCTAAATATATGAGAGATACCAAAGTACCATTAACATAATATATATATATATATATATATATATATATATATATATATATGTTTGTTTGTTTAATTAGTATTTCTGGGTTAGTAGGATCTGGCACTTAATAATGTCCTTCTAATCGAGGGAAGATTGGAACGGGGTTCCATTCTTCGAAGAATTATGGGGTTCTCTCGTAGCCTTTGGTGGATGTATGGAACAATACAGGTTCAAAGGCATATCATTTATGCGAAATGATATGGGATGAAGTAAGGAGAGGGAAGCTCCAAGTTTCATCTTTAGGAAGGTATGGGACTTCCTACCTTTGGATTGTAGAATGTTTGCAAACGGTTTGTGTAAAATGTTTGGCTACATTCATGGAGTATTATCACATGACATTGCTTGAATAGAAGAAGTTGTTATGTAGGATGGAACACAATGTGGTTTCCATTCCTGAGGAAAGTAATGACCTTTCTCTCATGATATGCTACATAGGATTTATTAAACAGGAAGATTGCTTACATGTATAGAGTACATATTAAGGGAAAAGGAAAATGAATATGAGATTCATTATGAGGACTGTGAAGGTTCCTCTAATATGCATATGAGTGCAAGAAACATATCCTTATATGTTTCAATTTATAATGATGTGGAAGTATTCCACATAGGTGTATTTAGTTAATGGTAGAAAAAAAAGGATCTATAGGATCCTTGAGATGATTGTAATTGATGCATTCAATTAATAAAGATAAAGACACATATTTTACTGTTGGGTGGTTTCCCTTCGGGGTTTTTCCCAGGATAAAATGATGGTGTTATGGTTCTATTTTGTGGTTTTATATTTCTGTTATTGGAATTAGCAATGCATGTCCTAACTATGCTTCTAAGTGATGTATGGTTTTTAAGCAATGTTTCTTTGATGTGATGTAAATAGGTAATGTGCTAAAATGATTATGGTCTTTCATAAATGAATGTAGCATGGAAACATGAAGTATGTTACACTGAGATTATGAATTATTGCAATTGAATTAATGTTGCATTTCCTTTCCCATGATAATGAATGTATTATGACATAAGATGCATAATGGATTAGCATGGTTATGTTCTTGGTAACAACCAAAGTAATGGAACAATATGCTTGTAATAATGAAAGAGATTTATAAACATATAAATCACTATCTAAATGTGACTTCTACTAAAAGGACTAAGTAAGAAGACTTAAGGTCAAGAATGCAATATGAGTTCAACTCATCAATTAGGCTTAGTTGATGAATAAATCAGTATCTGGAAGAATGCGATATAAGGGAATTAAAAAAAATTGTAGTAGATTTTGGTGGTGGAATGATGGTTATTACAGTTGGTATCAGAGCTTAGGTTAGCTATTGGATTCAAAAATTTGATCTAGGCTAACAAAGGTTTTGGGCGTTGTTAAAACTTCCAGATTATAAGATGAACTCTTAGCCTATGGATGATTGGTAAAGAGTAGTGTTTAAGGGTTAGTAATGTGCAAATATTTTTCCTCCGTGTCTAATAAGTTAGAATGGAAAATTGAAGAAAAATTTCTAAAAAGTTGAAAGAGTACTAACCCTAGTTGTGAAAACATTAGGCCAAGTTGTGTACCTTGAGGTAATAAGTTTGGAGACTTAGGCAACTAAGGAAAAACTGAAAGGTAATTTTGGATACTATGATCTTGGAACATATAGAGTTTTTGCATAAGTTGATGTTTGATCCCTAGAGATTATTGAAAATGTAATGTTGATTTAATCTCTGGAAAATAGTTTGAATTTCTATAATGAGCATTATGCTATTATGGCTAAGGGATTTTATGTGGTTAACTAGGATTGCTGAGAAATCATACTTAGTACACATAACCTTAGACCAAAACTTTTTATGAGTTGATAACTGAAATATTAAATTGATCAAGTGTGGATAAAATGAATTCACTCTCATATCATGAGAGCAAGTAAGAATGGTAGACATTTTTGGTGTCTATGTGGGTTTGTGTGATAACCCCCTTAACCCCCATTGTGTGATATGGGATGATGGTTAAGCATTGCAGTTAATATTGGTGTCATATCCATGAGGTAGGACATTTAATATTCAAGGCATATGCCTAATGTTTAGGTTGAAAGAAACCTAACATAATGTACGGGTTGAAAGAGACCTAACATGGATCTAGCTTGATGTTGGCTAGAAGGGAAAAAGGTGTTCCTATTGAAACATATGGGAGAATTCCAAAAAGTGAGGTATGTTTGATTACCCACTGGCCTTAATAGGAGAAGTGGTACCACTCCTATCCACAAGATAGACATTGGCCATGTTCACTCTTGTGAGTTGCAACCTTGAACTTACTTGGAAACTCATATTTATAAGAACTACCCCTTGATCATAAACATTAGATGAATAAGCTATTGCTTGAAAAGTATGATAATATATGGGAAATGAGATTCCCTTGGAAAAATATGAATGGGATGTTATCTTGCGATAAGATAAGAAATGGAGTAAGATATTTTCTTTGGAAACTGTATAATTTGTATCTCGTAGGAGATACAAGTGCAAATCTGATCATCTTTGGTTAGTTCACAAAGATAAAATCTAGTTACTAGAACTATAATCTGGAGTGAACTACTAGGTAGTATGTTAGAATTACACCTAAAATGATGATGAGACTAGAAAATTTGTACTGAGAAAAAATAAATCAGGGATTTATTCTAGAGAGGAGTATGGGACCCTCTCATTAAGTTGATAAGATCATGTTCAAATGCCATAAATGACACTTTAGTTGGCATAATTGTGGTCACCAATATTATCAATGGATGATAATGCACTTGGTGTGATGTCTTACTTAGAGTAAATTTGGACTAAGAAAGTCACAACAAATGCTAATATGGTGAAAATTACACTCAATATTTCACATGCTCGAGTATTTTATCCTCCCACTATTGTATCACTAGTGAATCAGAGGGGCACAATCGAAGCATGATGAGTCTTAAGCAATAGACTTGGGGCTCTTTTGAGGTTTGTACTTGACATTTGAATCTTGTAAGGTGTAAAAATAGTAGATTAGTCCATAGATTGGCTAAAAATGAATACCAGGTGAAATCCGAGATGATGTATTGGTAATAGAAACTGAGAATCATCACAAAGATAAATTCAGGATATAAGAGTATCTTGAAGTAGGATGTGTGAAATTAAGATTATGTCCTTTCTGACATCTAATTTCCATAAGCTTAACATATGTTAAGGATTGTAAAATTGGTAGGTTGAAAACTCCTTGGTATGAGATTTTGCTAAACCTATCGATAATTAGACTTGCAATGTCTAAATTATTATGGAAATATGATTTCACATTATCATTAAGAAGACATTTTGAAGTGTTGTTATTGCAATGTTATTTTGTGATGCATTGATAGATGCTTCAATGTCTGACTTTGTGATGAAATTTATGTATTGATGAGAGTTTCAATACTTGAAAATTTATGCAAAATGGATGTTTTAATGTTTGAAGACTTGGTATTGTTAATGTATTTATATTTTTTTAGGTCCAGGTACTCTCGTATATGGGAGAAGATGCTTACCATCAAGGACGAGATGTTGGCAGAAAGAGGATAAATGAGAATGATTTGTTGAACTCTACAAAAGTTTGATAATCAAGATGTTTTTAAGATAGGAAATTACTAACAACACAGAGGACTGTGTTGAATCCAAGGGGGGAGTATGTAACAGCCCGCCCCATTGGACCTCTCTCATAGGCAACTTAATTGGTTAAAGGAACCAATTAGCATGTGTTTAAGGGTCAAAGACCCTATTCACACCTATAAGTCTTAAGTGGATTAGGTGTGTAGGAAATAATTAGAAGGATTAGAAATGATTAACTACAATTTATATGGTTAATAGATTTTATTAATCCTAATCTAATATTAAATAGATGCTCATCGAAATGTGTCCAATACTAATTGGACCACATTGAGCATTTAAATATTTAGAATATAATATTGGGTAGTGGAGGATGACTAGGATCCTCACTCCCTATCCTTAACAATGAGTTATCCAAATCTTATAAGACCAAACTAAATGCTCATAGAAGTGTTACATTATTTTTGGATTACACAAAGAGCATTAATGAGGAAAATTAATGGAAGGATGACCATTCCCAACCACCTTGACCAAGTTTATTAATAAAATAATATGAGGAAGGAGGTTGGAAATGCCTATAAATAGAAGGCATTGGAGAGGAGAAGGGGGCATTCGAGGAGCTTTCTTGCAAGCATTGTTTGCGAGAAATCCTATCATCTAGGGAGTATGCTCTCCACCCTTAGGTGGATCAGAAACCAAATGATGAAAAGGAGTGTACCAATATTCGCTTGATCAAAATGCTTCTTGAAGTTGAAAGAAAGAGTCTAATGCATTTTGAAAGTAGATCATCATTTGGAGAGCTTGTAGAAGGGTGAGTAGGAGATCACAGCTCGGAAGGATCACCATGAGAGGAGAGATCAGGTGATGTCCTTCCTTGATCTAGCTTCTCTTACCACTAATTTGAGTAAAAAATACATAGGTGGTATATTGTGATTTGCTTATAGATTCTTCTACTTGCTATAGATTAAAAATATCTTTGATCTTCTTATTTGGAGTTTATGATGAGATCTTAGAGTCACGATATTACTATGTTAGTTTGGTGGATGCTTTGTGGATAAGGTAGATATCTTGATCTACAAGTTTTAAGTATTGATTTGGAATCTGTTGGATTTTAAAGATGGATTATGAAAATATTATTAGAATCATAGTGGTATTGTTTATGAAGGTGTTATAGTTATGATAGCTTCCATGATCTACAATCCATTGGGTCTGATTTGGTTTAATGGCTAGTTTATGAATTTTATGTATTGGGTAGATTTCCTCAACAATAAAAAGGAGGAAACTCTAGGTCAAATATTTCTAAATAAACCCCCGAATAGTGGTAATATAATATGTAGTATTACATGATACCATTGCGTGGTAGTTATAATATCATTACATGATATAGTAATGAGATGGAATATAAATTGTTGAAATAGAATACCACTATGTGGTGGTCATAAAAATATGGGTCCTACCCATATATAATATGGTGATAATTTAATCATTATAATACCACTATGTGGTAATAATGGGATATAAATGTTGAAAAACCACTATGTGGTGATAGTATAATATATGGTAATACCATGGGGGGATAAATAAATATAAACATAAGTTCAGGTAAAATACCATGTGGTGATAATTCTTGGTAGTAACTTTGTTGTAATACCACTGTGTGGTGATGATGTAATACGTTTCATTCCCATACCTAAGAATATTAAAATGTATTTATAACCCTAGAGAGGGTGACGTCACTAGCACTGTGGTGGAAGCTCACACCCTCTATTTAGAGGATATTAACCTCTTTGCATGCAGATGTATTTAGGAGGTTTGACTCCCCAACGCACAATAAATATAGGATAACAATCCTAGTCTGTCG
This sequence comes from Wollemia nobilis, assembly GCA_028583015.1. NCBI lineage: Eukaryota > Viridiplantae > Streptophyta > Pinopsida > Araucariales > Araucariaceae > Wollemia > Wollemia nobilis. Next base: position 152,989 of record JAQPPZ010004560.1, on the reverse strand, counting down.
AAATAATCCAGAAACAAGGCAGAGATAGATGTATCTTGAATCGACTAGGTGATGTTTGCTAAAGCAAAACACTAAGTCAGTGCTTAAGATATCTGAACCCTGTGACATGGAAACCCCTACAATGATCTCCTACTAAAATAAACTGAATTCAACATGTAAGAAATGTATGGTCCGGTGTGGACTTGTAGGATTGAGATCTTGCATTTGAAAACCCTAGGCCACCCTGGAAATGATCTGTATAATCATTCTATATAATAATAGAAAATCCTAGAAGAATATGGGGATCGTTGTAAAATGTTTATCCCTCTTCAACGGTCAAGATTTTTGGAAAGAATTAAAGTTGACTATTGCATCCAATGAAATGCACCAAAAAATAATTATCCCTATAACAATCGCAACTAGGAGGCCTTATGTTAACGCCTCGGGACTGAAATAATTCATAACGCAACTCTTTAAGTGCGATCTAGAATTAGGATTTGGGATAAACCGATGAAGATTCTAAGAATACCCTGATTGTTAAAATGATATAGCTCTATGATGTTTGGAACTCCGATATCATATGACATTAAGAAGTGTCTGACGATATTAGTTCAACTAGTTAAATTCCCTAACATTTTAAGGAGAAGACCAACGATCCAATTTTACCAAATGATACATGGATAATATCCAAGCTTTGTTGTAATGTCACGTCATGGTGTGTTAATGCAAAACTTGGAGATTAATTGACCCTTACCTCACCATGACCCCCGAGCGACACATCCATGCTCGAGAAGCATGAGCAAGGAAACGGTTCCCTCAAACGTCATCCCACATGGGACATGTGGAAAAGAGAATGAAGTTCAAAAATAAATTTGAAGTCCTCTCTTAATGTCCACGGTTGGATGGACACATTGGATAATGCACCGTTTGTTGATATGACAAGGCTAATTGGTCAATGCCACGTGTTGTGCTTGGGTTAGTTTACTTAGTTGATTGTGTCAATTTTGAACGTTGACATATGAATTAAATGGCAAGTTGTCTAAAGGAAGTAGACGAACACCATGGTCAAAGGTAGTAATTTGATCAAGTTCATAGATGATTTTAGAAGGATATATTTAAATTAATTCATTAATGAAATATTATCATTGAATAAATGGGTCAAAGTAAATTATGACCATTGGGGTCATAAAACTAGCAATCGTCTAGTTTATATAAGCAATCCTTCTAGCTTAAAGTAATACAAATATGTCCAACTCATATTCTAATTAATAGATAAAGGACATTTGGAGTTAATTGTGATCTCCAATTAAAGAAGATTTCATTCTCAATTAACGAAGGCTTAAATATAATGAGCCATTTGAGATGTTCAATTAAATGTATTATGGTTATCAACATAACGATAAGTCTCCCTCAATACTTTGACCACATTATAGTGGCATATTGGAAAAAGGATTAAATAGTTGATGTGATGTTTGGGTTTCATCCCACATTAAATACTCCTAAAAATAGTATATGACTTTGGATTCAAATCTAAAGTCATTAAATGATATTTGCACACATGGAAAAAGATATGTTAGAGATTTGTTGAAAATCTCCTTAAATAATATAAATATTTTTAGAACTAACATTAAAAAATATTTAGTTGAAACAAAATAAATGGGTATTAAATACTCTTGGAAAGAGTATTAGAAAAGTATGGAATTATTTGAAAATATACATTTGGTTTAATTATATTTAAGAGGTTGGCTTAAATATAATTGATTGATGGAAGAATACTGGTGACTGGATTTAAAGGTACTAAATGATTGTCGATGGTACTTGAGAAACCCAGTTAAAAAGGGTGTTGAATCAATTTTTATTTATATATATATATATATATATATATATATATATATATATATATAATTAGATATTAATGGAATTATTAAAGAGGATGAATCATTGGCCTTCAAATTAAATAAGGTATTGAATTATTGATTAAGAGAAAGCTTGATGAATTATTGATGTAATTAAATGATAATTGCATTAATAGAAGATTATAATAAAGTCTTTGAAGAGACTTAAATGATGAAAAATATTTATATCAATCTTGGAAAAAGATATTAGAGATTTGTTTCAAATCTTCTTAAAAGATAATAAACGCTCTTGGTAGAAGTGTTGGAAGATTTAAGTTAAGATTGTATAAATATTCTTGGAGAGAATATTTAAAGACTTAGTACTAAATAAACTAAGTGATGAATATACTCTTGAAAGAGTGTTAGTAGACTTTTATGTGTATTGAAAGGTGTTTTGGGAGAATTGATTGAGTAAAAGCTAGGATGAATCCTAGAAGAGATATTTGGTAAATTATAAAGGGAAATCAAATAACTAAGAGATTTGGCTATTTGAAATTACTTGAGGTAATTATGTTAAAGAAAGTTCTAATGAATTGGTGGCTTAAATTATTGGAAGCCTATCTTAGGACCAATGGTAGAGGGCTATAAGAATAGTTTAGCTAAATATATGAGAGATACCAAAGTACCATTAACATAATATATATATCTATTTAATTACTATTTATGGGTAGTAGGATCTGGCACTTAACAATGTCCTTCTAATCGAGGGAAGATTGGAATGGGGTTCCATTCTTCGGAGAATTATGGGGTTCTCTCGTAGCCTTTGGTGGATGTATGGAACAATACAGGTTCAAAGGCATATCATTTATGTGGAATGATATGGGATGAAGTAAGGAGAGGGAAGCTCCAAGTTTCATCTTTAGGAAGGTATGGGACTTCCTACCTTTGGATTGCAGAATGTTTGCAAATGGTTTGTGTAAAATGTTTGGCTACATTCATGGAGTATTATCACATGACATTGCCCGAATAGAAGAAGTTGTTATGTAGGATGGAACACAATGTGGTTTCCATTCCTGAGGAAAGTAATGACCTTTCTCTCATGATATGCTACATAGGATTTATTAAATAGGAAGATTGCTTACATGTATAGAGTACAAATTAAGGGCAAAGGAAAATGAATATGAGATTCATTATGAGGACTGTGAAGGTTCCTCTAATATGCATATGAGTGCAAGAAATATATCCTTATATGTTTCAATTTATAACGATGTGGAAGTATTCCACATAGGTGTATTTAGTTAATGGTAGAAAAAAAGGATCTATAGGATCCTTGAGATGATTTTAATTGATGCATTCAATTAATAAAGATAAAGATGCATATTTTACTGCTAGGTGGTTTCCCTTCGAGGTTTTTCCCAGGATAAAATGATGGTGTTATGGTTCTATTTTGTGGTTTTATGTTTATATTATTGGAATTAGCAATGCATGTCCTAACTATTCTTCTAAGTGATGTATGGTTTTTAAGCAATGTTTCTTTGAGGTGATGTAAATAGGTGATGTGCTAAAATGATTATGGTCTTTCATAAATGAATGTAGCATGGAAACATGAAGTATGTTACATTGATATTATGAATTATTGCAATTGAATTAATGTTGCATTTCCTTTCTCATGATAATGAATATATTATGACATAAGATGCATAATGGATTAGCATGGTTATGTTCTTGGTAACAACCGAAGTAATGGAACAATATGCTTGTAATAATGAAAGATATTTATAAACATATAAATCACTATCTAAATGTGAGGACTAAGTAAGAATACTTAAGGCCAAGAATGCAATATGAGTTCAACTCATTAATTAGGTTTAGTTGATGAATAAATCAGTATCTAGAAGAATGCGATATAAGGGAATTAAAAAAAATTGTAATAGAGTTTGGTGGTGGAATGATGGTTATTACACTTCTATACTTAGGGACTTGATTTTTTTGACTGATCAATTGAACTAAACGCTTTATAGACTTGATCATCGTATTAAGGAGTTGTCATCAATTCTTTTTGTTTTGTAACCTCGGTCGACATCCAACTAATATTTCTTGACATCAATGATATTCTCAATCTTTTGACTCACCAATTTTGTTTGTTGTTTCTAAACTTATTCAGTATCAAAATCATCAAAAATGACTTTACCTTTTGAATTTACAGTATTTTCATTCAGGACCTGCTCATCCATATTAGTCTATTCATCATTCCTAGTTGTAGGTATTTTCCTAGCTTTATCTCCTACTATTTTATTGGTATGTATCATTTCTAGTGCCTCTATTTATTGTGCCATGGTTGCAAGTTTAATCTATTTTACTCTATCAAATATAATATCAAAAAAATTATCTGAATATTGTTGCTCCTAAAAGACTATACATCCTTGTTGATTATTTGTGGCACAAAGATCAAGATATTCTTAAAATTCAACTTCTCTCAATTTATGTTCTTGATTCCAACATAAAGTAATTCTAATTTCTTCATCAAACTAATCACCGAGGTCTATGTTGGAGTGTAAATTTGAATAGATGCCATAATTAGAAAATTTATGTGGTGCATCACATGTATAACAATAGAAAGAAAATTATGTATCTATATTGGTAGATGGAATGGGATTGAGGACAATATCTAAATATTTTTAAACTTCTTTTTTCTTCTAATTATTACCACAATTCCTATTCTTATTATTTTTATCAAAACCATTATTGTTCCAATTTCTATTATAATTTATTCTAAAAGAAAACCTATTTGAAGAAGCAAATTTCACGACATCGCCTTAAGGGCACTCTATTGCAATGGAAAAGCAGTATACAAGCATTCAAAGGGAAATAACATAAACTTACAATCTACATGAAATGAGGCAAATGTGTAACATAAATAGTGGATTTATCCTTCTATTAATTCCTCTATTGCTTCAAATGATATTACAAAACATCCCCTCAAGGGCATTTACAAATTTGATACATTTCCATTACAATGTTCAAGGGACCTAGTCCCTTGAAAGGGGCCTTTAAGGTGAAGTTCTATAGTGTGCAACTCTGCTAAACATGATTGAGAGCTATCCTTAAACCTATTATTCTTGTCTTCTTAGCTCCTCCCTCTTGCATAGAACACCTGCACCTACACACAAGGGATTGAAAGGGGATTAATAGCACCTATGTTATAGAATAAAAACAATGAAACCATAGAAAAGGAGGTTAATCTACAACATCAAAACTAATATACAACACATAGAAATTGATTTAGATGCAGCATAAATATAATATAATCTAATATAAATCTTTTGAAGATATTTGGAAGCAAGATTTAAAGTAAAACTATGCAGAAATAGTGATCGTCCCTGATAGGGACAACTAAACCTGCAACATTGGAGACCTTAAATTTGGCATAAAATTTGCTCCAAAATTCACCAAATTTGGACCAGGGGTTCTTCTAGGCATTCCTAAGGGGTCTATGGAGGAATTTTACCAAAATTCCTTTCTATTTTATGGCCATACCAAGTTGTGATGAATACAAACTACTGACCATCCCTAGGTGGGGAGATCACAAATTTGCCTTATTTTTGTCACCTATACTCAAGGGATTTGGTCCAAAAATTGGTATGGGAGTGTTTTTGATAGATAGGGCCAAATATACCTTCAATTTGGCCAGTTTGGAATAGTTGTATGTGTGACCACCAAAACGGCCTCACACCTATGCTTCCTACTGCATAATATAAACAAAAGATACAAATGAAATGCATTGCAAAATTGACAACAAATGAAAGAGAATGAGAACACTTTTATTTCCATTAAAGAAGCCAATCCCAATTACAAATACGTCCCTCTTAGGGATACCAATTTGATACTCTTATTATAGTAGGAAAAGCATATGAAATCCCTCTCAAGGGCAAATGTGAGTTTCAAGCCATTCAGGGTGACATGAACTGCTCTAGGGTGGAGTTGACCCTCTTCTTCGCGTTGAGGAAGGAATTGGATGGTTGAATCTCCTTCGAATCTGCTTTCCTGCGGTCAAGAAACAACACAAAAGTATTAAAAGCATAGGCAACCTCTCATGATGAGGCCCTTTAAAGGATTTAAACATGAAAATGCCATAATACTAATGAAATCAAGAAAGTTAATAAAACATGTTAGACATATTCAATACTCATAAAGATTGCTTGAAACATAGAAACAATGAATATAGCTATCAATCTAATGGATTAATTGCATGAAATGAAGCATTAGAACATGAAATTAAGCTAATTATGTCCTACTTGCTATAATGAAGTAAACCTAATAAAAACCCTAATTTTATCGGTCAAAGTCTCTACAAATGCTAACTAAACTACTAAAATGCTTAATCTAGTCTAATAAAGCACAATGCAAATGAAATAGTAAGGAGAGTTGTCACTAGTTGCAAACCATAGCTCTGATGAGCGGTCTACACTGTACACCATGGCTTTCAGCCATGACGAGCAATCAAGTGGTTTTGCCCTCCAAATTAAGGGTTGTGGGCTTGATCCTCCTTGTCAAATTGATGATCAAGGGTCGCCTTGGTGTCCTCTGACTAGATTGGCGATTGAATTGTGCAATTGGGCCTCTGTTTGCCCGAATTCATGTTTCTTGGCATTCTAGCTCCTTAGGGCATCCATGGCATGAATTGTCATGATGCTTGATTAGTTAACAAGTGGATAGCAATCAAACTCCCTCTCAATGCACTCAAGTGAGTCCACAATTCGATAGGGCTTCGCTGCTCAAATGCAATCTCTCTCTTCCTCATTTGCCCTAATTCTAAGGGGTACTTATAGGACTACCCAAGGGCTAGGGGTGGCTTCATGGAGAAGCCAAGATCAAGAAGAGGTAGTTGGGACAGTTGGATTGGAAGCCTCTAGAATCTTCCATCCTTCAACTACCTTCTTCTAGAACAAATGGCCATTCCAACCGATTTGGCTTGGATGAAGGCCAACTGAACTTTAGTTTAGACCATAGGTCATAGCTATGGCCTAGGCTATGAACCATAGGTGTCAATAGTGGTTCAGACTATAGACCATAGGTCTCAGCTGTGGTTCATACTGATTAGGCCAAGGAGCCCAAATTGAGTGGTTAGAACCACTACTCTATCTTGGAGTCTATCCAAGATCTTCCATATGGTCTTGTAGCATGTCCCATATGAGTAGTCACCTTCGACATGATGTGTTTTAGGTGTCTACAGATGCCCCTTTTGAGATGCATTGTGAGATCAAACAATGCTGAGCAAAAATAGACCTCCTAAAATGATGTCGAAGGTTACATGATGATCATTAGTCGGATCAACATTAGATGCCCCAGGTCCTACAAAAGGACGCGCATCCTAGAATCATTGCTTCCAACTGGGTGAAAGGCTTAAATTTGAAGAGCTTGTGCCCATATCATCTCATTCGGTGTAGCTGTGCATTCCATAGGTATATTTTGACCCATGTATCTGAAAGGTGGAGAATAACAAGCAATACTATCATATTTGCTATTTTCCCCAAGCAAAGGGGTAAGCTTATGATAGTTGTTGACAATGATTCGTAAGGATGAACACAATTTGACAAGATCAAGGGATCTACGATTTCAGGGATCTTCTATTGATTTTGATTATGATTATGATATTATGACTACCCCCTCAAGCGATGAGTCGATGAGGGTAATGACAATGAATAAAGTGACGAGGTCGCTTGACCACAATGAAGGATCTGCACAAACTTAGATTTGAGCATTTTAATTACTTGGCTAGGCCTTAGTTCAACTTATGATTGCAACTATTAATAGTAATTGCACCTTTCTATCCCATGGAGCAGTCAGGCTGCAATAGCCTTCTTAGGGAATCAAAAGGATACAATACCTAATTAGATTTATGTTGAATCAATTTGTCGATGATCTGCTAAAAAGATGTCATAGGAGAAATGACATGAAACACCTCATTCCCATGGAGCGGTCCAGCCTTGAAGGCCTTCTTCGAGATTGAAAAGAAGCATATCAAATCAACGATGACAATTTTACCCCAAATGTCCTTATGGTTATTTACTCATCTCGTCGGATTGCATGGATCATCAATCATTGCAACCACCGAGTGTATAGGGTAAATAACTGAATACGAGGTGCATTTGGATTTTGATTATTTGATATTTTTGTTGTTTATTAAAATTTTAATTGATCATGGTGCTTGAGAATCACCAAATTTGTTAAATTGATTGCTCTTATTGAGATTTTGATCCATTAGGAATCACTAATTTACCATTTAAGACCTTCCCACGATGATATTTTAATGCATTTAATGCTAGTTGCAAACTATGCATTTGGGCTGCAGCTAGAAATTTCAAATTTGGGAACCGCAGCTCAGACCTGTGGTCACAAAACCCTAATTCTAGGACCATGATTGTCAGCTATGGTCCAACGAAATTAGGAAAAGGTATATAAATTTTCCCATTTGAAAATTTCATTATTATTCCTTGAAAGCGATTTGCAACTAGAGAGCTCTAAGAGGTGAGGAAGCATTACTGATGCGAAACGCTACCGAAACCACTACCTACCACCTCACACATATCCTGATGGTGGACCCTTCACAACCTTCATCCAGTAGAGGGATCGGTGTGGGAAAGGTAACTCTAAACTGAGTCCTCACACTCCTTACCAGTTTAAAATGAACCTCATTAAGAAATGGGCTAAATTTACCTCATTAAACTACTGGCAAAGAACCTCACACTAGTTAGGCTAGATTAGGTTTAATTTTTTGGGTTGCCAGGCTAGGAAGTGACCCTAAAAAGGTCACATTCCTAGACCATAGCTAGAAGATGTGGTTCCCAATTGACATATTGGGAACCACAGCTATCATAGCCATGGTGGGATTCAAATCCCAACGGTCAAATTTTGACCGCATGTGGGCCATAGGTTTGACCCGCGGTTCTGCACCTGTTGAAAAAAAATTCAAATTTTTTGATTTTTTTGAAATTTTTAGCAACTTTTTTTAGATTTTTTGACATTTTAAGGTTGATTTTTATCTGTTTTTAGTTTTTCTTAGTCATAATTGTCCTTATATCTTTCTGCTCTATAGAAATTGACCTCTAGATCTAGGGAGCTAGATATCCTCTGCACCCTCTACGATCAGCTCACTGACCAGGAGCGGGAGTGGTTTGGTGCGGTTGGCTTTGGCTATGTGCTTGATCTGCCCATGATCCGGGTAGACCAAGCATACATGACTACATTGGCCCGATGTTGGAATGCATGGACCAACACATTTCACCTACCCATAGGTGAAATGACTGTGACATTGGAGGATGTCTATCGGATCTTTAGGATCCCGATCGATGGGGAGCGCATCACCTCCACTCCTTTCACCAGCAAGGAGGACATTTTTGATGACATTTTTGGTGACCTGAGTGAGGATGCCCAGGGTAGGACTGATCATGGGGGCATCCACATTGGATACTGGTAGGGCGAGGGCATCTTCTCGGTTTGAGAGGCCGTATTTATGCATCTGGTTGTCCAGATTGTGCTTCCAGACTCCTCAGGTGCAAGGATCCCTTGGAACCTCCTGGCCATTGTCAGGAGAGTTACGTAGAGTTTGACATGGTGGCCACTACTCTTAGCCTAGGGGAGCACCTTATTGGTGTAGTTGTACCATGAGCTATATCATATTACCCATAGGAGTCGGGTAGGTATCAGTTGTAGCTTACTACTTTAGATCTAGGGATGGCAGCACATCTAGATCGAGCGATCGACAGACCTACCTCTCATCATCACCACTATTCTTGATGCTCACCAGTGCTATGCGACATGCTAGCCCCATGAGGAGGAGGGGTTCTAGAGTAGGACTCATGCTGGAGACCTGGACCATTATATCCTCAGATTTGCATAGCTCTGGGTGGATGACATAGAGTGGCACTCGTACATGGATTGCCCTATGTGGGAGGAGGTTGACGAGTGACTTCATCAGGTGAGGAGGGATAGGTGGTTACTTGGTTACAAGGCTAAGATTCATGAGTATCATTTCTTCTCATGCATCTAGTGGTAGTTTGGTATGGTACAGGATATTTTGGAGCTACCTATGATCTATAGGCACCTAGTTCTAGAGAGGGATCTACAGTGGATCAAGCTGACACCATTGGGGGATGAGGTAGATGACTTCTAGGAGTCAGGCGTGGCTAGGGCTGGCACCACCCCAGCATATGATACTTGGTGGTCCCTTCTATAGTGGCATGGAGAGGGGCCCCTCGGTCGAATGGATGACGATGTCGAGGCTGATCCAGATGGGTGCAATGTGCGCTAGTGGACCGAGGGTGGATGGGGTGCAGAGGTCATAGTAGGGGATGCTCCGTAGGTTGAGGCTGAGGAGGACATATCATAGGAGGGTGAGGTGCCTCCTAATAGTGAGGTGGGGCAGTTACTAGCTCAGATTGCTGATCTTCAGAGTCAGGTTGGTACGTTGTAGACCCAGTTGTGACATAGGGATACCTCGCTCACCATGATAGAGGTGAAGCTTGCGCATGGATAGAGCCAGTGGTGCATCTATGAGGAGGAGAGGCCTCTCCTCAAGGCACAACTCACTACAGCAGAGATAGAGATCACAAGGCTCACTAGTGAGCATGACCTAGCATGGGCACAGTTGGATACCATGACCACTGAGTGGGATCTATTGAGGGCATCGATGGGACATCCCTCATCTACATAGGTTGTCATGGCACCTCCTACAAGCACCATCATCTTCATTACCAGGAGGTCGCGATCCCATGGTCGAGATCAGGTGGCTCACTTCCCTCATTGAGGAGGGTAATACTATTCATAATGTGAGGGTAGCTCGCATCTCTCAGCTGGAGGGCCACATCAGGCTGATAGGTGGGGAGGTTCTAGAGGACATTTATTCTATAGGGACCCACAGGAGTAGCTCCAGGACTAGGACCAAGGAGACAGGATAGTCCACCGCCAGCTCGAGCCACAGGACACACAAGACTGAGAGGACTCACAGGTCTTCGAGTACTCAAGGTGCTAGCTCGTGGAGGACTCATAGGGATGGCGGAGGTGATGGAGGTGCCTCACAGACTAGGGGTGCAGGCCACACTTAGTACAGATCTCAGAGATATTTTGGTGTACTATTTTTGAGTGTAAGGTCGAGGACCTACACAGTTGTAGCCTATGGGTATTTTTTATGTACCCCTGATGTACTCATTTTTGGACACACACACACACACACATATATATATATATATGAGATTGATCATTTTGGCTCATTATGTGTACTTGTGTATTTTTAATTTTATGTTTTGTTATGCACATGGATGCAGATGTTTATATTGATGCTATGCTTTTATGATGTGATGTATGAATGACATGCACTAGATGGCTATTTTAATTTATGATGCTGATGGTATGTAGTGATCTAGATGATTAGATGTGCTATTTATGATGGATGCATATGGATGCGATGTTTACTTTTAAATGCATATTTAATTTTGCTTTATTGCATGCATTTAATTTATGACAATGTCCTGATATGCTGGTGCAATGTATGTAATGCATTATTTACATGATGGTAATCTAATGTAAATGAACCTGTATGCTTTAATCACTTAAAACATAAGGAATGAATGTGATATGTGTTTAACAATCTAATGGACGACACCACAGAATGTGTAAAAATCATGAATGTAATTGAAAATCCTCATTACAAGAATTTAATCAATTAATCACCCATATATGAAATGCAATGATATGAATCGGTATGATGCGAATGGTATAATATGTCACTCGATATTTCTTTTGCAATTTGAAAGATATGCACAATATAGTCAGTGGCCGTCTAGATATCATTTTTGATATCCATCCGGTATCTATCCTATATCATGAAAACTTTGTGCTCAATGTAAATGATGTATCACGGATTCGATACTTTGCAGTTTGATGATTGAAATGACTTTATTTTATATGGTTTGTGATATTTGATATTTTGTTGCTATTAGAGAAATTTTTGAGGTTTTCCATGAGACTCAAACACCCTAGTAGACTTATCAAAAGTTGTATACTGACCAAACTAGACTTCTAAAATGTAAGGCTTTTGCTAGGATAGGCCCTAACTATTCATTATCCCTGTGTGTGCACATGAGTATATTAAGATAAGGCATAAGCATACCCTAATGTCAGGTGGGATTCTTTCAGCCCATTGCTAAGATAGGGGGTCCTTATATGTTTATCCAATCCTAGGTTTAGATTTTAGTTGGACTAAGCCACTAGGCGATACAGGACACCTGAAGCTAGCTCTTCCACATTCAAACATTGGTATGTACATAAGCGAGGTGCTAATGCATCAGACATATCATCATGCGTAAGGTACAGTAGTGCTGACAATTCCATGGATTCAAGTTCACTCCCTTCTTTTCTTCAATTTTTTGGGATACTTGCTCATATATAATTGTGCAAGGGATTTGATTCCACTTTGAATTTGAACTTTCTTTGGATCTTCATTTGATCTTCATTTGAACTTGCTTTCTGATCTTCATTTGATCTGGATTTGAACTTTGATTTTTGATCTTCATTTGAACTTTGATTTTTGATATTCATTTGATCTTAACTTTCTGGAATCTACATTTGATAATTTTCTTCAGAAACCTCCCTTTGGGGATTTGACTTTGGGGAAACTATTTCTGGGATATCGATTGAGTATATCGATCTATGATATCAATATGGGATATCAATATGGGATGTCGATCTATGATATCGATCTAGGGTATCAATCTTGAGGATTGATGTGGGATATCACTCTGGGATATTGCTCATTTTATCGTAAGCAAGGGATTTTGGGTAGGGAATAAACTTGTCCTTTTTCCAATTACCAACATTTCCCATATCATCCACATAGGGGGATAAGCAAGAATAACTCTTTTCACCTCAGGATACCTGGTCCTACTTCGTGGCTTTCATCTTCCCCTAGTCCTTATTAGGATTGTTTAATTTGTTGATTAGTGATAGGATTATGATATGCTAAGGGCTATACTAACTAGACCTCAACTACAAAAGCAAAGAAAGCTTTCTATCAACTCTTGAGAAGACCTCTAGGTATGGTTGAATGACCGAAAAACCCTAGTATATTCTTCATAGCAACAATATGGGTTGTGTTGAAAAACACAATTACTCATATGAATGATGGATTATGATAAATGCAGAGGTGCATGATTGAAACACAAACATGGCATCGTTTGTAAGACTGACAAACACAATCCATCCTACTATGGAATGCAATGGATGAAGAATGCCTACATGCAATGTAATGTAGTGAATGCATGTGTAAATGCAAATGAAAATGCATAATGCAAATGCAAATTTTTTGGATTTTATGCTTTACCATTTTTTTTGGATTTTATTGATTTTTAAATTTTTATTGATTTTGAGCCTTTATATTTGACCAAATGGTGAGTACATGCCTTTGGAGCCTTTAGGAGTGACCAAACGGTGAGGAAATATCATTGGAGCCTTTAAATTGACCAAGCAATTTTTCAGAAAATCCTTGGAGCTTTTTAGGATGACCGAGCGGTTATAAGCAAAACCCTCAGAGCCTTTTGGGGTTGACCAAAGGTTTGAAATACCTTTGGAGCTTTTTGATTGACCAAACTACTCACAAGAGAGCTTGGAGCCTTTTAGGATGACCGAGCGGTTTTAAGAAAACCCTCGAGACCTTTGGGTTGACCAAGCGGTTTCTTAGAAACCCTTGGTGCCTTTTTGGGATGACCGAGCGGTTATAAGCAAACCCTCGGGGCCTTTGACTGACATGACCAAGCGGTTTTAGGAACCCTTGGAGCCTTTTGCTATGCTTTTAAGCATAGAACACCTTAAGATGGATGATGTTGAGAGGTTTAGGCTCTTCAACACCCCCTAGCGACGTTAGGCGATAGGTACCTGGACCAATATTTTTAGATATGATATAAGGTCCTAGCCAATTAGCCATGAATTTGTCTCGCATATCAGGCGATAAATTAGAGTTATGTTGGTTCTCTTTTAGCACAAGATCCCCAACTTCAAAGTCTCTCTGGTGGAATTTGATATTATAAGCTCATTTTAGTCACTCCTGATAAACATGGAGATGCTCAAGGGCATTCACGCGACGTTCATCAAGTAGCGTCAGTTGATCCAGGTGAGCTTGCCATGTGGTGTCATCATCGATGAACTCTTTCAATGCGATGCGCAACATTGGAATTTCCAACTCTAAGGGTATAATGGCCTCAATGCCATATACTAGTGAAAATGGAGTTGCCCTAATGGGTGTCCGAATGCTAGTCCTATAAGCCCATAATGCAAGGGGCAACTGGATATGCCAGTCTTTGTGGTGTTCTTGTACCATATTTTTTAAGATGGCAACCACTATCTTGTTTGAGGCCTCAGCTTGCCCGTTTGCTTGTGGATAGTATGGAGTCACAAAATTGTGCTTGATTCTATACTTAGACATCAAAGCTCTCATAATTTTGTTCTTAAATGATGTTCCATTATCCGACACTATCTTGGATGGAATCCCAAAATGACATATGATATGCTCGAGTATAAACTCTGCTATGCGAGCTCCAGTTATCATTGTTAAGGGTATTGCTTCCACCCATTTGGTAAAGTACTAAGTAGCCATGATAATAAAATGTATGCCAACCCGATGATGGAGGAGAGATATTGCCGATAAGATCTAATCCCCACTGAGAAAATGGCCAAGCCGCTTGAATGGGTTGTAAGGCCTATGATGGCAAGTGCGTAAGATTAGAATGATGCTAACATTTGATGCATTTCTTGACATACACATTGCAATCCTTCTCCATAGTGGGCCAATAGTAACCCATTCGAAGGATGCGCTTGATGATGGCCATGCCACTAAAATGGCCACCACACGTACCATCATGAGCTTGTGAAATCACCCAAGATGCCTCTTGGGGCTCTAGACAATGAAGGAGAACTCCATCATAGCCTCGTCGATACAAAATATCTCCTAGCAAGACATATTTAGTCACTTTCTACTTGAATGTGCATTTTTCAACATGTGAAAATCCCTCTAGGATCACACCAAGTTTTAAGAAGTCTTGGATTTGCAACATCCAGCTCTAGTAAGCCTCAGCTTCGACTGCTAAGATGACTTGCTCCCCCTGCATATCTACATGTGCAAATGCATACTGGGAAACAACCTTGTGGTGAATGGTAGTACCACTCCCCATCGGACTCTAAGAGGTTAATGACCCCTAGGGTGCCTTCTTTAGAAAGTATTCAGCTCTGTAGAACCATTCAAATTTTGGTTCCATGCTAATCATGTTGATTGACTCTTTATTATCAAAGGCTTGCATGCTCTACTATAGGATGCGAGAGCATTTTAACATGGATGGTAGTAAAATCGGTAGATGGATTCTGAGGGATTAAGGATCCCAAATATGCCATGGTGTCTGCGAACCTATTTGATGAATGAGGGATTGCCTCGATGTCATACCATTCCAATTTAGCCAAATATGTAGCAAAAAGATCTTTATAAGCTTTCAACATGGGACATCGACACTGAAAGAGCCCCTTAACTTGGTTGACTATGAGAAAGGAGTCACCAAAGATGTTTAATATTTTAATGTTCATGGTGATGGTTG
The DNA here is from genome assembly GCA_028583015.1 of Wollemia nobilis. NCBI lineage: Eukaryota > Viridiplantae > Streptophyta > Pinopsida > Araucariales > Araucariaceae > Wollemia > Wollemia nobilis. The sequence goes on along the minus strand of JAQPPZ010004560.1, from coordinate 137,541 downwards.
TATGGAGGCCCAATAGTAGGGCTTCATATTCAACATTGTTGTTGGTGCAAGGAAAGTCTAATTTGAATGACAAGGGCATTGGAGCTCCTTATAGTGTGAAAAACACTATTCCTGCACCACCCCCTTGCTCGCACTTCAAACCATCAAAGAACAATGTCATATCAACATTATTTTCTAGTTCTTCAAGTTCGGGAGCTTTGGATATGATGAAGACCACGTCATCCGGAAGCTCAATGGTCAGAGGCCTACTATTTGATAGCGGTGCCTCAGCCAGTTGATCAGCTATGACTTGTCCCTTAATGGACTTTTGGCTTATGAATTCCAAATCAAATTCTATCAATAGCATGATCCACTTTGCAGTATGTGTGTTATGATATGTCTTGCTCATCATGTAATGCAAAGGATTTTGTTTTGATATTACATATGTCGTATGACTTAGCATATAGTACGACAATTTCTTGGTAGCGAACACTATTGCTAAACACAATTTCTCCACATATGCATATCCGAGCTCATAGCTCACCAAGGTTTGACTAATATAATATATGGCCAGTTATTTACCTTGCATGTTATTTTGGGCTAACATGGTCCCTAATGCAAAGTCGATTGTTGATATATATAGTAGAAATAACACATTTGTTGATGCAGGAGCATCCGACAGCACCTCCAGTAGAAGCATCAAGTTACGGGAAAGCCAGCACTGAAGGAGCGACTAAGGAAGAAAACCGGTGCGATTTCGTGACATGTCGTGAAATCACGACAAAAATTGGCAAGGAGAAAGTCCAGTAGAAGGGGCCGCGATTTCGTGACATGTCACGAAATTGTGACCCACGATTTCGTGACATGTCACAAAATCGCGATAGTTTTTAGGAGAGAGAAAAAAGGCGTAGAAGGGGCCACGATTTCGTGACATGTCACGAAATCATGACCCGTAATTTTGCGACAAGTCACGAAATCACGATGAAAATGCGGAAGCAGAGGTGAAGGCAGGAAAGAGTAGCGAAATCGTGACATCGCAATTTCATGACATCGCGAAATTGTGACGTCAAAGCGGAGGAAGAGGCAGAGAAGCGGACCGGTCACGAAATCATGACATAAAGGCGAAAGCAGAGGAGAAAGCAGAAAGTGGTAGCGAAATCGCGACGTCGCAAAATCATGACGTCTTCAGAAGGATGAGGCGAGGCGGCAGAACGGTCGCGATATCGCGACGTCGCGATATCGCGACGAGTTTCTCAACGGAGGAGCAGGAGGCAAAATGGTCATGATATCGTGACATGTCATGATATCGTGACCAAAATGGGAAAGAAGCGTCGGGTGGCAGAAACATCGCGATATCGTGACATGTCGCGATATCGCGACAGAGAGAGAAGAAGGCGCGGGAGAAAGAGAAAGAGGTGGCGGGAAACCACGAAGGCAAAATTTTCAAAAGTGGATACGGACGACACGTGGCATAAGATGAAGGTAAAGCGAGGGATTCCAGGAGCATGGGAGACGAGAAGGATGGGCACGCAGGGTTTTTCTGATGAAATCTGCAGTGACAAAGACCGTGCGAAGTGGGGTAATTAAATCAGGTTGGTGTCTTGATTTTCATGTTTTGTAATTATTGGGGTTGGTGAATCCTTTTAGGTAGGATTTGATGCGTGAGAGGGTCGGGGCCTCTATAAAAACCTAGTTTGTTGTTTTAGTCGGGACGGTGGATCGGGAAATGCACGCAGAGTGTGGAAGTGCGTAGACCAAGCCGAGCGCTGGTCCTTGTAAGCCTGCGGGCTGTTTGTATGTGTTTTTTAGATTAATGCATGTAAATTTTAGATTTGTCAATGAAAAGGTAGGGTTTGAGAGAAGTGTGTTTTTTTCGGTCCCCCGTCAGTGGTATCAGAGCTAGAGATTCTGAGTGCGTAAACAGACCGCCGGCCATGAGGCAGTTTGTGCCAGGATCTGCGGGAGGGTTCTGAGAGAGGAGAGAGAGTTTAGGATCCCCGAGCATGTTAGCAGATCGTCGGACATGAGGCAGCTACATCGGATCGTTAAAGCTTTGTAAGAAAAGCAAAGAAAAAGGAAAATGCATTCTCGAAGAAGACGGGACAGCAAAGAAGATATGGTGACGGAAGAAGAATACATAGCCTTACAAAAATAGTTGAAGGCCCTACAAAAGGAATGGCTTGCAATAAAGTTGCGGGAACAAGAGGAGTGGCAAAGAAGGTGGGAAGAAAGAAAGAGAAAGAAAGAGGAGAAGTTGAAGAAGACTGCATGTGAGGAAGAGTACAGCAGTACCGGGACCTACCCGAAAGAAGGCACAGATTTTTCTGTGCAAGAGGGGGAGTTGAAGCAGGCTGCACAAAAAAGTTTACAGCAGTGGAGAAATCTGTCTGGAAGAAAATGGAAGTATGGACCGGGAGCTGGGGTTAAAGCAGACTGCTGAGGTAGAGAAGGGTTTGGAAGTGTTGCAGGAGGCAGCAACCAGACCAAGTGGAAGTGAAGATCACTTCTCCACTTACCCCGGGTGTCTGATGCAGGAGCATCCGGTAGCACCTCCAGCAGAAGCATCGAGTTGCGGGAAAGCCAGCACTGAAGGAGCAGCTAAGGAAGAAAACCGTCACGATTTCATGACATGTCACGAAATCATGACAAAAATTGGCAAGGAGAAAGTCCAGCAGAAGGGGCCGCGATTTTGCGACATGTCACGATTTCGCGACATGTCATGAAATCGCGACCCACGATTTCATGACATGTTGCAAAATCATGACAGTTTGTAGGAGAGAGAAAAAAAGCGTAGAAGGGGCCACGATTTTGTGACATGTCATGAAATTGTGACCCACAATTTCATGACAAATCGTGACCGTCGTGAAATCACGATGAAAAGGCGAAAGCAGAGGTGAAGGCAGGAAAGAGTAGCGAAATCGCGATGTCACGATTTTGCGACGTCACGAAATCATGACGTCAAAGCGGAGGAAGAGGCAAAGAAGTGGACCAGTCACGAAATCGCGACGTAAAGGCAGAAGTAGAGGAGAAAGCAAAAAGTGGTAGCGAAATCGTGACGTCGTTATTTTGTGACGTCGCAAAATAGCAACGTCTTCAGAAGGATGAGGCGAGGTAGCAGAACGGTCGTGATATCACGACGTCGCAATATCGCGATGTCGCGATATCGTGACGAGTTTCTTAGCGGAGGAGTAGGAGGAAAAATGGTCATGATATCGTGACATTTCGTGATAGCATGACCAAAATGGGAAAGAAGCGTCGGGTGGCAGAAATGTCGCGATATCGTGACATGTCGCGATATCACGACGGAGAGAGAAGAAGGCGCAGGGAGAAAGAGAAAGAGGTGGCGGGAAACCACGGAGGCAAAATTTTCAAAAGTGGATACGGACGACACGTGGCATAAGCTGAAGGTAAAGCGGGGGATTCCAGGAGCGCGGGAGACGAGAAGGATGGGCACGCAGGGTTTTTCTGATGAAATCTGCAGTGACAGAGACCGTGCGGAGTGGGGTAATTAAATCGGGTTGGTGTCCCGATTTTCACGTTTTGTAATTATTGGGGTTGGTGAATCCTTTTAGGTGGGATTTGATGCATGAGAGGGTTAGGGCCTCTATAAAAACCTAGTTTGTTGTTTTAGTTGAGACAGGGGGATCGGGAAATGCATGCAGAGTGTGGAAGTGCGTAGACCAAGCCGAGCGCTGGTCCTTGTAAGCCTGCGGGCTGTTTGTATGTGTTTTTCAGATTAATGCATGTAAATTTCAGATTTGTCAATGAAAAAGTATGGTTTGAGAGAAGTGTGTTTTTTCGGTCCCCCGTCATCTGTCCTTGGTGGATCTAGTATTGGCAACATCTCTAGGTATTACTTAATTTTGGCAAAGGCTACTAAATAGTCCTCATCCTAGTTGAATGGGACCCCCTTGTGTAGTAGTCGATTAATGGGTCAAAATTTATCCAATAATTGAGTGATAAATCACTTTATCAATGCTACTTTGCCCTGTAGGCTTCTTAATTCTTTGATGTTCAAGGAAGGATAGATCTCTAGAATAGCCTTGACCTTTGCTAGGTTAACTTTGATGCCTCACTTTAAAATGATGAACCCTAAGAGATTTCTTGAAGTTATACTAGACACGCACTTCTTAAGGTTCAACCTGACATTGTGCTCTATTAGGCGATCGAAGACCTTCCTTAGGACCTCTATATGCTCTTCACACAAAAATGACTTGGCAAAAAAGTCATCGATATAATATTCTAGAATCTTATACATATAGTCATGAAAGATATATGTCATGGCCTGCTGGTATGTAGCACACAAATTTTTGAGGTTGAATGACATAATTTTGTATCAAAATATCCCCCATGGCGTTATAAATGCGGTTTTATGTTGGTCTTTAGGCTTAATCTAAATTTTATTGTATCTAGAAAAACCATCCATCGAGGAGAGCATATCATGACCTACAATTGCATCTAAAAGAGCATAAATATTCAGCAATGGAAATGAATCCTTTGGTGTTGCCTTATTCAAGTCTCTAAAATATGTATAAATATGGATCCTTCCATCAATTTTTCCTATAGGCACCATATTGGATTCCCATTCCAGATAGTTGATGGATATTACAAAATCTAAGTCCAATAGCTTTTGTAGCTCATATTTCACCATTAAGGCTACTGTTGGACGCATATTTCTAAGCTTCTGCTTGACTAGCTTCTTTGAAAAATCTAGCGAAAGGTTATGAGTAACCAGTTTTGGGTCTAGACTTGGCATATCTTTATATGTCCAAGAAAAAATACTAGGTCTCTCTTTCAATAGAGGGATGAGGATGGCACGCTCATCTGGATTGAGACTCTCTCCAAATTTAACCTTCTTTGTATTTGTGGGATCATGACTGATATACATGTTGAAGGTTTCCTCTACTGATATGTTTGATCCCTCTTCAAGCTGATGAGGCATAGGGATCAAATAGATGTCATCAGCTAGGTTGATAGGTTTTGCATTGGAAGAATTCTCAGCATGATTAACATCGTAAGCACATCCTGGTGCAAAATGAAATGGTTGCAACATTTCTTCGTTAGGGAAGAAATCTTTAGGCTCAACAGGTGAGTTAGTGTGATCCCAATCGATAACATCTACATTGAGATACAACGGTCTGGATGGATCTTCCGGATTGTGGAGTGGAGTGTTCAAATAAATGGAGACCATGTTTATGGAATGGAATTGATCTCTAGGACCACATGAACAAACATCTACATCATCGATGCAACTCCCATACCCAATATATGGCTCTATCGGCATGGGCATGAATGGGTCCTCTCTATGCGCACTACAAATGACTAGATCCTCTCTATGCACTGATTACAATATTGGATCGTTCGGCTCAATGAGCTCCCTGTAGATAGGTGGGTCAAGAAATAACATGTGATAGATCACATTAAATTTTAGTGGTATTCCCATAAGGTGAGGGTTCAAATTGATTTCTCATTGCATTTCCTCAACCATGTAAGGTGCATTGTGGTGACGCAGGTAAGGAGGTCCTAGGTAGGATCTCTCCACTTTGTCTTTTTCATCGCTATCATAATACAAGCCCTTATTTTCCCCCACAAGAATGGGATGTTCTGGTAAATGTTGCCCCATATAGGCTATCTCCTGATCACTATCGTTGTTGTTCGATAAAATCGAGTACAAGTGTCATAAATACAATACTACCTCATAAACTAGCTCAGCCTCACCCCCGATTGATTATCAGGTGAAGACTCACTATCTACTGAGATATTCTCATGATACATCTCGGGCGGTGCTATGGTGACGTAAGACACCAGTAGACACCTAAAACGCATCATGTCGAGGGTGACTACTCATATGGACATGCTACAAGACCATATGGAAGATCTTGGATAGACTCCAAGATAGAGCAGTGGTTCTAACCACTCAATTTGGGCTCCTTGGCCTAATCAGTCTGAACCATAGCCCAGACCTATGGTTTACAGCTGAACCATGGCTGAGACCTATGGTTTGCAGTCTAGACCATAGTTGTGACCTGCGGTCTTAACTGAAGTTCAGTTGGCCTTCAATCCGAGCCAAATCGGTTGAAACGACCATTGGATCTAGAAGAAGGTGGTTAGAGGGTGGAAGCTTCCATTCCAACTATCCTAACCACCCCTTCTTGATCTTGGCTTCTCTAGGAAGCCACCCCTAGCCCTTGGGTAGTCCTATAAGTACCCCTCAGAATTAGGGTAAAATATATAGAGGATTTTGATAGTGAAGTGTCAAAATACGATGAGAGAGCATTGGATATTTGAGCAATGGAGCCCTATCGAATTGTACACTCAATCGAGTATACTAAGAGAGAGCTATTGCACTTATCCCCTACCTACTTGCCAATATTCATGATGAATTGCATTATGGATGCCCTAGGAGTCTAGGAGAGCCAAGAAATGCAAATCCAGGCAAATGAAGGCCCATCACAGTGATTTAACCACCAAACCTATCAGAAGGACATCGAAGGTGACCCTTGAACATCAATTGGACAAGGAGGTTAAGCCCACTACCCTTGGAATTGAGGGTAAGCCTATCAGAGTGCTAACCATGACTATCAGCCATGGTTTATAGTGCAGACCATGCACCAGAGCTACGGTTTGTAGTAGAGGTATAACCGCCTTCCTATTTCCATTTTTGTCTAGCTAATTAGGTTAGATTAGTTGTTTTTATGGTTTAATAGCATTTTAGAAGACTTCTGACCGTAGAACTAGGTTAGATTTACATTTTATGCTTATGCTTCAATTAGGACTTAAATGCTTTCTTTATGCATGTTTATGCTTCACTTTTCATATCTGATCCATGCATAGTGTAGTTGCTACTTTCCTTTATGCTATTACATGAATCTTGATTCACTTTGCATAGCTTAGAAGCATTCTTTATATTTTCTTGATTATGCATGTTAATGGTGTCATTATGCAATTTACCTAAAAGGGCCTCATCATGAGAGGTTGCCTATATTTTTGACATTCTTGTGTTGTTTCTTGACCGCAGGGAATAGTTTCAAAGGAGAGCAAACCATCAAGTTCCTTCCCCATCATGAAGAAGAGGGCACCTCCACCCTAGAGCAGTTCGTGCCATTCTGAAAGGCATTTGGAAATCACACCTACCCTTAAGAGGGAAAACAATTGTGCACTCCTATTGTAATATTGTATCAAAATGAATATCCCTAAGAGGGACGTACTTGTAATTGGATTTTGGCTTTGAATACAATGGAATAAAGTGTTTTCTTTCTTGTTTCATTTGTTGTCAATTTTGTTTTCTTGTATGCATGTTATATCTTTACCATTTATCGCAATAGGAGCCGCTATCGGGTGTGACCCTTTCTGGTGGTTACAGAGGTGATCATGGTGGCACCCCATATTTTTAGGATCTGACTATGCTTTGTTGGCTTTTGTATTTGTAGGTACAGACCGCAGCTATCAGCTATGGCCCAACAACTAAACCATAGGTACAAGGCATGGTTCACAGTCAGAACCGTAGGTCAGACCTGCGGTTTCCTGCTGACAACACAGACAACCAATTTTAGAACTTCTAGATAGTGCAGGACATGAGGTAGGTCCTTTTTCTAGACCTCTGTCACTTTTTTGTTCTCTGTGTTTTTATAGTAGGTCAAATTCGAATGCAAATTAGGAAAAGAACTAAAAAAAATGGTAAATCAATTGTCCTAGTTTGCTTTCGTACTTTGCTTTCACTAGAAAGGCGCTGCTGGGAACAACGGACCTCTGATTGTAGTCCACCCTAGGCTACAGCATGCTTGATAGATATGTGTTGATGGTTTGCATGTGTGAGGCCCGATTAGTGGCCATTTAGCATCATAATGTGCATAGTCTTAAAGAGCATCTAGAGTAACTTGCATTTTCTGAATCTGAAACATCTTTCATTTGCATAGCATTTAGAAAATGAGCATGTGTGCTATATGATGCATTTCTTTTATGTACATTAAAAAGAACCACACACACCATGAAACACTTAAATGCTAGTGAGTTGGGCTTGACATCCAACCACTAGTAGGGTTCAACGACGGTGGGCGTAACTTCCATCCGTTGGCCCAAATCCTATGAACCCTTGATACATAGACCAATACCGGATCCAAGAACCATCCGTAGCCCAGAAAATTTGCATGTACTCCTCTTCGGAGGGTATAACGCTGACTGGGTGAGATTGGGTGAGGATCTGGCAGGACCTGTGCTCCTTGTCCGGGTGTGGGCTTCATTACCACACACGGGGATTTACGTGACTTGGAGTTCATAGCCAAGTTGTCGAGCTACGAGCGTACAGGTGAAATCCATTAAACCAAGAATAAAATCCAACAAGTTTTGCAAAACACGATAAGAGTTTCTACAACTGATACAACACATATTGAAAACACATCAAACAGTTTAGGGCTCAACTTTTAAAATGTAAAGGAGATAATCACATTGTTTACTTTGTATGCTTCTTTATTGCTTAATACATCAAGATAAGGCCCTCCTTGAGGCCACAATTTTTAGTAAGAGAGGAAACCTCTCGAGTCTTGTTTAGTCGGTTCATCATGATGACTAGGCATGATAGAGCTCAATCACGAGCTAATGAGTCGAAGAGTTCATGGAGGGGCTCTAAACGCTCCCGATGTTCTCCTGAGGATCTTTCAAACCTCGTACGCCTCCTTGCTAGGCGTCGCACTCATTGTGCACCTGAGGATCCAATCCTCCAAGCGTGACCTTCTGAGAGTCATCGTGAGCTCCCTTCATCATGCAGGGGGTTCACCCATATAGATCATGGGGTTTCTTCACATATGGTGAGAACCCAAGTCCCTAGGTCTCCATCTAAGGAGATAGAGAGTCATGGATCATACTCCATGAGTCAGTCCTATAGGGAGTCTGAGTCTCATGCAGCCCATGAGAGGCAACTACTCCAAGACCAATTGGAGGAAGTGCACCGTCAGCGTAAGTGCCTAGAGCGTGAGTCCACAGAAAGAAAGAGAGCACATCAACAAAGGTTGGATGAGCTCCAACGATGTGAAGAGAGGATTTACCAACAGAAAGCACGTGAAGAACAATCATGTGAGGTAATTCCTAAAAAGAAGCTCATACCTAGAGTGTTCAGGCAACAAGTCAATGCGACGCACCCAGTGCATCGTCAAGAGTTGCCACTTAAGCAAGTAGATAGCCATGCTTATAGATAGATAGACATGCCTAGGGTTATCGAAGAGCAACCAAAAGAGACATCTAGGGATCCCATGCATAAGCGTGAGGTCGAGAGTAGTCAAGTTCGATAGGTGAGCAGTGTCAATGCTCGAAGGTCATCACAATCCTTGGGGCATATACAATCTATTCCACCATATAAGGAACCTGTGATTACTTTCCATAAATAGGAAGTCAAACCTGTCCTTATCAGGGAATCTGATCCTCCATTGCATATCATAGCGAGGATACAACATATTGCGTATAAGCGAGTGTTGGTGGATACAGGATCATCGATTAATATCATTACCACCTCAGCATTCAAGCATCTCAAAATTCCACTTTCTCACATCAAGGAAACAAATTTCATATTGCAAGCCTTTAATGATGTGGAATCCCCTACAGTAGGCACAATAGTCCTCCCCATCGAGGTGGGATAAAATATTATTCCTACATTGTGCTACGTTTTAGAGGGGTCAAGACAGTATAATCTGCTGCTTGGAAGACCATGGATAAGAGCCATGGAGTGCGTACCATCAATAGTGCATCAATGCATTAAGTACACCCATGGGGGTGAAGTTCATGTAGTTGAAGTGGACCCAGATCCCTTCAAGTATTATAAGCCTAAGGATAATCCGTAGGAACCAGGTGAGATGCCTATGCATCTGCAAGCTAAATTGGATGAGCCTATCCAAAGTGTGGACGCAGCCTCATAGACGATGTTGGAATTGCCATCCCCACCGCTATCACCTATGGAGTCACCTACAACCCCTGCACTCTCGACACCACTTAGCAGGGAAGGATTAATGAATGCCCTTATGGAGTTGCTCACAGCCGCTTTGGAGGTATCATTAGAGGATCTTCACACTCCTATCAAGGAGGAAGAACCTAGCATGGTCATGGATGCACCCGAGTGTATCACACCCTCTTCATCCATCATGACACCAGATAGTTCTTACGAGGACTATGGTGAATATGAAGAGCTTATGGAGGCTAGTATTATGATGCTGCCCACCATAGAGTCCACTGAAGATTTAGGTCAGCTTTTCATCGAGTCTCCACCTACGGATCCTATCCCGGAGACATCGTGTGAGCATGAGGAAGGTTCAGTTATCACAACTAAAATAGAACAGCCTCAGTATGTTGATGAAGTACCCATGATGCATGAAGTTGTGGAGTTTTCTCATGAGTTTGTGGGGATGGTCGACATTAGGCCAGATGATCAAGTGATTCTTAATCACATAAAGTAGGAGATGGGGCAACCCAGTGGTGTTTCCACATTGCCAGGTCCAAAATTTTTGAGATTGGTCACTCTTGACTCATTTCTCATGGCACCATCTCGAGAGCACAAACAAGTAGGTTCCTCACATCATATTGGGGGTACTGAAAGTGACACAGTTCAACACAACGAAGTGAAGCAAGAGCTTGAGCTGAGTCATATGCATGAGCATGTGGATAACATTGATGAAATGTATCATCAAGAAGCATCCACATCAACTCAAGTGAAGGAAATAGGTGATTTGCAATTACCTAATGGATCCATAGCATCCACTTTTCTATTTCCTTCAAATGACAAAGGTATTTCGAATCAGTCATTGGAAATACATATGAATTCTTTGTCAGTCTTGCGATCCATTTTAAGTCGTCTAGAATGGATGGAGCATCGAATGGATGAGCAAGATAAGTCATTGCATTTTATCAAGAATCGGATTGAAAATCTAGAATTACAAAAGCAACCCTTGCCTGAGGATGAATCGCTTCCTGTGCAAGTATAGGAAAAGCCTCAATGGAAGCAAAAGCCCATGCGGCCAACCCAACCATTGGATTCTCAAAGCAAACCAATGCGGGGCAAGAGCCCAAAATAGTCACAGCATAGTGGGACTCCATTACAAGAGTCTATGTCTGATATCTTTCAGAAGCTGCAAGAGGCTAAGGTCATCACCTTGCCTAATGTCATCCCTTTAAACCCAAATAGAGTTAAACCTATGGGTTACAGGGAGCATCACTACTATCTCTACCATCGAATAGAGGGTCATGGCATTCGAGATTATCATGAATTTAAGAGTGTGGTGCAAAATTTGATAGATAAGGGGGTTTACCATGTAGATGGTTCTCTTAGAGTGCCCCAATATGATGAAGTGGAGGTTACGCCTCTTCATGAGTGACCTCGAAGTCGTCAGTCACCTCGTAGGCCCAATAGGCCAGTGCAATGAGTAGTTTCATTTCAGATGACTACTCTAACTTTGTTTCAAAAGTTACACGAGGCACATGCATTCATATTACCTGAAGTTAAGCGTAGGGCATCCAAAACTGGGTCACCTGATAGAGGTCCCTTTTGTGTGTATCATCGAGTGCATGGACACGACATTCGGAGTTGCCAGTCATTTAAGAGGGTCATCGAAGACCTAGTCGAATGGGATGAGATCCATGAGGATGGCTCTCTCGTTCACCCATGTCGAAGCATAGGCACACCGATGAGGTCCAATATTCACCTAGGGGAGTTGAGTTCTATCACTCTTCCTGAATAAGCTGATTACTTTTTAGTAAATAGCATGCACATTGGGGGTCTTCAAGGTAGCATACCTTTCCCACCAGCCACGCCACATTCGATAAGGAAAAATGAGGAATTTAGAGGTATTGCACCTCCCTCACCATTGTCGAATGGCACACTCACTAGGGGTATATAGGGCAGCATGCCCTTCCCAAAAGGCTCCAAGGGTTCCTAAAAATTGCTTGGTCAAGTCAGTCAAAAAGCTCCAAAGGTGTCTGTAAGCCCTTTGGTCAACCTCAAAAGCTTCGAGGGTTTGGTCAAAACCGCTCGGTCATCCCAAAAAGGCTCCAAGGGTCCCTGAAACCACTTGGTCATGTCAGTTAAAAGCCCTAAGGATTTGCTTATAATCACTCGGTCATCCTAAAAAGCTCCAAAGGCATCTTTTAGCCCTTTGGTCAAATGCAAAAGGCACCAAGAGTTTCTGAAAAATTGCTTGGTCAACCCCAAAGGCTCCAAGGATTCTCAAAATCGCTTGGTCATCCCAAAATGCCCCAAAGGTACCCATAATCCCTTTGGTCAATCCTAAAAGCTCCAAGGATTCCTAAAAATTGCTTGGTCAATCTAAAGGCTCCAGAGGCATGTACTCGCCGTTTGGTCAATTATGAGGCTCAAAACCCATAAAAATTATAAAATCAATAAAATCCAAAAAAATTGGTAAAGCATAAAATCCAAAAACATTTGCATTTGCATTTTTATTTTGCATTTACACATGCATTCGCTGCATTACTGCATTGCATATAGGCATTCGTCATCCGTTGCATTCCGTAATAGAAGGCATTGTGTTTGTCAGTCTTACAAACGATGCCATGTTTGTGTTTAAATCATGCATCTCTGCATTTATCATGATCCATCATTCATGTGAGTAATTGTGTTTTTCAACACAACCTATAATGTTGCTATGGAGATATACTAGGGTTTTTCGGTCACTCAGTCATACCTAGTAGTCTTATCAAGAGTTGGTAGAAAGCTTGCTTTGCTTTTGTAGCTAAGGTTTGGTTAGTATAGCCCTTAGCATATCATAAGCCTATCACTAATCAACAAATTTAAACAATCCTAACAAGGACTAGGGGAAGATGAAAGCCATGAAGCAGGACCGGGTATCCTGAAGCGAAAAGAGTTATTCTTGCTTATCCCTCTGTGCGGACGGTATGGGAAATGTTGGCAGTTGGCAAAAGGACAGGTTAGTTCCCTATTCAAAATCCCTTGCTTACGATAAAATGAGCATATCCCAAAGAGATATCCCACATCAATCCTCATGATTGATACCCTAGATCGATATCATAGATCGACTCCCTAGAGTGATATCCCATATTGATATCATAAGATCGATATTCTCAATCGATATACCAAAAATAGTTTTTCCAAGTAAATCTCCCCAAAGGAAAGTTTTTGAAGAAAATTATCAAATGTAAATGCCAAAAAGTGAAGATCAAGTGAAGATCATAAAATAGGCTTAAATCAAAGTTCAAAGTGAAGTTCAAAGTGAAGATCAAATGAAGATCATAAATCAAAAGTTCGAGCAGAGATCAAATGAAGATCCAAAATCTAGTTCGAAGAGAGATCAAATGAAGATCCAAAGATAGTTCAAAAAGAAGATGGAATCAACTCCCTTGCTTCACTACATATGATCAAGTATCCCAAAAATTGAAGGATAGAAAGGAATGAGCCTGAATCCTTAGAATTGTCAACACTATTGTACCTTATGCATGATGATATGTCTAATGCATTAGCATCTCGCTTATGAACAAGACCAATGTTTGAATGTGGAAGAGCTAGCTTCAGGTGTCCTGCATTGCCTAGTGGCTTAGTCCAACTAAAATCTAAACTTGAGATTGGATAAGACATTTGTGGAACCCCTATCTTAGCAATGGGCTGAAAGAATCCTGCCTAACATCGGGGAACGCTCGTGTCTTATCTTAAAATATTCATTTGCACACACAAGGATAATGAATAGTTAGGGTCTATCCTAGCAAAAGCCTTTTATCTCAGAAGTCTAGTGTGGTTAGTATGCAACTTTTGATAAGTCTATTAGGGTGTTTGAGTCTCATGGAAAACCTCAAAAATTTCTCCCATAGCAACAAAGTGTCAAAAATGGCAACCATATAAATCATCAAATTGCAAAGTATCAAACCCATGATACATCATTATAAAAAGCACAATCAACATATAGGATAGATACCGGATGGATATTAGCAATAATATTTAGATGACCACTGACTATATCATGCACATTTTTCAAATTTGCAAAAGAAAATTGAATGACACATTATATCATTCGCATCATAAACATTGCATACCATTGCATTTCATATATGGGTGATTAATTGATTAAATTCTTATCTTAAGGATTTTCAATTACATTCATGATTTTTATACATTCTGTGGCATCATCCATTAGATTGATAAACATATTTGCATTCATTCCTTATGTTTTAAGTGATTAAAGCATATAGGTTCATTTACATTAGATTAGCATCATGTAAATAAAGCATTACATACATTAATGCATGAAAAGAAAGCAATATCAAATATGCGTTAAGAGAAAAACATCGCATCCATATGCATCCATCAAAAAGCACATCTAAGCATCTAAGATCACTGCATATCATCATCATAAATCAAATAGCTATCTAGTGCATGTCATCCATACATCACATCATATAGCATCAGCATAACATAAGCATTGCATCCATGTGCATCACATAAACATAAAATTAAAAATAAATAAGTACACAATAAATGAGCCATAATAATGATCATATCATATATATAATGTGTGTCTCAGAGTACATCGGGAGTACAAAAATACCCATAGGCTACAAATGTGTAGGTCCTCGACCTTACACCAAAAATGAGATATATCAAAAATATGTCCTGTAATAGTAGAGCTCTAGCTCTGATCTGCTCCCCCTATACCAGAGCTCTCACCACCTCCCTCAGTACTATGCTTAGGAGCCTACTCTGCCTGTTGCCCTGCTAACTATTATGGATCCTACTGTGAGCCCTGAGTACCACCTAGCCCGAAGAGGCCTAGCACTCATCCAACTACCCCCTATGCTATGGGCACCTCTGTGCACCAAGACCTATGACTGGATGCTGTAGAAGACTACCCTACCTCCCTGGTCTTGGTATGACTGTTGCCACCATGCGTACTGGAGGACCTATGTGTCCTCTCGCTCTGATGGGTGCGATGGCTAGAGCTAGTAGTGGACTATCCTGTAGTTCGAGATCTAGTCCATTGGGACTCTACAACATATGGATCCTCAGGAACCTTTGCACCCAACATCTGAATGTAGCCAACTAGTTGGTCTACCCGAGCAACCCTGGATGCATGCCTCTCATTGGCACTCATAAGTAAACCCTGTAGGTATTGAATCTCTGCCATAGGATCTCGACCACCTAGTAGTACTATTGTTGGTGCTATCAAAGGCCCCATAATCACCATAGAGGATGGAGGACCCCCCTCTGTGCCCTGAGTAGATCCTACTCTGCTATGGTTGCATCCCTCTATGCCTCTGCCAAGTCACGAGCATGAGTGAGCTCACTAACCTGGGTCTTTGCTATGGTCGCCCATGCTGTCAGGCTAGCAATCTCTTGCTCCACCTACATTAATCAATGATCTCTCTCTGTCAACTATGCCTACAGAGTAGCGATAGTAGTGTCTCGCTCCCTCTGCTGCATCTGGAATCACCTAAGCTGACTCTACAAGTTAGCCACCTATGCTAAGAGTAGCCCCTCTACACTATCAGGAGGGACCTCACCCTCCTCTGGAGCCTCCTCATCGGGATCAATCTCGGGAGCCTCCTCAGTGGTAGCCTCTGCACCCCAGCCACCCTCTGTCCGCTAGCACACCCTATGCCCATCAGGATCCACCTCTGCTCTGACCTGATCTACCGTTCGGCCCAGAGGCCTTGTCCCATACCAAAGTAATAGAGACCACCATCCATCATACTCTGGAGTGGTCACCACTATGTCAACCCTAGTCTCTTGGAAGTCATCTGGAGCATCACCTAGAGCCAGAGGTTGGATCCATGATAGATCCCTCTCCAAAGCCAAGCGCCTGTAAGTGAATGGGATCTCTGGGATGTCTTGCACCATGCCAAACTACCATAGGACGTGAGAGAAAAATTGAAACTCTCTGATCTCGGCCTTTCGATCGAGTAGCCATCTATCCTAGCGAGACTGTCGAAGCCACTCGTCGACCTCAAGCCAGTCAGGATAATCCATGTAGGGCCGCCACTAGATATCATCCAACCCAAGTGCTACAAACCGGGTAATGTAATGTTGGGTCTCACCAGCATGAGTCCTACTATAGAAACCCTCCTCCTCCCGAGGCCAGTAGGTAGCATAGCACTGATGCTCATCATCAATGTCTGTAATGTGTAGGGGTAGCTCCCTAGGATGCTCTACCCTGATATGCTGCCAGCCCCAGATCTATAAAAGTAGACTGTAGTTGATGCCCTTACGACTACGCTTAGTGATCTGATATAGCTCTCGATATAGCTAAGCCAATAGAGTGCTCCCCTAGGCTAGGAGCAGTGGTTGGCAGATAGAGCTCTGGACAACTCTACGCATAGTAGCTAGAAGGTTCTAGGGAATCCTCATGCCCGAGGATTCTAGAAGCACATATTGCACCACCAGGTGCATGAAAATTGCCTCGTGCATGGAGAAGACATTCTTCCCCTACCAATAGCCGATGTGGACCCCTCCATGGTCAATGGTGCCCTGAGCCTCCTCGCTCCGAGCACCAAAGATAGCATCGAAGATAGACTCCTTAGCCCTAGAAGTAGAGCATACGATGGCCTCGCCATCAATGGGGATCCTGAAGATCTTGTATACGTCCTCTAGTGTAACTGTCATTTCACCTGTAGGTAGGTGAAACGTGTTGGTCCGCATATTCCAGCATTGGGCCAATGCAATCAGATAGGATTGATCTACCCTAATGGTGGGTAGATCCAGAATGTAGCCGAAGTCGATAGCTCTGAACCACTCTCGCTCACCATCAGTGAGCTCTCCATGAAGAGTCTTCAGAATGTTAGGCTCTCATGCTCTAGAGGTCAATATCTGGAATAAATAGCATAATATAAGGAAAAATCTAACTAAAACAAGCAAAATCATTTAAAAACTAACCTAAAAATCATCAAAAAAAAGTAAAAAAAATTGATCAAATTTCAAAAACATGTCATCATGTAGGCCTACAAATTAAATTTGTCAATAAGACAGGTCAGAAATGCATTAAATGACATTAATTGCCTCTAAAAATTTAGAAAAATTAAAAAATTTGTAAAATTTTCCTAAAGTTGGTGAACCGAAGGTCAACCCTACGGTCTACATGCGGTCAAAATTTGATCATTGGGATTTTGAATATTGACCATAGTTGTCAGCTATGGTCCCCAATTGACCAATTGGGAACCACAACTGGTACCTACGGTCTCCGATTGAAGTCCAACCGGGTGCGATACCGTGGCCAAAAATGCAAAAAAAATTAAATCTAAGCTACCTTGGCCTAATATGAGGTTCATTACTGGAATTTTAGTGCAATTTATTTGCCAATTTTTTAATTAGCTTCATTTTAATTGGTAATGGATGCGAGGTCTTAGTTTTTGAGTTACCTTGCCCTTGTCTCGTCCTCCGCGGCTAGAAGATGATTGTCTGTGCCCTACCATCATGTTGTAAGTCGGTGTGCGGGTAAGGTGTGGTGGATTTTAGGTCAGTTTTGTCAGCTATCACTATCGGAGATCCAGTTTGCAGGTCACTATCAAGGAATAATGAGAGATATTTGAAATTTAGAATTTTTATAAACTTCTCATATTTCACGTGGATAGCAAGCCCTAGCCGCAGTTCCCAAATTTGCAAATGGGAACCATAGAACCTAGTCACGTTTTGCAACTGGCAGGAAATTTAGAAAAATCCCACCATGGGAAGGGCCAAAAAGATCAATTAATGCCTCCCATTGGGTCAGAATTCAATAAAAGTAAGCTAATTTGGAAATTTGGTGATAATCAAGCACCAGGATCCAATAAAAAATTAAAAATCTAGCTGAGATTATAAAGTACAATCGAGGTCATCACTATGATAATCCTTTCATGGAGTGACGCACCTCCCAGAAAATAAATAAGCTAAATGCATAATTCAAAAAATTAAAAAAAATCAAATAAATTAAAACACCAAATGCTCCTCGTATTTAGTAATTTACCCTATACACTTGGCGGTTGTAGCGACTTGCGATCCATGCAATCCGGTAGGATGAGTAAATTACCATAAGGACATTTGGGGCAAAAATTATCATCGTCGATCTGATATGCTTCTTTTCAATCCCTAAGAAGGCCTTCATGGTTGGACTTCTCCACGGGAATGAGGCATTGCATGCCATTTCTTCTATGACCTTTTTTTTAGAAAATCATCGATAATTTGATTCAACACAAATTTGATTGGATTTGTATCAATTCGATTCCCTAAGATAGCTATTGTAGCCCGACTGCTCCATGGGATAGAAGCATGCAAATACTATTAATAGTTGGAATCAAAAGATAAACTAGGCCTAGCCAAGGCATTAATTTTCTCAAATCTAAATTTGTTCAAATCATCCATGGTGGTCAAGCAACATCGTCACTTCATACATTTTCATTACCCTCATTGAATCGTCGCTTGAGGGGGTAGTCATAATATCAAATCATAATCAAAATAAATAGATCCCAAAGATCGTAGATCCCTTGATCTTGTCAAAATTGCATATATCCTTGCAAATCATTGTAAACAACTATCATAAACTTACCCCTTTTCTTAGAGAAAATAGCAAATATGATAATATGTTTGTTTAATAACTATCATAAGCTATCAAAAACTACCCTAATGACTAATGGTGAGTGCAATATTTTCAATTTTAAGCCTCCAAAGAGTTAGAAGCAATGATTCTAAGATGCACAACATTTTACTGGACCTGGGGCATCTAATGTTGATATGACTAATGATCATCGTAGAGCCTTCGACATTATTTTAGGAGGTCTATTTTTGCTCAGCATTGTTGTACTCATATGGACATGCTACAAGATCATATAGAAGATCTTGAATAGACTCCAAGATAGAGAAGTGGTTCTAACCACTCAATTTGGGATCTTTGGACTAATAAATCTGAACCGCATCCCAAACCTATGATTTATAGCTGAACCACAGCTGATACCTATGGTTTGTAGTATAGACTACAGTTGTGACCTACGGTCTTAATTGAAGTTCAGTTGACCTTCAATCCGAGCCAAATCTATTGAAATGACCATTAGATTTAGAAGAAGATGGTTAGAATGTGGAAGCTTCCATTCCAACTATCCTAACCACCCCTTCTTGATCTTGTATTCTCTAGGAAGCCAAACCTAGCCCTGGGACATCCTTTAAGTACCCCTCATAATTAAGGCAAAGATATATAAAGGATTTTAATAACAAAGTGCTATCAAAATACGATCAAAGAGAGCATTGGAGATTTGAGCAGCATGATGAGGCCTGGAAATGCCTCAATCATAACATGTTTTGAACACTAAAAATGCCTATAAACTCTTATGTTTTATCTGATATGTTAGTTAAGTTGATTCAATATGTTGTATATTAACCATTTTGCATGATCAATGTATTTGGAATATTATATGCTGATTTTACAGCTTTTTGCATAGTTTTGTGTTCTTTTTGCTATGATTTGCTACAATGGGATATGCTTAGAATAATAGCAGCATTTCACTAATCATGTTTTGATTTGTCTCAAGCATTTATTTCACCTAAATCTAGCAACAATGCAAGCAAACTATTGCTGTATAGCAAAAATTGGTCTTTCCCATGTAAATTCCAGCCAGCTGTCCATAAATAGCAAGGCATGGAATTCACATGAGGAAAGAGATGAAGACCATTGGAATTTGATCTTAAGAGATAACCCACCTGAGAGATGCAGAAGAAATCACTGGAAAAGCACACATTTGTTCATTCTGAAGTATCTTCGGAATGAACAGATATCTTCGAAATGAGAGAACACAACATCTTCGAAATGAGCGGATCTTCGAAATGAAGAATGCAGTATCTTCGAAATGAGCGGATCTTCGGAATGAAGAATGCAGTATCTTCGAAATGAGCGATCTTCGAAATGAGAATGCAGTATCTTCGGAATGAGCGATCTTCGGAATGAGAATTGCATTATCTTCGAAATGAAGCCACTTATCTTCGAAATGAAAACAGAGTGTGCTTTTTGACTTGTTGACCGATTTTTGAAGCCAAAAAAGGGAAATAAAGGTTGGAAAAAGTAAAGGAAAAGATCTTCCATCTGTCTTTGCCATCATTGCCGACCAAAGCCATCATTAAGGGAAAGATCAAGTTTTAATCTTCTTCTAGGATAAAACCAGAATTTGTTGCAGCATTGTAGGATTAGATCTTTTGAGATATTCTTTGTTTGTAATCAGACCTTAGGACATCTATAAATATTGCTCCCATTCAGGTTGAGCCGAGTAACATATAGAGGTAATAGTAAGTAGTAGCAGTAGGAAGTAGAAAGTAAGGAAGAAGCAAAAAATAGGTAGAAATTGACTGTTATAGTCCTGTAATAGTTTTTCAACAGAATTATTGTAATCATGTCTTTTAATCAATAAAGTACACCAGTTCTATTTCATATTGCTTGTAAATGAGTGTGATTAAGATTTAGAGAGAGAGAGAGACTTATACCTTCTTCTAGACAAGGAGGCTGGCCACTTCCAGACATAGGAGGAGGACTAACAAGCAGGTTTTTATTCTGATTTTGCTGCAGCAGAATGAGTTGTAGAACTTGTTATTTCAATTGCTTGTAAACAGCTGACAATATTTGTGATCTTAGTTTATTTATGTTTAGATTAAACTTGTGCTTAATGTTTTAGTTGTAATCTCTACTTTCAGCAAAGCTTCCATTTTATTTTAGACTGTTATTCCTAGAATTTACTATTTTTTTAGCAATTTCTTGCATTTTATGTTTTGTTATCAAATCCTGCATAGAAGATTGACAACCTTCTGTTACAGAGCTTTGACAGTTTTTATTTCCACATTAGATCTAGACTTTCATTACTACAAAAGTAATTAGATTTCCTTTCTGCAATTAGGATCAGACTTTCAATTCTACAACTATTATTTCTGCAATATAATTAGGTCTTATTCTGTAATTGTAATTAGGACTTCATTTCTGTAGTTAATGATTAGTTTCCAATTCTGCAACTTAGATTAAGATTTAATTCATGCAATTTAGAGATAGGAATGTCCCAAAACCCCCCACACAACCGGTTCCACCAATAAGACCTGTTGCTCTAGATTGACCTAAGTTATAGTTGTTTCACTTCTTCCATGAGATAGCCTTGTACACTGCCCTGGATTGACAAATTCATTGAGAATTAATGATGGTATAATGACTACGCATCATTTTGGCACCGTTGCTGGGGAATAGTGTTGCCAAAAAAAACAAACAGTCCAATAGTTGTAATCAGACTAAGCTATGAAAATTTAGGTTAAAATCTGAATACAACAGCTGAGGAAGGTAACAACTATTGACTTAATTTATGTCATTCAAGAGTAAACATGAATGAATAAGTCTAGGGATGAAAAAGGTAGAACTACCCCAAAGGATCCCTGGCTTGTTCCATTAAGGAGATCTTCACGCTTAAGGGGTGAATCACCTGTGTTTGAACTACCTAAAAGATTGATAGAAAAATCACCAGTCTCACCATCATTAGAACATTCTGAGATAGGAAAATCACCAATTTTATCATCATCAGAATATCCTAAGAAAGACAATTCATCAGACTCATCATCAACAGAGGGTCTTGGACCTCTTGAGAGAACAATTTGGAAAGCTTTAACTTCTCCTAGGAAACAGGAAACTATGGCAGAAGGAGGCAATGTAGATGGCCAACATGGCTATGTCCATAATGAAGGAGATGATCAGGATATGCTCCAACCTTCCAGAACATTTGAATATCCTATTCGTCTGAATCCAACACAAAACTCTCCCATGAAGACCATTTCACCTTCAGTACTTCCAACCTTTCGAGGTGTTGTATCTAGAAGATCCTGATCAGTTTTTGTTTGAATTCAAGGTAGTGTGTCAGACCTATGATTATATAAATGACAATCAAAAACTTAAGGTTTTTCCCTCAACACTCAAGGATTCAGCATTGCGTTGGTTCATGAGCTTAGAGCCAAATTCCATAAGAACCTGGGATCAAATGGAAACTGTCTTTTTAGATAAATATCAGGAATATTGCCGTGTAAGGAATAGAAAAGATGAGTTATTCAGAATCAAGCAGGAAGATGATGAAACATTGGAAGATTATCTTGATAGGTTCTCCTTTGTTCAAAGGAGATGTGGACTTGTAGAACCAGAATTATGTAAAACCATATTTTTGAGAGGATTGCAAGATGAATCCAGAGAAGTTCTAGATTTGATGGGAAAAGGGGATGTAACCACTCTCAGTAATGAGGAAATTATGGATCTTTGCAGGAATTACTCTCGCACTAAACAGAGAAGAAGAAAAAGCCACACAAATGGCACTGATGTAAAGGACCTGATAGAGGAACTTGCAAATTTCAAAACTGATATTCTAGTGCACCTAAACACTACTTTGGGGGAAATGTCTGCAAAAGCAAAAAACATAGAACCTTTGGCAATTTATTGCCCAAGATGTAGAAATAAACATGCTTTGTAGGAATGTCCTTTGAATAAAACATCTATCTCAGCCATTTGTAGTATCTGTTCAAAAAGGCATTCAACTGATCAATGCCACCTGCTACCACAACTCAAAACTGTGTTAGAAAATCAGACTGAGGAACTCAACTATATTGGACCGAAACAAGGGGGAAATTTCTCTCAATATCAAAATCCCCCTCGTTTTCCTACAAATTGGGGGCATAATCCTGGTACTATGCCTTGGGGACAATCAGAACCACCCCAACGTCCTTGGAATTATCCTCAATGGACAAATTCCCAAGAATGGCCACAAGCAAATTGGAGTAACCCAGCCTGGAATCAGAATCAAAACAACCCCTCATGGAATCAAAACAACCCATCTTGGAATCAAAACAATCCAGCTTGGAATCAAAATCAGACTAATCCACATTGGATGCAAAACCAACCACAGTGGAATCAGCAATACCAGTCCTATCCAAGGCAGCAAAGGAATCAAGGTCAAAATCAGCATTTGTTGCCTGCACCTAATCAAAATTTTCAAGAAAAACAATAGCAAACACAGCAAGTGAAACAACCTCAATTGCCAGCTCAACCAGTCACTAATCCAAACAGCATGAGACAGACACCTCCTGTCTATGTGGCTGAAGCTAAAGAAAATGTTGAAATTAATGTTCTTGATTGTAGTAACATCCAACTTCGTTCAGGAAAAGTTGTACCTAAACCAGTTTCAATTGAAATCAAAGAAAATGAAGAGCAAGAATCATCAGAACCAGAGAAAATTCAACCAACAATGGAGACAGAAGAAAAATTGGAACCAGAGATAGAGAAAGAGACACAAGCAGAACAATTACCAAGGATAATTCCATATCCTGAAAGACTTAATGCAATACCAAAAAATTTTGAGTCAGAATTGGTCAAAGAACTCAAAAAGTTGACTATATCATTGCCCTTATTGCAAGCTATTAAGGAAATACCAGAGATTAATAGTACTATCCAAAATTTGTGCATTAAAAGAGCAGGAAGAAAAAAGAAGGCATTTCCCAAAACTGTGCAGGTTGAAGGGAAGATAGTTGATCTCTTATCTGGAAAACTAGTACCTCCAAAGTATAGTGATCCAGGAAGCCCAGTTATCACAGTCACCATAGGTTCAGTACCAATATCAAATGTCTTAGTAGATCTAGGAGCTGCAATAAATGTCATGACCAAGGATACAATGGAACAATTACAGCTCAAACATCTCAGCCCCACATTTACAGTTTTAGAAATGGTCGATAGGTCAGTTGCAAAACCTGAAGGAATCATTGAAGATGTCCCTATAGAAGTTTCTTCTTGGGAATTCCCTGTAGATTTTTTGGTTTTACAGCCAAGAAATTCAGCACATGGATATCCCATTATTTTGGGAAGACCTTGGCTTGCAACTGCAGCAGACCTTCATAGATTGCAGATCTGGAAATATGACTATTTCAAATGGTATTGATCTGAAACAAATTTCTTTATATCCTCCTGCAAAACCATCTAGCAAATTTTTAGGTCAGTTATGGTTTTCTGACTCAGATGAGGAACCAGAAGAGGTCATTTCTACACTAGCTACCTTAGTAGTAAGAGAACACACAGAAGACCTCAATGACACAAAAAATTTAGAAAATGAAACAATCTTGATGAATGTTCTGCATGAACAAGGTTTAGAAGGGGAAGCAACAAATATCCAACAGTTAAGTAATGAGGAGAATCAAAAATCTGAAGATGAACCATCTGTACTATCACAGGGAAACTCTGTTTCACTACCACATGGATGGCACCATCATCTGATTTTTCCTTCTCACTGTTCCATACAAGATATGCTTCCCTCAAGCAACAATAAAATAGAAACTGCTTCTTTTCTCCCATCTCAGCAATGTCCTCTTAATCCCTTAATTACCAGGTATGAAGGAGTGAACTCAGTCCTTCTAAATACAAAACAAATAGAAGTCCAGCCAGGCAAATTTTTGAACATTTACAGCCAGCTTACTAGGGAAGAGGAAGAAAAATTGATAGTTGTCTTGCGGAAGCATGTTCATGCTTTTGCTTGGAACTACAAAGATATGTCAGGAGTTCATCCTGATATATGTACCCACAGAATCTATACTGAAGAAGTCAAGCCAGTTAGACAACCCCAAAGAAGATTGAATCCTGCCTTAAGAGATATTGTGAAAGAAGAAATTGAAAAACTCCTGGAAGTAGGATTCATTTACCCAATTTTCGATAGCCAATGGGTTTCTCCATTGGTAATAGTTCCTAAGAAAAATGGAAAAATGAGAGTATGTGTAGACTATAGAGAGTTGAATAAGGTGACATACAAAGACCATTTTCCATTACCTTTCATAGATCAGGTGTTAGATACTCTTGTCTGGAAAAAGATACTTTTGTTTTCTTGATGGATTTAGTGGATATAATCAAATTCAGATTGCACCTCGAAGATCAAGAGAAGACAACTTTTACATGTCCATGGGGAACATTTGCCTATAGGGTTTTACCTTTTGGTTTGTGTAATGCCCCAACAACTTTTCAGCGAGCAGTCCTAGCAATTTTTGCTGATCTGACCACCAAAAGTGTTGAAATATACATGGATGATTTCACAAGTATGTGGACAAACTTTTGATTTTACATTGGAAAATCTTGACAAAGTCTTAACTCGCTGTGAAACATACCACTTATCCTTGAATCCAGATAAATGCTTCATGATGATGAAGGAAGGGATAGTTCTTGGTCATCACATCTCTCCTGAAGGGATCCAAGTTGATCCAAAGAAGGTGGAAATTATCAAGAATCTCCTTCCTCCTAAAACTCAGACTAATGTTAGAAGCTTCCTAGGACACATTGGTTTTTACCGTAGGTTTATTCCCAACTTTAGCACAATAGCCAGTCCTATGTTTGCCCTATTGACTAAAGATTCTGAATTCTCCTGGACTGCAAAGTGTCAGGAAGCATTTGAAGCTCGAAAGAGAAATTGATAACTCCACCTGTGCTCAGAGGACCTAATTGGACATTACCATTTCACATACAGACTGATGCCTCCAATACAACAATTGGAGCAGCATTAGGACAAATTGACAATGGTGAACACTATACCATCTACAACATTAGCAAGAACTTGACAGGAGCCGAGAAAAATTATACAACAACTGAGAAGGAATTCCTAGCAGTAATTTATGCCATCAACAAATTCAGGCATTACATCACAGGTTATCAAATATTTATTCACACAGATCATACAACCATTAAATATTTGATGAATAAACCTATGGTAAGTGCAAGAATTATTCGTTGGTTGCTGTTGCTACAAGAATTTGATATCACTATAATCAACAAACCAGGAAAAGCTAATGTTGTGGCAGATTTCTTGTCCAGGTTGCAGAACACGGATGAAGGGGAATTAGTTGATGACACTTTTCCTGATGAAAAACTATTTGCTATATCAGTCCAATCACCTTGGTTTGCAGATATAGCCAATTATTTGGTCACAGGGAAAGTTCCTCCACATTTCACTTCAAAACAGAAAAAACAATTGATCAAACAGAGTTCTTCTTTTGAATGGATTAAGGGTATGCTTTTTAAGTGCAGTCCTGACCATGTGTTACGTAGGTGCATCCGAAAGGATGAAGTGTATGATATCCTTAGAGCTTGTCATGATGAACCCTCAGGTGGACACTATTCTGTAAAAAGCATAGTTAGGAAAATCCTAGGGACAGGATATTATTGGCCATCTCTTCACAAGGATGTGAAAAAGTACATCAGGCATTGTGATGCATGCCAAAGAATGGGGAAACCCACTCATACAAATGAGATGCCACTACAGCCTCAAATGGTTTTAGAACCATTTGAGAGGTGGGGGCTTGATTTTGTAGGACCTATTGATCCACCTTCTCAAGGAAAGGTGCATATTCTAGTATGCACTGATTACCTGACAAAGTGGGTAGAGGTGCATGCTTTCAAACATGCTCGTGAAGAGAAGGTCACTGATTTCTTGTATACTCAGATTTTTTAGAGATTTGGAGCTCCACGGTCTATCACCACAGACCAAGGACCCCAATTTGCATCCAAAGTCATAAAGGCATTTACAGAATTGTATGAAATCAAACATAGGAAATCATCACCTTACCACCCACAAGCAAATGGCCAGGTTGAAGTAACAAACAGGGAACTAGAACGTATCTTGACAAAAATAGTAGCTTTTCATAGGAGAAATTGGCTAGATAAATTACCTGAAGCAGTTTGGGCCTACAACACTACTTGGAAGTCCACTACTGGATTCACACCTTATGAACTAGTCTTTGGTAAAAAGCCTCTCTTACCTATTGAATTTGAGCTACTAACATTGCGCACAACACTGGAAATTGGAATTGAATTGTCGTAGGCATAGACAGACAGGATTCTACAGCTGAATGCATTGGATGAACTTAGATTGGATGCTCTGCACCAAACTGAGGTAATTCAGGAGCAGAGGAAGCTATGGCATGATAGTCACATTCAGCAGAGGAAACTTCAACAAGGAGATTGGGCTTTACTGTTTGATTCTCATTATGAGGACTTCCCTGGAAAACTAAGAACTAGATGGTTGGGACCTTACTGGATTGAGGAGGTATTTGACAATGGAGCAGCTCGTCTATCTCCTATTGATGGGTCATGAAGAAAGTTGGTAGTAAATGGACATCGCCTCAGAGTGTACCATACACCTCTGACTAAAGATGAATTCTTGCAGCAACTTGATAGTTTGGATACACAACAGGTGGAGGAGATTCCCTCTTCCACTTCAAAACAATCAACATGATCATGGATTTCAAGAAAAAGCAGAAAAATACAAAAAAATAAAAAAAATAGAAAACAAAAAGATGAATAAATTCTGAGTATGAATTCCTTCATGGGCATGGTTTCAGGGGAAATCATGAAATTCCTTCATGGGCATAGTCAGGATCAAGAAAAAAAAAAAAAAAGAGAAAAGGAGAGGTAAAAAAAAAAAAAAAAAAGGGAAAATCAAGAAAAAAGAAGAGAGAAAAATGAATAACTCAGCAGTGAAAACCTTTTCTTAAGGCACTACTGGGTTGGTATGCATGAAAACCAGTTTTCTGGCATGCATAACCTTGAGAAATTTCTGAACCATCATTGTACAAATTCACCAAGTGCACTTGTTTTGAAATGTTGCAGAAAATCTCAGCAGAATATCAACAAAGGCAGTCATTCTTCAAAACTGGCATTAACTATTTTTATCAGGTATATATTTCTTACATTTCTTCATTGTAAAATGATTAGTGTATAGTATATGACAATTAACCATTAGCATAAAAGGTACTCATAAGAGTTGGCATATTTAAAACATGTTTTGAGAATGAAAATATTGATTTCTGCCTAATCTTCAGAACAAGAATGCCAAAAATAGTGCCTATTGTATTATCTTCGGATTGAAATTGTCTTCGGAATGACAACAAAATGAATGTTGCACTTTGTCTTCAGAAAGAAACTTTTTCTTTGGAATGACAATTTGTCTTCAGAATGAAACTTGATCTTCGGAATGACGACTTGCTGCATCATCTTTGGAATGAAGATCTGTCTTCGAAATGAAGATCTGTCTTTGGAATGACGATTTACCTTCGCAATACAACCTGATCTTCGGAATGAGGATTGATCTTCGGAATGAGGATTAATCTTCGGAATGAAGATTTAAAATTGCAAAGAGGATTTGTCTTCGAAATGAAGACCTGTCTTCGGAATGAAGATATAATCTTCGAAATGAGGATTTGTCTTCGAAATGAAGACTCATATTCGGAATGAAGTCATAATCTTCGGAATAAAGTTTTGTTTGCGCAATAAGTTATAATCTTCGGAAAGAGCATTTCCACGTGGCATCCAAGAAGACAAGGTACGACAAAATCAAATTTTTTAGTTGCATGCGATGAAGGAACACGTGTCAGTCAGCACATGGTTTGTTTTTGCACCCATTGGAAATACGGAGGACGTGACCAACCATATGCCACCAATTTTTAATGACAATACACATGCACGTGAGAATCTACGGACTGAACAGAAAAATTAAAACCAAATGAGGTGGATCTGATGGCAAGGACATCCAAGCAATCATTGACGGATAGGTGTTCGGTGCAATAGTAGAAATGTGTGCCACCTTTCTTTTCGAAGACGTGTTTGCGAAGTACAGTGCTCAGGTTACGGTTCATTCCGAAGAAGCAGACGAGAAACAGGGCAACGAAGGTTTCAAACTAAAACTCTACAAATCTGCAACATAAAAAAACCAGAGATCCAGCAGAAAAATAGCAACAGCAGTGAACAAAAAAAATGGGGCGAAAGATCAGAACAGAACCTGCAGATACCACCTACCTCCGAGAAAATCCGGCAGTCGTGCAGATTTTTGAAGATGGAGGGTTTATGCCATTTCTGGATAAGTTTAATGGGTCTTCTAAAGATTTGGCTGGCATGTTCG
Source organism: Wollemia nobilis (assembly GCA_028583015.1). NCBI lineage: Eukaryota > Viridiplantae > Streptophyta > Pinopsida > Araucariales > Araucariaceae > Wollemia > Wollemia nobilis. The sequence continues at coordinate 108,675 of JAQPPZ010004560.1, read as the reverse complement.
CCCATACATTCAGAAACAACCGAGCACATGTAAACGACATGACTATTGAGGTAAGCCCTAAAATTTTAAGTCAGATTACTGAGCTGCCATTAGAAGGGATTTCAATTTCTAGATCTGGCAAGAATACATTGGCAAATGTAGTTAATCAGTTTGTAGAGGAAAATGATAGAGAGCCAGAGTACTTAACCCATAACAACACATGCAAAGGGTTAAAAAGGGCCAGCCTGTAGGAACCCTGGGATGAAGTAGCCACCTGGGTAATTAAATTCCTAACTTGTGAAGGCCAGTATGTGCTATTGTCAGGGCATCATCTACGAATTTTGAACCATCTCAGACATGGTGAACAACAGCCGAAAGTTAGGGTAAATCTTCCCCTGTATCTGTATCAAGAATTAAAGAACATGGCAAAGAGATATCAGGAGGGCAAAGGAAGCCTTCGCCACCATGGCCTCATCAAACTAGTTTGCCAACACCATTTTAGAGGAAACCCTAGGAGTTTTGATAGGTTTTACTCTACCCTAAATGATGTCATTTTTAGGGATGAAGATGAGGAAGAAGAAGAACCAGATACTGCTGATGTTGCTGCAGAAGAGGAAACAACTGCTGTAGAAGATGCTACAGAAGAAACTGCAGAAGGTGCCCCTGAAGCTGTTATAGAACCACACCCAACAACAAGAAGTAGAAAACCTTGCTCCTGAACCCTCAACTTCATGAGCCAAGAAACAAAAGAGAAGAGGATCTGGAACTGGCAGCAGAGCAGAAAAACAAAAGAAAGTTCATTTTTTTGGAGTGACCACTGATTTGATAGAATAGAGAAGTGAAGCACTTAACCAAATAGAGGCAAAAATAACAAGGGAAATAGAGGCATCTAAAACTGACCCCATGACCCCTACTGTCACCAGAAAATAGAGCAAAAAGAAGAAATTTGCATCTGGAACTAGGAGGTCTACAAGAATCCATTTGAAAGAAATAGCAGAATAGGTTATGGAGGAAGAAGATAGACCAAGCAGCCCAGATGTCACAGAGATACAACCAGCATCTGAAAACTTTCTAGAATTCCCTAAATAGATAGCTGAGGTAAAAACTGAGCAGGATGGTTTGGAGGAGGCTACAGTTCAACAGGCTACAGATATGGTAGATACCCTTATAGACAGTCTCATAGAGCCTCCTGAACAAGAACAAATTGTTGTAGAAGAAGAATTGGTTGAGCAGCCAACTGCAACTGATTTGTCTGCATCAGCTTCTGAAGCAGAAATAGAAGTGGAAGACATCACAGAGCATCTGAGGGCAGCAAGGAGTGTTGTCAAAACACAGACCAGATGGATTTCAGAGAAAGAAAGCATCATTGAGATGCAAGAAAGAAAAATTGCAGAGCTTCAGCAGGAAGTAGCAGAATTAAGAAAAATGTTGTCACAATCAAAAAAATAGCCAGCTGTATCCATTGATGAAGACAATCTGGCTCAATTGCTTCTGGGTTTATCAAGGGTAGATGACTCTGTTGAGGCAGACATAGGAGTTCATCCTGAAACAACACTCCTTCATTCTGAAGAAGTGCCTGTTCATTCTGAAGTAGCACCATCTTATTCTGAAGCATTGCCTTCTTGTTCTGAAGATGCTTCAAAAATGGTAAAGAGCATAGCAGAGGATGTTGAAGATGAGCCACCAACACAGGAACAGTCCCAACAACAAGAAAATGTTCAAGTAAGTACTCCTATTGAGGTCCCTGCATTCCAAACTGTTACATTTTTAGTAGAAACAATAGATAAGGGGGTACAAGTAGAAATACTATCTGATGACAACCCCATAGAAATAGCAAATAAGGAGGTATAGGTAGAATTATTGATAGATGATCAACCAGTAGAAGTGGCAAAAAAAGGAGTTCAAGTTGATCTGATACCTAGGATTCCACCTGTAGTCAGACCACCTAATACTGTGTCTCTAGAGCAGTACAATGCAGACATAGCTAGTTGGATGATTAGATATGAGCAACTTGCCACTAAAACTGAAAAGTTCAAATTGGAAGCAAAACAGCTAGAAGCCAAGGACACAGAAATTCAGGCATTGAAAGAAAAGGTGTCTGACTTATGCCAAATTGCTGAATTTTTAGTCCAATTTAGACGACCAGCCAGATTTTACAGCCTTATTTTGAAGGAAAAATACCTCAGATGGCAGGTCATGAGGATTACTTCAAACCTCCCATATAAATTGGACACTATTGCAGATTTTTTGGAGGCATATTTTGACAGTCCTTTTGAGCAGAAAAATCTCCTGTGTGAACTATTTTTACACAGTTTCTTCATTCCAGAGGAAGTTGACTCTCATCCTCAAATCTACATTGGAGATGTTCAGTTGAGAGCATTTATGTCTACTTTGTAGAATCAGCTTTACTGGGATCAAGAGAAAAAGTAGAATAAAGTGATTGAAACAAGGGCTGAGTTGTTAGTTAGAGCAATCCAGCCAAACCACCTAGTTATCACCAGGAAACACTTCTCAATGATGAACAGGGATGATATAAAGAGAATGTACTTGAACAACTTAAGGGACTATGTGGCCAGATTTAACAATTTTTGTGATCACAATTTCTTCCCAGCATTGTCAGTATGCAGAGACAGATGGGCTGAACTTTCCATGTCTTTGAGGAAAAGAGAACCTATCTCCCCCATCAACTTAGAATGGTCCAGAAGAAGAGCAGAAGGTGTAATCCAGCTGATTCAGATCATGCAACATAACTGGATAGGTCTCAGGTTCAGGCCTCCGACCATCATTACTCCTGTTCCATTCTACTTTGAGGAAGATGCCCAGCCTGATGAACAATTTGAAGATTGGCTCAGAAACATTCAGGAAAACAAGGGGTATTACATAGGCAAGAAATTATTCTACAGGTCATGGAATCTAAACATGGACATATGTGATTCCATAGCCCAACAGAATGCATGAGGGCATGCATTAATATAAGTTGGGGGGAAAATGATGAGGCCTGGAAATGCCTCAATCATAACATGTTTTGAACACTAAAAATGCCTATAAACTCTTATGTTTTATCTGATATGTTAGTTAAGTTGATTCAATATGTTGTATATTAACCATTTTGCATGATCAATGTATTTGGAATATTATATGCTGATTTTACAGATTTTTGCATAGTTTTGTGTTCTTTTTGCTATGATTTGCTACAATGGGATATGCTTAGAATAATAGCAACATTTCACTAATCATGTTTTGATTTGTCTCAAGCATTTATTTCACCTAAATCTGGCAACAGTGCAAGCAAACTGTTGTTGTGCAGCAAAAACTGGTCTTTCCCATGTAAATTCCAGCCAGCTGTCCATAAATAGCAAGGCATGGAATTCACATGAGGAAAGAGATGAAGACCATTGGAATTTGATCTTAAGAGATAACCCACCTGAGAGATGCAGAAGAAATCACTAGGAAAAGCACACATTTGTTCATTCCGAAGTATCTTCGAAATGAACAGATATCTTCGAAATGAGAGAACACAACATCTTCGAAATGAGCGGATCTTCGAAATGAAGAATGCAGTATCTTCGAAATGAGTGGATCTTCGAAATGAAGAATGCAGTATCTTCGAAATGAGTGATCTTCGGAATGAGAATGCAGTATCTTCGAAATGAGCGATCTTCGGAATGAGAATTGCATTATCTTCGAAATGAAGCCACTTATCTTCGGAATGAAAACAGAGTGTGCTTTTTGACTTGTTGACCGATTTTTGAAGCCAAAAAAGGGAAATAAAGGTTGGAAAAAGTAAAGGAAAAGATCTTCCATCTGTCTTTGCCGTCATTGCCGACCAAAGCCATCATTAAGGGAAAGATCAAGTTTTAATCTTCTTCTAGGATAAAACCAGAATTTGTTGCAGCATTGTAGGATTAGATCTTTTGAGATATTCTTTGTTTGTAATCAGACCTTAGGACATCTATAAATATTGCTCCCATTCAGGTTGAGCCGAGTAACATATAGAGGTAATAGTAAGTAGTAGCAGCAGGAAGTAGAAAGTAAGGAAGAAGCAGAAAATAGGTAGAAATTGACTGTTACAGTCCTGTAACAGATTTTTAGAAGAATTATTGTAATCATGTCTTTTAATCAATAAAGTACACCAGTTCTATTTCATATTGCTTGTAAATGAGTGTGATTAAGATTTAGAGAGAGAGAGACACTTATACCTTCTTCTGGACAAGGAGGCTGGCCACTTCCAGACATAGGAGGAGGACTAACAAGCAGGTTTTTATTCTGATTTTGCTGCAGTAGAATGAGTTGTAGAACTTGTTATTTCAATTGCTTGTAAACAAGTTGACAATATTTGTGATCTTAGTTTATTTATGTTTAGATTAAACTTGTGCTTAATGTTTTAGTTGTAATCTCTACTTTCAGCAAAGCTTCCATTTTATTTCAGACTGTTATTCCCAGAATTTACTATTTTTTAGCAATTTCCTGCATTTTATGTTTTGCTGTCAAATCCTGCACAGAAGATTGACAACCTTCTATTACAGAGCTTTGACAGTTTTTATTTCCACATTAGATCTAGACTTTCATTACTGCAAAAGTAATTAGATTTCCTTTCTGCAATTAGGATCAGACTTTCAATTCTGCAACTGTTATTTCTACAATATAATTAGGTCTCATTCTGCAATTGTAATTAGGACTTCATTTCTATAGTTAATGATTAGTTTCCAATTCTGCAACTTAGATTAAGATTTAATTCATGCAATTTAGAGATAGGAATGTCCCAAAACCCCCCACACAACCGGTTCCACCAATAAGACCTGTTGCTCTAGATTGACCTAAGTTATAGTTGTTTCACTTCTTCTTCCACAGATAGCCTTGTACACTGCCCTGGATTGACAAATTCATTGAGAATTAATGATGGTATGATGACTACGCATCACAGCAGAGCCCTATCAAATTGTACACTCAATCGAGTATGCTAAGAGAGATCTATTGCACTTATACCCTATCTACTTTCCAATATTCATGATGAATTGCATTATTGATGCCCTAGGAGCCTAGGAGAGCCAAGAAATGCAAATTCGGGCAAAAAAAGGCCCATCATAGTGATTCAACTACCAAACCTATGAGAAGGACATCAAAGGTGACCCTTGAACATCAATTGTACAAGGAGGTTAAGCCTACTACCCTTGGAATTGAGGGTAAGCCTATCAGAGTGCTAACTACATATGCCAGCTATGGTTTATAGTGTAGACTGTGCACCAAGGCTACAGTTTGTAGCAAAGGTATAACTGCCTTCCTATTTTCATTTCTGTTCAGCTAATTAGATTAGATTAGTCTTTTTATGGTTTAATAGCATTTTAGAAGACTTATGATCATAGAATTAGGTTATATTTACATTTTATGTTTATGCTTCAATTAGGACTTAAATGCTCTCTTTATGCATGTTTATGCTTCATTTTCTATTTCTGATCCATGCATAGTGTAGCTGCTATTTCCCTTTATGCTATTACATGAATCTTGATTCACTTTACATAGCTTAGATGAATTCTTTACATTTTCTTGATTATACATGTTAATGGTGTCATTATGCAATTTACCTAAAAGGGCCTCATCATGAGAGGCTACCTATCTTTTTGACATTCTTGTATTTTTTCTTGACTGCAGGGAACAATTTCAAAGGAGAAAAAACCATCAAGTTCCTTCTCCATTATGAAGAAGAGGGCACCTCCACCCTAGATCAATTCATGTCATGCTGAGAGGCATTTGGAAATCACACCTACCCTTAAGAGGGAAAACAATTGGGCACTCTTATTGTAATATTGTATCAAAATGAATATACCTAAAAGGGATGTACTTGTAATTGGATTTTTGCTTTGAATACAATGGAATAAAGTGTTTCTTTCTTGTTTAATTTTTTGTTAATTTTTTTTCTTGTATGTATGTTATATCTTTATCATTTATTGCAATAGGAGCCGCCATCAGGTGTGACCATTTCTGGTGATTACAACACCATCTGATTATCTCTCTAGAACATAAAAGGATTAGGGTGATATGGGTTGAAATCCACATCGTCCCCCAGACTAAGGTACAAGCGATCTAAAGATGTGATGAGAAAATTATCCTATCCTCATATCTGCAATCCTAGCCTAAACCTATCAGTTGCCAACTAATAACACAACTCAAGTGGATTCCTATGTCCTTGTTCAAAAATACCAAGGCCATACCCATGCCAATGATATAATTCAAAGATGCGCATGGAATATTCAGGGTTGGATAGGTAATGAACATTCACTATGAACAGTTTGCCATCATCTTCATCCATGGGTGTTCGAGTAGGAAGCTAATCCAGCCCAGTGTAGATAAAGTTTATTTTATTGGGTGGCTCTCCCAAAGGCACTATTGATCCAACTAGAAAACAATGAGCATGTGGTCATCCCATCTCTTGTGTAGTCTCTAGAATTTGTCCAAAGGCTACATTCTACGTAATATATTCACCTAACCCTATGTTGGCCAGATGAACAATTACCCGTTGTGCGGATGACCCTGCTGACGATGTAGGCGAGGCAGGTTGAGGTACCTCCTTGGCTTTGTCATGGTCTTATTCCATTTCCATGGGAGTGGGAGCCTCTTTGGTGACTAGTTTAGGAACCTACTTATTTTTCTTTTCACCCATTTTTACCTTTAACTTCCTTCCATACCAAAGCATCACTGATGTAGTCAGTTTCAACAAAATTGTTGTAGTGTGCTCAGATATTATTGATATAGATGTCAATGGTTGAACACACACTTGTTGTTTTCCTCCTATATTTTTAACTAGTGACGCTAGTCGGACGTCTAGGTGCATTTATAGGAGTATGAAACCCCCAGGAAAATTAACTAGGTTCATAAATTTGAAGGGCTCTTCATCTGACGACACCACATGAACATGTCCCTCATGAATGTACTTTATACATTGATACAATATAGAGGGAATGCAACACATTTCTCAAATCCAAGGTCTTCCTAGTAGGATGTTATACTACATGGCACCTTTGATCATATGACACATCATGGGGATGGTATTCAAACCCACCTAAATAGGTAGGATTATCGTGCCAACCATCGAACATAGTGCATCATTAAATGCTCTCAATGTGAATGTGGTGGGCACAATATATGACTTGGGTAGCTTTAAAGGACTTAACGCCTTGGTAATTATAATATTGATTGATGAACCAGTGTTGATCAAGACCCTCTTGAATGGCACATGATTGACACATGTGATGATATGTAATGGTGGGTCAATCGTATCTATAGGAACCGTCTTGATTTTGTGATCGTAAAGTTGGATCATAGGTTCCTAGAACTATTGTACATGTCCTACAAAATTAGTGAATGCTTGAGCATCCTGGGATTGCACTTCGATGGACCTCAAAATATCCATGAGAGTCTCCTTATGCCTAGGGGACTACTATATCATCTCATAAATAGACAACTTGGTAGGAGTTGTCTACAGGTTTTGGACCAACTTGCTTTGTATGGTCACCACCGGTATAGTTGGTGGGCCTAGAATATTTTGATCTAGTTGCTAATTTTGCATAGATTTTATCCTTATGGGAGCACAAGGTTGATTTGGCTGCTCATACCTCCCATGTCTGGTAACAATGTTAACCATACCTACGAACCCCTCGATAGGTGGTTCGATGCGCACTTGATTGACATGGCCGACGTTGTTATGCGGTGCCTCATGGTTTGGAAATGGATTTTTATAAATTCCCATGTTATGGTTGTTAGGCACCAATGGATTATTCAACACTATAAGATTGCATTTATCGATCATAGTTTGCATAATATGTTTGAAGGACCAACACACTTCAATTTCGTGGCCCTTCATGTGATGGTAGATGCAAAATAGATCATCCTGATACCCCTTTGACTTGGGATGATTAGGATCAACTAGCTTAATCTCAGGAAACCCGATTACCTTAGCCTCACATAACTAATGGAATATTGAGGTCAATGATTTTGTCAAAGTTGTGAATTGGCAAGGTGGGCATTGTTCTTTATTTTTACCCATGTAATTATTCTTACACTGCTCGTATTGTACAGGAGGAGTTTGGGCCTTATAATTCTACTTTTGTTGCCCCTTATCCTCTCCTTGGAGGTTTAACCTCACTTGATTGACATGGGCCTGCTTGCCCAGATGTTTTGTGGATCTTTTCTTGTGCTCCTCCTTCTTGTTCTTGATCTTCAAGTTTCCCTCTTGCAACTTGATATCCTCAATTACTTTGGCTTGCACCAAAGCTTCCTTGAACATCTGGTACTATTGTAGTTGCAAAAATAATGAGATGTACTTAGCATAACTCTTCATGAACATCCAGGTCAATTCTATAGTAGAAATGGGGAATGAAAAATTTACCATTAATCTCCTCCACCTCTTTCTATATTCTATGACTGGCTCATCATCATGCTAAGCTAGTGTAGCTAGATCATAAAGGTTAGCTTACTTCCTGGTGCCAAAAGAAAAGTGTTCTAGAAAGGCATCAACCAGTTGCTCAAAACTAGTGATACTATGCTTCTTCAACTGATTGAACCACTCTCAGGCTGGGCTTGAGAGGGTTGTGATGAATGTACACAAAATAAAGGCATTGTTTCTTGCAATCTGGAAGTATACATCCAAAAATATTATGGCATGCTCTTCCACGTCTTCGTCACCTTTAAATTTATCTAACCTAGGCATGACAAAATTCTTAGGATATGTTCGAGTAGGCACCAAGGGGTCCAAAGGCTCGTTATGAATCTTGCTCAATATCAGCTTTTGAAAATTTATGCCTTACCTCTCGATTGCTTTCACCTTCTCTACTAGAACCTTATAGGCCTATGAGGAAAGAAAGTCCTCCTCCCTAAGCTAACATGAGGGTGGTCTTGGAGGTACATTCTTCCTCTATCAAGGTGGAGGACATTGCTCTTTCTCCTCCTCAAGATGGGAGCTTTCAGGTTATCCATGATCAAATCTATCTCCCTCTTCTTCCTCATATTTTCATTGCCTCTGATCTTCAAATGGTGGTGGTTGTTCTCTCTTTTGGGAACTGACATGAGTGTGAGCATATTTGTGCTCCTAATGCATTTTGACTTATGAAAAAGCCCTCCTATGAATGCACTCTTTGTGCTCAATGTCAGTGTAAAAACTAGCTCTGGCTAGCCTATCCTCTTGTTCTACATGCTCCTTTTGGATAAGGATGCATTCCTCACACATACACTACTCATATAATCTTTGTCTAATGAGCCTTTGTGATTGAAGATTCTCATCTTCAATACGTTACCTCTCTGTATGAGCATACTCCAATTGATCTTGAAGGAGTTTTCATTTCTTCTTGGATACCAGTTTATGTGATTTATCAATGTGATTAGACATAAGAGGCATCTAGTATGTGTGCTTCGTGCGAGTGACCTTATGGGTTATGTACCCATCTGGTATATTTTCTATGCCTTTGCCTTTGTCCATGAAGATGACATCAGTATCATGCTGAGTCCTGTGCTGTGTGCCACCATGCACGAATGGTGGATACGAGCCATGAGGGCACTTGGAAGCCTCCCCATGTTCTTTGGTAGTCCTAATAATGCTCTCACTACACTCACTCAGAGCATGAGTGGGTGGAGCTAAAGGCTTATAGTCTAACTACTCGAGGATGCTACCTAAACCATCCAACTGTCTAGATCACCATGGATTATGTGGTGGTGTACCACTGGCTCCCACATTTGATATGTCAATAGTGATATTGTGAGGTTCACTATGCATGGAAGTGTGAACAGACCTATGCTCAAAAGTGGGCCTCTCAGCATACCCCTAAGTGAGTGGATCTCGATCTCTTCTATACTCTTAATTTGGAGGTATGGAACCTCATGCATACTTATTACATAGGGGTGCCAACTTGGATCCCTGGATGACATATGTTAGGATTAAAGCATAAAATACAAGTAATAATATAATTTAGAAATAAACATAGAAGAAAGTATTCAACACACAATAGACATAGATTTAATGTGGTTCACCCAAATCGGGCTACTCCACAGAGAAAAATAACCAGACCCTTGTATTTCATCCAGAAAACCCTTCTATACATAGTCACACACTTCATTACATATTTATCTACCATAAAACATCCTCTTATAATAATGCATTAAATTTTAGGGCAAAAAACCCGCCTAAAATATACCATCCAATCTGTGACCTAATATCAAATGGTCTATATTTACATAGAGGAAAAATATCTATTTTTGGCTTCGAGGGCGCCGTCCCCCTGGAACCCCCATGGTGATAGTAGTAGGGGAGGCTAATGCCCCCCCTATACCCATCCTATTTTGTGTAGTGGGTCCAAGTGTGGCTAAAACAAAGGCCTCTGATTTAATCAGGCTCCACAATTAACAATCTCCTACTTGGAGACTAATCACAACAACTCCATCGCTACTGCACTTGCTGGACTATGCTTCAACTTTGAGCCTAGAAATTTTCTCACCGTTTACTGTCATGCTTTAAAACCAACTAAAACTAAGTAGGAAATTAATTTCTCCTTGGTTATTGCCTTTGTGAACATATCTGCAAGATTCTGGCTAGTGTGTATCTTCTCCAATTTTAACTGTCTATCTTCCAATACTGAGCGTATGAAATGGTACTTGGTATGTATGTGTTTAGTCATGGAATGGAAATCTGATTTCTTTGCAAGATGAATGGCACTCAGACTACCACTGTGTAATGTGCTATTATACTACTTCTTTCCCAAATCCTCCATAATCCTTTGTAACCAAATAATATCCTTACTAGCCTCTATAACAGCAACATACTCTGCTTCTGATGTTGATAGTGCAACAACCTTCTATAATTTTGAAATCTAGCTTACTGCAGTTTCACCTACAATAAAAAAATACCCTATGGTACTCCTACTGCTGTCTATATCACCTACCATATATGAATCAACATATCCCTGTGAAGCAATATTAGATTCTTCAAAGCATAATACCTAATTAATAGTACCTCTCAAATACTTTAGAATCCACTTCACTACCTCCCAATGCTTTCTTCCTAGATCACTCATAAACCTTATCACAACTCCCACTACATGTGTAATATCTAGTCTTGTGCACACCATCGCATACATCAAACTGCCAACTACTGATGAATAAGGAACCTTGTACATGTAGTTTATCTCATCCTGTGTCTTAGGAAACATCTCTTTGGTTAGTTTGAAATGATTTCTCAAAGGTGTGCTAACAGGTTTTGCATCCTGCATACTGAATTTTTCCAACACCTTCTCAATGTACTCACTTTGAGACAATGTTAATTTGTGATTTTTCCTATCTCTTTTTATTCTCATACCAAGGATTTGCTTTGTAGCACCCAAATCCTTCATTGCAAATGACTCTGCCAATTTTATTTTGAGTACAATTATATCCTACATGTTAGACCTTGTAATAAGCATATGATCTTCATACAATAATAGGATAATATAGTTACCATTATCCATTATCTTAAAATAAACACAGTGATCAGAATAACATCTACTATAACCTTGATCTGACATAAACCTGTTAAATTTCATATACCACTACCTTGGAGCTTGCTTTAGTCCATACAGGCTCTTTTTCAACCTGCATACTAATTCCTCCTTTCCTTTGACCTCATACCCTTATGGCTGCTTCATATAAATATCTTCCTCCAAATACCCATGGAGAAAAGTTGTTTTTACATCTAATTGTTTAAGATGTAAATCCTCTATAGCCACTAAGCATAAAACCATTCTAATTGAAGTCATTTTAACAACAGGAGAACAAATTTCCATCATAATCAATACCTTTCTTCTATGCAAACCCCTTTACAACTAGTCTAGCCTTTTACCTCTTTTTACCTCCATATTATTATTTCACCCTATAAACCCATTTGTTCTGCAATGCTCTTTTTTTTACAGACAACCAAACCAGATCCCAAGTCTGATTATTTATCAAGGAGTCCATCTCCTCTTTCATGCCTTGCTCCCACTTCTTCTTGGTTTCTACCTACATTGCTTCTTCATATGTTTTTGGTTCACCAGAGTCAAACAATAATACATAATATAATGATGGAGAGTAACGTACAAGAGGTCTACTTATCCTAGTAGATTTTATAACAATAGTTGTAGGAGTTTGAGGTGCTAGTTGCTGCTACTGTTGTTGATTTTCTAGCACCTTTGGAGTTTCAATTTCATCAAATATTGTGTATTCTTTGTTTTCCTTTTTCTATTTCTTTTCCTGCAACTAATACTTATACATGACCTTCTTATTGAATATTACATCTCTACTCCTAATTATTTTGTGATTTGCATAATCCCAAAAGCAATAACCAAAATAATTTACTCCATATCCAATGAAAAAATACTTATTAGATTTTACCTCAAGTTTAGTTTGATTTTCTTTACTGATATGCATGAAAGCTTCACAACCAAAATTATTTAAAAATGGGTAATTAACAGGCTCACCTGTCCATGCCTCTTCTAGAATACCACCATCTAGGGAACTTGAAGGTCCTCTACTTATTAAATAAATTGTAGTATCCACATCATCTGCCCAAAACTGTAAGGGCAATCTTGCATGTATTCTCATGCACCTAGCACGTTCCATGATAGTCCTATTCATCCTTTTTGAAACACCATTTTCTTGTGGAGTTCCCAGAACCATCTTCACTCTACGAATCTCATGGTATGAATAGTAACTATCAAACTCTTTGCTATAGTACTCACCTCCATTATCAGATATGAGACACTTTAGCTTATTTCCTGTCTCATTTTCAACCAGAGCTTTTCATTTCTTAAAGGTATCAAAAACATCTGATTTCTTTTGAATACAGTAAACCCATATTTTTTAGTTGCATCATCAATAAACATAACATAATAATGAGAGCCACCAAGATATGATACCTGAGCTAGTACCCATACATATGAATGTACTAGATCTAGATTTTCACTCTTCTTTTCTTTTCCAACTCTAAGAAATCTGACTCTTTTCTATTTTCCATAAATGCAGTTCTCATAGAAGTCTAAATCAACCTACTTTAGACCTGGCAATAAATTTCTTGAATGGAGAATCTACATCCCCTTCACACTCATGTGACCAAGCCTATGATACCACGAAGTTGTATCTACTCCTGTAGAAGCTAAAGCGATACAAAGATCAATATTACCAGTATATACATACAATGTACCTTCCTTATTTCCTTTTGCTAATAGCATTGATCCTCTAGTAACATTCAATGAATTTGCTGAGAATATAACTGTAAATCCTTCACTATCCAACTGCCCTATGGAAATTATATTTCTTCTTAAATCAATAATATGCCTTACCTCTTTCAATAACCATTGGTTTCCATTTGGTAGATTTATATGTATGTTACCCTTTCCAGTGATTTTACATGGTCTATCATCACCCAAATAGACCTGTCCAAAATCACCCTGAACATAATCTAGAAAATATTTCCTATGGGGTGTGGCATGATATGATGCACCAGAATATAGCACCCAACAATCATTAATATTATCTAGTGAAAGAATTAAAGCATCTTGTAATACATCACCTGCTACGTTTGCTTCCTGATTACCCTATTTTTCTTCTCCCTATTTTTCTTTTTGATTCCAACAGTCTCTTTTTAGGTGTCCTTTTTTCTTGCAATTCTAGCATTCCAACTACTTTCCTTTGGATTTGGATCTACCTTTATTTGATTTTCCATGATTTCTTGGGTTTTTTCCTCTCTCTCTTTGTCTCCCCCTATTCTCTATAGTTAAATCATTACCTAATGTTTCACCTGTGCTTTTCTAACGCATTTCCTCACTAAGGATAACACCAATAACATCATCAAACTTTAAAGTATTTGAAACAGATATGAAGTTACTCATAGCCATTACCAAGCCATTCCAAATTTTTGGTAATGAGTACAAAATCAAGAGATCCCAAACCTCATCATCAAAGTTTATTCCTATATAACTTAATTGATTTTTAACCATGTTAAATTCATTTAAATGATCAGTAACAAACCCACCTTATGACATATCATATTAAATAAACATTTCATCAAAAATACCTTGTTCAAAGCTGAGGGTTTTTCATACAATTTAGCCAATGCATTCATTAAACCCTTTGTTGTATTTTCCTTCAAAATATTGAAGGCCACCAACAATGCCAAGCACAACCTTATTGTTCCTAGTGCTTTTCTATCCAGAACTTCCCATTATTCATCTGTCATCGATGCAAACTTCTTTGTTACTCTACCTAATGGTAGGTAATGATCTTTCTGATAAAGATAATCCTCCATTTGCATCTTCCATAGCTGATAGTTTTGGCCATTGAACTTCTCAACCTTAAATATGCCTTCTTCTACCATTGCTCCCACTCAAACTAGAAACCCTTCTTTCAAGTGCATTTTTCAAAACCTAAGCTCTGATACCAGTTTTTAGGATTAAAGCATAAAATATGAGCAATAATATAATGCATAAATAAACACAGAAGAAAATATTCAACATGCAAGATACACAAATTTAACATGGTTCACCTAAATTAGGCTACTCCATGGAGAAAAATAACCAGAACCTTGTATTCCTTCTAGAAAACCCTTCTATACACAGTCGTGCACTTCATTACATATTTAGCCACCATACAACATCTTCTTATAATAATGCATTACAATTTTAGGGTAAAAAACCTATCTAAAATCTACTGTTCGATATGTGACCTAATATAAAATGGTCCAGATTTACATAGAGGAAAAAACCCTCATTTTTGGCTGCCCCCCTGGACCCCCCATGGTGATAGTAGTAGGGGGGGATAATGCCCCCCTACACCCCCCTATTTCACGTAGTGGGTCCAAGTGCAGCTGAAACAAAGACCTCTGATTTAATCAGGCTCCATAATAAACAACATACTCATCGGTCGATCCCATGGATGCATATTCACTGTGATCTTGATAATGGCTGTCGAGTGGAACAACCTCATGTTGAGAGGCTCCATGATTTATCCTATGTCTAGAAGAGTATATATAAGCTCCTCTATCAGGGGTACACTCAATGGGGTCCTCTCATATTGAATTATCTCCTTTGATGCTTGTTGAATGATGTTCCAAAAGCACATGTGGGCGAGGATTTAACAGATTTTGTTGTGAATTTGGTGGGGTTTGGTCATTGGCATCAAAATTAAGCCTCTACTAATCTCCTCGTGTCTCCACCATGGTGCACCTAGTGTCTATATTTATATTTTATTATGCAAACAAGGTACACAATGGTGATTATATCTTTTATAATTTAAAATTATCCCTAAATTGTTTGATGTGTTTTCAATTTGTTGTATCAGTATTAGAAACTCTTATCATGTTTGAAATCTTATTGGATGATAATCTCAGTTTAATTAGCTTTCACCTGTATACTTGTAGCTCGACAACTTGGATATGAACTCCAAGTTGCATAATCCAACCTATAATGTGTGGTAATGAAGCCCACACATGGTCATGGAGCACAGGTCCTCCCAGATCCTCACCCATTTTCCCCCAGTTAGTGTTATACCCTTTGAAGAGAATACATACAAATTTTCTAGGGTATGAAAGGTTCTTGGATCTGGTATTGGTCTAGTATCCAAGGGTACGTAGGATTTGGGCCAATGGATGGAAATCACCCCCACCATCGTTGAACCCTACTAGTGGTTGGATGTCACTCCCAACTCACTAGTGTTTACTTGAAACATAGTGTGTGTGGTTATTTTTAATCTTTGCATAGAAATAAAAATGCATAATACAACATGAATGATTATTTCCTACATTATATGCAAAAATAAATGTTTCATTTTTAGAGATATAGCCTCTAATTGGACCTCAAGCATGCAAACCAACACACAATTTAAACCTAGAACACTGGATTCTAGGGCGGACTACACTCATATGTTCATTGTTCCTAGTAGTACCTAGCTAAAATTAGGAAAAATAAACCCTAAGGACCTAATTCATTTCATGTTCATTTCATCCTTAATTATCTAGGTTTCAAATTGTCTATTCTAGAAAAACATAGAGAATAAAAATAGAGATAGAGAGTGTTAGAAGGGCCTATCTCAGGTCCTCATCCAATCTATATTTTGACTCCTAACGTTTGTTGTGTCTGCTATGAACCGCAGGTCTGATGTGCAGTTCAGACTACAGACCATGTTTTGAAGCCATGCGCCAACAATGAGACCGCAGCTATCAAATGTGGTTTGTACCTGATGTCAAAAAATATAAAGAAGTCAAAGATCAAATGCAAAAATTATAGAGTTCCACCATGATCACCATCTGTGACCACCAAAATGGCCTCACACCTATGCTTCCTATTGTGTAATATAAACAAAATATATAAACGAAATGCATGCATAACTGACAACAAATGGAAGACAATAATAAAACTTTTATTCCATTAAATAAACCAATCCTGATTACAAATACGTCCCTCTTAGGGATACCAATTTGATACTCTTATTATAGTAGGAAAATAATATGAAATACCTCTCAAGGACAAATGTGAGTTTCAAGCCATTATGGGTAACACGAACTGCTCTAGGGTGGAGTTGACCCTCTTCTTCATGTTGAGGAAGGAATTTGATGGTTGAATCTACTTCAAATCTACTTTCCTACAGTCAAGAAACAACACAAAAGCATTAAAAGCATAGGCAGCCTCTCATGATGAGGCCCTTTAAAGGATTTAAACATGAAAATGCCATAATACTAATGAAATTAATAAAGTTAATAAAACGTGTTATACATATTCAATACTCATAAATATTGCTTGGAACATAGAAGCAATGAGTATAGCTATCAGTATAATGGATCAATTACATGAAATAAAGCATTAGAGCATGAAATTAAGCTAATTATTTCCTACTTGCTATAATAAAGTAAACCTAATGAAAATCCTAATTCTATCGGTCAGAGTCTCTACAAATGCTAAGTGAATTACTAAAATGATTAATCTATTCTAATTAAGCACAATGCAAATGAAACAATAAGGAGATTTATCACCTATTGAAAATCATAGCTCTAGTGAGAGATCTGCATTGTACACCATGGATTTCAGCAATGGTAAGCAATCAAGTGGTTTTGCCCTACAAATTAAGGGTTGTGGGCTTGATCCTTCTTGTAAAATTTATGATCAAGGGTTGCCTTGGTGTCCTATGAATGGATTGGCGATTGAATTGCATAATAGGGCCTCCATTTGTCTAAATTCAAGTTTATTGGCGTTCTAGCTCCTTAGGGCATCCATGGTATGAATTTTCATGATGCTTGATTAGTTAACAAGTGGATAGCAATCAAATTCCCTCTCAATGCACTCAAGTGAGTCCACAATTTGACAGGGATTCACTACTCAAATATAATCTCTCTATTCCTTATTTGACCTAATTTTGAGGGGTAATTATAGGACTACCCAAGGGCTAGGGGTGGCTTCATGGATAAGCCAATATTAAGAAGAGGTAGTTGGAATAGTTGGATTGGAATCCTTTGGAATATTCTATCCTTAAACTAATTTCTTCTAGAACAAATGGTCGTTCCAACTGATTTGGCTTGGATGAAGGCCAACTGAACTTCAGTTTAGACCGTAGGTCACAGTTGTGGCCTAGGCTATGAACCATAGGTATTAGTAGTGTTTTAGACTATAGATTTTAGGTCTCAGCTATGGTTCAGACTGATTAGTCCAAGGAGCCCAAATTGAGTGGTTAGAACCACTACTCTATCTTGGAGTCTGTCCAAGATCTTCCATATGGTCTTGTAGCATGTCTCATATGAGTAGTCGGCTTTGAAATGATGTGTTTTAGGTGTCTACAATATGACTTTCTATTTCCCCTAAAATCACCTTCGAATGAAGAGGGTTTCAAGGCTAAGGTAGGGTGAGTTTTGGTTTGCAAAAGGTGAGGATCAAATTGTGCAACACTTCGTTGCTCAAAATGCTTCAATCCTCCTCTTTTGAAATTGGGTGAGTTCACCTCTTTTTATAGCCCAAAAGGGCATCTAGGGCAAAGGGGCATGTTTTTCCATGTGAGGCAGGTGCCACCATGTGTCCTAATCCTTGACATGCATTGGTGAGGGAAGGTTGCCCATTTGGGGCTTCCAATCTACTGTCCCAAAGTCTAATTGTAGGTCCCCAATCAATTTGGGGTGATTGGACATGTTAATGGTAGTATTTGATTGCCATTTAGTGTATCCTTTGACTTTTTCAAGGGTCTAGTTAGGGGTCATCCCACCTAGGGATGGTTATGGATGGCCATCCCTGGGTGGGATGATCACCAACTATGATCATCCCTTGGTGGGACGGTCACCAGGAGGTGCCCCAAAACTGCCCTAAACTGCTAGGAAACCTCCAAACTAAGTTTTGGAGCCTTATGCAAGCCTTATGCTAGCCTAGAGGGGTGCCCAATAGGGCCATATGTTGTCGATAAGAGGGGCATATGTGATGCATTGATAGTCTTATCTGATTTACATGATTTAGGTGTCTACAGATGCCCCATTTTGAGATGTGCTATGTGCAACAAAGCGTTGAGCAAAATATATCACTAAATCATCAAATGATTAAGGTTGTTCATTAACCTAATCAACTTTGGATGCCTCCATTATGGAAAGAGCATACATTCTTAGAATCCTTACTATTGACATAGTCGAAGGATCGATTTTGGGTATACCTTTCAACCGTGTTGTAGTAACAGTCTTATGGGGCTTAGGGTATACTAGGTCTTGGTGCCTTGTATTCTTGTAAACCTTTTCATGGGTCAATTCTCGAGGTTTCAAGGAGTTCAAGCCTATCTATTTACTTCTTATGCTGATTCTTTGCCCCAACATGGGCTTGAAAATTTATCTTTAGCCAAGATTCTTTTGAATGCATGGAATTTACACTTCTGAGTGTTTTAATGTTGATTTGATTTTTGAATTCATTATTATGACTACCCCCTCAAGTGATGATTCGATGAGGGTATGACCAATGATAAAGTGATGAGTCACTTGACTCATATGACTTAATTGGGGCAACTCTCTATTTTGCCCATGGTACTATATACCTGTTTGAAGAGGATTTTTGACTATTTTGATGAATATTTTTGGAGGCAAAAGGCTAAATATTTCATTCCCGTGGAGTGGTCCAGCCATGGAGGCCTTCTTGGGGACTAAAATAGACACTTTTTATGCATCCAAAATTACTATAGGTTCAGTCTTGATCTCTCCTATTTTGTTGACCATTCTGCCTAGTTTTTGGTGGGTTTTTGGCCCATTTTTTTATATTTTTGAGGTTTTTTAGTGCAATTTTTGTGTGACCATCCTAGGGGGGATGAGTACAGAATTTATGACCATCCCAAGGTGGGACAGCCAGCCAACTATGCGCTCATCCCACCTAGGGGCGGTCAGCTTCTTTTGGAGCTATATAAGCCCAAAATGGGCCATATGAGCTCATTTTTTCATTTTTCTTGGAGGAGTTGGAGATAAGAGTGGTAGGAGAGGGATTTTATAAAGCAGAGCACTATAAAAATATAAACCTACAACATGATCCAACCAACGGATGCAACAGGTGGTGGAGCCGATGCGAAACGGGTATGAACCACATGTCTTTCTCTGCCCTATTTTATTGTATTTTTATGATTTCTGCTACAATTTATTTACTACATCCACACTAATGGTTAAGAAACCCTAGGAGGACTGAAATGTATAAAATAAAGCTTTTATTTATGTTTTATTTGCAAAAAATTAGGGTTAAATGCCTATTTTTTTGTGTTTTTTAGGGTTTTTAAGGGTAATTTTGGGGTCAAATTGACCCTATTTTACCCATTTTTTGGGACCGTCCCTGTAAGGGACGGTCACTGGTGGCCATCCCTAGGTGGGATGGCTACCAAATTGGGGGCCGTCCCTAGGTGGGACGGCCAAAAACTAGGCCAAAAAGGGCCCATTTTTATGCCTTTTTTTGGTATTTTTATAGCAAATTTTTGCATTTTTAGGGCATTTTTGACACCCTATTTTACATGAGCAGATAGTTAAGAGTCGATATAGAGTTCTGACTCTCTTTCAGGTCATGAGAGACCATTTTACTACTATATATTGGTGATGGCTCGATGCCATTGGTCTGAAGCAAGTTACATGGTTAGATCCCGTGGTGGGCGACCGCGCCTATCTGACTACACTGATAGACCTATGGGACCCTCATACTAATACTTTCCATTTAGCTATGGGGGAGATGATAGTGACATTAGAGGATGTCTATCAGATACTATGTATTTTGATAGAGGGGTACCTGATAGTATCTTCTCCTATAGAGCGGCGAGAGGTCGTAGTGCGAAGGTGCTTCAGGGCGCTTGGGAGGATGTAGTGGTTGATCTTCTCAATGGAGGGGTATTAGTGGCTGCATGGTATCAGGATGGTGTGCTTGGAATTAAGCACACTCTATTGATGACCTTGATTAGCAACATGCTACTACCTAACTCTTCAGGTGCTAGGTTCCCATGGAACCTACTAGAGTTGGTGTTTACTCTTGTGGAGTGCATAGAGGATGAGCCCATAGTGATGGCTTGGGGTCCTACTTTATTAGCATAGCTATATGATGAGCTATATGAGATCCACTCTCATGGGTGGAAGGGTTTGGGCTGCAGATTTCTACTATAGGTTTGGGCTTGGTAGCATATTTTTATGGAGAGACCATGGGGACTACCATGGACCACTCGAGCAGAGCTACCAGATAGGGATATTGGCTATGGAGAGCTATGGAAGAGGTCATGTGAGGTAGGCCAGAGCCAATGACATGCTAGGGAGGTTGAGCACTATGCAGAGGCTTTTGCATGGCTTAGGGTAGTAGACATCGAGTGGAGACCCTATAAGGATTGTCTTGACTAGAGGGAGGTAGAGTCATAGCTACGCCGAGTTTGGTGAGGTAGATGGTTGATAGGGCGACATGGCATAGAGTGAGAGTACTTCTCTTATGATCATGTGCTATGATAGTTTGGGCTATGCTAGGGATTACCTAGGGAGCCGATGGTCTACCATCATCATGGGGATGAGAGGACTCTAGCATGGCTAGTTGTAGAGGCATTGGGAGAGGAGTCAGATCTTGAGGTGGTAGTTTCTGATTTGGATGATGCAGGCACTACAATGAGTATGACGCATGGTGGGTCATATGGTAGTGGTGAGGGGAGGGACCACTAGGTGGGGATGTAGTTTCTAGGGTAGCGGATGTAGCTAGGGGTGCTCTAGATGAGGAGGGTTTTGGTGAGTCTCCAGATGATGAGGAGGTAGACATAGGTGAGCGAGTTGTGCGTCAGCATGTGTCAATAGATAGGGTGGAGTTGATTGATGTACAAGATCTAGTAGGATTTTATGAGGATGACCTTGGGGGTCAGGATATGTAGGCATAGTTAGCAGCATGAGATGCTATGATTGTGGAGCTATAGAGTGATCGAGATTTACTATAGGCATAGGTGTAGAGTGCATAGCTTGATATGGAGAGGTAGGCAGCTTTGATAGCTACGCTTCAGGCATAGGTTGGTGGATAAGGTCCTAGCCATGGGGAGTCTAGCAGTGGTGAGTTAGCCATGATGCGGGAGGAGATGGTACATCTCTAGGGTTTGGTGGTGACCTATCAGACTAGGTGTTGAGAGGAGCACACCTACATGGATATGATGGAGGATGAGATAGTGCACCTTAAGGGGTGCATACCAGATCGAGCATTAGCTATTGGATCATAGTGTAGCTAGAGGAGCGACATGAGGTAGTCATCTGCACGGGTGAGGACTCTGAGCTCTACATAGAGGATGGAGGTGTCTAGAGGTAGCAGGTCATGGGGTAGCAAGTCTGGGAGCTCATGATGGACTCATACTAAGGGTAGAGGAGAGAGTCAAGGTACCGGTCCTGCGTGACCATGGCTAGCAGACTCTGATGGTTCTTTTTGGTCTTTTTGGTTTTGTGAAGTCTGAGGACTCACTTTTATTGTAGCCTATGGGCAGTTTATGGACTATGATGTAGCTTTTGGCTTTTACATATAGACATATATATGTATGACTTTGCTTTTATCATTATGTCATATTTTACTGCTTTATGATATGTATGCTTATTCTATGCTTTATGATGGATGTCTAACATGGATGCATGTATTGATCAGATGATTTGAGTTGATGATATGTAGATGTGTTATGTTTTCTCTATATGCTTTTGTAAATTAAAATATATGCATAAAATAGTCAGTGGCCATCTAAATATCATTGCTAATATTTATCCGGTATCTATCCTATTTCATGAACATCACTTAAGAAACAAAAGTTTATAAGGAAAAAATGTGTATGATTTGATGTAATGATTGATGTGATTTAATTTTGTATGATGGATTTATGATGATTATTTGACGCATTATATGCTAGCACCATAGACTGTACAAAATGTATCTTTGTTATTTTCATGTTATTATAACACTTTTATGTAATGGATTTTGTAACTTTGACAAACATGTGACAACATGATGTAAAATGAAATGGATAATGTAATATGATATGATATTATTTGATAGTTTTGAAGAGACTCAAACACTCTAGTTACCTAATCAAAAGTCATATAATAACTATACAAGATATTTTGACAAAGTATGCACCTACTAAGATAACCAAGATAATCAACATCCCTGTGTGTGCACGTGAGTTCATTACCATGATAACGCATAAGGTTATCCTAGTGCAAATGGGATTCACTCAGCCCATCGACACTAGAAGTTGCCCTACGAGTCTCATTATCCTGAGTTTTGTACTTAGTTGGATTAGACTACTAGGTAATCTAGGTTACAACAAGCTAGCTCATCCACATTCAAACATTGGTCTATACCTAAGCAAGTTGCTTAAGTGATAGACATATCATCATGCGGGAGGCTACCACCATTGACAAGTAGGCTATCCACCAAACCTGTAATGAGGATCACCTTATGGTTCTCTAATGCTGAGAATTCTAGGGATTCAAGTTCAAGACTCCCTTATTTTATTTTAACTTTGACTTTCTCAAGGGAGTTGCTCATTTTTATTTGTTGAGCAAGGGATTTTTGTAGTGGTGAGAACCACTATTTCTTTTTGCTTTTTCCTAGTGATAATAATCACTGTTTCTTTTTGCATATTTTGAAGTGATGATAATCATTGTTTGATATTTCTCTTTGGGATACTTGCTCCAGTGTAGAGCAAGGGATTTATGGGTAAGGAGGAACTTGTCCTTTTTTCAATTCTCAGCATCTTTGAACCATTCACATAGGGGGATGAGCAAGATAACCTTTTCGCTTGAAAGTAACCTAGACCACTTTATAGTTTTCATATTTCCTTGTGCTAGACTTGGATTTATTAATGTGAAAATGTGTTGGGATTTTGATGTATACCAAGAATTATCCAAGTAGGATTCTACCTTCTAAAAATCATGATAGATTTCTACAAAATCTGAGAAGACAACTAGATATGGTTGAGTGATCAAAAACTTTAACTATGTTTTACTAACAATGGCTAAGTGATGGGAAACAGACATATAATATGGAATGTGAATGTAAATGGTATATGTAATGTAAATAGGTGGTAATATTGACTCATAATAACAATGATTTTAATAGATGCCTAGTGTATAGACCTGGTGCTAGACATGTATGATCAATTTGGAATGATGCATAATGCAATGATGAGTATGCCTAATGCAATTTAGATGAAGTGCAATGAAGCAATATTTTTGTATTTTGATGATTTTAATGATGTTTTTGAATTTTTGATATATATGTATATACAGGTTGACCAATGGGCTTAATGAATGCCATTGGGGATTTTGGGTGACCAAAGGGCTTATAGACGCCTTTGGAGCATTTTGGGATGACCTAGGCAATCGTAGACTGCCTAGGAACATTTTAGTTTGACCTAGATGGTTATAGACCACCTAGGGATGTTTTATGGGGACCAAAGGGCTTATATATGCCTTTGGGGCTTTTTGGATTGACCTAGATGATCGTAGATTGTCTAGGAGTATTTTATTTTGACCTAGATGGTCATTGACTGCCTAGGAGCATTTTGGGTGACCTAGATGGTCATTGACACTAAGGAAATGCCATAGACTACCTAGGGGTATTTGGTTGTGACCAAAGGGCTTATATATGCCTTTGGAGATTTTAGGGTTGACCTAGATGATCGTAGATAGTCTAGGGATATTTTTATTTGACCTAGATGGTCATTGACCGCTAGGAGCATTTTGGGTGACCTAGACGGTCATCGGCACTAAGGAAATGCCATAGACTACCTAGGGGTATTTGGTTGTGACCAAAGGGCTTATAGATGCCTTTGGAGAATTTAAGGTTGACCTAGATGATCGTAGATAGTCTAGGGGTATTTTTATTTGACCTAGATGGTCATTGACCACTAGGAGCATTTTGGGTGACCTAGACGGTCATCGGCACTAAGGAAGTGCCATAGACTACCTAGGGGTATTTGGTTGTGACCAAAGGGCTTATAGATGCCTTTGGAGCATTTAAGGTTGACCTAGATGATCGTAGATTGTCTAGGGGTATTTTTATTTGACCTAGATGGTCATTGACCACTAGGAGCATTTTAGGTGACCTAGACGATCATCGACACTAAGGAAGTGCCATAGACTACCTAGGGGTATTTGGTTGTGACCAAAGGGCTTATAGATGCCTTTGGAGATTTAAGGTTGACCTAGATGATCGTAGATTGTCTAGGGGTATTTTTATTTGACCTAGATGGTCATTGATAGCTAGGAGCATTTTGGGTGACCTAGATGATCATTGGCACTAAGGAAATGTCCATAGACTACCTAGGGGTATTTGGTTGTGACCAAAGGGCTTATAGATGCCTTTGGAGATTTTAAGGTTGACCTAGATGATCGTAGATTGTCTAGGGGTATTTTTATTTGACCTAGATGGTCATTGACCGCTAGGAGCATTTTGGGTGACCTAGACGGTCATCGACACTAAGGAAGTGCCATAGACTACCTAGGGGTATTTTATTGGTGCTCTAAGCATGAAACGACCACAAATGACTAACATTCATTGGTTCAGGCTCTTCACTTCCTTTGATGGATGCTAGGTGATAAGTTCCAGGTCCAATCTGGCTTGTAATGATGAATGGACCTAACCAGTTTGCTGCAAATTTGTCTCACAAATTGGAGGGCAAATTTGAGTTTTGTTGGTTCTCTTTTAGAACTAAATCACCAACTTGAAAATCTCTCTGGTGTACTTTCAAGTTGTAAGCTCTCTTAAGACATTCTTGATAAACACGTAGATGCTCGAGGGCATTTACACGTCGTTCATCAAGTAATGTTAACTGATCTAAATGAGCTTGCCTAGTTGTATCATCATCAATGAATTCTTGCATGGAAATGCGCAATGACAAAATCTCTAACTCCAGAGGCATGATGGCTTCAACACCATACACTAGTGAAAATGGAGTTGCCCCAGTGGGCATCCGAATGCTAGTGCGATAGGCCCAAAGGGCAAGAGGTAATTGATTATGCCAATATTTATGATTTTCCTTGATGGTTTTCTTCAAGATGGCTACTACTATTTTATTTGATGCCTCTGCTTGCCCATTGGCCTATGGATAATAGGGCATGGAAAAGCTATGCTTTATGTTATACTTTGTTGTTAATGCACGCACATCCTTATTTTTGAAGGGTGTTCCATTATCCGATATTATTTTGGATGGAATACCAAAATGACATATGATATTATGTAGCATGAACTCCACAATGCGAGGTCCAGTCGTCGTGGTAAGGGGAATTGCTTCCACCCATTTTGTGAAGTACTCGGTTGCCATTATGATAAATGTGTGATGGCCCAAAGAGGTAGGTGAGATTTTCCCAATTAAATCAAACCCCCATTATGCAAATGGCCAGACCGATTGAATCGGTTGTAAGGCCTATGAAGGTACGTGTGTCAAATTTGCATGATGTTGACACTTCACACACTTCTTTACATAAGCACAACAATATTGCTCTAAAGTTGGCCAATAATAGCCCATGCGAAGAATGCGCTTAGCGATGGCCATGCCACTAAAGTGGCCACCACATGTACCATCGTGTGCTTGGGTAATGGCCCAAGCTGACTCTTGTGAGTCTAAGCAATGAAGGAGGATACCTTCATAACTCCGACGATACATTATGTCTCCTAATAAGACATATTTTTCCACCTTTTGTTTAAATGCTCGCTTTGCGGCATGCGACAATCCAGGCAGAATATTTCCTAGTTTAAGATAATCTTTAATCTGTATGGCCCAATATTGCCTTGAAGAAGCCTCAATATTATGAATCACGCAATCCTTTTGACGTTCATCTCATGTGAATGCTGATTGAGAATGAACTTGAAGATATAGTGTTATGCTAGTATCAAAAGAATTATGAGGGAACAGAGTCCCCCATTGGGCGTTATTCAAATAATTGTGTAGTTGAGAGAACCTTTCATGTGAAGGCTCAATATGAATCATGTGAACATCTGGTGTGGCATTATGCTCATCATGCTTAGTCATAGATTGCGCTAGCATTTTTACTTGAATAGTCATGATATCATCTGAAGGGTTTTGTGGGATTAGCGACCCTAAGGAAGCCATTGTATCCGCAAAATGATTAGATGAGCGAGGGAGTGCCTCTATATCATACCATTCAAATTTTTCCAGAAGTTTGTCCACTAGGGCTTTGTAGGCTTGCAAGATGGGACACCTACACTAGAATATCCCTTTAACCTGATTAACTATGAGCAAGGAATCACCAAAAATGTTTAACTTTGTGATTTTCATGGTGATTGTCATCTGAAGACCAATGATGAGGGCTTCATACTCGGCATTGTTGTTGGTACATGGGAAATCGAGTTTAAATGAAAGAGGTATGGGAGCCCCTTGCGGTGTGAAAAACATGATACCTGCGCCACCCCCTTGCTCGCATTTAGAACCATCAAAGAATAGAGTTATGTCCACCTGTGACTCAGGCTCTACAGAATCAGGTGATTCTGAGATATGAAACACTCCATCATCGGGAAGATCTACATTCAGAGGTTGGTCATCTTGGAGAGGAGCCTCTGCTAGTTGATCGGCTATGACCTATCCTTTGATTGATTTTTATCCAATGAACTCTAGGTCAAATTCCATCAACAACATTATCCATTTCATCGTGCGACTATTGTGATATGTTCTACTCATCATATATCACAATGGATTTTCTTTAGATATGACATACATGGTATGATTGAGCATGTAATGGCATAGATTTTTAGTGGTAAAGACCACTGCTAAGCATAGCTTCTCAATGTATGCATACTTGATTTCATAGTTGACCAGTGTGCGGCTAATGTAATAGGTAGCCTGTTCTTTGTGAAATTCATTCTTTTGGGACAACATGGTGCCCAATGCCAACTCAGTAGCTGAGATGTATAAATAGAATGACACTCCTGGTCATGGAGGAGCCAATACGGGTGGTGAAGCCAAGTATTGCTTAATATCATCAAAGGCATTTTGACATTCTTCATCCCAATGAAATGAGACCCCCTTGTGTAGCAACCTATTCATGGGTCGACACTTATCCGATAATTGCGCTATGAAGCATTTTATGGATGCGACCTTTCCTTGCAAGTTGCATAGCTGCTTAATGGTTGTGGGGGAGGCATTTCTAATATTACCTTGACCTTGTTTGGATCTACCTCTATGCCTCGCTTGGAGACTATGAATCCCAAAATTTTACCAGATGTGACATCGAAGACACACTTTTTGGGATTAAGCCTAACATTGTGCTCAATGAGGTGATCTAGAACCTTACATAATACATCGATATGCTCATGATGCAATAAATATTTTTCCAATAAGTCATCCATGTAATCTTCCAAAATCTTATGCATGTAGTCATGGAAGATATACGTCATGGCTCGTTGATAAGTGGCTCCAACATTCTTAAGGCCAAAAGGCATGACCTTATAATAGAATGTCCCCCAAGGCATTGTAAACACCATTTTGATCTGGTCTTCTAGATTAATATGAATTTGATTATATCCAGAGAAACCATCCATGAGGGAAAGCATTTCATGTCCTTCTGTAGCATCTACCAACGCATCAATGTTAGGTAAGGGAAATTCATCCTTAGGACTCGCTTTGTTAAGATCTCTAAAGTCAGTGCAAATGTGAATCCTCCCATCAGGCTTCTTGATGGGAACCATGTTCGAAACCCATGGTGGATAGTCTACTGAGATGATGAAATCAGCATCCAACAACTTTCGTAATTCATATTTCACCATTAAGGCTACTGTTGGGTGCATCTTGCACAACTTTTGCTTGACTGGTTTTATCTTTGGGTCCAATGTAAGATTATGCATGACTAGATTTGGGTCCAGTCCTAGCATGTCTTTATAGGACCAAGCAAAAGCATTCATCCTTTCTTTCAATGCTTGTGTGAAATCATCTTGTTCAACTAGGGATAGACCTTCCCCTAGTTTGATAATGCAGGGATTATCGAGATCTGTATCGATATCCTTGTCAATTGTTGGCTCAATTGACATATGAGACCCATATTCCAGCTGATGTGGAGTGGGAATCAAATGAATGTCATCAGCTGGGTTTGCTTCATCCATAGGAAATTCAGGATCAACCTCGGCTTGAAAAACATTCTGAGTAGTTCTTGGAGAAAATTGAAATGGCTGTAACATTTCCTCGCAAGGCCAATACTCTGATGGTGATGGGGTAGAATCTCCTCGATCAAATTCAATTGCCTCAATGTCGAGATGCAATGACTTTGATGGGTTATTCAGATCTATCAATGGTGTAGTTAAATCTATGGAAATCATGTTGATGGATACATGATCTCCTGTTCTAGGGTGAGTGGGTCTAGAGACCTAATGTAGTCTCATAACTCATGGGGGTGGCTCTGGTGGAAGTGGAATTAATGGTGGTGGCCTATGCGAAAGAGGATGAGCTTGCTCTTCACGTGGTAAGAGCTGGTGTCATATGGGGCCTTGGATGGGGAATAACATACGAAGATAATATTCATCCTCATCATCCAAGGGGAACACTCTCTCATGTTCATCATCTGAGCTAGGATAGTTTATGGGTGCGATGCCATAGTCATCTTCATCATCACTCATCCATTCATGAGGAGGACCTTGATCCTCTTCCTCACTGTCAGGTTTCAAGGTATGTGAGCTTTCCCCCACTTCATGGGGTTGGGCAACATCACTTGATAGTCCTTGATCTATCATCTCTTTGGGGAAATGATCCCCCAAGGAATGGATGTGATTCAGATTGGCGTATGGATCACGTGCAAGCTTATCCTGATAACCTAGACATAGGTGTTCTAGACTATCTATGAGGACATCCAATGGTACTAGCTTATTGTGTCCCAACCCAGATTTATCATAAGGTAATTGATATTGGGGCTGACATGGGACATGAGTACCCTACTCATATAAGCCTAAACCAAAACCATGCCAATTATAATGATCTAAGTACCACAATGCATAATCTGGATTCGACAAATAGTTTACATCCTCCAAAAAAGGTTCATCATCTTCTTCTTTCGGAGGAATTGGTAGAGCTCCATATTCTAAACCTCCATATACAAAATTAGTTTGATTGGGAGGTAGACCAAGAGGCACAATGCTACCTATGGGAAGATGAGGTCACCCCATATCTTGCATTGTCTCTATGGATGGAACCATTGTGACATTTCTCACTAGATATTCTCCTATCCCTATACTAGACATATGCACTGTGGTCTGGGATGGTGAAGGTGAATGAGATGGGAGTGAGGTTTGAGGTGACTCAGTGTTAACCTCTGGAAGTGATTCCTCATTGACTACACAAGGGATCTCTTCCATGGATATGGTGGATACTAAAGGTGGGCTCTCATCAATGGGCCTTTTTGACATGTTCCTCGATGGAGGATCTGATGATGTTGAAGGCATCTCTATGGCTATCGATGATGAGGATGGGATGGATGAAGATGTAGATGGTGGAATGGAAGGTGATGATGGAATGGGTAGACCCTGAATAGGTGTATTCAGTCGGAAGTCTACATGAGTCAAAGGTAATGTCGACTCTGGCATCTACTGCACCATATTGCAGTATTTGAAGGGCTCTAGATCGGTAGAGACTACATGGACTTGCCCTTCATGAGTGTATTTAAGACATTGATGTGCAATGGATGGGACACACTTCATATCCCGTATCCAAGGTCTTCCTAGAAAAATGTTGTACGCCATCTCACCTTCCAGCACATGACACAATGTTGGTATAGTCTTGCACCCCACCTGGATGGGTAAGACTATGGTACCAATAGTAGAACATATTGTGTCATTGAATGCATGAAGAGTGTAAGTTGATGCAACAACATGAGATGCTAGCAATTTCAAATGTTTCAATGCTGTGGTTGTAATGATATTGCTCGAGGAACCGGTGTCTATGAGCACTCTTTTGTATGGTATCTCATTTACACATGCGATGATGTGCAAGGGAGGATCTACCACGTCATTGGCTATTCCCTTAAGCTCATGCTCATGGAATGTTATTACTGGTTCCTTGCACTATTGCACATGACCTACAAAATCAATGAAGGAGTTAGACTCCTATGGTTGCAACTCTATTGATTTTAAAATATCCATCAAAGCATCCCGATGTGGAGGTGATTGTTGGATTAGCTATAAGATGGACAATCTTGTTGATGTTGTCCTCAAACTTTGTGTAAGTTTTTATTTATTTTTTTTTTTTGCCTAGATGGAAGGCTTTATCCCATTTGTTTTAGTTTTTTATGTGGTGGGAACATCACTTTTGAAGTTATCGGTGCAACTTGGCTTGGATATCTTTTGTTCCTTGTCACAATACTCACCATCCCAACATACCCTTGGATAGGGGGTGTTGTCTTCACCTCATTCATCGGTTTAGCAGGCATTGCCTGTACCTCATGAGTTGGTAATGGGTCTTTGTATATACCCATCTGCTGATTGGTAGGGGCTAATGGAGCATCCACTTGAAGCTCATTCCTTTCAATCATGTCTTGTACTACATGTTTAAAACCATAGCATGTTTGTAAATCATGGCCACCTTGCCGATGAAATTTACAATATTGATCCTCTCGACATCCCATAGGCTTGGGTTTGCCTATTTTTGGATCGATGGGTTTGATATCTGGTAGATTAATCATTTTTGCAACCCACAATCGATCGAATAGAGAATCCATGGATTCAATGAAGGGAGTAAATTGTCGCTTAGGGTGACGCTATTGGTTTTGTCCCTGATTCACTTGACCATTACTATTATAGCTCGTAGGAGGAGGTTGGGCCTGATAGTTTACCTTTTGAGGAGGCATCGCTTGTGTAGACCCAGGGATATTTATGGCCACTTGATTGACCATTGCTGGCTTTGTAGGTGCCAAGCTATTTTTAGGATTCTTTGTCCACTCCTTCTTACGAGGTTTAGTTATTTCTCCCTCTTGGATTTTTATTTCCTCTATGTTTCTAGCTTGTGCTAGAGCTTCTTCCAAGGTAGGGTATTGTTGTAATTGCAATGTCAAAGAGATGGGTTTTAAGCAACTCTTTGAAAACAACCGAGTTAACTCAGTCACTGGTAATAGATAAGGTAGCTTAGCCAAAAGCGTTCACCACCTATTTCCATAATCAGTAATTGACTCATCCTCAGTTTGTTTCAACCCCGTGAGGTCTGTTAATGTCACCTTCCTTTTGGTGTTAAAGGTGAAACATTCCAAAAATGCGTCAACGAATTGTTCAAATGTGTAGACGCTATGTTTTGGAAGTTGGTTGAACCACTCAATGGTAGGACCAGAGAGGGTACTTAGGAAAGTTCTGAGGAGCAATGCATCATTGTCCTGTATGTTAAAGCACAGATTTAGAAATCTAGTAACATGCTCTTGAGCATCTTCTTCCCCCTTGAATCTATCAAATTTGGGCATTTTGAAATGCTCAGGATAAATTGGGGAAGGAATGGATGGGTGTAATGGTTGGTTCTTTAGCTGATGCAAAGTAGGCTTTTGAAGCCCATTGCCAGTTGTCCTACCTTCTACAGTTTCTAAGCGTGCAAGCAAAGCTTGATACGCATCTGAGGATTTGATTTCCTCTTCCTTGTTTTGAACTCATAGAGGTGGACGAGGAATATTAAGCATAGGTTGGGGTGGTTGATTGACATCAGCCATGCCTCCATAAGGTGCTTCTATATAATCCTCATTTTGTTCCAAATCATCGTAGGCCCCATAAGGTGTTTCTGGTATGGGCCTACAAGGAGGAACGAATACCTCTTGAAGGTGATCTATGTTTGGCCTATCATATATATTCTATTCAGGCCTATGAGGTCTAGGAGGCAACATTGGATTAGGTCTAGGAGACCTATCTTGTTGGATATTTGGTTGCCTCGGGTGAGCCTCCTATCTATGCGTATTTGGAGTAGAAGCTCCATTACGCAAAGTTTCTTGAATTTGGCATTCAAGTCTTTCTTTCTCTAGTTGTTGCCACTGCTCTAAAAGATCTAGGTGATGTTTATCAGACCTAAGTTGATTAAACTTGGCCTGGTGGTCAGCATACTTCTTTACCAACTGATTGATCTGATCAGTTGTATTGGGTCTAAGTGCCTTAGCACTGTTACTCTGATATCTATCTTGTTCAGGGGGTTTGTGAGATCTATTGCCGCTTTCCCTCGATTGAGGTAGGTTGCATTGACTTGAGGCTCACCCCTAAATAGATCTTCTTGATAATCTACTGGTGTAGAGGCACAATGTGCTTGCATTGACACATTTGGATGAGGATAATCTGGATGTTCCTCAGGTCTTCCCTCGTAAACAAGGAAAGGTAAGGTGGAATGAGGTCACCTATGGCGATGAGCATTACCCTCATCATGATCATGGCACCATGGGGAAGGGTGGTTTGAAATCATAAGATGATCATTCAACCCTACCTTAGGTGACAAGTCATATTCCTATGTAGCAGTGCGAGGAGTAGACCGAGCAGGCACACGAATGCGTGGGATTGCTCTATTGGGAAGCACTCCATTGCATGGTGACTCTTCTCAAAATAAGGCATTAGAAACATCTATATTAGGGAAATAATTCCCTAAAAGGGGATTTTTTCCTATTGGGGTACCCCATGTAGGAGTCCCTCGTTGGCTAGGTCCCTTTCTTGCTGATCTAGGAGTAACCATCCATTCATCTATCCTTTGATGATTAGGGGTATGATTTCCTAAATTGGGACCATCACCTATGGGGGTGCCCCATGTAGGGGTCCCTTGTTGGCTAGGTCTCCTTTCAGCCCTTCTAGGGCTAGGAAGAGTAGGTGGTCTCCAAGGAGGTATTACCATGTCCTTGGGATCTAGGCGAAGATGTTGTATGTCCTCTTCCCTACTCCTCACAACTTCCACCCTTAAATGGGCTTGGCTACGGGTATGTACCATAGCTATGTACTCTAGACTACTATATGATTATCTCCTTTACAATTTTTATGAATTTGAAACAAACAAACAATAGAAACAAACAAGTATAGAAGTGATTATCTCTTTTAAATATTTTAAATGTGAATCCCTAAACTATTTGTTGTGTTTCAAGATGTGTTGCTTTGTAAAGAAAATACTTGGCATGTTTGATATTTTTTTGGATGATATACTCAAATTTTAAAGGATTTCACCTATATACTCGTAGCTCGACAACCGGTATGGTGATTAATTCCATATTATTCCGATCATGTAAACCAATCGATAGTATGGTGATGAATTCCATACTCGATCAGGGAGCATAGGTCCTATCGATCCTCACCCAACACCCCGTGCATAGTGATACACCCCTCTAAAGAGGAATGCATGCTATTTTGCATGGTTAGGATAGATCTTGGAGTCGGTATTGGCCAGTAAGTCGGGTCCCGATGATACTCTTTCAGACTAGCCAATCAAGTGGTAATTACATCCACTATTGTCGTTGATGTTAAAATACCTCATGGTGTGTGGGGTTCCTTTTAAAATTTTGAAAGAAAGCAAAAGAGCACTCAATGATGATTCACTAAATGCATGAAATTGCATTTTTCTTTCAGACTTGTTAGTAACATAAAAGGAAAGCACAAAAATTGAAAGCCTATATGAACTTAACCTTTTTTGGTCAAGTTTCAAGCAAGCAAACCAGACAAAAAGCAGAAAATTTACTATTATTTTCCCTATTTTCTCTGAGCTAATTAATGCAATATTTTGGAAAGAGAGAATCTAACCTTTCTATGCATGGAAAAAGCAAGAAAACATGAAATTTGGCAATTTTTAATAGCAAATATGCAAATTGAAAGTGCAGAGGGGTGTAAAATCTGACCTAGAACTTGTTGTTTCTACAAATTTTTGTAGAAACCCTCTAGTTTTGTGACCATCCCACCTAGGGATGGTGGTATTTTTGGGGCCATCCCACCCAGGGACACCTAGCTGGCCATCCCACCCAGTGACACCTAGCAGCAAAGGGGTCATTTTTGGTCAGAATGGTCAATACCTGCAACCTACAAAACCAAAAATGGAGGTCAAAATTAGCACATTCCAAGGGGGAGATATAAAAATATTAGATACCATGATCACCATTGAAGAAGAAAATTTCATGATATCGCCTTAAGGGCACTCTATTGCAATGGAAAAGTAGTATACAAGCATTCAAAGGGAAATAACATAAACTTGCAATCTACATGAAATGAGGCAAATGTGTAACATAAATAGTGGATTTCTCCTTCTATTAATTCCTCTATTGCTTCAAATGAGATTACAAAACATCCCCTTGAGGGCATTTACAAATTTGATACATTTCCATTACAATGTTCAAGGGATCTAGTCCCTTGAAAGGGGCCTTTAAGGTGAAGTTCTATAGTGTGAAACTCGCATCCCATGATTGAGAGCTATCCTTCAACCTGTTCTTCTTGTCTTCTTAGCTCCTCCCTCCTACATATAATACCTGTACCTACACACAAGGGATTGAAATGGGGTTAATAGCACCTGTGTTATAGAATAAAAGCAATGAAACCATAGAAAAAGAGGTTAATCTACAACATCAAAACTGATCTACAACACATGGAAATTGATCTAGATGTAGCATAAACATAATATAATCTAATATAAATGCTTTTGAAGAGATTTGGAAGCAATATTCAAAGTAAAACTATGCAAAAATAGTGATCATCCCTGATAGGGACAACTAAACCTGCAACATTGGAGACCTCAAATCTGGCATCAAATCTACTCCAAACTTCACCAAATTTGGACCAGGGGTTCTTCTAGGCATTCCTAAGGGGTCTATGGAGGAATTTTACCAAAATTCCTTTCTTTTTTATGGCCGTCCCTAGGTGTGACGAATACAGACTGCTGACCATCCCTAGGTGGGATGGTTACAAATCTGCCTTATTTTTGTCACCTATGCTCAAGGGATTTGGTCCAAAACTGGTATGGGAGTGTTGTCAATAGATGGGGCCAAATATACCTTCAATTTGGCTGGTTTGGAATAGTTGGATGACTTCCTATTGCCCCTAAAATCACCTTCAAATGAAGAGGGTTTCAAGGCTAAGGTAGGGTGAGTTTTGGTTTGCAAAAGGTGAGGATCAAATTGTGCAGCACTTCGTTGCTCAAAATGCTTCAATCCTCTTCTGAAATTGGGTGACTTCACCTCTTTTTATAGCCCAAAAGGGCATCTAGGGCAAAGGGGCATGTTTTGCCATGCGAGGCAGGTGCCACCATGTGTCCTATTCCTCAACATGCATAGGTGAGGGAAGGTTGCCCATTTGGGGCTTCCAATCTACTGTCCCAAAGTCTAATTGTAGGTCCCCAATCAATTTGGGGTGATTGGACGCATTAATGGTAGTCTTTGATTGCCATTTAGCATGTCCTTTGACTTTTTCAAGGGTCTAGTTAGGGGTCGTCCCACCCAGGGATGGTTATGGATGGTCATCCCTGGGTGGGACGGTCACCAACTGTGACCATCCCTTGGTGGGACGGTCACCAGGAGGTGCCCCAAAACTACCCTAAACTGCTAGGAAACCTCCAAACTAAGTTTTGGAGCCTTATGCAAGCCTTATGCTAGCCTATAGGGGTGCCCAATAGGGCCATATGTTGTCGATAAGAGGGGCATATGTGATGCACTGATAGTCTTATCCGATTTACGTGATTTAGGTGTCTACACTATTATCAACTAAATATCTACTTTATTTTTGAGGTTGCAAAGACTCAACATTATCTCCTTTCTCTCTTTCTATTTGATCCAGTCTATTACTCATAGTATTGAACATTTAAGTGATTTAGTTGGTTAGTTATCTTATCCATAGGATATTTCTCTATATTCTTAAGGATAATGAACCCTACTTTTTTGGGCTTATTATCATGCAAATTAGGCTCTAAAAAATATGGCTTCATATTTCTACTATCAATCATATTCTTTTCTATTTGAATAAACTTATCCATGCACTCATCAATGGTGTTTACTTGTTCTTGTCTTAATTCATAATTTAATTCCCTAGGAAAATCATTCTTATAGAAGCAAAAAAATTGACTATCATTAGGTATTAATCCAATGGGGATTTTAATTCTGATCTTGATAAACCTTCCATAAAATCTTCTACTGATTCATTCTCTTTCTTTTTCCATAATAGCAAATTTTGTCCACAAAGATTGTGCATTCTTCTTCTCTTTGTACTTTCTTAGGAATACTTGTTTTATGGTTTGGAAATTTGTGATAGAACCATGTTTGAGGCTATTAAACCATTCACAAGCATCCTTATATAGATTTTAAAGGAACAATATGAGGACTACATCTTCTTCTAGACTTTCAATAGCATATAGAAAATCCTTAATATGGCATTCATCGGTTACAATAATATTTCCTTAGAATTTTGGTAAATATTTACTGGATTTACTAAGGAGAGGGTTTAGATTTTGGGGTAGGACATAGGGTCTATATCTATTGGTTCTCCATTGATAGACATTCTTATTTAGTGGTGGATTAGCATTAGGATCTACGATATTTTCTACTAGAGTGCTAAAAATAGAGACAAGGGAAGGACTAATACTAGGACTATTACTAGAAGAGGTTTGACTTAAATTTGAACTGACAAAATTTCTATGAGATTTGAAAAATACCTCTAGATTTGGTAATTCAAGATGTAGATCCTTACTACTTCTTCTTGTGGATACCAAATCAAGCTCCTTATTCTTTCTTCAAGATTTAAATTATGGGTATGATCAAGTCAAAGTTGCCAACACGGATGTGCAAGAAATAATAGAATCACTCATTGACCAAGATTGCTTAGCTTAGTATTTTCTCAATTCTCATAAATTTTACTCGAGGAATAAATGGAATTATGGTTTTAAAATGATAGAAATCCTAATGACCAACAAAACCCATGACCATTGAATTTTGATTTTGAAAAGTTAAATCAAGAAAATTCATGAAAATTTCAAAAGTATGAGTCTTCATCAGCAAAAATGCCAAAACTATTGGAGAAAATTTCTACATCCCTTAGAGATTGTCATGCCACATTTTTTTTGAATTCAATCAATACCATGGACTCTGGTGGATCCACATATTTAACTCAAAAAATAATTATATGATGATTTTTGATAGACCAAGTTCGGTAAACAAACCCTAAATGAGCTTATGTTATAGTTTAATTACGCTCAACCAAATAATAAAATAAATGTAAATTATTCATTATCAAAGATTTTTACCAAGATTCACAAAAGCCCTCTAATTATACCCTATTAGTTGATCGATGCTTTATCCATTTTTAATTGTAGAAAATCTTTGAACACTTAATGAGAAAGATAGAAAGAGAAAGGAGTATCTGGGTCAATTATATTCATTCAAATAATGTAACAAGCATAATTGAAATTCACTAGTGAAAGAAAGTGCCATTCACACATTCAAATAATGTAATATGTAAATGTGCAACAAACTCATAATTGAACGTGAAAATGCACAAAGGAGGAAGTTGGATTTGTATTAATATCAAAGGATTTTTACAAATTAGAGTTTGGTAAAATGTTCTAGATCTCATTAAATAGATACAAAGAGATTTTTTTTTTTCAAATGATGTAAAATAGAATCTCAAATATTCATTTTAAAAGTAGTAACAAAGAGCCTCATAGCTTTTGATCCAACTATTAGAAATAATATCTGATAACTAGGTGCTTCCTTAGCAAGACTTGCACAATGAAGGAGAAGAATAAGACATGGCTATGGGAGAAAAGACACACAAGGAGAATACAATTAAAATGGACAAGGGTGCTCAACTATACCTTTGGAAAAATATGGCTATGCAAAACTTGATGTCATGGTATGGCTGATGTGGTATTTTTTTATAGATTGAAGATGGCCCATTCTGTTGCAACTGCCTCCATTGGGTCTTTACACTTGGATGTATCTGCTTTGATTCTATTGTGTCTTACAACTATATTACAATTATCCTGAGTTGTCTCACCTTAAAATTAATACTTGGCTACTTTCTACCCTTAATATATTTTATTCAGCTACAACTATATTGGATTTGGACCTCACAGTTGGCTGTCTTTTAACCATTGATTTTTATATGAATTACAACTATCTTGGATCAGGGTGTTACAATTGGCTATTTTTGAGACACTGAATTTCACTCTTATGTTATTGCATCTTTTCCTGATCCTTCTCTTGTTATTTTTTGTAGAATTATTTAGCTCACATTTTGATATTTCAATACTACTCTTCTCAATATATTTTGCTTTTAATATATTTTATTTGGGTTATTAATGGGAAAATATGAACCTAAGCTTCATCATAAAAAGAAATGATATATCTTATAGCACCAATGGACTACAATGAATTTTTCTTCTATTTCTTCTACACCATATTTAATTTATTGAAAAATATGTACAAATTTTCATTTTATTTAGACCGTTGACTTGTCTTACCAACTTTGATTCATTATCTTTAGCACATTCAAAATTTTGAATTTTATGATACATAAAATTTTTAAAATCTGTCATTGCCTCTGCACTCTTCTAGTGATTGTCTTACTTGGCCTAATTTATTATTTAGCTCTTCTTCCCATACACCTTTTTTCTTAAGGATTTTATCCCATTCTAACCTTTCTCTAAGTTACATTGATATTTTCAAGAATTCTTGCTTGCAATTAAAAATTGAGCTATCTTAGGTAATGACTTGTTTATGTACCGCTTGATATTTTTCTTTGAAGTCTTAAAAAATGTGTTGTATCAATGCCACTCTTTCAGCGGATTGATCCAAAAGGATCTTCATGCTTTCTAGTAAGACTGCAAAGCTACTAACATTCTTGAATATTATGCCCAGTTCCTTTAGTTCACTCTACACTTCTTCATACACTTCTTATACTTCACAATAAAAGCCAAGTAGTCCAATTTCTCTAATCACTGTTTGTGCTACATTTTGTTCTTTTAGCTACTTAATTTGGGGTTGCAGTTCTTATTTTTCTATCAAACTATTTAATTATATTTTAGTCATGAGTTATCATTTATGTTTAAATATCTACCATCCACCATACTTGAAGAATATTTTTGAGCTGATAATTTTTATTTATATCTTAGATTTTGAATTTTTTTTATTTGGCTTGCAATATTTTCCTTCAATCCTGGTCGTCAATCAATATATCTGAATAAATATGGGCCATTAATTTATTTTTGAGTGATTAAGTTTATGCCAAATATTTATTATATTATTTAATCCATTGAAATATAGTCAAATATTGATTCAATTTGGGCCACCCATATTTCCTGTGGAGCAAGCATGGTCCATTGATTTTTTTGACTCTAATCCTTTTGATTAAACTTGGAATAATGTTTTATTCTCAAAAAACCATGGCCATAGATCTAAATTCCTATGTGGATGTGAAGCTTTGATTTATATGTGGAGGGCTGATGAAAAGTCTTTACGACAAGATTAAATCTGTGCCACCCATTCTCTGGTATCTATGCACCATTGATTTGGTATTTGAATTGGTCTACATATTTTATATTTTCCTTATATGCAATATAATCTGCTCATATTTCATTGTTTATTAATCCAAACCATTTCTTTTTACCTACGTGGAGCAATGGTCCATTAAAATTTTTGGGCATTTTGAATTCTTTGGTCGATAACTACAAATCATTCATTTATCGACTTAGCCACAATCGTTGATCTAAAAAATCTAGAGCAATGTGAACCACATATTGTCATTTCAATATTTAAGGCACTTTTTTTCTAAATAATGTAGGCCATAATTTCTATCTGCTTGGTCTAGTCATTGCAAGGTTGACTCTAGTTGGTGTGGCACAATGCGGACCATGAATTCTGATCTAAAAAAATCATTGATGATTATAGACTAGATGTTCTTGTGATATTTTGTGGGTTAAATTAGGCTAATAATTTATTAGCTTCCATGTGTCATTGATTTCATTAGCTCTCATAGAGTGTAGATCTATTCTGGCACATTGTAGATCGTTGATCTAAGTGTGCTACTAGATAAAAATTGGTGGAATATACATGGCTTATTTTGGCTTTAGATCTGATCAAGTATTCTTGCACATATCCTCAAATCAATTGTGGGCCATTTATTTCTATGCTATATCAAGGTACATCATAGATGACAATATAAATCAATATACATTTGAATTTTCTTAGCAACTTATGAGTTTGAATATTTTTAATGGTTAGGATTATCCAAAGGTTCTAGGATTAATGTAGTCTATGGATAAGTGGAAAATATGCATGGATATTAAACATGGACTCAATAGATAATACAAAATAATGAATTTGAATTTATGCATGAGGAATAAAATGGACCAAAATGAAACTATGAAATTTTTACTAGGCAAGATATGGACTTTAGATGATGGGACTTCATGAATGATATTTCAAATGATAAGTTTGTTAAATGGTATGAAGGGATGAATTTAATATTTGCATATTTAATGACCTTGAAACCTTAAAAATTATAGGTCGCTTCTATGGGGGAAATATTAAGAATAGATAATTTAAGGGGTAAACCAAAGATAGGACTTTTGATGGACTAATGAAATTTAAAGGACCTTAATACTTAGAATATAGGAATTTACAACACTAATAAGACCTAGAAAGGGAAAATTTTGAAAAATCAAATTACACTAATGGACTAATGGAATTATGAATTTATGAACCTATGGGATACATGGAATTTTGAATTTAGGGATATCTTATAATGGATTTTTGAGGATCTAACATAGGCTCCAACTGTGGTACAGGTAGCAAAAATGTAATTTGAGGTACTTGAGAACTCCAAATTCTTTTAGTTAAATCCTTGACCTATGACACTCATAAATGAATCTAACCTATAAAATAGTGCTAAAAGTAAATAACCAAACAATACACACACAATTTTACCTAATGACCTAAGAACGAAACAAGGAACAATACCATTTTTTTTAAGATCAAACTTTTCTCAGCCTTGCAATAGAGTGATAGACCTTCAGGTGTTAATTATTGAGTAAATATCTCTATAATCCAAGATCTCTAGTTTTTATGTATGCTACCCAATTGTATGAACAATGTGATCAAGGCTAAGCCATTTAGGCTTCCATTTTTTTTTTATTCCTTTCTAGGATCAAATCGGCTAATTAGGAAGAAACTTTATTGTCTTAATTATTTTTAGATTCAGTAATATTTAAATTTTTGGGTGTAGAGTAAGATTAAATTCCTTTGTTTTTGCCTAAAAGGTTTGGCATGTGCCCTTAAGTCCATACAACACTAGGGAACAATATATTTATTGAAATATTTTTATTTTTCATCTCTTGATAGAGCTTTGTGTATCTTATCCATCCTTGGTTCTTCCTTTGATATAATATTAACCTGATCTGATTGATTAACTTCTATAATATCCCAAATGATATCGTCATATCTTTCATTGCATTTAACATAAAATAATTCATCCTAAAAAGTCATGAAATTATTAATATGTATATCTATAGATGCAAATCAAAAAATACCAAATAGCTAAATTTAAATAAATAAACAATTAAAGTAAAATAAATACATGTGATTGCATAGAAATAAATTTGATTTTTATTGTCAGGTGGACTTATTATATTATAATAAAATATGCCCCAGATTAGGGTTTTTACAAAGCTTCATTGCTCAATACAATAAT
Source organism: Wollemia nobilis (assembly GCA_028583015.1). NCBI lineage: Eukaryota > Viridiplantae > Streptophyta > Pinopsida > Araucariales > Araucariaceae > Wollemia > Wollemia nobilis. The sequence continues at coordinate 66,574 of JAQPPZ010004560.1, read as the reverse complement.
CTCAATATGCTAGGGTTCTTCGAAACCCTAGCCAGTAAATCAGGGTGGTGTCTTCAAACTCGATTGATCCCAAAAAAAGTGAGTGGGCTTCATATATCCTTTGTTTGGACCACTTCAGCTTAAAAAACTACTCAATACATGTAGATCCCTAAACCTTCAAACAACAAATAACAATAGGAAGTCAATAATATTTGTGATGGCTCCACTATGTGATGCCATCAATAAGAAAACTATTAACCTAGTTTTAGAAATGAAGCTATAAGCAAATCTAGGAATATTAAAATAAACACAATAAATGAGATTTACCTTATTGACTTGTCAGTATTTTTTATCTATAATTATTGTTGCAGAAATATGGTTCACGGATGCCCTTAAGACACCCGAGGGTTTCACTAGTCTTTGGTGGTAGCAAAAAATGCATGTGGGTGCTTGGGGATGGTAGAAAGTTACTAGAGGTGTTTGGCGATGGAAGGAAGCACTTAGAGATGCTCAACAATGATAGGGAGTACCAAAAGGTGTTTGAGAGCTAAGTTGAAGATCTACAAAAGTAGATCTGGCTAAGAAAAATGGTGAGAGTGCTTGGGCGAGTTAGGATAGATGATGAGAGTGCTTGGATACTCCAGGGCAAGCACTTGGGAAATTATTGGACTGCTTTAGTGTCAACTACTTAGGGGTTGAGAACTCAGGAAAAAAGTAGAGGTTGAGCCATCAAAGTGGCCTCTATTAATAATCCACACTAGGGTATGTTAGGGTTTAAGTGACAAATTGTATGGCTCAAATTAAAACATATCTAAGGGTGGATATTAATTATGGGTGTATGGCATGGATTGATGTGGATGGATGGCTAGGATTAAGTCAAATCGGATGGTTGGGATTTATTTACATATAAAATATTTATATTATTAAATATATATAAGATATTATATTAAAATATTAATATTAAGCATATATTTAACAAATATGCCTAAATATATATAAATAAATGGGTAAAAATGGTGGGAAGACCTGGATGGATGACAGGTGGCTATATTTTAGTGTCTACAGATGACCCTTTGTGTATTACATTGTGTGAAACATAATGCAGTTCAAAAACACAAGACACCTACTTGGGATAGGTGCAGAAGCAACTTTCTCTTGGGATAGAAAAATGAACTTGAAGATAAAAGAATTAAAGAATTCATATTTGCATAGCTTATCCCCTCAATTGGTGAATGAGTTTGTGGATGAATCTCATGAGCCAATTAAAAAATAAGTGCAATCAGTTGTGTAAAAGAATTATGTGATTTTTGATGATATGAATGATGTAAATGTGATACTATTTTTTCCCCAATGGGGAGAGGGTATTGGTGGAAAATGTGGAATGATTGCATCTATTTTTGCCCCAATAGATGAAGGATTTTATGAAAATGTGTCTATCTTTACCCCAACAAATGAAGGGAATTTTGCCAAGTGTAGATGCCATGATCGTGTAAGATGTATCCTATTGTGGGAAAGTCAAAACCAAATTTGGTTGACCCAAATTTGGGGTGATTCGATGTTGTTGAATAATGTGCCTTTGTGCATCATTTATATGTAAGGATGAATATGCAAAGATAAAAATAGTCAATTTCAGAGCACCAACTAGTGACTGTCAGATAGTTCCTATGGTTAGAACCAATCACCCTACCTAAGACCAATCACCATGATGACTATAAAGGAGATGTGTAATAATGATAAAATGTGATTTTGTCCAAGTTTTAAGCCCCACAAACTAGGCCATCAATGACAAATTTTGTGCAAATTGTTCTTGGCAAGGTTTCATGCAAAAATGTGAAGTACCAATTGTGATTGTGATTTCGAACAAGGAGATATAGGATGATGAATATGACCAAGTGTCCTTATGGTGATTTATTCATCTTACTGAATTGCATGGATGCAAATAACTACAATCACCAAGTAGATAGAATAAACCACTAGATACGAAGTTCACTTGAATTTTTGTTTGAACTTGCCAAATATGCAAATGTTAGAACTGATGATTGAAACATATGTCAAAATGAAGTATTGATGATGAGAATGATGATTATGGATGTTTTGTAAAAATTTGGACTATTTTGGAATCTTTTATGTGATTTTATGACTTTTTGTTGCAAACAAAAATTATGCATCCAAATCGGTGGTATCCTTCAAAAAATCTATTAAGATGATGAAAATGTTGCATGGATACAATATGGAGTGATTCGATGGGGGTAAGCCACTATTTTGCATTGGTTTGTTCTTTTGTCAATTTTTATGCCAAATGTCGTTTGGAACTTTCGGTATGCATAGATGTCCATCGATGTTTAGGTGCTTCACAGATGCCTTGGTGCTCTTTAATGCATAAAGAAATGCCCATGGGCACTTTAAGGCACTTGAAGCAGCTATAAATAGCTTGCAGGGCAAAAATAAATCTCATTTATACATTTGTTAGTTTGAGAAGCTACGTCTAGAAGACTTGGATGAAGTGGAGTGGAGTGAGGTGAACCAAGGTAGGAACGAAAGCTATGGTGATGGAGGGAGTGGATGCAGGGGCCAGAGCTAGGATTGGAGTGCAATTTTCTAAGGTAATTATTTTCTTTGAAGCTCTCTTTGTTTTTGTGCAAAAAAATTTAAGTTTTTGTAATTTATTTTTTGCACATGTATTAACAAATATTTTTGTGTTGTGCTACAAATTAGAATTTTGGAGGCTCGACACCAGTTTTTGCCTCTCATATCAGGGATGAGGAATGTGTTGGTGAAGGAGGAATAGGATTTGCTTAAGATTATGGGGCTAGAGGAGGTAGCCCATATTGATATGGTGAGATCATATGAGGGGTACCTCTTAGCCTTGGTAGAGAGGTGGAATTCAAATAGGGGAAGCTTTCAGCTTCCTACTATAGAGGTGACCCTTATACTTGAGGATGTATATCACATCCTCAAGCTACTGATGGATGGAATTCACATTGAGGTTAGATGTGATCAGTGAACAAAGATGAAGAAGATGTTTGGAGACAACTGGCAGAGTGTGAGGGTGGAGTGTGGGGGCATTCCATACTTGTCCATGTATGTGTATAAGGAACTGGATGCCCTTCAAACTTTGGTGATTTTTGTGTTGGCCAAAATCATGGTCTAAAATAGTATCGACTGTAGGTTCCCTTGGAACTTGACAGGGTTGGTGAGTGATATATTTGTGACCTTGTAGGTGTATGCATGGGCTCCTACCTTATTGGTGTAGGTGTACCAGGAGTTGTATGAGGTGAGGAGGTGGGGAAGGAAGGGATGAGTCGGTGCTACATAGGAGACATTAGGAGGAGATAGGGCTACCATGTATTGATCCATAGAGGGAGGCTTACAAGGATGATGAGGAGATAGATCTCCAAGATGTGGATAATGCAAGAACTACTATGGAGTATGATGCATGGTTTGCTACACAACCACCATGGGCACCAATTCTAGTAGTAGTTGGTGAGGATGATACTAAAATGTAGGAGACCCATGAGGCTACCAAATGGCAAATGTGCCTTCAATATGATTAGGACTAAGGGTGTAGTGGGGTAGGATCTTGAGAGTGGAGCAGATGGTGGAGGTGGGGATGATGTGGAGGAGACTCAAGATGGGCCTCTAGGTTGGAGCAAGGAGTATTGGGTAAGGTTGGATAAGTAGGTGGTAGAGCGAGAGGTTATGGTGATAGCTCAACATGAGAGGACCATGAGGCTCTACGTAGAATTTCTAGAGAGGGAGCATCATCATAATGTTCACATAGTGCACCTTTAGTATCAAAACAGGTATATCAAGGCTTTGGAGGATAGGTTGATGGAGCATCATATTCCACTTCTTGATCCTCCTACCTCCTCTATATCCGAGGCTACTAGGCATAGCGATTCTAGGTATAGCTCTAGGTCTAGGTATCCTTCTAGGTCACAGGGATCCTCTTGGAGGGCTTAGCTAGTGCTTAGATGCACTTTTTATATATGAACCTTGGTGCTCCATTGTATGTAGCCTTTTGGCACTCATTGTATATGCGATATTTATACATATACATATATATATATATATATATATATATATATATAACATGGCTTTTACTTTTTGTGTTATATATTTTGTGTGAATGCTTTTGTGGAATACATGTTTATATGGATGATTAATGCATATGATATGTTATATATGATTAACACAAGTGGAAATTTATGTATGATTAATACAAGGTATGGAATGCAAATTTTCTAATGATCATTTATAGTTTAGACTTTGCTTGGCCATGTTCTAGCATTGTTGTTTAATTAGGGGCAACAGACTTGGTGGCATATGACATGGATGACTCATGATGTAACATAGATATTGACATGGAAGAATATATGGATGTTGATATGGAAGAAGATATGGATGTTGATATGAAAGAAGATATGGATGTTGATATGGAAGAACTGACTATTTTGTAGGGACTCAAACATACTAGTGGCATAAAAAAACTTACTAAAACTACCTAATTCCTTTAGAACCAAATGTGTGTGCAATGAATTCATTTACCATATCATGATATTGGTAATGGCTCAATATAATAAAAACCAATGTGTGTGCAAGTGAGTTCATTAACTAATATTGAGTAAATTGGGGGTTAAATGTTATGGATGAAACCAAGAAGCTAGCTTATTTGTATGTGTGGTCAGAGGTCTCTTTAAATGATAAAAGTCACCATGCATGAGCGTAATCCACTGCCAGTCAAGCATCTATAGCTTTGGTGGAGGCTGAATCCATAGTCCACAAATTTTGATTTCTTAAGTTTTGGGGATGACAACCTAATCGTCTGATCAAAACTGTAGTACAATCCTTACAACACAATAATTAATGGTGTGTGATGTAAAAGATTTAGAGTTTTAGGGAATCAGATTCTCAACCTAAGTGTGATGAGAATTGTACCCTATACTTACTACTATATATTTTGAATTTAAAATCAACTTGTGATAGTGGTGAAAACCACTATTTTTGTGGACTATGTTGCATGATGGGACAAGCGAGGATTACCCTTTTCACTTCAAGGTTTAAACCAAGTTTGGTTTTATCCCTCTTTGACACAAGATGTTTTTATGATGTGGAATTGTGTTTGGTTCAAGAATGTTTTAGAGTAAATTCCTAGAACTCAATATTTTCTTAGTGAAGATATGTAATGGTCCTATAAAGAACTTGATATATATTTGTAGTTTACTTAAAACACTAGGAGTGGTTGTGTGACCAAAAACACCTAGGAATTATGGATATGTGGTTTTGCAAATGACAATTTGACTTGGTGGAATGGTTTTAATGATGTTAGGAAGGTGCCCCTGATTAAGGAAACATGGATTTATTAGACCAAGAACTTGAACTAAATAAATGATCTCTAATATGAGATGTGAAATATGGATGGAATGTATGAAATGCAATCTTATGAAACAAAGTATATGTATGCAATTTGTTTTTAAATAAAATTTGTTCAAATGAAATGCAATGTTTTTGTGTATTAGCCATGTATATGTACATATATATAAATAACATTATGCATAGAATACTCTCAAGTGTATAACATTAAGTGGTTTGGGCTCTTCCTCTCCCTCTAGACTAGCAAGCCTATAAGTACCTTTACCCACTTTTTTAGTGGTAATGTATGGACCCAACCAATTAGCCATGAATTTATCACAAAGATATGGTAATGTATTGATGTTTTGTTGATTCTATTGAAGGACAAGATATCCTACTTGGAATTCATATAGATGAACTTTGGCATTGTAAGTATGCTTTAGGTGGTCTTGATAAACTTGTAAATCCTCTAAAGCATTGACTTACCTCTCATCAAGAAGTGTGAGTTGGTCAAGATGTGCTTGTCTAGCAGTGTCATCGTCTATGAATTCCTAAAAATAAATTCACAAGGAGGGGATCTCAATCTCAAGAGGTATGATTACTTCGGCTCCATAGACTAATGAAAATGGTGTTGCCCTAGTAGGTGTGTAGATGCTTGTTCGATAAGACCATAATGCCAAGAAAATTTGTGTATGTCAATATCTATGATTTTTGTTAACAAGTTTCTTGAGAATAGCAATTAAAGTCTTGTTTGTAGCCTCAATTTATCCATTTGCTTGTGGGTAATAAAGAGTCGAGAAACTATGTTTAATGTTATATTTCTCACCTAGTGCTCAAACATCCTTGTTATCGAAAGGCTTCTTATTGTCAAATATGATTTTTGAGGGGATACCAAAATGACAAATGATATGGTGAAGTATAAACTCCACAATTCTAGGTCCAATTGTGTTGGTTAGAGGAATTACCTCTACCCACTTTTTGAAGTATTTAGTGGTTGTGATGATGAATGTATGTTGTCCTAAGGAAGAAGGTAATATTTTTCTAATTAAATTAATATCCCATAGTGAAAAGGGTGAAATGCTTTGAATAGGTTGTAAAGCTTGTGATGGCACATAAGTTAAATTAGCATGTTCATGATATTTCTTACAATGTTTAATATAAGTGCAAAAATATCGTTCCATGGTGGGCTAATAATAACCCATGCATAGAATATGATTTGTGATGGCCATCCCACTAAAATGACCACCACAAGTACCATCATGAGCTTTAGGTATGGCTCTTTGTGCCTCACTAGACTCAAGACAATGAAGGAATCCATCATAACCATGTTTATACAACACATTCCCCAAGAGAATAAAATTAGCTACTTTTTTCTTGAAACTGTGTTTAGTAGTTCAAGACATATCATATGGGAGTGTTCTAAACTTGAGAAATGCTACTATTTGGATTGACCAAGGCTCATATGGATCTGACTAAATAAAGCAAACATCCTTTTCATCCTTAGATTCAGCACAAACAATTGCAAATTTAGAGATCATTGAAATAATAAGGAGCTATAACTCCCTTAAGAAGTCTTTTGGAATCAATGATCCTAGGGAGGCCATTGCATTTGCAAATATATTAGTCTAATGTGGTAAAATATTTATTTCATACCATTATAACATAGATATTAATTTCATTGCTACTTTATGATAAATTTTAATAGTAGGTTCTTTGCATTGGTATTCTCCATTGATTTGTGATGAGACTTGAAAATGCTCATTTTTTGTACTACTTTCCATATAAACAATGACACTTATTTTTGTAGATATATATGTTTAATGAGAATTATATATATTTAATAGTTTATTTTACATGTTATTTAATATTTATCTCTAAGTGCGTTCTGTGTAGATTTTGTAGAAATTATTGTGTTTTAGCATGTTTTCGTCAAGGTCCCACTTGGACCTGGCACTTTTGATTTCATGAAGGAAAAAAATTGCAGTCTACTAGTGTGAAGTGCTAAGTTAGGTTCCTGATTCCATTTGAAGTGATTGACTTTCATTTGGTGCTTAACTAACGGGTGCCTGATTCTTGTTAGGAACCTGCTTCCCATTAGGTGCCTGAATCCCATGTTGGTACCTACTTCCTGACTTCTACAGACAAGGTGCTTGCTTCCTAGCTTCTACATAAAAGGTGCTTACTTCTCGACTTCTACAGACAAGGTACCCGATTCCATTGAAGCCAAATTCTAGCATGACTCTATGGTTGGTAAAATAGAATGCAATATCAACAATAAGTTTAGAAGAAGTTTCAACATTGAGTCCAAACCAGAGACAATGTCAAAGATGACTAACCATATATTTTTCACCTGCTATGTAAATATCTATGTAAATCGATCAAATTGAATATCAAATGTATTCTGATAAAATAGAATACGTTGAAATAGTCCACAATTTGATATTTTGCTTGATTCCCTCTATTCAAGCATGTCATTGTAAATTAGAATCAATAATTTGATTTATTTTCCAATTTGTAAAAGGGTGTGGCTGCATATCTTATAAATATGTAAGCCACCCCTAAAAACGTGATCCCAGATTTTACCTATATATTTTTTTTGCAAGTTTTAATAAATATTTTCTGAGTCACTTCTTGTTAAATCGACTAGCATCCGGTGAATGATTTAATGTGAGAAGAACCTACTAGAAGCATGGGACCACTCTAAAAAATGTTCTTCCCTTTCCTTTCCATTTTTTTCTGTCTTCTTTAATTTAATTTAATTTTTTATAAGTTAATTTAAATTCCTCTTATTTTTCCCTATTTTTTGTAAATTCCATAAATATGTAGTTTTAAGTTCTGAATGTAATTTAGGCATATTTTCATAAATTTAGGATAGATTAATGGTTTGGAAATCAAAATTAGAACTTCAAAAAACACCAACACCCCCAAAACCATAAATCTGAGGGACTCATATCTATGGAGGAAATCATAAGCATATACAGTGCAATGCTACTCACAAGTCTACGAGCTACCTCGAGTTGACAAAAATGAGGCAGTGAACTTAAATGTAGAAAACTAACCAATATTTTTACTCAACATTTTGGCACCATTATAGAGGAGTAGCCTAATGTAATTTATTGTTTTTAAGAAATCATATTAGCAAAAATATAGGTTATGACCTATAGAACCTCCATTTTTCAAGCCTTGTATGAGTTCACCTAAGAATAGAGGACCGGATGGTCATTTTGTTAAAAACAAGGATATTTATCAAAAATATTCTGCTTCCATTGTACCTGATCCTGATACTAAATCCTCTTCTCCATAATCTCCACCTATGAATTGGAGAGAACACCCACTATTTTCACAAGATACTTCTACAACAAATCAATAACATCATAGAGAAGGATCATAAATAAGTAGAGTTCAGTTTGAGGAAGACTTATTAAACTTTCAATGCTGGCAAGCGGTTAGATAAGGAACTATATCAAACATAGATTTAGTAATAATTTTTTAGGATAATAGAAATGAACTAAAGGCCTTGAAATTTGCTTTGAACTCAGCTGGTGTAGATACCCTATTCACAAACAAGATGGTTGATGCAGAGGAAGCATCCACTAGTTTTAATTTTCCCATAGGAGAGGCATCAGGAGATCACAATATGAAGAATATCTCCCCTACCCACCTTCCAATATTTATAGGACTACCAATAGAAGATCCAGATATGTTTCTATTTAAATTTAATGTTTTATGTAGATCTATGGATTACACCACTGATGCTCAAAAACTAAAATTATTCCCTTCCACTCTTGATGATTTAGCTTTGCATTGGTTCATCAGTTTGGGGGATAAAAATATAACTACCTAGGAATAATTGAAGATAATTTTCCTATAATAGTACCAAGATTTTTTCAGAGCACACGATGCAAGGGAAGAAGTCCTAGACATGACACAAAAGGAATGGGAATCTATGGAGGAATATTGGGATAGGTTCAACTTTAATTTGCAAAGATCACCCCATTCGAAACTAGGAGACAGGTCCTTAAGAAGCATCTTCTTAAAAGGACTCACAAATGAAGATTTGGAAGCCTTAAATATGATTTCTATGGGGGTATTTATCAACATCATATGGATGATATTCGACGTTTGTGTCAAAAATTTTCAAGAAGGAAAGGTAAGTTGATCCCTAGAAATATAAAAAATCAGCCATTATCACTAAAATAGAAATAGGTAACATGCTGGAAGACCTCAAGAGTGAGATGTTATCATATATAGCTCTTCAAATGGACACCCTTCTAATTAAAAAAAAATAGGAGAATGAGGCAGCATTGGCCTACTTTTGTCCCAAATATAGGGGAAAGCACTCTAGAAATGAATTTCTAGAAAACAAAGTTTAAGTGTGTGTTGTATGTTCAAAAGATCACAAAATAAAGCTATGTCTATAGTTATCAAAAAATATAGAGGAACCTGAGGTAGAAAAATCATACTTCATGGATAATAGGAGAAATTGGTAGCAGTATCCTATGGGAAACAACATGCCAGCAAAAATGCCATCTTATGGGAGTAGCAATTTTCAGAACCAATGTCAAGATCAACCACCCAATATGGGTTTTTGGGGACATCAACCTTGGAATCAATATCCCCAAGGAACATATCATTATAATCCCTATCCATATATGCAATACCAATAGCCTGTGCAATAGCGGAGGAACCAGAATGCTTGGAATCAAAACCCATATTAGGTTGCTCCAGTTCCACTATAGCCAACCCTACCTACTCCTCCTCAAGCCTGCTCAACTACCAACACAACCTACAACTAATGCCAATAACAAACAACAACCAAATTATAAAGTGGAGAATGAGGTGTACCCCATGTACAATATTAAAGTAGACTGTAGTCCAATATAATTAAGGTCAAGAAAACAAGTAGGTGTAGAAGTCACTCCTCTGGTGGAAGAGGAGGAAAAAATAGAATTAGGAAAAGAGGAATCACCTCTTATAGTAGAAGTATAAGAGGAGTCAAAACCTGTAAATAACATAGAAGAGGTTCCACCATTTCCATAAATATTGCAGGAACCTAAAAATCCAGTATAATCAAAATTTGATACTCTCTAGTCTAAAAAACTTGACAGTCACAATCCCTCTCTTTCAGGCCATCAAAGATATTCCTATCTATGGAAAGGCCATAAGAGAATTGTGACTAAAGAAAATAGGAATAAAATATGCAAAGTCAATCATTTTGGTGGGTCAATTAGCTGATCTCATGTTAGGGAACACCTACAACAAAAAATACTCAGATCTAGGAAGCCCTATATTAACTGTACAAATAGAGGATTGTGTTTTACCCAATACACTAGTAGATTTGGAGGTTGCCATTAATTTCATGCCCAAATAAATCATGCAAAAGCTTAAAATATCTAACCTAAATCCAACCAATATTATTTTGTAGTTGGAATATAGGTCTATAATGCTTCCAAAGAGAATACTAGAGGATATTACACTTATAGTGGATGCATGGGAGTATCCAACAAATTTTTTAGTGTTACAATCCAAATTTGGGTTGGGTGGATATCCATTAATCTTAGGTAGACCTTGGTTGGAAACAACCAATGCTTACATAAGCTATAGATATGGCAAAATGACCATTTTTTATGGACAAAACATTAAAAATTTGATCCATCCACCTGCACAATCTGTAGAAGTATTAGGAGAATCTAAAGATGAAAATTAGAACATTGGTGGTCTATAAATGATCCAAATGTCATGACACTTAATGATTTGGAATATTAGAGTTATGAGGATAGGGTAATATCAAACTTTTTCCAAGGAGAACCCTCATTTCCTCCTCCTAAGTTGCTATTAGTGGTAATAAAATACCACTATATTTGACAAATAGAGGTTGCACCTGGTAGAGTGTTGAACATAGATGACAACTTGACAGCTGAAAAACAAATCAAACTAAAAGAAACATTGGTAAAACATCAAGATGTGTTTGCTTGGGACTATTCAAACATGAAAGAAATAGCTCCTAAAACCTATACTTATAGGATATATCTGGAATACCAGGTTAAACCAGTAAGATAACCACATAGAAGAATGAATCCAACAATGAAGGACATTGTCAAAATTGAATTACCGAAATTCCTCATAGTTGGGTTCATTTACCCCATTTCAAATAGTTAATGGGTATCACCTTTGGTGGTGGTGCCCAAGAAAAATGGTAAGTGGAAAATTTGTGTGGATTATAGGTTGCTAAATAAGGCGACTAAGAAAGACCACTTCCATTTACCCTTCATAGATCAGGTCCTTGACACCTTAGCAGGCAAGAAGTATTTTTCTTTCTTGGATGGGTTTAGTGGATACAATCAGATCCAAATAGGGTAAGAAGATCAAGACAAAACCACATTTACTTGCCCTTGGGGGAATTTTTCTTACAAAGTTTTATCTTTTGGTCTATGCAATGCACCTGCCACATTTTAGAGGGTAGTTTTGAGCATATTATCTAACATGATTGGAGAAAATGTGGAGGTATACATGGATGATTTCATTGTATATGGTGAAACTTTTGAAATAGCCATAGAAAATTTAGAGAAAACACTTGAGAGGTGTGAGGAAACTAACATGTCCCTCAACAGTGAGAAATATTACATGCTAATGCAGGAAGGGATAGTTTTAGGACATCATGTTTTTGTAGATGGAATCAAAGTTGATAGGAAGAAGATAAAAGTTATCCAAAACCTACCTACTCCTAAAACATAGAAGGATATTTGTAGTTTCCTGGGATCATTTGGTTACTATAGGAGGTTTATAGAAGACTTTAGCAAAAATTATAAACCCCTAAGCACATTGTTATCAAAGGACATAGAGTTTGTTTGGATAGAGAAATGTGAACAAGCATTTAACACCTTAAAGGAAAAATTGATTATTGGTCCAGTATTGAGAGGTCCAAATTGGACCATACCTTTTCACATATATGTTGATGCATCTAAAAATGCAATAGGATTAGTGCTGAGACAAAAATATGGTGATGATTTTTATGCCATATATTATGTCAGTAAACACCTCATAGGTGCTGAATTCAATTATACTATCACATAAAAGGAATTTCTTGTAGTTATACATGTTCTTAAAAAATTTCATCATTATATTATAGGATATCAGGTTTTTGTACATACTGATCACTCAACCATTAGATACCTAACAAATAAACCTAGAATTAGTGGCATAATTATTAGATGGTTATCGCTACTATAGGAGTTGGATGTGACAATAGTAGACAAGCCAAGTAAAGATAATATGGTAGTTGATTTCTTGTCTAGGTTGACACCTCTAGATGATGCAGCTATAAATGATAAATTTCTAGATGATCATTTGTTTGCTCTGAATGAACATATACCATGGTACACAAATATGGCTAATTATTTATCCACTACTAATGTATCCCCTACACTTTTACCTCATGAAAAGTAAATTTTAATTGAGAAAATTATAGACTTCTCATGGATTGATGGGTGCCTAACTAAAATAGGTCTTGATAAGATCATGAGAATATGTGTTGCTGAGAATGAGATAATATAAATGTTGAAGGCTTGCCATGATGAACCTTATGGTGGCCATTTTGCAATAAATAGGACTACATACAAGGTGTTGCAGGCTGGATATTACTGGCCTACACTATTCAAAGATGCAACCAAGCATGTGAGCCAATGTGATAAGTGTTAGAGGATGAGTAAACCTACTCTTAGGGATGAAATGCAACTCCAACCACATGTTCACATAGAGCCATTTTATAAATGGGGGATGGACTTCATAGGACCCATTAATACACAATCAACAAGTAAGAGGTTTATCTTGGTTTGTACTGACTATATGACCAAGTGGGTTGAAATGTAGGCTTTGCATGATTCAAAAGAGAATACTGTAGCAAAATTCTTGTATTAATCTATTTTTATAAGGTTTGGGGTTCCAAGAGAGATCACAATTGATCAAGGACCCCAATTTACTTCAAATATGATTCAGGAACTCATGCAACAATATAAAATCAGGCATAACAAAACCACTCCCTACCATCCATAGGAAAATAGGTAAGTTGAAGTAACCAATCGAGAGTTGAAAAATATCCTAACAAAGACAGTGTAGCAACATAGGAAGGACTGGGCCACTAGATTACCATAATTAGTGTGGGCCTACAGGACCACCTAGAAGACTACTACTGGTTTCACACCATTCCAGCTAGTCTATGGAAAAAATTCCATGATGCCTATAGAGTTTGAAGTGAAGATACTTAGAACTATAGCAGAATTGAATATAAACCTAGATGATGCATAAAAAGAATGGATTTAAGATATTAACTAGATGGATGAATACCGCCTTTCTACTCTACAAAAAATAGAGATCATTTAGAAATAAAGGGTCAAGTGGCATGACAGCCACACCAGGCCAAAGTAGCTCAAAGTGGGATAATGGGCATTACTATATGACTCATGGTTCTAAGACAGGAAATTAAAACTCATGTAGCATTGGATGGGGCCATATGAAGTGACGAAAGTCATCAAATATGGAGTTGTGAGGATCAGAACAATTGATTGTAGCAAAATTACATTAACAGTCAATGGTCACTGCCTACGTCCATACCATGTATCTGAAGCATATATGATTGATTCTAGGTTAGGCATGGGAGATACCCCAGTTGATTCTAATTTTAAATTGAGTCAGTAATATGTGGACATAGTCCACATAGTCCCAAAAATAATTATTCTTTCAAAATATTTTCTTTTTTTAGTTGTATTTTTGTTTTGCAGGAACAATGCCCTAAGTGTAGTTGTTAGGTAGCCTAGGAAACCTAGGCCTAACAAGCATAGTATCCATGAACTTGTGCCTTATCATATTTCTATAAGAATTATTTGTAGTAGGAGTAAATTATCCCCATTTAGAAAGAGGAATACTATACCTAAATCTGCATAAGAGTGCTTGGATTGGTCTTTATGGATAATAAAACACTCAACTACTAGTTCAATGGTAAATGTTGATTTTGTTCCTATTTCTCAACTAGAGAACTAAAAGTCCTGATCAACATTAAGCGTGTATAAGTGGCATGTCAAGCGAATGTTTAAATAAAGGAGGAGTGCATGTTTTCCATTTTTTTTATGGGAAAGGTGTATGATTCCCACTTTACGGTAGAAAGCACTTGATTCTTATATTTTAGGAAAGTGGCACCTACTTCCTATTTATATGAAATAAGGCACCTAATTCCTTTTTATATGGTACAAGGTGCCTAACTCCCAGCATGTTAAGGAGATGGTGCCTACATACCATATTCTGGTAGACCGACACTTGATTCTTGGCTTCTTCAAGAAGAAGGCGTCTAACTTCCATCTTTAGGAGAGTGACATCGAATAGCTAGAACATGGTTAAACAAAAAAAAATGAGTTTGTATAAAATTTTATTTAAAAGTACGGCACCCGACAGTCAGCAAAAGGTGCTTACTTTCCATGTTAAGCATACTATTCAATTTCTAAGGCACATACTTCCCATGTTAAGTATAGCACCCGATTGCTAAGGTGCTTGCTTTCCATGTTAAGCATAGTGCTCTATTGCTAAATCTCCTACTTTCTATTTCTTAGGCACCTGCGTACCTTAATTCAAAAATAAGGTGCCTGATTTTCACACAGAAAAGGCACCTACTTTCCATTTTCATGGCCATTTCTACCTTGTAAGAATAAAACTTTAGCATTGGGAAAGTGGCCTGAGCCATGCCAACACCCCACTCACGTGTAAATTCAAATATATCAAGAATAAAATTAAAAGTTGTCAGCAACCAAATTTTGAGGAGGGGATGTTTGTCATCCTATGAAGATATGTTTTATTTTAACCTTTGTTTTGAAACCTTGCAGGATGTCTCAAACAAATCATGTTGCAGCTATCAAGAACCAATCATGTGGAGAGAAATTCATCATATGGGAAATATGACCATCATTGTCCGTTGAGGTTTATCTAGTCATCATCCATCAACCAATAATGATGCACCATGGATATCTGCACATGGTGCACCCACAAAAAAAATTTAGGTACATGATTAAATTTTCTATTTTATGTCTATATTATTTTCATATGCATGTGTGTCTATGGAAAAGTGTTGGTACAACCCCCATTATAGTCCTAGCCACCCGAATAATTCCACTTGGCACTTTGCTATGTGTCATGGCTCTGATTGGTAAAATTATTATGGTTATCACCTTCGCACAATCTAACACATGCTTTAAGGAAATTTTACAAGATAACCATAATCACTTCCGATTATGGTAGTTAACCGTCTACATCCAAGGAAGTAGCTGGTTTTAAAAATGCTTACTAAATAACTACTATGTAAGGAGGGAAACTACAAAGTGTGGCAATTAAAAAAAAAATAGTGTGAAGTAGCTACTAAAGTGAATTGTAAATCGAAGGGACTTTGTGCTTTAAGCATGGAGGAGAAATCTAACCATGACTTAAATAAAAGTGAATATACTAATTGCTCAGGGATTTCTATGGATGTTCAAACCCAATTCGATGTCGTAGGATGGATGAAGTACTATCAATTGGTTAGCCAGGGCCAAGATGCAGTAGTAGCCAATGAGTTTGTAGCATCCATGATGGATGGGGTCATGCATATGCAAATATTGGATATTCCAATCATCAAAGAGTATATCGCCATGGTGACGGGCCTTCCTATGATAGGGGAATGCATGTACAAGGAAGACAACCTAGATATCTATGCACAAATATTCTTTGGAAGATTGATAGAGCACCTGAAGTGTACTGGTTTACCCAAGTAGTACATTCCTAAGCTTTGAAGGGTGGTTTTTGATTAGATCATATGATTTTTCACCTATTTTGATAGGTACTCTAAGCTAAAATTGAATCACTTTATATTTATAAACCATAAACTACATGGGGATAAGATCAATATCCCACATTACCTTGCATGCACACTCAAATATGAGGCCAAATGATACCAGGTAGGCACAACATCTACCTTGGCTCACCATGGCCTGATTTCAACCTTGGTATGATATGAAAAGTCATATAGAAATGTGATGGTTGAGGATATTGATGGCACTAATATAGTTCTAGGGTAACATGGAGTAGAGGTACCATTATATAATTAATAGTCAATTGAGGGGGTGATATAACGAGAAGATACGGTGCCTACATCCCGACTTGAGAAAAATACACAAGAAGTAGGACAAGCCTCATCCCCTATTTTTTCCCAATTTGATAAGGAAGTAGGATAGGCTTTGTCCCCCACTGACCTCAATTCAATGATGAGGTAAGGTAGGATCTTCCAAACCCTCCTTTCATTCCAGTTTCCATTAGAAATATAAGTAGAAGGATGAAGGCATCTAGGGTGGTTTTGAGCTCATTAGATGATGAATCAGTAATTGATGAGCTAAATAGGGAAGAATACCTTACCCAAATTTTACAAGATATTTCCAAGGAGAAAAATCCTCAAAATGAGGTGGCAATGAAAGATTTACCACAGGAGGTATAGGCAAAGGATTTGTAACAATAGTTGTAGTTATTGAGAGAGTAGGCTTCCACTTCAAAAGCTAAATTTAAGGAATAACAGACTCTGTTTCAAGAGTCTAGGAATATTGCAACTGTAGGGGCAAATAGGAAGATTGCAACTGTAGGGTAGAGTAGTGGAAGCCAAGCAACCAGCCAAAGTAGATGCAACAATGCAGACTTATGGGGCAATAGAGGTACCCATTACTAACATAGAAACTAAGCAAGAAGTGGATGCTACAATGGAAGTAGAGTAGCCCTGTTTAACATCTCATTCTACAAAATAGGCAATTCATGAAGATGAGGTTGAGGTTGAGGAACATCATAATTCAAACAATCTATAGAAAAAGGAGATGAAAAGGAGAATGAAGTAGAGGCTGAAGAGCCTCAAGTTTTAGATAAGGAGGAAGAGCTAGAAAATTCTCTAGCTGATGCAAGGGCTGAATAGCCTTAAGAGGAAAAAGTAGTTCTAGCTGAGTAGCAATTTACTACATAGGTAGAAGAGGCTCAACAGTCTACATCTGCTAAAAACTAGGAAGAAGCAACGCCAGCATACCCTAATATGCATCCAAAAAAGCTAAGATAAAAGCAAAATGATGTAAGGGAATCTCAAAAAAGACCTATAACCAGAGCAAGAGTTACAAAATTAAAGGAATTGGGCATAAATTTTGATGAGAAATTAGACATGGATTTCGATGAGGAATGGGAGGCAGAAAAGAAATTGTTTGTTTTCTAAAAAGAAAAAATTGAAAAGCTTAAGGAAGATATAGAAGAAAACAAAATTAACTGGAAAAATTCTTCTAAGAGGACACGCAAGGAATAAAAAAAGAGACCAAAAGGGAGGCCAAGAAACCTCTCAAGAAAATTTCAATTGCCCAACCTCATCAGCTTTGGGGTATATATGGGTCGATAGGTGATCAACCTTCAAGGATGAAGGCATATTTCATGAGGATGGGATTTTTAGGTCCTGTGCCACCTATAGATCAGGCATCAAGTAGTAGAACCCCTTTGATGGTAGAAAAAAAGGTTAAGGCTGAAGCTAAACTTGATCCAACATGGGCCAATTTGCCCATAACCAAAGTTGCTAAAAAGTCCAGCATCTCATTTTGCGATGAATCTACAGTCACTATGGGAAAAATAGTTACCCCTTCACCATGAATACTAGAAAATAGCTAAGCCCACATTCCATAAGGATACCACCAGTTTCATTGGCTACTATTTAAATATTGAGAAAGGCAAGGTGGCCTGGACAAGGAAACATCCATGAAAAAGAGTAAGGCCAAGTCATCCAGTTCGGTATAGAAAGCACCAAAAACAATAGGAATAGGAGGTAGCCACTCCCAAAGCACCAAAGGGGCAAAATCCTAGAGATAAGGAAAAAGCAAAGGCCACTACAAAGAAAAGGAAAGAAACAATCAGGGCCTATTGAAAAGTTGTAAATGAAATTGGTAATTACTAGTATAAAGTGGCACAAGGATGTGCCACCCCTTAAGCATGGGGGGATAATGAGACTTTAAAATACTCATTTTTTTACTCTTTCCTTATAAATAGCGGTACTTATTTTTGTAGATATATATGTTTAATGAAAATTTTATATATATTTTACATGTTATTAAATTTTTATTTCTAAGTGTGTTCGGTGTAGATTTCATAGAAATTATTGTGTTTTAGCATGTTTTCATAAAGGTCCCACTCGGACATGGCACTTTTGATTTCATGAAGGAAAAAAATTTGTAGTACATTGGTGTGAAGTTCTAAGTCAGGTGCCCGATTCCCTTTGAAGCACCCAATTTATGTTTGGTGCTTAACCAGTGGGTGCTTGATTCTTGTTAGGTGTGTGCTTCCCGTTAGGTACTTGACTCCCATGTTGGCATCTACTTCCCGACTTCTACAGACAAGGTGCCTGATTCCCATTAAATCCAAATTCCAGCATGACTCTGTGATTGGTAAAATAGAATGTGATATCAAAAATGAGCATAGGAGTTTTAGTGTTGATTCTGGACCAGGGACAATGTCAAAGATGACTTACCATCTATTTTTTAGCTACTATGTAAATATCTATGTAAATCGAGCAAAGTGAATATCAAACGTATTTTGATAAAATAGAATACACTGAAATAATCCACACTGTTTGATATTTTGCTTGATTCCATTTATTCAAGCATGTTGTTGTAAAGTAGAATCAATACTTTGATGTATTTCCAATTTGTAATACGATGTGGCTGCATATCTTATAAATATGTAGGCCACCCCTAAAAATGTGATCTCAGATTTCCCCTGTATATTTTCTGCTACAAGTTTTAATAAATATTTTCTAAATCACTTCTAGTTAAATCGACTAGCATCCAATGAATTATTTAACATAAGAAGAACCTGCTAGAAGTGTGGTCCCACTATCAACAGTGTTATTCCCTTTCATTTCCTCTATTTTTTTCTTATATAATTTAATTTTATTTTCTGTAAGTTAATTTAAATTCCTGTTATTTTCTCCTATTTTTTGTAAATTCTAGCAATATGTAATTTTAATTTTTGAATGTAATTTAGGCATGTTTTCATAAATGTAGGATAGATTAGTGGTTTGGAAATCAAAATTAGAACTTCAAAAAACACCAACACCCCCCAAACCATAAATCTGGGGGACTCATCTCTGTGGATGAAATTATAAGTATATATTGTGCAAGGCTACTCACAAGTCTATGAGCTACCCCGGGTTGACAAATTAAATGAGGCAGTGAACTTAAACGTAGAAAACTAACCAATGTCTTTGCCCAAAAATATGCTTGATAACAAGTTGAGAATCACCAAATACCTTGATATGCTTAATACCCATAGCTATAGCTAATTGAAGGCCTAATATTAAAGCTTCATACTTTGTAGTGTTGTTGTTTGTGCATTGGATGTCAAGTTTGAATGATAAAGTGATAGGTACCACCTGGAGTGTATGAAACACAACTCCAGCACCTTGACCCTTCTTGTAATTAGAGCCATTAAAGAATAATGTGATATCAACATCTTCCTCTTGAATGACATCTTCTTGTTGTTCGATGATGACAAATACCTAATCATCTAGGTGCTCAATAATCAAAGTATGATCACTAGGTAGTGGAGCTTCCGCAAGTTGATCGACTATGACATAAACTTTAATGGATTTTTATCTAATAAATTCTAGGTTGAATTTAGTAAGAAGCATTATCCATTTAGTAGTGTGGGTGTTATTGTAAGTGTGAGACATCATATAACATAGAGGATTTTCTCTAGCTATGATATATGTTGTGTGACTAAGCATGTAATGTCAAAGTTTCTTAGTGGCAAAAACCACTGCTAAGCACAATTTTTCTACATAAGAATATTTGGTTTCATAGCTTACCAATGTTTGACTAATGTAATAGACAACTTGCTCTTGATTTTATTCATTCTTTTGTGCAAGCATTGTCCCTAATGCAAATTCCATTACTGAAACATAAAGATATAAGGGGACCCCCGAACGAGGAGGAGCTAAAACTGGTGAAGAATCTAGGTATTGCTTAATCTCATCAAAGGCTTTTTAAAATTCATCTATCTAAGAAAATGACACCCCCTTTTGTAGTAGGTGATTGAATGGCCTGCATTTGTCAAAAAGTTGCACAATGAAACAATGGATCGATTGGATATTTCCTTGTAAACTATTAATTCCTTTAAGTTTGTTGGGAGAGGCATCTCTAAGATGGCCTTGACCTTGTTTGGGTCCACATCAATACCTATTTTGGAGATAATTAACCCTAGTAGTTTTCCAGAGATAACACCAAAGACACATTTCTTGGGGTTCAACCTTACATTATGCTCTAGTAGTTGGTCAAAAACTTTTTTCAATACACCAATGTTCTCTTGTCAAGTTTTTAATTTTACCAAGAGATCATCCACATAGTCTTTGATTATTATGCATATATTCATGGAAAATTTATTTCATGGCATGTTGATATGTGACACCTAATTTTTTAAGGCCAAAGGGCATCACCTTGTAACAAAAATTTCCCCAAGATGTAGTAAATGTTGTTTTGTGTTGGTCATCAAGATTTATTCGAATTTGGTTGTATCCTAAGAAACCTTCCATGAGAGAAAGCATTTCATGGCCAGAACAAGTGTTGACAAGAGTATTGATGTTTGGTAGAGTAAAATCATCCTTAGGACATGCTTTTTTAAGATATCAAAAATCAATGCAAACATGTATCACCCCATTAGGCTTGCAAATAGGTACCATCTTTGAGATCCACTCAGGATAGTCAATAGGTACAATGAAACCCATATTTAATAAATTTTTGAGCTCTTATTTGACCAAGAGGGTAATGGTAGGATGCATCCTTCTAAGTTTTTTTTTTATCGGATTAGCATCAAGATGTAAGGTGATATTATGGACAATCAACATAGGGTCAATACCGAGCATGTCTTTGTAGGACCATGCAAAAATACCCTTCTTTCTCTCGAGGAGAGCAATTAAGTGCTCTTGTTCATCATTGGATAAGCTTTTTACAAGCTTGAAAATTTAGGGATTGTCTTTGTATGAACTAAGGTTCACATCGATGGTATCTTCAATGGACATATGGGAACCTTCCTCAAATTGATGGGGCATAGGGATCAGATGAATATTGTTTATGATGTCATCAAACTCTTCTAAATTTTCCTCATCTACATTTGCATGGAAAACCTCGAGGTTCAAAGGTGAAGGTGGAGGAATGTAGTTGGCGAAAACCCTTAACAATTCCTCGAACAAGACAAACTTAGAGAAGGATGGAGATGAAGATATCTAGTCCATATCAATAACACTCATGTCAATTGAAATTGGCTTTTTCAAATTGTATGGATTACATAGTGGGGTGAATAAGTCAACAAGTTTCATGTTAACTTAAGGGAAAATTTGGATGAGGTTGGAATGGATGGGATGAAAGGAGCCTAAGAATCGATGCTAAGAGCTTGGTAAAACTAGACAGTAGCAAGCAACACCAATAAATGCTCTCAACTAAATGATATATACATGCAATGTAGAAAAATAAAATGTTTTTGTTTAATTTTTAATTTTTATGATTTTTTTGTAGTGGTGAAAACCACTAATTTTTTTTTTGTTTTTGTTTTCCTTTGTAGTGGTGAAAACCACTATTTTTGTTTTGTATATATTACAAGTTTGGATAATGAGATGGATTAATGAGATGGAGGTCGTGGTTCACTAGTAGGGGAGTTTCACTCTTTTGGAATAAGAAAGTGAAATATGGGTTCATGGATGGGTAACATTATGAGATAAAACTCATATTGTTCGGTATGGGGAATGATGGGCTCTAATTCCTCTTCATATTCATCAAAAATTATCGACATGAGTTCAAATTATTCATATATATCATCTTCAAAGTCATCGAGGTGGAGGGCTTCTTCTCCTCAATTTAAATGAAGCCTTTGGAAGGCTTGTTCAAGAGAAGATGTGGTGGAAAGTGGAGTGTAACATTAGCCTGAATGGTCATGCATTTATCGATATGGAACATTAATAATTTCATGCATTCTTTGCTCATGCAATTCTAGGCCATGTCCCTACCAATTAATTATGTGAAATTAACAAGATGGAAATCCTGATATGTTTTGTATGTTAGAAGGTTTTGGTTCTTTGGGTTATTCTAGGGGAGCTATATTTGATGAAGAATCAATCCCCCATATATAAAATTTTATGTTTCTGGGAGTTGAACCCATGTCATATACTGCTTCTATGGATAAATGTGGGTCACATGGGTGATCTAAATCCTTAGTGGTTGGAATGGTGAGCAGTGTGATGGTGATGTCTTGGACCACATATTCACCAATACTAATATTAGTGAGGTGGACCTTGAATTGGGATGATGTGGAAGGACCATTATTGGATAATGGATCAGGGAATGGTGGAGATGAATGTCTCAAAATCCATCAACTCAACTTGTGAAATGTTGGCTTATGGATATGGATTGGATTAGGAAGGTTGTTGTATGGATGATGATGATGATGTGGAAGGTAAATTTGTGGAAGGTGATGATGTGGATTGAATTTGACCACATGTGCATGTAGTCAATGATGAAGATGATGGGGGTATGGAAGCTTGGTGGGGATTGGTGATAAGGGGATCCTCAGGAATGGGATATTTTTATGAAGAAATGGATAGCATGGTAGATATATTCGCTAATGGTGATAGGAAAATATGGTGGAAGAAAGCATGGATTCATAAATATTGGAGATAAAATTACAATACTTAAATGGCTCAGCATCCTTTGGTATGCAATGTACTTGTCCCTCATGAACGTATTTTAAGCATTGATGTAAAATGGAAGGGATACATCTCATTTCCCTCATACAAAGTCTTACAAAGAGTATATTGTATGCCATGGATCCTTCCAAGATGTGGAATATAGTGTGCAACATTTTGACCCCCATTTTGATGGGCAAAACAATAGTGCCAACTGTGGAACATAAAGCATCATTGAATGCTTTTAGGGTGAAATATGACTTGGTGATATGAGATGGAGGAAGGTTAATATGATGAAGGGTAGATGTGGTGATGATATTAATAGAGGATCCAGTGTCAATTAGAACTCTTTTGAAATGTTTCTTATCAATTAGAGCCATGATGTGCAATGGAGGGTCTATCGATTCCAATGAGATTGGCTTAATCTCAAAGTCATAAAATGTAATGGAAGGCTCCATGCATATTTGAATTCTCTCTACAAATTTGTTAAAGGCATTAGCATCTTGAAATTGTAATTCAATGGATTTTAGAATGTCCATTAATGGCTCATGATGTGGGGGAGATTGTTGAATTAGCTCATATATTGATAATTTTGCAGAAGCCATATTTAGGCTTGTGGTTAAATGACTACTCAATGAGATGACTGGTCATGGAGGATGATTGATGAAAGGAATGGAGGAATTTGGTTGGCTAGTAATATGAATTGGTAGGGAAGAATTAGGGAAAATTTTAATGGGAGGTGATGTGGTAGGTTGCGACACACTTGCCTGAGGTTGTTGCCTTGCATTTTTGCTGCTTATTTCATTGACCTCTGGTTACCACATGAATGGTTAACTTGATTAGGAGGAGTTTTGGTGTTAGCCCTCCCATATTTGGTTGCAATTCCTTATGATGAGGAAGTGGTGTTTGGAAAATACCAATATTTTGGTTTTGTTGAGCAAGGGGTTGTCAAGCTTAATGGCCCCCAAGTCAATAAGGTCTTGAACTATATCTTTGAATACATGGAAATTATTGATATCATACCCATTTTTCCTATGGTAAGGACAAAATAAATATCCTCGATAATTTTTTACATGTTTAGTGGGATAATCTGGTCTTATTTTAGATAATGAAATTTTATTTGTGTTGTACAACCTTCAAAAGAGGGAAGTATGCAAAATGGTAAAGGGGGTGTATTAGTGATTTTGTTAGATAAAATGTCATCAAGGATGGTTCTCCATAGTTGGAACTATGATTTACATAGATTGATATACTTAATGTATTGCTTGATAGGCAAATTGATATAGTGGTTGTTGCATTTATTGTTATTAAGCCATTACCGACTGGCTCATGACCATTTGATTGACATGATTAGGTTGATTGGTTGGAGTGGCCTGTGTTGATTTTGATTGGCCAGACTATTTGCTTTTGTATTGGCCCTTGTTTTTCCATTCCTTTTTCCTAGGATTAAGTATACCCTCTTGGATTTTTATCTCCTAGATGACACTAGCCTGTGCTAGATCTTCTTCAAATGAGTGATATGTCTATAATTGAAGCATCCAAGAGATGGGTTTTAAATAACTCTTGGTAAATAACTTGATAATATCTTCCATTGGTAGGGTGAAAGGCAATTTGGTAATTAAAACCCTCCAATGGTTCCCAAAATCATAGATAGACTCATCGTCATGTTGTCTTAAAGCATAAATGTTGAACAATGAGACTTTTTTTCTAACATTAAGGATAAATCGTTTAAAGAATTGGTCAACCAATTATTCAAAAGTATAATTTTATGAATAGGTAATTGGTTGTACCACTCTATGGTGTCTCCACCTAATGTCTAAGAAAATTTTCTAAGCATGAGAGAATTGTCACTTTGGATTCTAAAGCATGAGTGTACAAATGTGCTTACATGCTCTTTAGGATCCTTAGTCCCCTTGAATTTATCAAACTTCGATACCATAAAATCTTCTAGATATGGCAGTGATGGTACTGAAGGATGAATAGGTTGGTTAATCATATGATATAAGGTTGGCTTCTGGTTTATCATGCCAAGAGTATATTGTGTCAACTAATCTAATTGTTGTTGCATGGCCTTGATTCTAGGATCTTCCTCAGGAATGTGGAAGCCCTGAATCACCTAATGATTTTGAGGTGTGGTAGAAAAATATTGTGGGGTAACGAGATGATGATGGGATTGATTATGATGATTAGGTGAATTTTATAGGAATTTATGAAGAGTAAATTGATGATGAAGAGATGGAGAATGTTGGAATGGAGACAATGCATGGGGACTATCGTTGGGTTGGATTATGGGAATAGAATTGGTATGGTTTATGGTAATGGAATGGGTATTGGCATGGCTTGGTGGAGCAATAGGTATGAAAACCATAGAATATTATGGTATCCATGATGGACCTTAGTTAATGAGGATGATCTAAGTAGAGTTTTTTAGAGGCTTAGGGTTCACTTGCACTTGTTGTTGAGTGTCTTGATGTTGCTTAAGCAATTTGTTAAAATGTTCCCATGCTTCATGAATTTCTCTATCAGATATGGAAGGTGTGGATGTATATGGCATGGAAGATGTGGCTCGTGAGTAAGTTACACTTGGCATGGTAACTTGGGAGGCTGGAACTTGTGAAGCAACATTTACATGTGCTTCATACAAGGGATTAGTGTATGTGGATGTATATGAAGATGGGATAGAAGTGCTAGGAGCACTTGTATATTGGGGAATGGATACATGAGATGAGGGTGTAATAAATGCATCAAAAAGAGGGTTAGTACACCTGGGTAAAGCTGGGTGGCTGGGAATGAGCAAGTTCCTAGTGTAAAGTAGGATCTTGACTAGGGAAATCATGAATGGACTCTAAGACATAGTTAGCCGATTTGCAGAGAGCCTCTACTTTGGCCATGTCTATGTGGGTGATATTGTGGTCAATGGATGGTGAAGATGATTTGGTTTGGGAAGGGAAGTGTTGGTATACCTATACAAAACATCAGTAGTTTGTATAGTGTGTGATGGGCCCACAAACAAATATATCTATGTCACACTTGGGGAATCTACCATAGAAGTGGTGGGGAAGGTGGATGAATGTTCCATGGAATTGTTTTGATTTAATTATTTCTATTGATTTCTTGTTAATATTATAAGCAACTAAACCAAATATAAATTGTGCAGTTAAATGAAATGTAGAATTAAAATTTCACAAAATTAAATTAAGATAAATCACTATTAATTTTGTTCAACATATGTGTCTTACTTCATTCATTGATTATCTCATTTTAATGTGAATTTATTTTTAGATTTTTATTTTGTGTGTTTCAATGTGCTAATATGAATTAGAAATGGGTGAATACCGTGGCTTGGATAGGGCAATGATATTCTTGCTGGCGATGAAATCTAGCAAGTTTACTTGAGGGTAATCTAAGGTGTCTAGGGGAAGAGATTGGTGGATGGAGATGAAAGTCACCATCACAAAATCTCAAGAAATGGCTAGTGATGAAATCCAACCACTACTGTTTAACATGAAACGTGAAGTGTGTGATTCTTTTTAAAGGTTTCCAATTCTCTATTATGTACAAAAAATGTTAAAAAATGACTACTTTCGATATTCTAAATTAAAATCCAATATACATAATACCAATTTATCCAAAGGATGTAAAGTACACATCTTAAAACCACTCTCTAAACAGAGGATGATTCATCTACTCCTCCATCTAGAATCACCTAAATGCGAGGATACTTTTGGTATCTTGACACTATTCCTATTTAGACTTACAAAAATAGAAATATCTAACCCTAGGATGTAAACTAATGTATGTGCTTGATAGTTCAAATGCAAACAATAATGCAACACACTATAAAATTAAGAAATCTTTAAGCAAAAATGTGTATTATGCAACTACAGATGGATGCAACAACTAATCTAATGCCTAAATGCATACTAAGATGATTTTTTTTACCATATTTATTAGTGATGTTCTTTTTAATCCAAAAATATAAAAAAAAAACATAAAATGCCAAAATACATAAAAATAGAAAGTTAGGGTTTAATAGTAAACTTATAAAGAAGCCTATATTTTTGCTTTAACTCTCTGTAAAATGCCTCTGGGTATTTTTGAAACACCCCTAGGCATTTTTGGATGGTCCTTGAGTGCCGCAAGGCATTTTATCACCTTCTACAACTTTCTACGAACCTTCAAAAACCCTAATCCAACAAAAATCGTGTGAATCCATGCTTTTGAAAATATTACAAGATAAGACGAAGAATAGCAAGTTAGTCAAAAAAGTAAATTAAAATGAGAAACCCTTATAGCGTCCCATCGTGATCACCATTTGTAGATGCAAATTGAACAACACCAAATAACTAAACTTAAATAAATGAACAATTAAAGCAAAATAAACACGTGATTGCACAAAAATAAATTTAATTTTTGTTTCTAGGTGGACTTCTGATATTACAACCAAATATGCCCTAGATTGGGATTTTAAAAAATCTTTATTGTTCAATACAATAATCTCAATATGCTAGGGTTATTTGAAACCCTAGCTAACAAATCAGGGTGGTGTCTTCATGCTTGATCAATCCCAACAAAAGTGAGTGGGCTTCAAATATCCTTTGGTCGAACCACTCCAACTTAAATAGCTTCTCAATGCCTGTAGATCCCTAAACCTACAAACAACAAATAACAATAGGAAGTCAATAATATCTACAAGGGCTCCACTATGTGAGGCCCTCAATAAGAAAACTATTAACCTAGTTGTAGAAATGAAGCTATAAGAAAATCTAGGAATATTAAAATAAACACAATAAATAAGATTTACGTTGTTGACTTATCGATATATGATCTATAATAATTTTTGTAGGAATATGATGCACAGATGCCCTAGAAACACCTAAGGAATTTACTAGTATTTAGTAGTAGAATATGAAATGCCTACGAGTGCTTGACGATAGTAAAAAATGCATGTGGGTGCTCGAGGATGGTGAAAAGCTCCCAAAAGCACTTGGTGGTGGAAGGAAGTGCCTAGAGATGCTTGGCAATGATGGAGAGCACTCAAAGGCATTCAGGAGCTAAGGTGAAGATATGCAAAAGTATATCTATCTAAGAAAAATGGGTGGCAATGGATACATAAGCTAGGGCAAGTGAGGACGGATGGCAAGAGTGCTTGGATACTCTAGGGCAAGCACTTAGGAAATTCTTGGATTTCTTCAGTTTCAACTACTTAGGGATTGAAAAATTAGAAAAAAATCAGGGGTTGAGCCATCAAAGTGGGGTATGTTAGGTTTTAAGCGACACAAATTGTATGGCTCATATTAAAACATATCAGAGGGTGGATATCAATATTGGGTGTATGGTATGGATTGATGTGGATGGATGGCTAGGGTTAAGTCAAATAGGATGGTTGGGATTTATTTACATATATAATATTTATATTTATTAAATATATATAAAATATAATATTAAAATATTAATATTAAACATATATTTAACAAATATGCCTAAATATATATAAATAAATGGGTAAAAATGGTGGGAAGACCTGGATGGATGACAAGTGGCTAGATTTTGGTGTGTACAATATCATTTTGAAAGACTTGTAATTTACAAAATTATCTAGGATTGGGGCCTTGTCAACATATATAATTGGGAAGCAATCTAAAAACGAAGTATCAATTTCTAGACTATCTGTTCCAAAAATATCAGCAATATGAATTTTCTTTCTTGGAATGTATTGCAAGTAAAACACTATGAATTTGTCAATTTTATCCAGTACAACTTGCTTATATTGCTTTAGTTCAAGATGCTTTATCTATTGCATTTTAATCTTTGCATGCCCATTGATTGCCAAGTAATGGATATATAACCCTTTAGGTCTCCTAAGTCCTAACAATAGAGCCTTATATTCTATAACATTGTCAGTGCAAAGAAATTCAATTTTGCATGGTATGCTAAAGTAGTTGTCATTTATCTCAATTAGATTCCATCCAACCCCTATTTTAGCCTATGATTTTGTACCATTAGAAGTCATATTCCATAATTTTGTGGTTAAAATCCTATTAGCCTCTACATAAAATTTATCTTTCAATTCTAGATCCACATCTTTAGCTTTTGAGACTTCAATCAAGAGTGGCAAATGCCAAACATGATATACTCATAGTTATTTTTCTTAACATATTTTATAATATTGACCATGCTATTCTCTAGTTGTCTTAATTCAAGATATTTTTTGTTGAAAGGATCTCCTATTAGAATGACCATTGATTACCATGCTAGATCAAGGCACATCTTAGATGACAATATAAATCAAAAGACATTTGACTTTTCTTGGAAACTTATGCGTTTGAAGACTTTTAATGGTTAGGATTATCCAAAGGTACTAGGATTAATGTAGTCTATGGATAAGAGGAAAATATGCATGGATATTAAACATAGAATCGATAGATAATACAAAAGAATGAATTTGAATTTATGCACGAGGAATCAAATGGACCAAAATGAAACTATGACATTTCTATTGGGTGAGATATGGACTTTAGATGATGGGATTTTATGAATGATATTTCAAAGGATAAGTTTGTTAAATGGGATGAAGGTGTGAATTTAATATTTGTAGATAGTTTGGTGAACCAAGGGGTCATGGCTAATAGTCTAATCACATGGACGGTTGATATTTCCCAAGTGGTTAAAGATATTGTGGATCAAGAAGTTGTATAGAATCATTAGGACATCATTTTTCAACATTCCTTTAGAGAAATTAATAGGGGTGCAAAAAACGTGGCCAATTCTGGTGCTAACATGGTGAGCTTGACCACATGGAGACATGGCCTCCCATAAGAGGATAGCAATACTATGGACCAAGAAATAACTCTGATTATCAATAGAGTCGATGACTAATCAAATAGTCTCGTTGATCCTTCTTTCGTTCCACCTTAGACCCCCTATTTTGTCGAGTTATGGTTTCAACATATTTTCAATTAGTGCTAATTGTTGGGTTGTTTCAAGATTTCTTATTATGAATTTTGTGCTACATACCTTGGTTGATGTGCAAAATTTCATTTCCAACCCCACTTCTCTCATGGCTATATCTTTAAATGAAGACTCATCCTCGCTATCCATTTCCTCATGTTTCCACCCTTTGTTTTCCTTCATTCATGTCAAATTTTCTTCATCCCATGTCAAAGACTCTTCATCCAACTTGACCTTTCCATTTTATCCCACCCTTTGTTATCCCAATTGTTGGTTCATGTGGTACCTTGGCGTGGTTCGTAAATCTTTGAATTCCAAAATGACCATTTTTTTAATCTATTTTAAGAATTTTGGGAAGCCCCATGATGATAGCTCCAATCTCCAAATTATCTTCTAGAAGATTCAGATCCTTCCCCATGAAGCATGCATTTCCTTGTATGTGTGTTTTGCTTATTTTAAGGACCTACTGGGATATGGTATTTTCATTCCCCTTGATCAACCCCCCCATTCCTCCATAATTTCCTCTAACAATCATCTCCCCTATCATCCCAATATGAGCTTTGTTGAGCCAAGTTCCATGGAGATGGATCCTATAGCTGAAGCCATCATGTTCGAGAGAGGCTTCATTCTCTTCTTTGAAAATTTTTTAGGGGACACACTTGACATCACCGTAGAGATCTTGAAAAGCTAGAATGGGGGAAGGGTTAATGTTTGTGGGAAGGATTTTATCATCGATATCAAATTATTGGTTGAGATTACTGAACAATAGGCCAAAGGACAATCCATTCGATAGGATGAGCATAACTAAGAAACTAAATTGAAGGAGTTCAAGGATCAAGATAAATTCTAAAAGAAAGCGAAGGTGGGTATGCTTCAGGTCGACCTCCCCACCCCTTGGAACAAGGTAATGAAACCTGTTATGGAATATATTACTGTTGACAATCTCAAAAAAATCCTCTATAGTTTCCATTTCATGTTTGTGAATCATTTCAGGGATGTCAATCCCATCAAAATTCCCCAATTCATGTTTAATTCCATTAGCTACTCCATTGAAGCCTGTAGGAAGAAAAAGGGAGATGACCTCCCTTCCCACCAAGGTTTATTCAAGGTATTTTATAACCACTGGCTGGTCCACTATCCTAGTGGATTAATATCTCCTACCACCCAAAATATTGATCCCAGAGGAAAATCAAGCCTTGCTCAGGTTAAGTCTAGCCCACCCTTAGCCTCTTCCTTTTAGCCTGCCATGTTGGCTAAGAAGAGAGAAAATGTGTTTGTGATAGGTTTACTTGCAAGGAAAAAGATTAAGTATGTGGAGTCTGAGGGAGCGGTCAAGTCTTCTCACTGCCTGTGAAACAAGGCTCTCTAAGAAAAGTAGAAAGTCCTTAATATTGACTTTGACAAGGATGACAATGATGCTCCAACTTCAATTCTGTAGAATTTTATTATAAAAATCACTTATATTGGGATCTCCCAATTGAAGAATGCTATTTTCTAGCTGACTGACATGGAGGATTCTCTTTCAGAGCTTTGAAAATCTTTATACATGCTATTTTACCATGAAAATTTTTTCAAGACCTCTCAGGAGGACTCAAGGGATGTGGAGGTCTTCACTAAGGATGCAACTAAGGATGATGCCAAGGCTAAAGCTAAGGATGGAGTGGCCATAGCTGAAGAGGAAGTCTGACATGTTGGTTTTAGAGCCTCCCTATGTTGGTCCCTTTTTTTGGATTATTGGGGTCCTTGATGAGCACCAAAAATGCTCATTTTATATACACTATTAAGGGGAATCATCAGTGGTTTAATTAGCATTAGAAGTGTATTTTTATATAACTTATGCATATAATTAAAAGAAATATCAGTATTATTCTTGAATGGTGTTTTTAGTGTAAACTATGTATAAATGCAAGTTTTACCACTAATATGGTGTTTCCAGTATACATCCTGTTTGGACCTGGCATGCTTTTGCTTCAACAAGTCAATAGGTGCCTTACTCTGGTGCCTTACTAAGGCAGGTGCCTTACTCAAGCAGGCACCTTACTCCCATACATGGGAGGTGCCTTACTGAGGCGCCTTACTCTAACCAAGCTAGCTTTGACCAGGTTGACTAGTAAGCTACGAAGGTTGTTGCACATGAAGACAAAGGAGGAATATTTTAATTATGCATTGTTATTAAGATAGAATAAGACACCTATTATCAATCGATTGACTGGTTGACCAGAAGGCTAATGAGGAGGTTGCACATAAAAACAAAAAGGAAGATATTTTATTTTATGCACTATAAAAATAGAATAAACACTTCTATTATTTGATTAGTTGGATACCTTTGTAACATGAGTGTCATTATCTCATGCTCACAGAGGAACCAGAGCAATGATTTTACTAGTGATCAATGTGGGCAGCCACGCAAATGGATTTTTCCAGCCTTATTATAATTTTGTTCTGATAAAATAGAACACGCCTGATTTATCCTATAAGGGGAATAATTAGTGCATGGTTGTTTTAATTAATATATTATTATTATAATTAAATGGTTGCAATATTCATTGCATAAATATTGTAACTGCAAGTCTAGAATAGGCTTACCTAAATTTGTAACAGAGGAAGGTTGTGCATTGTATAAATGCACAGGTCTTCCTTTAGAAGAGGAATGATTAATTTTACACAGAGATCATTTTATTTCATTTTTTGTTTAATTTAATTAAGAGTGCAACTCCTCTTATTCAAGCAAGCTCTATATACCTAGCCGGGTGGACTATCTACGGGAGCTTGGTCCCACTCGATGTAGTAGTCCTCCCCTATTTTATTTATGTTATTTATTTTTAGTAGATTAAATTTAGTGCTTTCTTTCCTACTTTAATTAATTTAGTTGTGTGGTTTATTTTAATTGCATATTATTTTTGTACTTTTATTTCTAGCACTTAGTTTTAGTTTGTAATTTATTTATTTAATTTCTTGCACTTAGTTTATTTGGTTTGGTTGAAATTCAAATGTTTAAACATCCCCCACCAAACTAAATAAGGTACAACTAGATTCATTCCCCAACACTGCAAGCATATACTATGCATGACACTCGTAAGTTTACGAACTTATCGGATTGATAATTTATGGAAGAGAAATGAATGTTTTTTGAGACATGATTTTTGCTCACCATTTTGGTGTCATTGCCGAGGAGTGTCAAACTGTAGTGTTTTGATTTATAGGTTAGATAAAAAAATCCCATTAAAAAAAAAATACCTGTAGATCTTCTACCTGAGAAATGTGAGTCCACCACGGGCCTTTTTACAAGGCCAAAAATAGTTGTTGGCACAGTTCGATCCAAATACCAAAAGCAACTGTTTAAATTTACTAGCTTCTTAGGTAAATAAGGGAATGATACTGATGTACCATATTAAGTGTAGAAGTAGGAATAAAATGTGTTGTTAAAAAAATTTAGAAAATAAGATGATGAAGAATTTCCATCATGTTTTGAATAGTTTCAAGAAATAAAAGAATAGCACAACCCAGGTCTAATTAAAAATTTTTAGGGATGTGTTTTTATACATAAACTATTGGAAAATTATGCCCCTAAGAAGCTTGGTTTTAAAAATTAAAAAAATTTATTGGCTTAACGCTTTGCAACATATTTGCAAATTCTTTTTATGATGCAGGTAAAAAAAATGAGAGAGTTGAATTTAAAAGAACATGTTGTTATGGAGTATGCTCTTCACTTGTGCTTAAGGTGACCTGGTGAATCAGAAACAAGCACGTATTTTTAAAATATTGCTATACCCTATTTTCTTCAAGGTGCTAGCCCACAGATAGTCATTTTTTGGCCTGCACATTTTTCCATAATGTTGAAAGAGTTTGGTTGTGAGGCCATGAAGGAAAATACTCTTCTCATGCTACAACATATCAAACTAGTTGATCAAGAGGGAGATGATTTTGAGAAGACTAGTTCAGATGTAGGCATGGGGGAACCCCACCTTCATCATTGCCACCAATAACACAATGAATACTGGTTGCAGTGTTTATGAAAAATAAATCATCTGCTAAAAAGGCTCCAAAGTTAAGAGCAAATAAAATAAAAAATAGAGTTTTATTTCTTTTACTTGTTGGAAGAGAGTATTCTCTTTCCCGCAGACCATCTTGGTCCAAAAGGGAAATGATAAATATCCAATCAGTAATTAGAAAAAAAAATAGGATCCTGGAAAAAATCAGATGTCTACACGAAGTCAACTTGGTGCCTGAGCATGATGAAAAAATATGAATGGAGCTCATAGTGGCCAAAAAAAAATAGCACATAAAATCTCAATGAGGTGTCTCATGGAAGCGTCAGAATTGAACACCCAACACACATCGTAGATGATGGTGAATGCATTGATTTATCCCCACTATCAGAAGTAGAGGATCACAATGTTGCTCTAATTCTACCTACGAAGGAAAATTATTTAGTGGGAAATTATTTTTCTAATGCACGTGTGTTAATTCTAGGTAAAGTC
Organism: Wollemia nobilis; assembly: GCA_028583015.1. NCBI lineage: Eukaryota > Viridiplantae > Streptophyta > Pinopsida > Araucariales > Araucariaceae > Wollemia > Wollemia nobilis. Next base: position 32,059 of record JAQPPZ010004560.1, on the reverse strand, counting down.
TACTCAATTGGAAAAGTGACGGGTTTAGGGGAACATGGTAAAAAATTAATGATGCACAAAGGTTAATCATGGCAAATGCATTTGAAGAGAGATACATCAAAGCAAGATTAAAATATTTTTTATGTGCTAGAGGAAGAGCTAGGTATTGCAAAATTTTAAAGTTGTTGGCTGTCATAAATCCTTCATAGTGGTACATGGAACCTAATTTTCACACACCAAGCTGGGTAGTTTCCTAGCTCAATTATAGCCTCCAATTTTAATGCATAGTGCCAATATTATAATTATTTTTATGGTAGTATTATTGTAGCACCCTAAAATTGGTGCAGTAAAACCTTAAATAATTACAATTACTCTAGTAAATATTCAAATTCAAATTTTAACCCCCAAAACCGCTTCCAAATCACCATTTAACCCATTTCGTCCTTTCCTATGCCATTTTTAGAAAAAAAAATTGACCGTTTGATGATATCATCGTCGATCAGACGATATCACCTCAGATCGAACGATTTCGACTGGACTAGGACGTCCAGACGATATTGTCCCAAAATTGATTTTTCTCAATTAGCCTCTATTCTAACGACGTCTCTAATCTAGGCAAAAGCGTGTCTGCGTCGTTAGAGACCCTCCCCATTGGAGATCTCCCAAATTGGGATGATCTCCAACCTCCTAACCTCCCTCCTAAGCCTATTTAAACTTAGGCCCTCCCCTTAACCTACCCCCGGCTGATATTTCCTGTAAATTGACTTTATACGCATTGAAACATCCCAAATTACTATCTGCACTAGTCCTATCCAAATTTTGTTGCAGGAACCTTAGTATTTTTCAGTCGGAGCAAGCTCAGTTCGTCGTGGACGATCCTGTTCAATTTGAGACGATTTCACATCGATTCAAGACAATCTCGACTATAGTCTGCATTGGGGGCAATCAGTGCCCAGAGTTTGCATTTTTCTCCTTTCATCTCCTATTCTATTTTGCATCTAGTCAGTTTATTTATTATTTTTTGCTATTCTGCATCTTGGAGTTCACCCATGTAGTTTAATTGCATAATGAAAACATGATTAACTATTAAAACATTGTAATTTTCTTGCATTCCTATTTAGGATTATCTGTTAATGTCTTTATTATCATTTTACATCTTTATCCTCTATTAGCATTGCTGTATTTTTTGTATTTTGTGTCTGTTTCTCTGTTTGGAGGTCTCTGACGAATTTGTCAGATCTCAGACGATCTTGCAGGTCGAAGATGATCCTGTCAAATTCCAGACGATCCTGTCTACTTCAAACATCAAAATCTCCATCAGACATCCGGATTAGGTATGGCTCTGTAATTTAGATTTTCCTCTCTATTTTCTGTTTAAAATCTATTTTTTGTATTTCATTTAGCTTGTATTTTCATAATAGAACAACTTAGATTCATTTGGCCAAACCTAGGACTCGAATGTTTAAAGATAAAACTAAACACATTAAACACATTCCCAACCTAGGCGTGGAAACTACCATTCAAACGTTTCCTGGTGAACCCACCATCCGTCAAAAAATCACCATAATACACCTCCCCCGAGAGGCGGGACCTTCGCAAGGCCTCTCAGTCTGAGGTACCATGCCATGTTTTTCCCATACTCCTGTTGGGCATGGATCCTATAGCCTAAAGGTAAGGATGCAAAAAATTTGGAGCGATACATTTTGGTGAACCCAACGTGAATGCATTTAAAACCTTTTGAAAACAAAACAAAAAATAAAAAAAAACACAAAAAAACATAGATGCATTTAAAATCATTTAAAACTAATAAGTTGCATATCATGTTTAGATGGTAGCTCCTAAGAAAATATTAGCAGTTACTATAAATGTTGAAAACCAATTAGCAGCCATAGAAATCAATTTTGTACTTAGTGTGCCTGAAACATATAGAAACCAAATTTTGTGGGATGAACTTGATAGAAGACTAGGTGTCATTTCATCTAGGTCAACAAAATTTAAACAAATCAAAAGGCTTGTCCTAGATAGAATCTTGGATCCTCATCAACTCATCTTTTATCATGAACTTCAGAGAGCCTGCCATAGATGGTTAGCTTATAGGAGAGCTCTTGTGTCTTCAAAATTTTTCACCTTCGAGGAATACCTCGAGAACATAGCCATTATACACCAGTTCCTAGGTCGTGTAGAAGACCAAGAGGTCATTCTTACGGATAGGGAAATATGGAATAGAGTTCCTCGAGCTGTGTTATATCGAGAGTATTGCCATGAGCTTTACTTCTATCAACCAAAATCTGAGACAGATAATATCACTATAGCCCTTTTCATTAAATTTTTGAAAGAAATTTTTCAATTTGAAGAAGAACACTTCATGACTCCTGAAGAACTTGAGCCCATTAATGACATTTATAAATTATTTATAGAAAACTAGATCATTGCTTTCATTATTATTTCTTGCATTTATTATGTTGTTTGTTATCTTTACAATATTATTACAAAAACAAGAAAAACTAAAAAACATAACAAAAACCAAAACATTTCATTTTAAATATTGTAGTAGGTATATAATTAATATATACCTCTTAAGCTTATAGCATATATATATATATATATATATAAATAAATAAATATATATATATATATATATATTTATATATATATATATATATATATATATATATATATATATATATATATATATATATTTGCTGAAATCTAAGTTAAGCACAATGCCTAAACTTAGGAATGGTAAACAAACTGAAGGAGAAGAAGAAGATTGGTTAGGAGACAAAACAAGAAACCCAAATGTCCTTCCTGAGGATCCAATCCCAGAAGAAGAAACTCTAGACCAGCAAGACGATGAGCTTGTTGTAGATGAGCAAGAAGAAAATGTTAAGGAAGATGGATCCTCATCCCCTAGAATAGCTCCAGATGGAACTATTACTTTTGATAACCTAGATCATTTTTGGAAATTTTTCAATAATAACATTGGCGCTCTTAATATGGCAGTTCGTATTGATAAAGGGCAAATTAGTGACACTCAAGCAGCCATGGAACATATGTTTGATATGCACACTAATCCTTTGTCTTTTATTGATCAAGAAAGTGATAAGGCTGGACCATCGAATAGAGATATGGTCACTATGATTCAAAACATGCCAAAACAATAGGTTACCCAACCTCCTAAGGAACCTGTTATTGAGCCTAAAATCATTCCCACACAAAATAAAACTTCCTTCACTACTTTACTTCGCCAAACTATTGATCAATATGCTTCAAGTAAACAAAAACCTAAAATGAAGCCAAACACTAATTTTCAACAATCTGGAATACAACATAATACAACTTCAAAATTCCTTCATAACACCTTTCCTACCAACAATTTACACAATAGCAACATAGCATCTAATCTTCATGTCCCTTCATATGTTCACAAATCTCATATTTATGCCCTACCAAATCAATATGGTGGGCAAACTAGTAATCTGGAAGCCATGGTGAAACAGTTAGCTTCTCGCATGGACCAGATAGATCCCTACCGTCCCTCGTACAATTATTGAGAGATATGTAGTCAACCTTTGGATCCCATAGTTGTAGCACAACCATACCCTAAGCATTTTCCCATGCCCATCCTGCCTATATATAAAGGAACTAAATATCCCATAGAGCATCTTCGCATGTTTAGGATAGCATGTCATGATATATCACATGATGACTTGCTATTACTAAAAATGTTCCTAAAAAGTTTAGGTGGAATGGCATTAGAGTGGTACTATCAATTGCCCACTCATTCTTTGAGAAACTTTGAAGAAACAAATTGAATCTTTTGTCCATCAATTTAGTGCCTACATCGAGAGGCATGTCACCTTAAAGATTTATACAACTTAAAACAAGACAAAGATGAATGTTTTGCTGATTTCTTAGCTAGATGGAGGCAGTTGATAGGAAAACCGCACTTTGTGCTACCTTATAGAGAAATGTTGGACATTTTTATCAATAATTACAAGAACAGATATCTTATGAGTTATCAACTGCTACTTTAACTACCTTTGATAAGGCTATAGATTTAGCTCGAAAAGTAGAAGATGCCCTCATTAGGATAGGCCAACTTAGGAAGAAGGATGATGAGAAAACATCCAGAAATCAATATAAAAATGAACAAGTCGTAGGTGATAGAGTCACTGACAGCAAAAATGTTGCTAATATTAATGCAACAAAGACAATAGAAAAGTTTATATTAAACCTCCTAATTAACCTCCTCGAGAATTTACTAGATTGAATCAACCATTATCAACTATTTTACCTCAATTACTCGAAAGAGGTTTGATTCAATTACTAGCTATTCGGGAACCTGATCCAACCATACTTGGATACAGAGCTGACTTACACTGTGATTTCCATAGAGGACCTAGACACTCTACCAATGCTTGTAAAAGGTTGAAACATAAAATACAAGATCTGATTGATAATAATGAAATGGAGGTGCAAGCTTTCCAACCTAAAAAAATCCTCCTAATAATGCTCAAAAGAACATTCCCCAAAATCAAAATCAAAATGCTAATCAATCATTAGACATATTTCAACATCCTTTACCAATACATGGTAAAGAGGTGGCCAATCAAATCAAACATCATAATGTTCCCCCTCCTACCCGATATGTAGGGACTATTAGCGGACAATTACCTATTCAAGATCCTCAAATATTTGACACAACCTTATCCCTGGTCACAACCAGGCCCCTACATAATTTTCAAACTCTAGATCCTAGTGATGTAGAATCAGATACTAAAAGTGAAATAGACATCACCTCAAACCAATTGAATAGTTCTGAAAATGAATCAGATCCTATTCAACCCATCACAGATGCTATGGTTCCAGAAGAACCATTTCCTAGAAGAGTTACTACTCGACCCTCTTCTAATCAATTCCTCCATGATGAACAAGCCATAAACACTCAACTGAGACCAGTTCAGTGTCTTCAATATAACATTTTAGGTACCATTGGAGTCGTTACCCGACAACAGGCTCAAAATTATCAACAAGAACCAAACCAGAATGATGGATCAACTCCATTTGTTTTGAAAAATCCCAATAAATGGAATCATGCTCCTAATATTCAACCTAAACCCCCTTACAATATTAATGAGCAATTATCGAATACTACAACCGGAATTTCCCTTTTGGATTTATTAAGATCTTCTCCTACCCATAGGGATGAGTTAATGCTTACATTAAGCCAAATGATGGTACCTCAAAATATTCAACCTGAATCCATGGCCAATACTATCATCACTCGATAAAGATATCCCACAACACAGTTTACATAAGGATAATCCCTTATATATTACTGCTCTAATTGGAGATGTAGCTGTTAAACGAGTCCTGATTGATAATGGTTCATCTCTAAACATTTGTACTTTTGACTTCTACCAATGATTTGGCTTTAAAAGTGATGAAGTGAAGAAAACTGACATGATCATAAAAGCTTTCAATGACGAAACACAAGAAACGTGTGGAGTTATTACCATCCCATTGCAAGTTGGTCCTCGAACCTTAGATATGACCATGTTTATTTTACATTGCCCCGCATCATACAATATACTCTTGGGTCATCCTTGGATCAATGCAATGTAGGCTGTCCCATCAAATTTACACCAATGTGTTAAATTCAAATTTAAAAATTAGTTGGTCACTATCCATGGTGATCCTAGACCCTTTGATATGTGTGCTTTGGAAAAACCTGTTGGAGTGCAATTTTGCCCTGCTATGTCATCCACACATCCTAATTCTTATTTTTCATCTAAAACTATGAAACACACACCCATAGCTTCACCTATTTCTCCTCCATTCGTTTCACCCTCATATATAGATCAACAATCTTCTAAACAAACCACTCTAGAACCTCAAAAAGATCTTCAATCCGCAAACAATCCTTCATGTTCTATCCCTATAATTTCAAAACCTATAGACCCATTCATTAACACTTCCACTTTATCTACATCTATCATACCTTCCACATCTAAAGATATAGGGAATGATCCTTCTACATCTTATGCCCTTTCTGATGAACTTTTACCAGATTTATCCACAATCTTAATATCAGAAAAAACAAATGCTTTCATGCAAGATTCAATTCTTTTAAATAACTTGTCACCATCTCCTCGTACTTTGGGCCTCCCACAACACATGGGAAGTACTTACCAAGTCGGGAGTTGTGCCTTCATTTATAAAGGATATGATTGGGGAAGAATACCTCAAAATGTCACAACTCATCATGATGGATATGCTCGGTGTTATTTTACTAATGAGTATATTAAAGCTAAACTCATAATGCTTAAAATGGGATATAAATGGAAAGGCTTAGGACCTTTTCAAAATGGCATGAAAGAACCTTTCGAGGTAGAACCGTGGCCTGCCCGCTGTGGTGTGGGCCTATTTCCTAGTAAGGGTCAACCCTTCCCTTTTGAAGATGATAATCAACTCATATGTTATCAAGATTATTTGGATAGGCGTGATGATTTGCCTTTAAAAAATTAGCCATTTACATGTAACATGCTATCCATAGCTTACCCTGAAATGATTGCTGAATCCGATGATGAGTTGGAAGGAGATATCTTCCACGATGTCTCCGTTGAAGAAATTTTACACAATGGATTTTATTTTGATGGTTCTATACCAACTATAGCCCATCTTGAGGCCACTAATCCTCAAGATGAATTATCCAAATTAACCTTAAAATAATTACAAGAATTGGGCGTCTCACCCACCCCACCTAATTTTGAAAGAGATCTACACATGGAAGTAGAAAACGTCATTAAAGTTAACATTGGAACTAAGGATAATCCTCACATAATCAATATTGGGTCAGAATTAAGTCAAGAAAAACAAGAGCAATACATTGCATTCCTTAAAGAATATGAAGATGTCTTCGCTTGGACATACGAAGATATGCTAGGTCTTGACCCTTTCATAGTCATGCATCATCTAGTAGTCCATCCGAATGCTAAACCTATTAAACAAAAACTTAGAAAAATGCATCCCAAAGTGGCCCTGCTAGTCAAAGGGGAGTTAGAAAAACTCCTGAATGTTGTTTTTATACAAGCTATTGATTATGTTGAATGGATCTCAAATGTAGTTCCAATCACCAAGAAAGAAGCCACCAAAGTTAGGGTTTGCACAGATTTTAGAGATATTAACACTGCATGCCCTAAAGATGATTTTCCTCTTCCAAACATGGATCAAATCATTGACTTTACTATCGGGAGTGGGATGATGTCCTTAATGGATGGATTCTTTGGTTATAATCAAATCAGGATAGCTCCTAAATATTAGGCTAAAACATCCTTTATTACCCCTTGGGGTACTTTTTGTTGGAAAGTGATGCCATTTGGCTTAAAGAACGCAGGTGCAACCTATCAGCGAGCTATGACTTATATTTTTCATGATATGATGCATGATATCCTACATGATTATGTAGATGATATTATAGCTCGCTCTATTAATGAAGATAATCATTTAGATGATTTGAGAAAAGTTTTTAATCGATTAAGAGAATATCTTATTCGATTAAATCCAGCCAAATGCATATTTGGATTTAAGTCCGATAAACTATTAGGGGTTATAGTTTCTTTACGTGGTATCAAAATTGACCCTCTCAAGATTGCGGCTATCACTGATATGCCCGCACCTACCAATATATCTGAATTACAAAGTTTACAAGGTAAGATTCAAGCTATTCGTCACTTCATTGATAATTTGGCAAACAAAACCGGTCCCTTTCTTAAGCTCCTTAAGAAGGATGTACCTTTTAATTGGGACGATGAATGTAAAGAAGATTTTGAAATTCTCAAAAAATACCTCCTTACCCCACCGGTGCTTTCTCCACCTAGACCTGATCACCCATTTCTCCTGTATATTTTAGCTTCAGATTTTGCCTTAGGAGCTATGTTAGCTCAGCTTGATGATGTGAAGAGAGAACGTGCTAATTATTATATTAGCCAAACCTTCATCAGTTATGAAACCCGCTACACAACATTAGAAAAACTATGTCTAGCAGTCATGTTTTCTACGCATAAATTATGCCATTATATGCTCAGTCAAAAAACTTATGTCATTGCTAAATATGATCCCTTGAGGTATCTCATGAGTTGACCTTATTTATCGGGTCACATAGCCAAGTGGGTTCTCGCTCTAAGTGAGTTTGACCTCACATTCATAGGACAGAAGTCTGTTAAGGGTCAAATCATAGCAGATCAACTAGCTGCTGCACCCTTAGAGTCTACCCATCCCCTCATCATTGAGTTTCCTGATGAATGCCTTCAATTAGAGGTAGACCATATTGAACAATGGTCCTTATACTTTGATGGAGCCCGATGCATGAGTGGGGCTAGTGCGGGTATTATTTTAATATCCTCACAAAAACATCTTATTCCTCTATCCTTCAAATTAAAATTTGCTTGCACCAATAATACTACTGAATATGAAGCTCTAATCCTTGGATTACGAGCTGCCTTAGTGTTAAAAATCAAACATTTGCTAGTTTTTGGCGATTCTTAGCTTTTCATAAACCAAATTAATGAAGTTTATCAGACTAGAGATGATAAAATACGCCCATATAAAGCCTATGTTTTACAATTAATGTCTCTATTTGATCAAGTTACCTTGGAAGCTATTCCTCGAATTTGCAATCGTGCAGCTGATGCTATGGCCGCAGCTACATCTCTCCTGCCCTTGGAGTTAGATGACGAATATGCCACTATCATTATTCGTCGACTCCAGGAACCCGTTTCAAATAAGTCATGCTTAGAACCTTTGGATGTGTTTCTAATCAATGAAACTACTCCTGATCCTTGGTATACAGATATAATTGATTTTCTCCAAAATGGGACTTTCCCTGCAAATTCTAATAGAAACTAGCGTCAGTTATTACGTAGATGCGCAAGTCGATTTGTAATAATTGACAATTATTTATATAGGAGATCTTTTGAAGGTATCCTATTAAGATGTTTGAATTTAGAAGAATCCAAATCAGCCTTGAGTGAAGCCCATGATGGATCTTGTGGAGGACACTTCAGTGGTAGTGTCATTGCTAAAAAGCTCCTTAGGATAGGATACTTTTGGCCTACCATGGAGAATGATGCACATGAGTATGTGCACCATTGCAAAAAGTGCCAGAAACATGCTGACCTTGTCCATGCCCCTACACAAGAGCTACAGGCTATTTCATCTCCTTGGCCCTTTTTAAAATGGGGCTTAGATAATTATTGGCAAAATTAATCCTGTGTCATCTGATGGACACAAATTCATCATAACTGCCATCAAGTATTTCACGAAGTGGGTTGAAGCTATGCCTTTATATTCCTGCACTGGCACACAAGTCTCTAAATTTATTTTTAATCAAATCATTTGTAGGTTTAGAATTCCTGCAAATCTCATCTCTGATAATGAAACTTGTTTCAAAAATAAAGATGTCAAGAAATTATGCCAAAAATATAAGATTCAACATCACTGGTCCACTCCCTATTATCCTCAGGGTAATGGTCAAGCGTAAGCATCTAACAAAACCTTAATCAAAATTCTCAAAATATTGGTCAATAAAACTGGCCGCAACTGGCACATTCAATTATATCCAGCCTTGTGGGCCTATCGAACTAGTGTTCGAACTCCCACTGGAACTTCACCCTTTGTTTTGGTTTTTGGTGCTGAAGCCGTTTTTCCCTTTGAATTAGAAGTTCCTTATTTGGCTCTACTACTTCAAGATACCGAAGTAGGAGATGAATATCGAGTTGGAAGACTCAGTTAGCTAGAACTCCTAGATGAAAAATGCATCAATGCTTTGGAGCATCTCTATGCCTACCAAAACAAGCTTAAAAGATCATATGCTAAAAAAGTTCATCATCGATCCTTTGAGATCGGCGACCTTGTTTTAAAAGAAAATAAAAAAAATACTAATGCAACTAAAGATCTTAAAGGTAAATTTGAGCCCAACTAGCTTGGACCATACATTATCACTGCTAAATTTGAATCAGGAGCATACAAATTAGCTACCTTAGATGGTAAATATTTAAAAGAACCCATGAACATTTTGCATCTTAAACGTTACTATGCATAACAAAAATTAGTCATTTCATCATTTGTACATATTTTGCATGTTGTCTTATTTTAAAAATATATCAAACTGTTTACACAGAAACAAAAACACACAAAAATAATAAAAATAAAAACAACAATATTCTTGACTCTTTCGAAACCAAAACAAAATAAAGAAGAAAGAAAGAGTCAACATTCCCAAACTTCTCAAAAAGTATTTGTATATATTTCTTGTTACAAATGTTGCAATTATATATTTCAAATTATTTTGGATAAATTAGCATTTATTTGGAATCCCTCACTTTCACAAACACACAATAAATATCTTGATTTTTATCTGGCATGATTACTAATCTCTCTTATATCAAATTTCACAAAATTCAATTAAATAAAGTTTGAGCACAGAGAATTGATCTTGTTATTTACTTAAACCAAGCACATCCTTTCACAATAAAATGATTATATTTGTAATATCCTTGCTATGCTACATAGTAGAAGTGGTTTCTTGAGCGAAAAGTTTTCCCTGCTATCCTATCATGCACATGGTCTAGAATCTTTGAGAATTGGCAAAAGGACAAGCTCACCCCTACCCAGAATAAAAATCCCTTTCTCTACAGCTAATCCGAGCAAGTATCCCTAGCATAGTAAGAAAAGCAAAGTTCAAGAAAAAAAAAAATGTTATTACAGCAATGTTTCAAGCATTATCTCAAAAATCATACAAAAGTACAAAAGAAAGCAAAAGCAAAAGCAATAAAATCCCTCTCCCTACCCTTTGAAAAGAAAAGAAGGGTTGATGAGCTTGAATCCCTAGAATTCTCAATTATTCGAAAACTATGAGGTAAGCCCCATAACAAGTGGTTTGTGCCCAACCCGCTTGGCCTTGGGTAACTCCTAGCATGGCGATATGTCTGTCACATTAGCGAACTTCTTTTGTACAAACCTATGTCTGCTTATGGATTAGCTAGCTCTTGATAATCCGACTTACATAGTAGTCTGGTATGGTTATATGCATCTAAATCATGGTTAATGAACACTTATTTGGTTCATTCAAATCACTTATATCATATTATCTTGCTCAAAACTGGTAAACGAACATAGCAATTGCACACACATTTGTATTTGAGGTATTTTGTGTATCATTATGATAAATCAAGATTGGAAATGAAGTCACATATGCACATGGGATTCCTTATAAATTTAACTTTTGTCTTTAAGATACTTTGAAATATTTCTGCAAATTGTTTGGAATAAATTCATTTTCTTCTTTAAAGTATAGTTTTTTAGTATAAAGACAACTACATGCATTATCAAAAATAAAAATTTCTTTCAAACCATAACAACACACACACACACACACACACACACACACACACACACACACACATATATATATATATATATATATACATATATTGTCGACTTTCGCGATGATGGTATAGTTCCAAAACTAAAATTGAAATTTTATGACTAGCGCAAGTCCTCGTCTTCATATTTTTTGTTTATTTTTCAAAAATTAAAAATCAACCATGCAATAAAACAATCTATTTTCTTCTTTGATTTTTGCGATGATGGTATAAGTCTATACCTACATATTCTATGCCTAGCGCAAACCATTGTATTAATTTTATTCCCCATTTATTTAAAATCATAAAAACCATATGACTTAAATCATTCTGTTATACAATTATGTTTAAAAAAAAAAAAAAAAAAGCATGCACATTATCACTATTTCATGTCATTATGTCATTATGTCAATATGCAAATTTGCAACCATGGTATAATTTCTAAGGAATTATTCAAAATTTTATCACACTTAGGAATTTATGCCTAGCAAAAAATCATTTTAAAATATTTCATGCATAATATTTTCATGGAAATCTGAAAAACAAATCATCATCATTTGCATCATCACACCAAAGTCTTAAGACAGTCTCTTAAGCACCCTTTTACTTTTAGCAATATTTCTATACTAGGATTAGCTTGACGACCGAGTGAGCGGTGACTCCATGAAATGGTCTATAACAACGACAATGTCCTTTGAAATTATTGTTAAAAGTCCCTTTTATTTTTTTATCAAATTATCATTACAACAACCAATTTGTTCACATCAGATCATTTCATTTAAATTTTAAAAAGCATGATATTCAAACCATAATATTTCCAAACGACATAATTACATGAATCATCAAATCAATCACACTTCAAACATTAAAGCATCATAAAAACATATAAACAAGACGTATCATCATAAGACAAGTCATATGATCAAAAAATATCTCATCTATATATATATCAAATATATGTACATCATCTCAAAAATAGATTGGTATGCCACAATCTACATCTTGGCATACTCAATCCTCTCCATCATCTATCCTCTATGCAGTGTCTCGAGAACCCCTCGAGCTCTTAGCCTCATCTCCTCCCCCACCTTGAGGTGGACGAGGTGGCCCCATCGCAGTAACAACACTTAACAACTTTTTTTAAATTTTGCTTTTTCGCGTTTTTACCTCAAACATTCGATTTGGGTAAAAACATGGAGGGGGCACCATAGTAAGCTATCGTACGATTCGACCTAGAATCGTCACCTAAAACTGGGAATATTTTTTGCTTTCTCGTAGATCAAGAAGAACTCATATTTAACGCATTTTCTTTAGAAAATTCACTAAAGAGGGGGCAAAATGTAGCACCCTAAAATTGGTGTAGTAAAACCTTAAATAATTACAATTACTCTAGTAAATATTCAAATTCAAATTTTAACCCCCAAAACCGCTTCCAAACCGTCGTTTAACCCGTTTCCTCCTTTCCCGTGCCATTTTTAGAATTTGTTTTGACCGTTTGATGATATCGTCGTCGATCAGACGATATCGCCTCAGATCGAACGATTTCGTCTGGACTAGGACGTCCAGACGATCTTGTCCCAAAATTGATTTTTCTCAATTAGCCTCTATTCCAACGGTGTCTCTAATTTGGCCAGAAGCGTGTCTGCGTTGTTAGAGACCCTCCCCATTGGAGATCTCCTAAATTGGGATGATCTCCAACCTCCTAACCTCCCTCCTAAGCCTATTTAAACTTAGGCCCTACCCTTAACCTACCCATGGCTAATATTTCTTGTAACTTGACTTTATATGCATTGAAACATTCCAAATTACTATATGCACTAGTCCTATCCAAATTTTGTTGCAGGAACCTTAGTATTTTTCAGTCGAAGCAAGCTCAGTTCGTCATGGACAATCCTATTCAATTCAAGATGATTTTGCACCGATTCAAGATGATCTCAACTACAGTCTGCATTGGGGGCAATCAGTGCCCAGAGTTTGCATTTTTCTCCTTTCATCTCCTGTTCTATTTTGCATCTAGTCAGTTTATTTATTATTTTTTGCTATTCTGCATCTTGGAGTTCACCCATGTAGTTTAATTGCATAATGAAAACATGATTAACTATTAAAACATTGTAATTTGCTTGCATTAACATCTTTATTGTCATTTTACATCTTTATCCTCTATTAGAATTGTTGTATTTTTTGTATTTTGTGTCTGTTTCTCTGTTTGCAGGTCTTTGACGAATTCGTTTGACGAATTCATCAAATCTCAAACGATCCTGCAGGTCGGAGATGATCCTGTCAAATTCTAGATGATCCTGTCTGCTTCAAACATTAGAATCTCCATCAGACATCCGGATCAGGTATGGCTCTGTAATTTAGATTTTCCTCTCTGTTTTCTATTTAAAATCTATTTTTTGTATTTCATTTAGCTTGTATTTTCATAATAGAACAACTTAGATTCATTTGGCCAAACCTAGGACTCGAATGTTTAAAGATAAAATTGAACACATTAAACACATTCCCAACCTAGGCATGGAAACTACCATTCAAACGTTTCCTGGTGAACCCACCATCCGTCAAAAAATCACCATAATACACCTCCCCCAAGAGGCGGGACCTTCGCAAGGCCTCTCAGTCTGAGGTACCGTGCCATCCTTTTCCCATCCTCCTTTCGAGCATGGATCCTATAGCCTAAAGGTAAGGATGCAAAAAATTTGGAGCAATACAATTGCATTATATTAAAAAAATGTGAGAAAAAAATACGAGGAGACAGAGTCTCACTATGGTGGAGGAGAATGCCAACTTTGTAAAGAGATGGTGAGGATTTGAAATTATGAATGAAATCTACTATCATAATGTAAATTCTCACAAATAGTTGGGTGGAGAAGATGTCCTGGTACACAACACAAAAAATTTCCAGGATGGGGTAATTGACAGACCTCCAGCTTGGCCACCTAAAATCCCTAGCTCACATTGTTGCAGTTGACATTCTGTTATCTGATGCAGATCATGAAAACAAAAAGAAAAAAAAATGATAATCCAAGACCTGTTATGGTCATGGAATAATAGATGAAAAAGAAGAAAAAAAAGTAGTTAGAATTTTATTAATGCTTTAGTTTAGTTTTTTTATGTTTTGCAGGACAACATGAAGTGCGAAGATGTCATACCAATAGTTTTTAGAAGTGCCTTAATCTACAAGCAGGCGCCTTACTCCAATGCCTTACTCTAGTGGTGCAACAGTGGCACGATGTCTTACTCTGGTGGCGTAGTGGTGGTGCGGTGCCTTACTCTGGTGGTGCAGCGATGGCACGACGCCTTACTATAGTGGTGTGGTGGTGGCATGGAACCTTACTATGGTGGCATGGTGATGATGCAATGCCTTACTATGGTGGTGTGATGCCTTACTCAGGTAGGCGCCTTACTCAGGTAGGCACCTTACTGAAGTAGGAGCCTTACTCACGTAGGCACCTTACTGAAGTAGGCATCCAGTAGGTGCCTTACTGAAGTAGGTGCCTAGTATGTGCCTTACTGAAGTAGGCATCCAGTAGGTGCCTTACTCAAGTAGGTGCCAAGCAGGCACATTGCTCCATCAGTGGAGGTATGTGTCACTCAATGTCCATCAGCGAAGGGATGCACCACTCAATATCCATCAGTAGAGGCACTTGATCACAGTTGGAAGGAAAAAAACAAGGCACCTTTATGTCATATGTCAAGAGTGCATTGGCTATTAAAAAAAATGAAAAGCACCTTGATGTCATGCTTCAAGGGTGTCGTCATTATAAAAAATAAAACCACACATAATCTATCCTGCTCATAATAAAAGTTTTTTTGTTGCTTTCATGTGTTGCAGGTAAAGTGCCCACATGCAAGTTGCAGGCATCCTAAGATCTAGAGCCTAACAGGCATGGATTGCACTGAACTGCATTTTAGTTTTTTTAGTTTTTCTTTTGTAGTGGAAATGACCTGATTGTATGAAAAATAGGCATCTTGGAATACAAGGCTTATACTGGCTCAGCATTCATGAACCTACACATTTTTTTAGGGAAGTATAAATTTGACTATTTTCATAGAGAGGAGATAGTCCCCATCTGGGCATGGATATGTATGTTAATTCCCTACAAAGGGAAGATATACCCATATCTGTGCTTAGATAAAATAGATCCTGATGCAACACAAAAAAAAATTGGAGGGCTTGATCAACTCTACAATAGTAGGTACATCAACGACTGTTGACTTCTCAATAGTAAGAATGCGCCATGATACTCATTGCTAGAAACACATAACTTCTATGAGAATTCATTAAGAAAAAAGAGAATCAGATGGCTGGGAAAGAGAAGATTACTAAAAAAAAAAATTAGCTCTTCCTAGAGAAGAGAACTATAGATCCACTTTATCCTAACAATGCTCAACTTCTTCTCCCTCGATTAGGGATTCCTGTTGCTTAGTGTGAGACCTGATGTTCAGAGGGTCATAGACCTATTGCACAGAGGGACCTGTTATTGGTGATGAGGGTGTCACCAATTTTAGTGGAGGAGGATTTGGGTGAACCTATTACTAGTGATGAGGACATCACCAATTTAAGTGGAGGGGTTGGGTGAACCCAAATCTCCTTCAAATAATATATATATATATATATATATATATATATATATATATATATATATATATATATATATATATATATATATAGTATGGCTACAATGTTGGACTTGTTAAAGTCCACACCTACAAGAGGAATGCCTCAATGGATCAAATTAACATAGTACAGCCGTACGTAGAAAACAAAAATAAAAAATAAAAATAAATCCCCTACTATTTTCATCAAGGATACGACACTTGCTTTCATACAAAGACTTCCCCTATTTTCCAGGAAAGGCGGTGCATGACCCACGCAGAATAACTGGGCAAAGGGGCACAAAAAAATTATATTTTCTATTTTACCCTTTGGAAGCCACATAGAAAAGACCCACCATTGGAAATTCAAAGACTGCATTATTTTCTAGATTTTCACAAACACGAGAAATGACATCTTCATTAATTTTTGAAGGTCGTTGAATGGAAATTAGCTCAGTCTACATAATTTGTTATGAGCAGGGAAGTTATGAAGAGCAAATTGGTAGTGGTGGTGAAGACCCTGTGGTTGCAACATGAATTCAAATGGATCACAAACACCATTGCACAACACTATCGTCACAATTTTCAATCAATACTCAGAGGAAGAATGAAGATGTTTAGCAGTGTGGATAATGAAGGAAGCCAGAGAAAAAAAATATAAAATAAAATTCTCCAGATGCACCAAACGTCACAACAATTCTGGAGCACTACGATTACAGGCAACATGAAGATATTTTACACCACCAACATGGTATAAATCAGAATCTACGAAATTCACCCAGGTATGTACTAAGTTTTCCATTAATTATGTGTATGATTATTTTAAAAATAATTTCTATGCTAAACTCAGTAGATGCCCTTTATAAATTCTTTCTGTCAAAATATCCCAATAGAGATCAGTCACATGACATGCCTCGGATATGAAAAAATTCATTACCCCAAAATGAAAAAAAAAATATATAATATATAAATAAAAAAATTCAGCCGCAATGGGATAGCATAATCTCCAATCCAGAGTGTAGAGGCAATATTGATGGTGAATTGCAAAGCTAAATAAAAATGGAGGTAATTTTCACCATTGCCTGACTCAGGCCTGTATTTCGGAGTGAAATAAGATTTTTTGGTTTTAATCCAACAATGGATTCATGGATGAATAAAATAACACCCTCTCCACTCCAAAGAGAAAAAAAAAGATATTAAATTACAAGCGGAATGATGAGAGCTCATATTCAGTACATAGGCAACAATCCACTGCTTAAGACAAAGAAATAGGGGTACATATAGTATTTTGCTTCAGTTAACATAGGAGGAGACGTAGACTCAAAATCCAGAGAAATCCAAGGATGATGTCACTCCAGGTTCAATTTAGAGGTAGAATGGAAACTCGCTGCCCGAGACAAAAGCAAGAGCAAAATAAAATCTACTAAGAAATAGATAGAGGTTGGAGTGGAATAAGGATGTTTAGTTCTAATCCAACAGTGGATTCATGGAGGAACAAAAGAAGAACACACGTTCCAATATGAAGTAATTACAGTTTATCCCGCAACACTTCCCTTTATGTCGTAATTCTCTAGCGGGATGGAAATTTGTGAAATTCTTACACAATTGTGGGAGCAGAATGGAATTTTATAGAAATTCGAATAAAAGATAGTAGACCAGGAAAATGATTTGCTTACATCACTTCAGGTTCAATTCTGGAGCGGAATGGAAAGCTGCTACTTGAAACAAAGAAGTGAGAGAAAAATAAAATCTACTGGCAGAAACACAATAATGCTCAATGAAACAACAATGCTCAATAAAAGACAAATAGCCGCATTCAAAGAAAAAAAAATAGAGCAGTTCTCAATAAATATATATATATATATATATATATATATATATATATATATATATATATATATATATATATATATATAAATTATTATTATTTCGAGGGTTGTTTTTTGGGGTTGTTTGTCATGAGGACATGACAATATTTAGGCATGGGGGTATGATGAGCACTAGAAATGCTCATTTTATATACACTGTTAAGGGGTATCATCACTGGTTTAATTAGCATTAGAAGTGTATTTTTATATAACTTATGCATATAATTAATAGAAAGATCAGTATTATGCTTAACTGGTGTTTTTAGTGGAAACTATGTATAAATGCAGGTTTTGCCACTAATATGGTGTTTCCAGTCTACATCCTGTTTGGACCTGGCATGCTCTTGCTTCAAAAAGTCAATAGGCCTTACTCTAGCACCTTACTTTGGTGCCTTAATCTGGCACCTTACTAAGGTAGGCACCTTACTCAGTAAGGCACCAAGTAGGTGCCTTACTCCCATACATGGGAGGTGCCTTACTGAGGTGCCTTACTCTGACCAAGCCAACTTTGACCAGGTTGACTAGTAAGCTATGGAGGTTGTTGCACATGAAGACAAAGGAGGAATATTTTAATTATACATTGTTATTAAAATAGAATAAAACACCTATTATCAACTGATTGACCGGTTGACAAGAAGGCTAAGGAGGAGGTTGCACATAAAAACAAAAAGGAAGATATTTTATTTTATGCACTATTAAAATAGAATAAAAAATTATATTATTTGATTGGCTGGATACCTTTGTAAGGTGAGTGTCATTCTCTCACGCTCATGGACAAACTAGAGAAATTATTTTTCTAGTGATCAATGTGGGCAGCCACGCAAATGGATTTTTCCAACCTTATTATAATTATGTTCTGATAAAACAAAACACACATGATTTATCTTGCAAGGGGTAAAATTAGTATGTGGCTATTTTAATTAATATATTATTGTTATAACTAAACTAGTGCAATATTCATTGCATATCTATTATAATTGCAAGTTCAAAATAGGCTTGCCTAAATTTGTAATAGAGGAAGGTTGTGCATTGTATAAATGCATAGGTTTTCCTTGAGGAGAGGAATGATTAATTTTACACAGAGATTATTTTATTTCATTCTTTGTTTAATTTAATAAAGAGTGCAACTCCTCTTATTCAAGCAAGCTCTACATAGCTAGCCGGGTGGACTATCTGCAAGATCTTGGGCCCACTCCATGCAGTAGTCCTCCCCTATTTTATTTTTGTTCTTTATTTTTAGTAGATTAAATTTATTGCTTTATTTCTTGCTTTAATTAATTTAGTTGTGTGGTTTATTTTAATTCCATATTATTTTCGTACTTTTATTTCCAGCACTTAGTTTTAGTTCGTAATTTATTTATTTAATATTCTGCACTTAGTTTATTTGGTTTTGCCAAAATTCAAATGTTTAAACATCCCCCACCAAACTAAATAAGGTACAACCAGATTCATTCCCCAAAACTATAGGCATATACTATGCGCGACGCTTGTAATTTTATGGACTTACCGGATTGATAATTTATGGAAGATAAATGAATGTTTTTCAAGACATGATTTTTTCTCACCAGTCCCCTGTGTGGGATTTTTTTTAAGGTTTCACCATTTCAGTCACCATTTCTATTTGGGGCTATGTCCCTATGGGTTCTGTTTTTTTTTCCTTCCTTCGTACATCTTTCTAATGATCATATAATCAGGTTTTGGGGTCCTTGTCAAAACCCATGAATGAATGAAATTTAACTTATAAAAAAAATATATCTGCATAATTAAGGACCTTGAAACTTTAAAATTATAGGGCGCTTCTATGGGGGAAATATTAAGAATAGAGAATTTAAGCGGTAAACCAAAGATAGGACTTTTGATGGACCAATGAAATTTAAAGGACCTTAATACTTAGAATATAGGAATTTACAACACTAATAAGACCTAAAAGGGGGAAATTTTGAAAAATCAAATTACACTAATGGACTAATGGAATTATGAATTTATGAACCTATGGGATACATGGAATTTTTAAACTAGGGGTATCTTACATTGAATTTTTGAGGATCCAACATAGGCTCCATCTATGGTATAAATAGCAAAAATGTAATTTAAGGTACTTGAGAACTCCAAAATATTTTGGTTAAAGCCTTGAACTATGACACTCTTACTTAAATGACTCTAATCTATAAAATAATGACTAAAAGTAAATAACCAAACAATACACACACACTTTTACCTAATGACCTTAGAACAAAACATGGAACAATACCATTACTTTTCTCAGCCTTGCAATAGAGTGATAAACCTTTAGGTATTAACCATTTATTAAATCTCTCTATAATCCAAGATATTTATTTTTTGTGTGTGCTACCAAATTGTATGAACAATATGATTAAGACTAAGCCATTTAGGCTTCCATTTTATTTTCTTCCTTAATGGGATCAAATTGGCTAACTAGGAAGAAAAATTTACTATATTAATAATTTTTTCATTTAGTAATGTTTGAACTTTTGGGTGTAGAGTAATATTAAAATTCCTTTTTTTTTGCCTAAAAGGTTTGGCATGTGCCCTTAAGTCCTTACAACACCAAGGAACAATATATTTATTGACATATTATTATTTTTATATCCTGATAGAGCCTTGTGTATCTTATCCATCCTTGGTTATTCCTCTAATATGATATTAACCAGATATGATTGCATAACTTCTATAAGGTCCCTAATGATATCTTCATCTCTTTTATCATATTTAAAATCAAAGAATTTATCCTAAAAAGTCATGAAATTATTAATGTGCATATCATTTTGAAAGACTTGTAATATACAACATTATCTAGGACTAAGGCCTTGCCAAAAGATATAATTGAGAAGCTATCTAAAAACCAAGTATCAATTTCTAGACTATCTGTTCCAAAAATATCAGCAATATGAATTTTCTTTCTTGGAATGTATTGCAAGTCAAACACTATGAATTTGCCAATTTTATCTAGTACAACTTGCTTATATTGCTTTAGTTCAAGATGCTTGAGCTATTTTATTTTAATATTTGCATACCCATTTATTTCCAAGTAATTGATGTATAACCCGTTAGGTATCCTAAGTCCTAACAATAGAGCCTCATATTCTACAACATTGTTGGTGCAAAGAAATTTAATTTTGCATGGTATGCTAAAGTAGTTGCCATTTATCTCAATTAGCTTCCCTCCAACCCCTTTTTTAGCCTATGATTTTGTACCCTTAGAAGTCATATTCCATAACGTTGTGGTTAAATTCCTATAAACCTCTACATCAACTTTAGCTTTCGAGACTTCAATCAAGAGTGGAAAATTCCAAACATGATATACTCATAGTTATTTTTCTTAACAAATTTTATAATATTGACCATGTTATTCTCTAGTTGTATTAATTCAAGAGAATTTTTGTTGAAAGGATCTCCCATTAGAATGGTCATTGATTTCCATGCTAGATCAAGGCACATCATAGATGGCAATATAAATCAAAATACCTTTGACTTTTCTTGGCAACTTATGAGTTTGAAAACTTTTAATGGTTAGTATTCTCCAAAGGTTATAGGATTAATGTAGTCTATGGATAAGAGGAAAAGATGCATGGATATTAAACATGGACTCGATAGATAATACAAAAGAATGAATTTTAATTTATGCATGAGGAATCAAATGGACCAAAATGAAACTATGACATTTCTATTGGGTGAGATATGGACTTTAGACAATGGGACTTAATGAATGATATTTCAAAGGATAAGTTTGTTAAATGGGATGGATGGGTGAATTTAATATTTTCATATTTAAGGACCTTGAAACCTTAGAAATTATAGGGTGCTTCTATGGGGGAAATATTAAGAATAGAGAATTTAAGGGGTAAACCAAAGATAGGACTTTTGATGGACCAATGAAATTTAAAGGACCTTAAAACTTAGAATATAGGAATTTGCAACACTAATAAGATCTAAAAGGGGAAAATTTTGAAAAATCAAATTACACAAATGGACTAATGGAATTATGAATTTATGAACCTATGGGATACATGGAATTTTAAAACTAGGGATGTATTACGTTGGATTTTGAGGCTCCAACTGTAGGACAGGTAGAAAAAATATAATTTTAGGTACTTGAGAACTCCAAAATATTTTGGTTAAATCCTTGACCTATGAAAACCAAATAATACACACACATTGTTACCTAATGACCTAAGAACAAAATAAGGAATAATACCATTTTTTTAAAATTATACTTTTCTTAGCCTTGCAATAGAGTGATAGACCTTCAAGTGTTAACCATTGATTAAATATCTCTATAATCCAAGATCTTTAGTTTTTGTGTGTGCTACCCAACTGTATGAACAATGTGATCAATGCTAATCCATTTAGACTTCCATTTTGTTTCCTTCCTTACTGGGATCAAATTGACTAACTAGGAAGAAAACTTTACTATCTTAATTATTTTTGCATTCAGTATATTTGAACTTTTAGGTGTAGAGTAAGATTAAAATTCCTTTGTTTTTTCCTAAAAGGTTTGGCATGTGCCCTTAAGTCCTTACAACACCAGGGAATAATATCTTTATTGAAATATTATTATTTTTCATCTCTTTATAGAGACTTGTGTATCTTATCCATCCTTGGTACTTCCTCTGATATGATATTAATCTGATCTGATTGAGTAAATTCTATAAGATCCCCAATGATATCTTATAATGTGTATAACATGAAAAGTCATAAAATTATTAATGTGAATATCATTTTGAAAGACTTTTAATATACAAAATTATCTAGGACTGAGGCCTTATCAATAGATATAATTGGGAAGCTATCTAAAAACCAAGTATCAATTTCTAGACAATCTATTCCAAAAATATTAGTAATATGAGTTTAATTTCTTGGAATGTATTGCAAGTCAACACTATTGTAAGGACTTATGAATCTACATTTTCACATTATAGGTTGGTACATACTTTAACAACTTTACCAAATTCCTATAGTATATCTCCACTAAGTTGGTTCCTTGCCTTAGACTAGAAAACTCCTCAAATTTTAGAGCATAGAAATGCTCTGTGAGGAACCTATTCTTGAATATGACTATAAATTCCTTTCATGGAATATCTACTGGTTCAATTTTGGTTTCCTCATAATAATTTTCCCACCAATCTAGGGCATATCCTTCAAGGTAAATAGTAGCCCAAACCATTTGGGTTCCTGAAGAATATTTCTTTACTATGAAGAAAACTTACAATTCCCTTAACCAAGCCTCAATTGTATCTCCCTCTCCTTCTCCATATAATTTGTAGATGCATACATTATTTAGATCTCTTATTATCTCCTTTTATAATAGGGTTCTAGCTTGTATATGTTCCACTATCAGCCCCTCATCTTGGTTAAATTCTAAATCTCTAGCTTGTAAATTTTGGTTTACAAGTTTCTAGCACTTGTCTTAACTGATATTGTAATGCAAAAATTTTGGTAGTGAGATCTTCCATTCCCATATTGGAAATTTTTGGACCCTCATTCTAAATCTCTTCTTTGACATTACTTTATCGAGTCTGTCTAGGTGGAGGCCTTTCTATCATGGCCTTAGGTGGCATCTTGATATGATTCCAGCCAAGAAAAAAATTAGATCACAACTTCATCTTAAAATGAATCACTAACTCAAACCACATTATATATTTCTTGCTAATCATTAGAAATATAATTAGGATAAGGTTCCAAGGTTATGATGTATCATTAACACCAAATCCCATACTAAGGTATCATAACATTCATCTTCCCTTGGGATCGATTCCATTAGATTCTAAATAAGCAGAGACTCTAGGTTATCCTAGCTTTTAGTTTAAACCTAAGCAAGCCTTAATTGGATATACCTGAATCTCTTTTAGCACATAAGAAGCTATATACCCTCGAACCTAGAGCTTTGATACCAAATGTAACGACCCAAAAATAAAGAAACAAGAAAACACACAAATATAGAAAGAATTTTTTTTTTAAACTAAGGAGATGGATTCATAAATCCCTAACCAACCTTATATTGACTTAATATTTACAATGCCTAAGCTTCTTAAGAACTATTCCACGCTATATTACTTTCATGCAAGTCCCTTCTACGTAGGCTTATCTCATGTTATGCACGTAAGTCCATCCATATCATCTATTTTTGTGAGCTAGACTTACCACCCTCAATCATTAGAAGGTGTACACACATCTCCATACTCCAAGTGAATAATTATGCATGGGTATGCTACATATACTATGATTTAAGCTATCAATCTTGTCCTTTGACAAGCTATCAATCTTGTCCTTTGACAAGCTATCTTAACTCTGGTATGATCTTCTAAACCTAGTTTCCAATCTCCCTAATGGGGTCTCAAGCACTTAGGTTACCGTCTAAGTTCACCTAGAACTTACTACTGATTTTATAACAATTATTTAAATAAGAATATAAAATCTAGATCTAGATACTAAATCCAACAAAACATAAATCATTAAACAATCAAGGAGTAACTAAACCATAAAGTAGTAACTAAAGGATAAGCATGCAATAGAAAGGATTCAAATGCAATTACATTCAATTAAAGGAATACAAAGTGCATCAACCATTGTTCATTCATTACATAAGTATGCATAGTAATTCCATACTTTTAACAATACATTACATCAATTTCATCGAGGAAATCTCCCCATAAATCTAATCTATTTGCATAAATAAGAAAGATGTAAGGTAGAGAGCAAACTTGTGCATCGGTCCATCTCATGACTTTGGTCCTCCCGCTCTTCCATCGATCAAGTGAGGATAGGAGGGGATCAAGACACTCATGGTTCCGAATAGACATGCTTCTAAATGTATTTAATCATTTCAATACCAAATTGCAACTATACAAATAACCCAAGCAATTCAACTTTCCAAAGCATAGTTGATATCATAGAAACTACTCTTTCTATTTCCCCTCTCATCTCCCTATGAGAGTTATTCAACAATGCAACAAGATCATCTGCTAGCTTGTAATAAATTACTCAACCTTTATCCAACAATTAAAGTCCCATACCTTTAATTACTGAATAATCTAGGTTCTCAATTATTTACTTAAATTAAATCCAACTACTTTAATCCATAAATAACCTTTCTCTTCATTTCATGAATTAAAGACCCATACCCTTAATTCACAAAACCAACCATTTTCATATTTATTTAATCCATTAAAGTCAACTACTTTAACTTATAAATAAACCTTTTTCTTCATTTCATGAACTAAAGTCCCATACCCTTAATTCACAAAACAAACCATTTTCATATTTATTTAATCCATTAAATTCAACTACTTTAACTTATAAATAAACCTTTTTCTTCATTTCATGAACTAAAGTCCCATACCCTTAATTCACAAAACAAATCATTTTCATATTTATTTAATCCATTAAATTCAACTACTTTAACTTATAAATAAATTTTTTCTTCATTTCATGAACTAAATTCCCATACCTTTAATTCACAAAACAAACCATTTTCATATTTATTTAATCCATTAAAGTCAACTACTTTAACTTATAAATAAACATTTTTCTTCATTTCATGAACTAAAGTCCCATACCTTTAATTCACAAAACAAACAATTTTCATATTTATTTAATCCACTAAAGTCAACTACTTTAACTTATAAATAAACAATTTTCTTCATTTCAAGAACTAAAGTTCCATACCCTTAATTCACAAAACAAACCATTTTCATATTTATATAATCCATTAAATTCAACTACTTTAACTTATAAATAGATATTTTTGTTCATTTCATGAACTAAAGTCCTATACCCTTAATTCACAAAACAAACCATTTTTATAATTATTTAATCCATTAAATTCAACTACTTTAACTTATAAATAAACATTTTTCTTTATTTCATGAACTAAAGTCCCATACCTTTAATTCACAAAACAAACTGTTTTCATATTTATTTAATCCATTAAAGTCAACTACTTTAACTTATAAATAAACATTTTTCTTCATTTCATGAACTAAATTCCCATACCTTTAATTCACAAAACAAACCATTTTCGTATTTATTTAATCCACTAAAGTCAACTACTTTAACTTATAAATAAACATTTTTCTTCATTTCAAGAACTAAAGTCCCATACCCTTAATTCACAAAACAAACCATTTTCATATTTATATAATCCATTAAAGTCAGCTACTTTAAATTATAAATAGATCTTTTTGTTCATTTCATGAACTAAAGTCCCATACCCTTAATTCACAAAATAAACCATTTTCATATTTATTTAATCCATTAAATTCAACTACTTTAACTTATAAATAAACCTTTTTCTTCATTTCATTAATTAAAGTCCCATAGTTCCTATCAAATGAAAACATGTAAGGTTTATTTTTCCATCATTTAAATTCACCATTTCAAAGAATGAACCCTATGAGAAACCTCCCTTTTCATTAATCTACGACTACTATTTTAAATAATGGAATTCATATAAAAGACCTTTTATTTCCATTAATTTAAAAACTATTATTTAATTAATGAAACTATATAAAGGAAACCCTTTTATTTCCTTAATCTAAACTCCCCCATTCAATTAATGAACTAAATAGAGGTTTCCTACCTAGGTACCCTATGACCTCTCATCGATAAAGCCCACTGCCAAATCTCATAATACAGGGATAGAACATAGAGTCAAAGTGTAGAATCGGTGAGGGCATGACTTGAGGTGATACACATTGCACTGCTTGCTGCAACAAAGTTCCATCAACCTAGATGTGATACACATTGGTCTAAATTGGATGATAGCTAGATGTGGTTGTTGGTTTCCCATAGGTTCCATCAACCTAAAGCCTATAGCAGACTACACAGATGCAAAACACCCAAGGAAGGAAATCCCTTGGAAAATAACATACTAATGACCCCTCACAGTGCCTAGATTTATCATTGCATTTACTTCTACCCAGTGTAGTATAACATATAGGTGTACATATACAACAAGGAGGTAGGGAATGACACGAGCCAACTAACCTATAGTGAAGGCCTAGTATAACCAACTATGACCAGCTACAACCAATAAAGGCTCTACCACATCTAGAAATGGCTCTAACACAACCAACAATGGCTTTACACAACAAAAAAATATCTAACATAGCAAGAAACACTCTAACATAGCAAGAAATGACTTTAACATAGCTAGCAAAGCTCTAACACAAGAAGCAATACTCTAACATAGCATGCAATAGCTTTAACATAGTCAATGAAGCTTTAACATAACAAGCAATACTCTAACATAGTAAGCAACGAATTTAACATAGCCAACGAAGCTATAACACAACAATAAATAGCTTTAACATAGCCAACAAAGATCTAACACAACAAGCAATGCTCTGACATAGTAAGCAATGACTTTAACACATCAAGTAATGACTTTAACATAACTAAAAAATCTCTAACACAGCAAGAAATGCTCTAACATAGTAAGCAATGACTTTAACATAACCAAAAAAGCTCTAACACAACAAGCAATGGCTTTAACACAACCAAAAAAACTCTAACACAGTAAGAAACACTCTAACATAGTAATAAATTACTTTAACATAGCCAATGAAGCTCTAACACAACAAGAAACAACTTTAACATAGCCAATGAAGCTCTAACATAGTAAGAAATGCTCTAACACAACAAGCAATAGCTTTAACATAGCTATAAAAGCTCTAACATAGCAAGCAATGGCTTTAACACAACCAGTGAAGCTCTAAAATAGAAAGCAATGCTCTAAAATAGTAAGCAATGATTTTAATATAGCCAATGAATCTCTAACATAGAAAGAAATAACTTTAACACAACCAATGAAGCTCTAACACAGCAAGCAATTCTCTAACACAACATGCAATAACTTTAACATAGACATCAAAGCTCTAACACAACAAGCAATGACTTTAACACAACCAACAAAGCTCTAACATAGAAAGTAATGCTCTAACATAGTAAGCAATGGCTTTAACATAGCCAAAAAATCTCTAACATAGCAAGCAATAAATTTAACATAGCCAATGAATCTCTAACACAACAAGCAACAACTTTAACATAGCCAACAAAGTTGTAACACAATAAGAAATGCTCTAACATAGCAAGAAATGACTTCTAAGCTTTGTAAGGGAGGAGGTCTTCCTTGGTCAAAGGGATGACACACATAATGAAGCTACACCCCAGCATTTGAACTAAAAGAACCAGTGATAGAAACCTTAAATAACTTATTTAAAGAATCTTACTAACCAACCTAGTTATTTATATACTGGTGACTTTCTTGGTTGCGCTAATCGAGCATCGACTCCCTCTCTTCCCCTTCATGCAGTGCTTCACCCTCTATCTCTTGATATTTTTTGGTCATCCACCTCTCAGTTTTCTATCCCTTCTCTATGTTTCCTCATAATGCATAACATCCTTCCTCCCCATACTTGGTGCCTATCTCTTTCCTTGGCTTCCATCTACCACCTACCCACCATTACTTCTCATTTATTTGTCACATGGTATAGGGGATATCTATTCCTCTCTGCCTTTCCAAGGCACTACCATAATTGAATCCTTTCTCTTCATGTTGACAAAACTATCCATTCATCCTAGTGAATTCATTCCTTTGCATTAATGGAGCCATCCCTTCATGTCAATGGGAAACTCTGCTTGGGTGGCCCGATTTGATTTCGAAGGTAGGTTCCATACTTGATTGATTTTATTAAACTAATCATTCAATTATCATTTCATTAAGCAAACCCTCATATAATTAAGGCAACAACAACTTTCTTAATGGGTTAAATGAATTCCACCCTTTTTGAATGGAGCAACCATCGTTTTGCCGTAGGAATCCTTTTATTGCTTAGTATGAAACACTGCTTCCTTCCTTTTTAAAAAGAGGTTTCTGAAATAAGTCAACTTGTTTAAAATAAAGTCCTTTCATTATTCTAAAATAAAATCTATTTATCATTTTAAAATAAATCAACCATTTATTTAAAAATGAAATCTATTTATCATTTAAGATAAATCAACCATTTATTAAATATGGAATCTATTTATCATTTTAAAATAAATCAACCATTTATTTAAAAATGAAATCTATTTATCATTCCTTTTATCAAAGCACCCAAGGAGTTATGAAGATAGCCTATTCATTCATACTTTCCAAATTATTGAGGCAAAGTGCTAAAGTAAAAGATAATCAAACATGTGCAATAGACAAAGAGGGAGATATTTCCATCAATTTGGTCACCTATCTCAGCCTCGAGAACTTATGATAGCTACTAGACCATTAGTTTGGGGCTCAAGATGGCTATCTATTGATGATTATCCCTAACTGAATGTATGCCTATATGAAGGTATATATCCTTGTTACCTCTAATTTTGCCTTATCATAATTTCCCCAACCTCAAGTACCCTCATATTTGGTGGATGACTCAACTTATTCCACTTACGAGTGCACCTGATCCTACACATTGGCAATTTGTTAGCAGTATCATGTTCTTCAATATCTATTAATATAGCGTAGTTGCTTAATTGCACAAAATCAAGTATTAAAGCACCATCAGTTAATACATTATTTTCCATATTCAAAGGTCCATCTAGGAGGGTCATGACAACCTCCCCCACTAATACTAAACACCCTCTCAAGTGTTTCTCAGTTTTACACAACATACACAATCAAAAATAAATTATTTCAATTTTTAAATATCATCAAACAAAAAATGAAAATGTTTTTGCATATCTGTAAATTTCTCCCAAGTGGCATTCCTTTTTGAAAAATGATCCCACTGGACCTTAAATTGCTCTAGGGTCCTATTCCTCATAGTCTTAGAGTGAAATTCGATGATAATTACTGGCATTACTTTGATTACCTCTGGATTTTCCATATACAAATTAGAAAAATTCCACACATGTTTAGGGTTAACAATATATTTTCTAAGTAAATATATGTGGAAAGTATCATGGATTTTTGATATATTAGGAGTTAAGGTGAGTCAGTATGCAGCTAGACTAATCTTTTTAGTGATCTCAAAGGGTCCTACAACTTGTGGATCTAGTTTTGTAGATTTGATCGCACTTTTCATTGGTTTGACCCTTTGGAACACTTTATCCCCCACCAAGTACTATTTTGGAGTCCTCTTTAGATCAACATAACTATTCTACCTATCAGAAGATTCCTTGAGTCTTTGCTTGATTACCTTTATTTGCTCTTCCATTTATTTGACTATTTTTGGTCCAATCACAATTTTATCCTTTGGGTTGTCCCATAACAGTGGCATTCTACACTTTCACCCATACAAGGCATCGAAAGGTGCCACTCCTAGACAAGAGTGATACCCATTATTGTAGGCAAATTCTACCAATGATAGGTAGTCTTCCCAATGAGACTTGTGATCCATGCAATACATGCAGAGCATATCTTCTAGTACTTGATTTACCTGCTCTATCTAATCATCTATTTTAGGGTGGTACGCTAAACTCATGTTCAATTTTGTACCTATTGTCTGATGAAGGGATTTACAAATGTTCAATTTTGTACCTATTTTAGGGTGGTATGCTAAACTCATGTTCAATTTTACTCCCAGGTATGAAATGTCCAACCTTAGTCAATTTTTCAACTACCACTAGTATTACATCATGTTGGTACCTGATCTTTGGTAAACCTACTATAAAATCCATAGATATGACCTACCATTTTAGGGTAGGTATACTATGTGGATACAAATGTCTTACGGGATGCTTACATTCTGCTTTAACCTTCTGACATTCAAGGCATTGAGCTACAAAATCTGCAATATCCTTCTTCATTCCTACCTAGAAGAAGGTCCTCTTCAGATTTTCCCTCATATTTGCCCCTCTGGGGTGAGTTGTATAAGGAGATCTATGGGCTTCCTGCATTATTAGCTTCCTTGAATCCCCTAATTTTGGTATGATGATTCTTCCTTTGTAACACAAAAGGTTATCTATCACCCCAAAATCCTTATTGCTCTCAGGATCCTTGTCTATTTTGGCTCGAATTTCTTGATAATATTCATCCTGATTTTGCTCCTGAAGAACACAAGCTTATACTGAGAGGGAGGGTGAACATTATAAGACCACTTTTTAATTTTCTTTTCAATTCAACATTATACAGTGTATAGATAGTAGTATCAATAGCAATAATCAAAGCAATGCACAAAACAACATCCACAAAAGTGACACAACAATTTATGTGGTTCACCCAATGCGGGCTACTCCACAGAGAAAATATTTTGCTAAAACTTTCTCAATCAATCTCTTGGGAATCCTTCCCAATTACAATGTTTATGGACCTCTGTCCAATGGAGATGATGATCCCCTAAATATCAAGTTTGGGGATCTATTCCATAGGAGAACTATTTTCCCTTCTAATCTGGCTAATTATCTTCTAGAAGACTATGTCTCTCTGCTACACTAACTTGTGGATCTCTCTCCACTTGAAGACTTCTCACTCAGATCTAACTTCAATTGTCCTGGCTTCTAGATCTCTATCCATTGAGACTCTATCATCTATAATCTATCACCTCCAAATATCTGTTAATAGGTTCAATCAGAATGTCTTCAAATCTGCTCAATAGGCTCACTCAAAACCTGCTTAAATATTCTCAATAGGCTCACTTAGAACTTGCTCAAATTTGCTCAATAGGCACTCTCATAACCTGCTCAAAAATCTCACTCAAAACTTTTCCAAATATTCTCAACAAGCTCACTCATAACTTGTCAAAATCTACTCAACAAGCTCACTCATGACTTGTCCAAATCTACTCAATAAGTCCTCTCTAGGACTTGCTCAAATTTGCATAGCAAGATCTCACAAAAGCGCACTCAAAATCAATCCACAAGCCTTCTCAAAGACTTACCTCAAATCAACTCAATATCATAGAAGCATAAAGAGAATTGTTAGAGACTCAATATGTTCTATACTCAAATCCCAATCTCAACTCAAACCAATATCAACTCAGCAATCTCATATAAGAATAAAGATAATTGTTAGAGACTCAATATTTTCTATACTCAAATCCAATTTCTTTCTCAACTCAACTCAAATCAGAATATATAATATTTTGTTTAATGGAACTTGAACAACCACTTCACACAATAACTTGACTAGGCTCAAACAACTCTACTCAACGAATCACCACAAGAAA
Source organism: Wollemia nobilis (assembly GCA_028583015.1). NCBI lineage: Eukaryota > Viridiplantae > Streptophyta > Pinopsida > Araucariales > Araucariaceae > Wollemia > Wollemia nobilis. The sequence goes on along the minus strand of JAQPPZ010004560.1, from coordinate 31 downwards.
CAACTCTTTCTCACAAACCCTAGTCCAAGCA